>OY804258.1:146967099-148167099 GCA_963680825.1 Meiosimyza decipiens
GAGAACTTCAACTACAACAACATCAACTGCAAAGCCGAAAAATAAGAAGAAAAGCACAACTACAACAACAGAGAAACCAACAAGCGAAGATGATGACGACTATGAAGATGATGAAGATGAAAAAGCGGATAAAAAGGATAAAAGTGCTATGACTTCAAATACCACAACCAAAAAGCCAAATGATGACAAATCGACGACAAGAACAACACAAAATCCTGGTGCCTATATAAAATCTGACGACAAGTCCGACAACAACACGACAGCGAAACCACCCACTCTATTGGAATGTATTGCTTTGCGGCATTCACGCGGACACAGAAGACATCATCACCATCGCCATAAGTTTAACGCAAACCAAGGATCTGAAGAAAAAAGCGCAGACATGGACCAACCAAGTAAAGAGGAACGAAAAAAATTATGGAAACAATGCAAGGAGTTACGAGATCAGCAGAGGGATCAATTTAAGGAACTGATTGGATTCAATGGCCACCACAATCGCCATCAAAACTTTCGAAATCTGTTACCTTTACCCGTCCCAAATCCAGCGCAGGTTCCAGAGATCTTTGGATCAATTTTAGGTGGAATTATATAAACTGGAGAAGCGAAGAGATCAGAACACTTTTAAATAAAAATTTTGCAAGACTACGTCCAAAAAAAGTTGACTTGAATTTGTAAGGGTTAAGACATTTTAACGCACATAACGTAGTGCAGAAAATAAAACATTAGTACATCTTAGACTCAATACTCTCTATCTGCATGCACTTACACAATTTTCCAGGAAAGAAAGAAGTGTTTCGAAACAAGGGTAGATATTTGAAAGATTGTTCAACATCTTTAGCTCAGTACACTGAGGCCTATAAAATTCAGTGGTTACAGTATATAAGCTTGCTGCCTTTATGTATTCGGCAATCTGTTCTAAAATACTGGAATAAATTTTTTGAATTGATGATTAAGAAATATGCTTTAAATGCGCGGAGTTTCAAGGGGTACATTTACTATCTAATTCTCCAAATGCTAATGTATAAACGGTTCGAAAAATTAGTATAAGTTTTTATACGAACATCAGCTTAATGAACTTAGGTATAAACAGAGGCGTACCGTTCACGTCAGGCACCCGGACCAAAAAACTTATTTGCCGCCGCTACCGAAAGGAATTTTCGTGTTTCTTAACAAAAACTTCACCTCACCAAAAAAAAACGATCTTTACTTTTGACATTTAAAATCTCTAGCAAAATGAGATATATTTCACTGTTACTTTGAACATTTCCATGTACAGATTCAAATTTACTACATCGAATTATTTTCATTTACTAAAAAAAGGTCCTCATTTTTATATTTGAAAAACCCTACCAAATGAGATACTTTTCATATTTCCTCCACCCCAATCCTTGACTTTTGAACACATAAAAACCAGCCATACGGATATTTATTAATGTTGTATTTTAACTAATAAGACATCAACATTCTGTAGTCGAGCTAGCTAAGGAAATGGTACCGCGGGTTCAAATTTCGGTCTATTCAAGTTGTGTCATTCAAATCATTTTGTAATCAAAAATTTGATTTGAGCCCGTGCGTGCTGCGTCCCAGTCAAACATTCTAACAACTAACATATATATAAATTTTTTCACTATCGTAAAATTTAAAATAGAATTCATATGCCAATCTTAAAATTTATTTTCTTTTAAAAAATAAATTTGATATTCATATAAAATTTTATAACTTTGTAATGAAACCATACGATTTAGTTATGGATTTATATGAATTACTAAAAGTTGTTATTTTATGCCGTTATTTTAAACCGCGTATATAGAGGGAAGATGTTAATGCATTCCGATGTAACCGCAGTTTGGCTAAGAGCGCTTTCAGACTTTAATCGCTATTTGTTTGCTTTTTGCTGGGGCTGTGCAAAAAACCGTATCTCCAGTGAGCGCTTTCACAATGACAAGAAAATGTACAAAGTAATGGTGCGATTTGGATATTTTTGTGCTTTTCGGAAACATGCCGAACATTTGAGGGACCAAAATATTTGAACACAAATTGTGTCTCATATTTCGTAAGCCGTTATAAATTATATCCTTTTTTATGTCAGCATAATTCGGCATTTAAATTATGTCACCAACACAAAATTTATGTGACTGTGGCAACGTTGTGAATAGCTCGCGGTCTGCGCAAGCAAATGGTTTGAATAAATTTTGTTTAATTAATTCTGAGTATCAACTAGCTAGGCCCAGAGGTCATAGTTGTCTTTAGCGGCAAAGCTGTTGTGCGTTTCGCATCTGCTCTTTCGCAGCTTCAGCAGAATGTTATTTGGCGCGGTGTTATTGACCTTTTCACTATAAAAAATTACTAAACAAAATACAGATTTCGATTTGGCTTCTATATTTATAGACAAAGTTTTAGCTTATGAGCTGCATAGCTTGATATCGACAAGAAAGAAATTCAGCTTAAATTCTATTGATCTTAACGTTGGCATCGACTTTTTTTCTGCGATTGATAGTTTAATTTTTTGGTTTTTTCTGCTGAGAAGAAGTTATTTGCATGCAAGCGAATAGATTTTGAATTTCTTAAGCTCATATGACATTTATTTTTCAAAACTATTTTTATTGGTTTTTTTATTCCGCGTTTGAGAAATGTGCATTCGAAATTGAAGAAAAATGTTGTGTGAGGCAAAATCAAAAAATGTTGATTTTTAATTTGTGCAAGAAATTCTTCAATATTTGCCAATTATATCGAATATACATATATAAATATTTCTTTTCCATGAATAAGAACCTCATAAGACCAAATCCAGACCTTATTCTGAAAAAATTAAGTATTCGTATTCGTATTGCGTATTTCATTTTTAAGCTCTTTTTAAAAACGCAAATACCAATGATGTAACAATCCAAAAATTAATAAATCTGAAAAATTATATATTTAACTGGTCTTAAGTGCATTGTTAGTTGCAAACTATATGCGCATATTTTCGAGCATAATAATCCATAGCTTATACGGATAACTGTTTTGCTCACTATAGAGATTAGAAATATTATACAGACTATAGTGGAACCACTTAAGGTAAAACCATTGGAAAATTATTTCTGATCATCAAACGGTACAACCCAATTGTGGTATTTAATGCGATTTCTGTTTCATTGCATGTAGTAAATGGCGAGTAGTAAATTCGCAATGATGTGACCTAAATGAAACCTAAAATGCAAATTAAATTGATGTAATTGTACAAACACTTTCAAGGTTCTAAGTGTAAGGACATTGCCAACGGAATTAATAAACAAAACAAAACCATGCTTGCAGAAAGGAATTATATTTTAAACGGCAAATTGTAGCTTTTCTTTGACAATGCCCTCAAAGACTTCTGAAAATACGGCATGATTTGAAATAGGTCTTTAATCTTCAATACTATTTTTACGTCCAAGCTTAAAAATAGGAGTATTACATACCAATTTTCAGGAATCAAGAAATCCGTCCATTGCATTTTCAGGAATCAAGAAATCCGTCCAGTCTTCCATTATCTAAAGATAAGAGATATTTCTTGAGGCGCTCATAGACATTTTGTCCACCTTCATCTACGCATGTCTTCAATTATGTGCAGGAAACGGAAACTTTCCCGTGTTCTACAGGTAACACATTTTAGTTATTCATTTATTTCCAAAATCATATTTTGACAATTAGTCTATGTCTCTTGAGCGATACTCTGAAAATTAAAATTGACTGGAAATGTCATATGGGCTTACACAAATTTCAAGTTTCATCACATATTTGTATGTTTTTTTGTTGTAATTATGCCTAAATTTGTGTTGAGATTTGTTCTTTGAACCTATCCAATTTGCTTTTTTTGGTTTTGTTTTTTATTACAGTTAATTCCCAACAACGGCGGCGATTTCGCAAATCGCTTGAGTTTTGTCTACCTTTTTTTTACATATACCCGAACTAACTGTTACATTTGCCGACTGATTTATGAAATATTTTTTTTTATATTTTTGGTTGTGCTATTTTGGTTCTTTGTTCTTTTCGATTACGCTGTCAATGTTGACTTTTTCCCCAGAATTAATATAAGTCGGCTGCCTTACGTGTTCGCATGTTTAGTTTGATTTCATAAGTTGTCCCGATTGAATGTCAGTAGTGCCTTAAAAGTAACTTTCAGAACAATGGGATTCCATCAGTTAGCACTTTTTCTGGTGCTGGCCAGTGTCGCCAACTCAGTGGTGAGCGGTAAATTCCATCGCATAGTGTTGTATTTCCTTAATTAATATCAATCCTCTTACACCCAACTACAGCCAAAGATGCAGGAATTAAAGAGCAGGGTATGGCTTTTCGGCCAACTGAAGCTCCCCTAATGATGTCCACAGCAAGGCCTACCGTTGCACCCAAAGTAAATAAGCCATCACCTACGAGAGCGATGAACTTTAACGTGCCGCCAAAAGTGAAAAATTTATCGGCATTAAAGGAAAATGAAAATTTAGCCGATGTCGCACCTATACCAGCACCAGCAATGGAAGAGACGGATCCTATGGTTGCTATGGAAACAAAGGACGCGTCACCTGTGATGTTGAAATCACAAGAAATTCACAGCCACAAAATGCAAGTGGGAGATATTAAGCCGATACAGGTGACCGGCTTTATCACCAGAAATGGAAACATCTACGAAATCGAGGGAAAAGATGGAATCGGTCTGATTGAAGGTCGTCAGAGTCCCGCCGAGGATAAGAAAGTGAATGTGTGCAACTATGGTAGTGTCGTGATTTATAGCGACGTGCCCTGCGATCAGGTGACCAATGTTAAGGTAGGTGAAGTCGAGCAACATGTAGATACACCACAGGCAAATACACCAGTGCCACCAGAGGACAGCAGCAACAACAGCAGTCATCCGAAACCGCAAGACGATGATGGCATAGAAAATTTTAACGAGAACAGCGCCAGAAGGCGTAAACAACAGAATAGAAATAGGCGACGCAATGGAAATGGAAATCGTCGTCGTAATGACATGAAGAAGCGTGCTACGCAGAATCGTAACAGAAAACAACAAGGTAATCGAGTGCAGAAACCACCCAATACACAACAGCAACTACGCCAGCAACTACGACAGCAACAAAAGAAACGTCAACAAATGCAACGACAACAACAGAAGCGTCGTCAGCAGCAGCTGCAACGGCAAAAAAATAAAAATCAATGGATCCGTGAGAGCCAGGGTTCGAATCAGCAGCAACTAAACCGACGAAAGGTTGCTCAGCGCCAGCAGGAAGATGTATATTACAGTGAAGATGATGGCCAAGATGAATATGAGAGCCAGGAGCCGAATCAGCAACAACAAAATCGGCGAAAGGTTGCTCAGCGCCAGCAGGAAGATGATTATTACAGTGGGGATGATGGCACAGATGAATATGAGATCCAGGGGTCAAATCAACCACAGCAACAAAATCGGCGAAAGGTTACTCAGCTCCAGCTGGAAGAAGATTATTACAGTGAGGATGATGATGATGATGGATATGAGGATTAATGGGAAAAATTTAATTATGGTTTTTGATATTTAAAAAAAAATGTTGCTTTTATTAAATCATAAAATATTGATTAAAAACGTGTTCTTAAACGCGAATGATAGGTACTTCATTACAAAGGTATTCAAAAATTCAAAATTTCAATTTTATTAAAATAAAAACTAAAATAAAAAAGTATTCAACATTTTCTTCAGAGCTTATGGTTATAAATCATTAACTGGTCGATCAAAGTATATTGCCTTTTCATTCTTTTACCCACTTAAACTTAGAACAAATTGTAGTTTTTTTATAAAATACATTGACATAATTCATTATAAGAATGAATAGGTTTTTTAAACTTTAATAGTGCGATTTAAAGTGCTCGTTTTGGCCTCTTGAAAATGGAAAAAATTCGACATTCGACATTAAATTGTGAAAAAAATCGTGTGCGGTAGAGAAGTGGAAGGTTATATTTTGTGATGGCGATCAAACCGAAACATAACCATTTTGCCTCTTACTGATATCTTTGACTTTTTCATGATAGAACAAAGCCTCACAAAAAAATACAGTAAAATAGTCCAATTCCTACAAAAACGCACATGTCCATCAAAAAATCTTAGAGTAAGCATTTCAAAATTCCACAAAGTGCAAGCGAAATACTTCTACTGCTTACATAGTGTTCAGTGTCATAGCTTACATTCAGATATTGAAATTTAACAAATTTTTGCCGTTCCTGGTAACAGTCTTATGGAAACCCATTTTTCAACATTTATACATCAATTTTGGAGGATTTTCCGATCATGCCGAATTCAATTTTTGATTATCGACTAAAATTGGTTCATGCAAAGGGCTTTTCAGTTTAATCCTGAAAGAATTAAAAATAAAAGAATATCGAAGAGATTGAAAAACTTAAAAAATTTCTTGAAATGTTCCGTCTAGATCGTGCTGTCCGCATTTAAAATATAACTAGAATCTAATTGGCTACATAACAAGTATTGACGATAAAATTAAAATTTCCAACTAAAATGGTTGAAGTTATGAAACATCAACAGCAATAGTTGATTTATGAATTTATGCACTCCATAACTCGTAAACTAAACAATGTGGTTTTCTGTCACCTAACTATGGTGGCTTAGGAGTTTTTGCACCAACAACAACTGACCGACCCATAGAAACAAAAATGTTACGGTCTTGCAATGCGCAAAATATCATGAAACAGTAATTAAGTTGAGGGCACATTTCCACATCACCTCTTGCCAACACCTGCCAACCAACCATTCAACATCCCTTCTTCACACCCGCTACCATTTTTACTAAATTGTAGATGTCTGCAGCAGTCTGGTGATTTGCGGTAGAAACTTGAAAATGCAACACTCTGACCTTTGAATTAACCTTTACATGAAGGGAAAGCACCAACTGCTGTTGGTTGTGTTTTGGCTACGAAATAAAAAAGTGCAAAAGGTGAAAGAAAAAAACAATGAATAAATTTTTAAAAAATTGACTTTCGGTCATTCGTTTACCAAGTAAGTGAAGTTTTTTTCATTGCGGAATTCAGCCAGTGTTGCCAAAGCGCTCACTATACAGTGTTGAATGAAATTTAATTCAAATCCCAACTAAGTTCGCACATTTCTAAGCCATTAAATTCAACATGCAGCAAATGAAAGAAATTTTTATTTTCTAGAGGGGAGGGTAGCAAAAAGCACCGGCAGGTGGTTGGTTCTTGCGGTAAATGCACATTAGACCGTTCATTATTATTATATGTTTTGTTAATAACAAATACATCGTTGACGTTAAACGTTCCACCGGGCAGTTAAATTTTTATTTATTTTTTACTTGAGAACTAGAAAACGTAATATAAAGTATTTCCTTCAATATTTCAAACAAAAATAAAGACATATGTAACAGACTATATTCTTGTGAAAGAAATCTGTTAGTGATGAAAATGCAAAAAGTGATTTGCATCAAACCTCGGTTGCGCTGAGCAATATTAAAAAAAATTTGCATTATCTATATCTGCATCTATCTATACTATTATATAGAGAATTAAAGTTTGTTTGTTTGTATGTATCAGGTAATCTCTGGAACAACTGAACCGATTCTGAAAATGACTGTACTAAAAGAAAGCTACACTATCCCTGAGTTACTGAGGCTATATTTTATTTTGATAAAAGCTAGGGAGTGGCACTTTTCATAGAAACTTTAAAACGCTACATATTGGCTCCTATTATAGCCAGAGCCTTAAAATTGTGTATTAGGATGCATATGAAATATGCTAAGCACCTTACAATGGATGGGATTAGACAACGGGGCGTGGAACCTTCTTTACAACAAAAACACTATAAACGCTATATCTTGGCATCTATGACAGCTACATTTGGGAAACTTGATACCTGGATCTACATAGTTTGTGCCGAAGTACTCGCAAAATGTGAACAAGATTGAACATTGGGGCGTGCTACCTCCCATATAACAAAAACTCTTAAATTGCTGTTCTCGGTACTCATACCAAGTTATGAAATTTGGTGCATTGACCCAATATTCTGCAGTAGAGACTGCATGAAATGTTGGCGAGGTTATACAACGGGAAGGGAGCATTAAGTAAGCCAAAATATCCAGAAAACTTTCTTTAGAAAAATATTTTTAGAAGGTTGGCCAGCAAAAAAAGTTTTATTTTAATTTTTTGTATATATCGCACTCAGTTCACCGACCATTGCTTGTCGGCCAAAGACATTTACACTGCAAAAGCTGCATGTGGACACAGAGTCTCGACACTCGTCAATATAAACACATTTTTCATGTCATGTCTTCTACCCAACACGAAAGGTAATCCATGAAATATTTGGAACAGTTTTTTAAGAATCCTTCAATATTTAATATTCGTGTATCCGAAATATTTTTTTAACCTTCATATCGGCTCTGTACAATTTCGTCTTTTCGAAATCATTCACACAATAAATCGAAGAAGTTTCCAGAGATTGTTTAGACAGCTCATTGTTTCATAGTTAGTTAATTTATTTAACAGTAACTTTCTTAGAGTACTTCACCGTCAAGAAATCGGAAAAACTGTTAAACCATATGTCAAAGCTTCCTAAAGGGAAGAAAATTTCGAGCAGCCATAAGTGGTATACATATCTTGAAAGCTCGATATTTGGATTTGCGGTCCTGTTATTTTGACGGTGTGCTATGAATAGTGTGGACATTTTGAGTATCTGGGATATTTTTGATAAAAATCCTTTGGCAGCGGTGCTTTTTCGACGATGCATGAGGAGCAAAACAAATTTTTTTTATGAAAGTTCCACAATTTTTGAAAAAAATCCACAGCATCGCTTTTTTTTGCGATCATTTTAGAAATACCCAAAACCGAGCGATTTTCAAGAAAAAAAAAACAAACCAATATGTGTTCTGTGAATAATCTTTTTCTTGATGTCAATTCACAATTCCTGGCTTTAAATATTTTCCTATTCCAGGTAATAATTTCTTTAAGCCACCAGGTATCATTATCATTAATATTTTTAGTAAAAATTACGAAAATACGTAGTTTAATTGTAATACGCATATGCTTTGTTTCAAGTCGTATTGCCGTATAAGAAACACACATTTTATGTTTAAAAATAAATATTTATTCTATGCTTACAGCAAATCAATTGATAGCTACATCTGATACTTTTTAAAAAACCTTGTCCCAGAAAAAACTCCTTGTATATCCATGTTAGCATTGCTTACAACTTCGCACAAGGTAATGATATACCAATACAGGCATCTTTACATCAGAATGGACACAGACTCGAGAATTGAAGGAAACTTTTCGGTATCTTTTCTCATTGGGCCCATAGAGTTTTGTTGCTGTTATTGTGATTTCTGTGCGATATTCATCAATGTTGTGCAGCATTACGCATACATATGCTTGTTAATACTAATACTGTTACACACCTTTCAGTACAAAAACAAATGCAAATTTTTCAGGAGTTCAGACAAAAAAAATTGTTTCGCATGTTTTTTTATGGATTCTTTTTTACTGCTTTAGGATTAACCAAGTAACGGACATAAGTTTTTTCGTTTTTTTTTTTAAATGCGAGTTGAAGGCGAGGTTGCCGAAAACTCTCATGTTATTGATATATCGATATCTTATTTTTTTTTGCATAGCAGCAAGTTATGTCCAGTCTTGCATGACATTTATTACGATTCTACCATGCGTAATCTAGCTTAGCGCTTGAAATTTTCTTCCAATTTTCCGCAGACGTCTATGATAGGCAAAGCATTAGGAAACATGATAGCATGTGAGGATAAAAAAATCTGATAATGTTGAGCAAAATATTTTAACGTTTAATACGGCTGGCAAGAGAAGAATGAATGTGAAATAAACTTTGAAAAAGCATTTCAGTTAGAGAATTTCGTCATTTTGAAGAAAATAGTCTAAAAATTTTCATTAAGATTTGGCTTCTCGTAGTTTTATTAAATAATTTCTCTATTACTGAATTGATCAGGTCGATATATCAAATATCTTTGTTTGATTAGAGTTCTTTGATAAACGGATACATATGACTTTATCGCTTTGAAACAAATTACTCTTTAGTGGGTACTTCGAATATCTCTATATAATAAAATGTTGCATTTTATCACCAAATACTTTTTGTCTCCGTTTCAGTTTTGTCCCCTATTACACTGCAAGTTGCTTTTGAGTGTGCAATGTTGCCAACCCACTTAACACGTAAGCCACGCAAAAACAACAAGAAATAACAACAAAGCCAACAGCGACAGTAACCGTCTTCCACAACAACAAGAAGTCATTGAAAAGTCAACCAACTTTCCTGTGGATATACAAAAGCGACATTTTTCGCCCGTTTCTTGTTGCTGCTTCAAAATATATTTCTACCTGTTCCGCCCACTTTTCTCCACTCCCTCCGAAGTGAAGAGCGGCTCACTGGTATTCTAAAACTGTGTGCAATAAGTGGGATACCAAGTTTATGGGGTGGATGGTTGTTGTTCAAAAAGCAGCGGTAAGTTGACTGTCGTTGAAGAAGAGTTCAAAACAAAAGCATGCAGTATATACTTGGATAGTACGTGTAAGTGTGTGTGTGCCGCTTATCGCTGAGACTTTATTATTGCTTTGTTGCTGGTGAAATTTTTCTTTGTCAGTTGTTGCAACATGCAATACAACCTGCTGCAACATAAGCAAATTGGGAAACTGCTGCTTCATGGACAAAAATATGTTAACATCAAGTTGTGCCACGAAACGAAGACATAGCTTAAAAATGTATTACTTTTTAAGAAAATTTCTCTAATTACAGCGCTCATGGCAAACTTCAGACAGACAATCATCTTGCCAGAACATAACTCTACCGACTTGTGCCGCATCTTCTGCTGTGACCTATTTGTTCTTGAAGTAGTCAATAACATCGAGTCTCACATTTGCAATTCATACTCGAACACTTTTGAGACAAAAGTTTATCCTTCTGGAATCGCGTTCAGCCTGTGGTCTTATTTGTTCCTCCTGGTCGTATTTTTATAGCGCTCCCATTAGGACTAAAAGTTTTCGAAAAAGTGCAGCAGCGGTAAGCACATGCAAATTTATTGGTGCTACGATCATAGGTGTGTGGCATAGGACACATAAGTTTATAAAGAGTGATGGAAATAAAGTAAGTAAAAGTTTAGAAGGGACTTGAAGGGATTGCTACAAAATTTGCATTACCAAACTTATTCCGAAGATTGATGAAAATTTGAAATTAAACAATGCGATCAAGGTACAACCAAAGGAAACTTTTAAGAGAGCAAGAAATGTAGTACACGAGAAGTTTTATTAAATAACAAAATCTTCAGAGTACTTGCAATTCCATGAGCATACGCGATGCTGATTATGTTCAATGAAATATTTTGGGAGGATCTCAGGTTCACAGAGCATTAAATAAACATTTTTAAAGGAAATTATCTCTATGTAAATGTATTTTGTGCTATTGACTTACTACACTCCAGGAAGAAAATTTTGATCATGTGGAACTACTTACTACCTTTTGGTGAGCCAGAAAATAGACAACAAGATGTGATTCTCTTTATATTGCAAAATCGGTCAAGAGACTGGCATTAGGGTTTCTAAAAAATAGTTTATAGAAGGCGCTGTAGACAGCCGTTTTCAATACCAAAGGAGATAATTATTTGGTTTTGTTGACAGCATTTGAATGCAGCTGTAGTTCATATGCCAAAAGCTGAGAAAGTGTTTCTCGAATCACAAATCTGGAACCGAAAAAAATCAATAATTTCAACTTTTGGAAGCTGTACTAAGAGTTTTTCTTAAACATAAGAGCTTCGAGTGCTTAGAGGGGTTTTGCTTATCAAGTTGACTTCAACGGGCTACGAGTCCAGATGTATTTTATATTAACAGTGTTCAGAAATGTTTAACTCACTACAAACTACTGCCTCCCCCGTATAAAAGGAAATCGGAAAACACTTCTTGCTACACGAATTGTAACCGCTCGTTTTTAAATACAACTTTTCCAAAGTTTCAAGTACGCATTTATCAAGCTCAAGATATATCATCGTGAAATTGATGTCCAATATAAACGTTTATCACGAAACAACATTATCTATGAGATAAACATAATTTAAGCGAATTCAAAGCGATAAAACGAAAATAGCACTATGCTGCAGTTTAAAGAAAAGTATTTTTAGGATGTGTACGTATGTGTAGCGTATCAAAAATGACAGAATTAAAATCACATTTTCTTTCTTCCTTTTTTTCCCTGCGTGTTTTTATATTTCTGTGTGCTTAGCTTTGCGCACGTTGCATGACCAACAATATTTTCCCATGTATTTCTATGTTTACGTTGCACTTTTGTGCAAAAATATATTCACTTTCTCAGTAGGAGTATTGAAGGCTCCCAAGACACATTTTTTCATACTTTAACATTACATTTTTGCTCTAACCTCGTAGCTACACCATTCAAATCCTTAAGAAAAGCTTGGCAACAAAAGACGATATGACAATTTAAATAAACATTGGATAGGATACATAGAATTCTAAGAATATAAGTACCTTTATTTCGGAAAAGCTTTGTGGGAAGCTTTCAAAATTAAGCTTGAAAATAGTCCAAAAATGGTTTTACCACCGTAACCATATTTTTAACAGTTTAGTAACTGTGTTGGAGTTTTAATTAATAAAAATTTTCCAACATTTTCAGGATCTTTTGAGAAGTTATGGCATCTTTTCCAATTGGGTCACTTAACGTGTTCACTGAGTACTATTCGTAGAAACAATTCTCACGTCCAGCATCGTTTTTAAATTGGATTGCATGCATTGCGAACTGGTAGGTTGTATCTCCAACTTCTCTTCACCCCTTTCAACAAATCTACGGTCTGCACTTTTACTGCATTTGTAAGAACAAATCAACAAGATGCTTCGATATGACCAACAAGCTTGTTCTTTGGCCTGACTGCTTTTTTTTCGACAACCAAAATGAAAAAATCAGTGTTGAGCAGTAAAAGTTTCTTCCTATGTTTGTTCTGCTTAATTTTTTATTGCAAGACTTTCTAAATCACACATAAACTCAGCAACATACAATTGCACTTGCACAAGAAGACAAATGTATTTGTAAGCAAGGAAATTGTTTGGTCCACATCAAATCGCCATTCACAAGGAAGAGCTGTATAAATCTTTTACCATGAGCGCACATAGCGCAGTATCGAAGAAGTGCATCCGCTTCTAATGTACATCCGTGATGATAAATGCGAAATTTAAAGAGAACAATTTGTGCTGCGATCAAGTTAAGAGTTTTAAAATTTATTTATTAAGTTCGAATGCAGGATGCAGTCGTCCCGCTAGCTGACTGACAGAGGGACACTTGGTCAATTTTGAAGAAGAATTAATTTGTGCAGTAACCTGATTTTGCTTGTAAATTCCAAAGTAATGGAGTTGCACTTTTATTGATTAAGTTCAATTGAAAAGAGACTTCTGGGGAATAAGCTTAAAACATAAACTCTCAAATTAAATGGAAAACTTTTATAATGACAAGTCAAATTATTTGAAAAAAGTTAAGCGAAGGTAAAGAAATAAAACCCTACCAACCTTGACCGTTGGTCGAGTGCTCGTTTCCCAAAAGTTCGTTCCAATTGCTTTTAATGCAATTCTTGATCAAACATCGCGAAACAGAAGAATATTCAGCAAAATCAGGGAGACAAAAGTGTGTCGTCTCAAATGATAATTTCTATTCAATTGAGTAATGTGGTTTTCTCAAAAATCTTGTCAGCTGAGTACAATACTGCCCTCAGAAGCGAAAAGGGTGTGCCTCAAAAAAATGCATTTCGAGATAATTGATGTTTTCTTTATGTTAATTTGTTGAAATACCTCCATGTAAACTTGGGATAAAGAAACATTTTTCCGATAAAAAACACTGCCATCAAATAAATTATTATTATTTATTATTTTATAAACAAATTGGGAGGGAAATATTTTTTGAAATGCCAAAATTTTGTTTGTTTTTGCACCTTTTGAATTGAAAGAGAGTTTTCCGATAGCTTTAAAATTCTAAAAATCGTTTATCCTTATTTAATTGAGAAGTAATTTTGATGCAGTTGTACCCCTCTCGTGTAGGTTCGACACATCTGAGGGGGATTACTCTGAAGGTAACACAATTGATGTTAATGAATAAACAAAAATTTTTTCCATTTTTTAACCAAACCTCAAAACGTACGTAACCTGTTGTGCCGTATATCTCGGGAACTATTGATTATACGGAAATTTTGCCAACGACCTTTTTAGTGTTAAACTCGCTAAAGCGACAATTTTACAGTAGCTGAATTGCCGTAAAATCAATAGCTTACGTGATATTTAGAAAAATCTGCTTTGACTTGAACAACTTTTTTTGCACACAAAATTTCGCAATGAAATTTTCATACGATATTTGATATGCTCAAATAAAGGCAATTCCGGCAAGAAAACTTCTCTTGAACTTATTCCAACAATAGCTGCTTTTTCGCCTTATTTTCCTGGGCTATAAGCATACAAGATTCTTTTGAACCAATTGAGTCTAAATTCTGAATAAAATTTGTCAACCTGAGTATTGTCGAAATTGAGAAAATCTAAAAATAAGATTTTGGGAATGTTTGTAGGTTGGATCTGCCGACGTAGGAATTGTATTGAAATTAATGCAAATTTTGTAGACAAGCTATCCAAATTAATAAACTCTTTAGTGCTAACGATTTCTAGTTAGGCTCTTGGTATTTATTTTGTTTATTCATTAAACCCGTCTTACACACTCGTTAAAAGGAATTGATGGTTGTCGCCAAAAAGTTGGATTTACGCAACCATATTTTTGAAGTACAACTTCCTTACGAAGGGTAAGCTGCAAAATGTGTTGCGGAAATTGAAACGCAAACTGCAAATGGAAGTTGAGAGGGAGACTAGCGCCATCTAGTAGCCAGTACTCAGCCATAGTGTAGTCAGTGCTTTTTTTGACATTAGCTTATCTGTAATTTCGCTTATTTTTCATCATATTCTGCAATTTCAGTCGCTTGCACTGATGCGTAGATGGATTAGTAAATTTTTATTGTTGTTGTTGTCTAAAATGATCCTATACATTTTTCTCAAATAGAATGCTCATCATTTAGCTGCGAATTACGCTTTTGCAGAAACATTTGTATCTACATATGTATGTATGTATCTGGGAGTATTGTGCAATAATAGGCTCTTAATTGCGCGTCCGAAGATGGACAACTCTTTTTAAGCTTTCTACAAGATAAATTAGAACCTCAAATGAATAATAACCGAAATGAGCCAACCACAAAACATGGTATAACAATCGATGCAGTGTTCTCTAGATGTCTTTCTAATTTTCATTCGAAAACATATGTATGTATCTTATATCTCATACCATAAGCCTATTGTCTTGGTCTTACAATCAGCCACAGTATCCGATTATGAAAATAATAAAAATAATGAATAAAAATAACAAATCGATTCAAAAATATTAATTTATCAATGAATTCCGATAAGAAATTTAAATATTTGTAGAAAATTAATATATGTATATTTATATATACATGCATATATTATACATAAGTATATAAACACATATATATACATTAATATAGATGGATCTAAATAAGTTTTACTTCAGTCGTGTGGTCTTAAGCACATTCGTTTTTTTATTTCATTATTTATTATTATACGATTATTTTATTTAGCCATTTGTTCCTATGTTTATTCCACTCCATCATAATCAGTTGCACGTTTTTTATCTAAGTTTTTAATTTTGCTTGTGCTTGTTCGCCCCTTTTTGATGAACACGGAGCCATACTAATAAAATACCAGACAACCAATAGAAGTTAACTTGCTGCAAGGCTGCTGCAGTATTTGGGCTGCAGTGACTGCAGTCGAAGGAACGCGCGCGGTTAAAACGGAGCGCAAACACCAACGCTGCTATTCCGATCCGACGATGACACTTGACATTTATCGCCACTCAAGTGCGTTGTAAAATATAAAATATATTTTTCATATTATTTTTAATGTTACGACTGTAGATATTTCAGTTCGTAAAAGTTGATATGACACGCTCCCACTCAACTAATGCTGCTGCTTGCACAAGAAGTTAAAATTTTAGCTGCAAACGATAAACGCTGGAGACAAAATTAAGTTTTGGCTGACAAAGGGAAAGAGTGAGGCACACTGCAGTTGGGGCTGGTTGATAAAAATTACTGCTTTATGAGTAATAGCTGTTGAGTTTTGAGAGTAATCTTGTAAGTTATTTCGGTTGAAGGGCAGGGCTTCTTTGATCCAAGCATAGTTTTATTTTTAGTGTCAAAAACATTTCATTGATGTAATCAAATGAACACTGAAGTCAAAAATTGAGACAACCGAATTTAAGGCATCAAGGATGATAGTGAAAAATTTTACTACAGTGATAATAGCGATTGCTTAAGTTTTTACTTTTTACAATTCAACTGAAATGGCCCAATCTTTAAATAATTCGGTCACAAAGATTTGTAATTTAAATAAAACTTTAAGATATGTGCAGGCATTTGATTTGGAAATGGTATGGATTTATCTGAGTATGCAGTAGGCTTAAGAGCGAATTATCTCAAATTTGAGTATTTTTTTCTAATGTAGGGCTTAAGTAGCATCAAAAGTGAGCTTAAACATTCGTATGGTGCAATTGTTTTTTTCTTTCCCGCCTTCACCAACAGTAACAACAACAAATTGACTTATGTGCAATCTGACCTATCAGGTCAACGTCTTAATCTTACACCTAACGCGCCGCATTACGTGCCCTACTTGTAGCCAACTACTTGTCCGTTTCCCATCCTCATGTCGTGGCACGCCTTTAGGGCTTGAAAATCGTTTTGTAAATACGTTTATTTCATGTTAATTACCGCAGATTGTGCGCCGTGATACATGAAAATAACAAAATACGCCAACAACAGCAACAACAACAACAACAACAATTATAATACAGACAACAACAAAAAATATAAAAAAAATTACGACCCCAGGCATCAAAAATATTTGACTTCTTGCGCTGACATCGAGTGAACTTGTGTCTGTGGAACGTGCAGTGCGGTATTTTGGGTCGTTGGTTAAAAGACTGTGGATTTGTAGCCCGCAGCCCGTTTGATCTGTCATATTTAGAAGATTTCAGTGCTGCAGAACTGTTGGCTTCGTTGTGGTTTTAGTTATTTATTTATTTGGCTCCCAAAAATTATGCAACAAGCAAGTACGACACTTGAGTGCCGAGACAAAGAAAAGCCGTCAATATGATGTATAATAAAAATAAAAATCCAAAAATGTCAAGATATCAACAAAGTGTCTGCTTTTGACTATAATTGACGCAAAAGCAAAAGATGCTTTTTTGAAATTTGATTTCTCTTAAGACTCCAACTTCAGTTCACCGGTATTGAGTAGCGACTGTAGCGAATGCTATCATCCGCATACCGCTTTCTTCGTTAGCTTTTATGTAGCATAGCCTTAGGCATTTAATCCTGTACAATAATTGCGCCAAGTTATTTTATTTGTGGTTTTTTTAAGTTTACTTTGGCTCTATGATTTTCAAAGGTCAATTTCTGTTATCATTTATTTTTGTTTGTTTAATTTTCCAAGCTGTAACAGAGGAGCTGGTTGATGAAAGTAATTTTCTTTAATAAATATTAAAATAGCAATGACTTTATTACTAAGCATTGAGTTCAAATGAAGCGAAACTTAATTTAACATCGTGCTGTTTGCTTTTTGTAAAATCCAAAAGTTTTGACTTAGATTTCAAATAAAATAAATTTTAATTTTTACGCATTTTCTTGGCATGACTCAAGAGTGGCTAGCTCCGACTGTTCAGTATCTTTCAGTTATCTTTATGACTTTGGGCCCACTAGTCTTAGTGAGAGGTTGAAACTCTTACTATTTTATAAATTTTTAATGTTTTGTCCAAATGCATGTTGATTTCAATGCATAGTAGTTGTTGTTAAAAAAACACCGGAAAGTTAAAGGAAATGAAAGAAGTTTAAAGTTGTCAAGAATGAAATTAGAAGTTATGAATATTGGCAACTGCTACAGCTTATTATTTAACACGAGCTTAATGTTTGACCTTTAGGTTTTTTATGTTGGAAAGTTGCATATCTCGCCTGTCAAAATAAATTACTTTAATAGTACAAGATCCGTCAGTTGATTTCTGCAGGTATCTGTTTTTAATGAATCTTGTTAGTTCAAATGAATACTTATTAAGAAGCTAATACCTACCAAAAAAATAGCCGCAGCTACCTTTAATTAAAGAAATTTTAATTCATTTATGTAGATGAATAGCAGCTATATGTTTTTTACGTGAACTAAACGTTATTTTAAATAAAATGGGATGAAGAATGTAAAATATAACTGTCCTTTCAGGAGTAACTGTCACTACAGGTGTACATTTGTTGCCTATTTTTTTTTTTTTTTTGTTGCAAATGTGTCTTAAGTATTTCTGATTCGAAAAATTTAACCATGATTCATTCCATGATTGAGAGGCAAATATACATCTTGAAAACTTAATTTGGCAAAGCTCCTACAATGTTACAAGTTTGAATAAGTTTTTAAATAAAAGTGGAAATCTAAAAAATATTGACATGTATGTATCTCAAAATTACGGCATTATACGAGAAAACTTCTGTCAGTGTAGTCAAAAGAAACTTAGCAATTTGGGTTTAAAATGCAATAATGTTTCGAAAAACTCTGATTTTGTAGATTGTTATTTATAGATTGTAATTTGTAGATTGTAATTATTTTCTTAGAATTACAGCAACTAAAGAATTGGGAATTCAATGGGGCTTACACTTTTCATTTGATTGTCATATTTATGAAGTGGTTCCAAATGCAAATTTCAACATTGCTCTTTAAAAAGTAGCTCAATAGAAGTTCTTACACAATAAGTAAAAAGCGATTCATCACCACGTGCCCAACGTTTTGGGGCGAAAAATCTGACTTGAAATATATTTCATTTTGCTAGGGATTGTGAAAGAGAAAATTAGTGAATGAAAATAGTAAGTTGCAATGTGTAGATGTCGATTTTGGAATTTAAAATAAAATATATCTCAGTTTCCTGGGGTTCTTAAAAGTCGAAGATGGGAAACTTTTTCTTTATAAGGCTAATAAGGTAGGGTAGGCGGCAAATAGCTTCTTTGCCTCGGGCGCCACATGCTCACAATTCGACATCGTGATCAGGTAACTGTAGCTGCAGAATGATGTCGTGACATGATTGAAATCTTTTTGACGATAGAGCTGCATACTTCGGGCTTGGTTACCATGTGGTTTCAACAATCTGGTTCTTTATCGTAAGCAACCAGAATTTTAATGGCATTATCGCGAGACCTCTTTTAACAACACGCTATCTCAAAAAATTATGACATTGATTGGCCTCCATGGTCATCTTAATTGACTGCTTTGGACTTCTTTCTGTCGGAAAATCTAAAGAGGAAGGTTAATGCAAGCCCTTAAGTATCTCAAACAATATATTCGTAATGAAATTAATGAAATACCGAGTTAAGTGTAGCACAATGTAAAAATGTGCTCAAAAGAGCTTGCATTTGAGGCTATCAGATGCGGAAATCAATCTGATATTGCATTTCATAATAATTGCCAACATTAGATCCATTCTGTTTCATTTAAAAAAATTTCAAAATGATGCATGTGGAACTGGAAACTGTTTAATTGATAAAATCCGCTTACCTAAAAGCAAAGTTTTGCTTTTCACATACAGATAATGCATCTTGTTTTATCAATTTGCAGACAAGGCAATAAGAAAAGTTTTTAAATCCATACTCTTGACTATTGATACATGCGATACGTTAACAATTTAATTGTTTTAGAAGCAAGTGAAAGTTTTTCACAAATTTATATGAGCTATATCGGCATTCTGGATCAAGACAAATAAAAATAAAGAAGATTCTCTTAGATAAAACCTCTTAAGTTTGATTGAGAACAAACTTTGGCTTCATGACTTTAACCCCAAGTGATAGTAAAGTTCTTCTTCATTTTATGTTAAATATTCGAACAAAGTCATTTGAACTTTTACTGTATCAGGACATTTTTTTAACGGTTTTGCAACTGAATTTGTTCAAGTGTCCATCCACTATTCACTCGCAGTCGCTCTTAAAATCGAAACATCAACTAACCACCACCAGCTCATGTACATATTGACACATTTGACACCACTGCTAAATTGTGACCCCAGCGTGATTCGGTTGCATTTCTGAGGTTTTGTGGTTTCGCCGTTGCGGTCATAAAAGCTTTTTAATGTTTTTTAAGAAGTTTATGTATGCCATGCCATGCAAGAGGCGTGCGGGCATTAAATTAAAAGCGGCAAAAGTGATGGTAAAAAATAACATTTATGGTCCGTTTCGTGCTTTGCTAATGTGGCCACAAGATTTCCGGCTGTGGCATTTTTTCCTTCTATAATTCCTTACCTACCATGTTTTTTTTAATGGTCGTTTTCACTTTTCGGCTACAGTATTCCAGCGTATTTCGTTGTATTTGATATGCGAGTGCGCTACGCTTCCTTGTGGTTTATCGCTTTTATCCTTCGCCATAGCTCCATTCAATTTGTAGCAAATTTTTTCGGTTTCTGATTCCATTGTTGTTCAACGGTCGCTGTGGTCGTTGTTGTTTTCACGGCTTTGTTGATGGCGTAAATCCTTGCATCCGGCAGCTGCTGCGCGCGTAATGAGTTCATTTAATTTTTAATGACAAATGCAGCTCGCGCTCTCTCCTTCGGTTGCCGAGTTATAGATGGACTTAACGACAATTTCCCATCTACATTTTCATTTAATTTGCGCGCTATTTCTTTTGTGTGAATGCTCTATTCCTTCATTATGTTTTGTTAAAATTTAAGTCTGTGTTTTCGAGATGACAGCACGTTTTCTCATTTATTTTATTTATTTGCTATCACTCGCTTTTGTCTTATTTGCCTTCTTCTTATTGCTTCCATTTATGTGCGAGTTCTAGTGCTTTGCAACAAAAATCACTGCGAGTGAGTACTAATAATTGGAAACAAAGACCATGAAAGCTTTTGCAACAAATAAAGAAGTGCCCTGTCTAAGGCATAAATTTTATATATATTAATTGTAAATACAGCTAATGCTTCAAGATTTCTTTTAAGAACAAACATTATTCTTTTACGATTGAATCGCTATTTCATCAGAAAGAAAGTAACTGTCTCTCATAGACGCTTGGAATCTGATTTTTTTTAGTGTGCCTACTCTAATGTCAGTCTATGATGACAGAAAGTTAGTTTTATATCTCCAGTTACGGAAAAAGGGCCTTTTCCGTTCGCTAATTGGGCTGTGGTGTCGTGATGACACTTGGGTTTCGCGACTTGAAATGTACTTTTTAGAGACCGAATGTTTGTTTTTTTTTGTCTTTGTCTACGTAAATAAGCAGAACAGAAAGAGAACAGGCCATGCGATTTTTTACGCAAAATCATTTCGCCAAAATTTTCTAAAATTTACTAAAAAGAAGTCATAACAAGGTAATTATTAGAAATAGTACAAATATTCCGAAAATATTCTGAAAATGAGACAAATTTACTAAACATATTAAAAGTTTGTCAAATATCGCCTTGAACGATATCTGATATGAAAAAGACATGGAATCTTGTAGATCACTAAGACACGTCCTTGCAATGTTTTCCAGAAGCATCATCATGGCAATGCACGAAATGCGATTTTCAGTTGCGTTGTCGATGTTGGCCACAAATGAAAAGAATCGATTCTCATCAATATTAACTCAATAAAGCCTCTTTTTGTCATAAAAAAAAACGTTTTTTTGTTTATATCAGAGAAGATAACTTTTTCTGATAACGGTTGCACCCAGTGGTCGAAAAATCGTTCACTCATTTTTGCGTGCACACGGCCCTCGGGAAAATTGGGGGATTGCACCTGTAGTATTTTTAACATAAAAGATACCCTGAATAACATTCGAAAGTGAGAGCTATTATTTTACCTGATTCCAAAAATTTTTAACGATTTTTCCAAAAAATGAATCCCAAAAATTTCTCTGCTCCAACCAAAACTAATGTATGCTAGCAAAGGTCCAAACGAACATATTAGCTAAGCACTTGAGCGATACCCTTCTCTGGCTCACTTAGAAAAAATGCGAAAGTTACTGGTCGAAAAATCGAAAACTGGGGCTTAATGGGTTAAGTACTTAAGACTTAGTTTTTTACTTTTGAAAAAATATGTTCAGTCAAGTTATGTTAATGAAAGTATCATTTAGGACCATTCTTCCCCTTTGCAATGAGATTTCAAATGGTCATTCAGACGTTTCCTTGCAAAGTACTCGTAATGGTCATTTTAAGGTGACATGAATCTTAAACTGTTTAATTTTGTTGGGTTGTAGGGGATCAAATCCACGGCAGATTAAATTGGTTATAACTTCACTAACTATTTTTTTCCATCGTTAAGAAACTTACCGATAAATATACAAAGCTCTGCGTAGCATATCCAAATTCCAGGAAAATCAAGAAGAAGCTTACAACGCTTTTATTTAGAATTTAAACATGCTTACGAGTATGTGTCTTATCAGTGACACATCAAACTTTCTATGTTTCTTTATTATGCATTTGGATGTTGCCCACTAAATTATAAATTAAGATCAGAACTTCGATACCGTGATCAAAATTAATAACTGACATTGGTAGTAAGAGCTCTGCTTATGCTCATGTTTCCTTAGGTTCATTGCCAAGAGAAGTGCAAATTGTATAAAAAGCAGAACTAAAGCGAATCACTTATTAAAGCATCTTCAACTCGTTCAGGATGAAAGCAGATATCTTAACTTGCCTCTTCATCTTCTATTCATTGCTTATTGTAGGTAACGCTCGAAGGTTTGGTAAGTACTAGATACATTTATTGAGTAAATTTAGTCCATATTTTATTGTTAAAATTCTTAGAGCTTCGTTTTCGCAATCGGCCAAAAAAAGTAAACGTTGTCGCCTATTCTTCGACACCTGAATATCGTTCCCTCAACGAATTCCGCAACGAAGAACTTCCAACTGAAGATGAAGACGAAGATGAAGAAGAGCGAGAACCAGAACTTTTATCATCTGTAACGACTCCAAGTCGAAAGAAGCTCCTTTTGGTTAAAGGTAGATCAAACGATGTCTTTTCTGGACGTACATTCAAACACTTGTTACTACTTAGAGGACTTGGTGATAGCAATTATGGTAGTGACCATGGTGGTGGTGGTGGCCATGGTGGTGGTGGCTATGGTGGTGGTGGCCATGGTGGTGGTGGCAATGGTGGTTCCGGTAGTGATGGCTCAATCTTTTATTTATACAGTCCACTTAACTTGACGATTGCTAACAATAATTCGCTTGCAAATACGGTACCACCAGCGACTACTGGCACTGGTGGTGGCGCATTTCTGCGTAAATCACCTGTCTTGAGTTATATAAGTAATGCGCAAGCGCAACCACTACCGGTGCAAATTCAGCAGCCAACACCAGTGTATCAGCAGCGTGATCAGCACAACCACAATAGCCAAATGCCATTTGATTTAATGAGGCCAGCCGTGATTGGAATGTTGGGACGAAATGGTGAGGTTATACCAATGATGCTACAACAATCAGGAGGTGATATCCAAGGTCTTATTAGAAATGGTGGTAATAGACGTAATAATCAACGAAGACGTGGCGGAAATCAAAACTCTTATTCCAATGGGAATCCATTTATGAATTTTAGAGATAATTTAAAAAATTTTCAATTTTTTTAAAGAATAGAAAAATAATTTTATTGCTATGAAGTAAATCAAATTAAAGAAATTTGAAATATCAATTCATTTTAAAGTTGGATGTTTCGGAAAATGACAGCGATTAAAAATAAATGAAATGTCTCTGAAATTTTAGCATGGATGTAAAAAAAATCTTATATTTTTGATATGCAAATAGCAATTTGTATTAAAAACTTATTAGGGTCCTGCGTCCTTGAATCTTTGCACAAATTAATTGCCAATTATTGCTATGTTACAGATTAGTCAAGAATCCCAAAGTTAAGTAACTTTTAAATGCTATGGAAAATGTGAGGAAAGTTCATATCAGCGACGAGACCTACCCTTTCTACTTTTCGTAGTACACCAACATTTACTTTCAGCTTTATTTCTTCAGTTTCGTTCTGGCTTTCTTTTAAGTTTAATCAAAATATCCTCAGAAAGGATAAACAGGAGTGCACAGGCAGCAGCAACAGCAAATTGACTTAGTTAACCATGAGCAATGAAATCGTTTTCCTCGATAATTTGCTATAGATATGCAGTGAACGAGCGAGTGAACGAATGTGAATGAATGAAGCCAAGGCTGCGAGTGCGGCTGTGGATATCGGCAGGGGTATTGCAAGGAGAAGGTAACGTTGATTATGTTGCTGGTGATGAGGATAACTTTTTATTTTATGTTAATGCAATAATTCGTAATAAACTGTTCAATAAAAGAAAAGCGAAGTGCAGCACAGCGAAACAGTAAGCGAGTAGGAAGGAGGGCAATACATCGCGCAGCCCATTGCTCTCAATTGATTCCAATAGAGTGACGCTGAAAAAACAAAACTTTGTGTTCATCGTATCAATGAGCGAGGAGCAGCATGCAATTTGGAAGGAAAAAAATAACACAGTGCGACAAATTTGAACTTCAGACTTTAGGCATGCAGTTTCAGCTATGAAATAAAAAGGATGTAAGACCGAGATCAATACTCTTTCCTGAAAATTTCTAAGCAATCGAAGTATGGGACATTTTTGGGAGCGAGGTTTAATATTTTTTGTTTTTCAAAAATATATAAAATATGAAAAATGTAGCAGGCTTGAACCGTAAATACTTCGATGAGCGAAGATTCTTAGCATTGCGTTAACTGTTTGACTTAAATTGCTGTCGCACAGTCTTATTTTTGGTAATTTTTTTTTTTTTTGGGTCACCATGCGCGTGTCCTTACTTTTAGCTCACAGGTTGTGAATGAATAAATTTCCGAATAAACGAATGGCTGGATGGATGGGTGAATGATGAGTTTTAAACGCGTATCAACAAGCAAAAGCCATTTTGAACTTTTACATTTTTGTGAGGAGGACGGAATGTCCCTAGAGAGTTTCGTAGTGCTTTTGAATTCTCATCCTGTTGAATTTTTCAGTCTCGCTTATTACATTTCCCACTTTCGATCATTGATTAAGCCATTTGCATGTGGAAATGAAGTTTGCTCGGAGGTGAAACCGAATTTGTATACAAAAAATAGATGGTAAAAAAATATAATATCGGAAACTCAATAGTGTATCTTATTAGATTTCAATATATTGATAATGAGTGGCTCTTAAATGCCCCTTTGTTTAATCTCGTCCAGATTTTGTGAGGTACCTAACATAGAAAATACACATCCTAGCACCGAATTTCAAAACACCTGCTACGATATGTGCCAAGATATTGCGTTTTAAGTGTCTTTGTATTATGAAAGTTCTGGCTGAATCTCGTTCTCGGTGATAATTTAGTGCCTATCGTACGATAAGCATTTCGTTATCGCGGAGAACGAGATATCGGCCAGACAATTCTTGTTCTCGTCCACGCTCGTACGAGAAATAATATTTTTGATATCGCCTCGTTATCGTTCTTGGTCCCGATAACGAGAACGATGACGAAAGTTTATATGACCAAGTGTAAATATAATCCAGAGTGTACTGTAGATCTATATGTTTGAAGTGTCATCTATATATCGTTCTTGCTCCCGATAACGATATATATTGATGACACTTCAAAAACATAGATCTACAGTACACTCTGCATTATATTTACACTTGGTCATATAAACTCTCGATTACAAGCATACCTACATATGTACTACGTATATTTTTTTACACTCGATTATCTCAACAGCGATAAGACTTTTGTACATTTTCGGGGAAATACAGAAATATCGAAGAACCTTAGACGTTCTTCACTTATGAAGTTGTGTTCTATGTTCACTTATAATTGCGCAAAGAATGCAATCAGTTTTAAGTAAGATTTGCTATTGAAAAAACTTTAGCTGAGCTGATCGTGAGAAGAGGATTCTGGATTATGAACAAGCTCGACATTAATTAGGTAATATAAGCGAGAGTGAACTGTATTTGCAACTTTATTGAAAGTATGGTGAGATGACCTCTTTGTACAGTAGCAGTTCTTACGGGTGATCTTATAGAGTGGCCGAAAATTATTATTTTTTAGATCAGTAACTCAAAAAAGTATAAACCTGAACAAAGTTGATTTGTTATCGTCTCCACTCCAAAAATTTGTTCGCAGTCTTCGAACAACCATAACTCGACGAGGTAGAAAAGCAAGCTCTTCGGTCATTTACGTCCAAGCACAGAGTCAAGCATTTACATCCACTTTTATTGCTGGTAGAATTAACTAACCAAAAACTTTTTGTTCATTGGAATATCATACATTGTTGATTGCATTAGTTTATGCGCATCTCAGAGCCAGAACTAAGATAGGATTTAAAACATGACAAAAGAAAAATCCTCACACCTTCAATTTGGAGAGTGGTGCAAAATGACCTTTATCGTTTGAATAGTATGTTATCGCTTTATTTTATCTGGGTGAATGGAAAGAAATATACATACTGCTTTGAGATACAAAAGCTCAAACGAATTCACCAACAAAGGTTTAATTGTGGCACCCTATATTATCTACAAACAACAGATATTTTTGTACTTAACATCGGAAATAAGCGTCTTACGTAGATCTTTTATGTAATTCAATAGAAAATATTTTTCAAGAAAAATTTAATCAAATTTTGAATTACAAACATTTATCCTTTTGTATTTCAAACCAGCTTCATTTTAAGGATGGAAAATAAATGTTTTCTAAATAAACTGATAATCGTTAGAGTAAATAATAAATCGTGCTGCAACCATTTGTCTTTCATAGAAAAGACTTTATCGGATGTGTTGTATGTGAAGATTATAAAAGCATATAGTTTGTTTATTGTATTAAAAACAACAAAAACTAACAGCATCTCCCAGTAACAACAACATTTTGTAATCAACTTAAGTGTTGTGTCAATTCTATCTCAAAGTACTTAGGCAAAATTAAATTTAACATACTACTTACATATATGTATGTAGAACATATACGTAAAATTAGAAAGATGATGTTTGTACATAAGTGACTCACACATTCATACATACTTTTATATACAGAAACGACAATTTTGTAAAATAATTGAAATTAAAATTTTGCTTAAATCCTTAATTGTGTCGTTTTTAAATGTACAATCGAATAAGTTTCTTAAGTTATAAATAATTGAATTTTGTCGAAACAAGCTCTTTGTTCTTAAACTTAACTTATAATTTATTATGTGTTAGGACTTAGAATACACTCAAAAAGCATAATTGAATAACCTTTGATCTTCATTTAGAAGTCGAAAAAAACTTCAAATGCAAGCCCATAATCAGTAGTACCTCTAGAAATATATCAGAGGGAACATCCCGATCATTTTTAATCAAAGAACGCCTGCTTTTGGTCCTGGAGTTGTTTATTCTACCAAATGTGGAACATAAGAAAAAAAAGTAGGTAAGCAGCTGCAACAACATAAAACTATCGTTTTTTTTACAGCAAAATAGCATTGATAATGATAAGAAAACATAAATTTCCATCGAAAGCTTCAACTCAAAAATTGATTTGAAAAGGGTTCACTATGTTTTTTTATTGACTGAAATCTAAACAGCTTCTTCAGAAGCGACTGTTATTTAGAGAGTACGAGAGCACAAACAGCTCAGACTGCTGCTGAGGCGAGCCATTTCCGATCTAAATTTTACTTAGAACTCGTAGATTGCTGCAAAACCAAAAATGGACACAAAAAGGTCGATGTGTTCATAACTCATTTTGTTTTGTATGCGAGATCGTATCATTGGTGCCGATTTAAAAGCTAATATTTTCCTATGACAGCTATTTTTGGTAAAGAAAGGACATATTCTGATATGCTCACTTAAACTAGCGTGGCAAGTCAACTGTCTCAAATGTTACTTTGTGAAAGTCACAGTATGAAAAAGAACCATCAATTGAGATACTACATAATATGCATAGAGTCACAAATGTTCACGATTTAGGTTTGGGTGATTGTTCAACGTTTTGATATTTTTCTTAAAAAATGCGAAGAAAATTTGCGGCTCCCTGAAACTTATAAAACTGCATACGAAAACAAATGTTGGGTTCGTTCAGAGTACCCGTATGCAGCCCAAAAGTTAAAATAAGACATTCTGAAAATATCTCATTAGCCTGGGAGCCAAAATAAGTCTATATGCCAACTGTTGGCCATAACCAATGGCACACATACCAATTGTATGAGTTGTTGGGCCAAACTCCACCAAAGTTGTCCACAATAATGGTCGACGACTCTGATTTTCCAATAAGAGAAAAGCCTAGCGCCTACTGCGAAGTCGCTCGTGTGGACATTTGGATAAGAATACAAATGCAGTTAAGATTCAGTATCTCAAATAGTAAAGCGAAAGTACGACAGAAGCTCATAACACTTCACAATATTCAGATTTAAGAACCACTGCCTGGAAATCACAAAAGAGCAAAGAAAAAATAAATTACAATTCAAGAGATAACCTAAAAAGAACATCAGAATTAACTGCACGCTAACTTTAATTACAGCTCCCGCATACTTTGAGCTACAGCCCAAAAATGCGACCGCTAATTGCAGCAACCATCCAGCGATTTCTTCAAATTGCTATAAAACTTTGAGTTCCACTGAACTTTAATTTTAGTTTGCGCGTTTTCGGAGTTCGAAAAAGAACAAAGCCAAGCAATGGCCACGAAGAGCCAAAGGATTTTTAGAGTTGCCATTTTAATTTTAGTGTTTGGTAGTAATGTACTACCGCCGCCTGTATTTGCCGCTACCAAATGTAAGTGAAATCTGTTTGCTATCTCATATTAGCGTGATCCTTTCGCAACAATGGCTCAACTTCCTGTTCATTTCAGCACAACGTTGGCAGCCACGCTTTTTACAACGTCAACATGGACGCTCACGTTCAGCGGGTGCACATCTATACGCCAGTTCATCGGAAGTGCATGATACCGCTCAGGGACGCTCTGCAGATGTCAGTACTGGACGCGACCTTTTCAAAAAGTTCCAGATGTTTAAGAGTTTATACCAACAACCGCAAAATAACGTCACTGTCGTAACACAAACCGCAGCACCAACAACAACTACATTGACCTTGCCCACGTCAACAACGACGACTGTGACCACGCCCACCAACACTAATACAAACACTGCGACAGTAACTCGTATGGTCACGTTGCCGACTGGCGCCGGAGCGATGTTGCAAGCGCGCGTCAATATTAATGGTGCAGGTATTGGAGATGAAACTCAAAATTTTAGACGCCAACAGCGTCCACTGAACATAAGACGCCTGGGATTAAAAAAAAATGGCAACTTTAATGTACCGCCAATACGACGAAAACCGCAAGCTGGCGGTGGCGGCAATGGTTTTGATCAGCAACCAAATAGGACAAGAGTGCGCATAATAACCAATAAGTTTCAGAATAAGAAAAATAAAAACGGCGGCACCAAAAACAACAATAGAATCAACATCAACAAAAATAACAGCAACAATAACCCAAATCCAAATCGCTTTCAAAACATCATGAATGCCTTCCGGCTACAAACACCGGTTGTGTATAATTATTAATTACAGTAGTTGTCTGTGTAGGTCTGTAATTAATTAATTGGCAAAGATGGCAGATGATAAATTCGATTCTGAGAGGCGGTTGTAGGCTATGAAAAAAAAGTTCAACGAGCAAAAATAGAAATATAAAGACAACAACATATTCACATGAAACACAAACATAATTTTGGTATTTAATTTCTCCAATGCAAAATAAACTTCAGTGCATGCAAAATATTCAATAGGAAATAACTGACTCATCCTATATACTATTTACTTTCTTTATAAGAAATTGTTGAATCTTGAATTTTTTTCAACTTTTCTGATTTGTAATGGAAATGGCTGAAATGTTAGGGTAGCTTCAGTTTTTATAAGAAAATCGCAAGTTATCGTATTTATCTAACCTACGTAAGAAAATCAAGCCAAAATTATTGAAAACTTATTGAAAAACTTACACAAAAAAAGAAAAAGAAAATTTAAAAAAGAAAATAAAATATTCTTCATCGATATTCTTCAGAAAATGTAAAATTTGATTTCAGATTTCTTTAAAGCCTTAAAACGACATAAATTTCACATCTTTTTCATGTGATGTAGCCGTTAAGAGACTTTTTAATTATTAATTTGGAAAACGCAATTTAGGTGATTTTACCCACTCCTAAGCCACAGAAAACTTAAAACTTTACTATTCCAAAAAATTACTGTGAAATTTTTTTGTTTTAAAAATAATAAAATTTATTCCTCATCTCAATTTATTTCCAGATTATTTCGAAATTTTGTGGGTAGGTATGTAGATAATATGATAATGAAACTTGGTAAATTGGTAAAGTTTATTATTTAGTGCACAGAGTAAATAGTTAGGTAACGAATAGGTTATATCTACATCTTACGGCAAACCCCACTAGTGGCCATTAAAAGAAGTCGAAGGAAAGTTTCTGGTCATCTACAATGAATTTACAGAAGCAAACTTGATATACAAGTCTGCCTCGAACAGTACATTCACAAAATAAAAAAAAAAACCCTTTCCCGAAATCCACCATTTTTAGATACGTCTCTTCGTTAGCTATCGCTCGAAATGTCGGACCGTTCCCGCCGCAACAACAGACATGTACAGCACACATGCAAATACACCTTCACTTCTTTTGCGTCTTTGAGTTTTTCCGAAATGCATTGCGAAACTTTTATAAAAAATCGTAATTAATTGCTGGTACGACTGCTGCGTGTAATTTACTTTTATTTCTATTTCAATTTCAACTAATTTTTCTCTTTACTTATAGTTGTAATTGAAACATTTTTTGTTTAGTAACATTAAGCTTTTAAGCTGAAAAAACTTTTTCTGAGTAAAGTGCATATTCACTGACTTTCTACGATTTTCCTGTTTTGAAAGTCAAAACTTTTGTTGCCATCAGTTACTGGCAGCTTGTTGAGGCAACAGCAGCAGCAGCAACTCATCGATCGTTGCAGCAAAGCCGTGGAAGTTGTGCCAACGACAGAAGCGACGCGTAATTTGGAGAAGTCTTATGTAACACGGTGACAAATTGTTATTGAACGTTTCAGGGTTGCACACGCACGCAGTGCAGCTGAAACACTCAAAAAGACAAAACCAACCAAAGCAAATAAAAAACTGGAGCAATTTATTCATTTAAATTTTTAGTAAAAATGTTGCAGAGAACTTCTACCGACTAAAATCGTTGCTCGCAGAGATTGGGTTTAATTTATTTTCTGTATCCTTTGCCTCTTATTGTCTATATCAAGAGAGAGTTACCACTTAAACTGCCATCGCATTCCAATTATTGTGCTTTGAATTTCTTTCCTGTGTAAAGTTTTTGAAGCGTTGCAATGCGCTCAGCAGTAACATCAAGCTCTTCGTCTATTTCACAATTTAATAGTTTTCTATGTAAAATTTATGATGCATAATGAAAACTTTTTATTGCATTTTTTCTAAAGATCTCTGTTCAAGCCATAAGACTTTTGAGCAGCAATTACTGGTGTCACTTCTTACTCTGAGAAAGTGAATTTAATGAATCTATAAGTCTATTGGGACTATGTTTGGTAGAACATTCTTATTTGCTCTTAGTCAAACATTTTATTTATTATACTTTAATTACACAATAGTAATAGAACTAGAACTAAAATTGCTCTCTAACTTAACTCTATTTAAATTTAAAAAGCATTAAGAAAACTTAATTTTCAAAATTATTTCCCATGCAACGCATTGTAAAAAAGTCATCAAACAAATTAAAAAATTATAGAATAACCGAGAAAAAAAATTTCGAATAACATTTTGTAAATCGAAATTTAACGGCCTATCTTCTGCTTTTCCATCGATGAAAAAAGGTCGAAAATGAATTTTTAAAGAAATATGAGTAGACCCAACGGAGCTTTTTTGATGAAAAATATTTAATTGCACCGTTCAGCGGGAAAGGGCGCTAAATGAAATTAGGTCGCATTTATGAGTAAAATTTTATTAGACTAAGCAATTGTAGAAAATTCAAAATGGATTTTGAAACGAAGGGGTAACCTACAAAGCCCTATTTCGTCCCTATTGAAAGAAAAAATCTTTCAAAAATCCATCTTCATCCCATCGATTTCACTTTTTTTCGAAATATGAGGACAAAACGGACCCATTGAGATATTTTTGTTCATAAATTGGAACAAAGGAGGCCTTCTTTCTAAAGACCAATTTGGAGTGATTTCCATATATTTATTCGTTATTGTGTAAAGGAATATAAATAATATTTTATTCGTTATTAGTATAAATTTTGCAAAGCTCTTAATATAATGGCGTCTCTCGCGTTCAATTAATGAAATGCATTGAAGATCCAATTGAACGAGAAAGTATGGATTTAACAGCGAGAACGATGCGGCATTTTTTTGGACTTTTATTGGGATAAATTATTCAAAACGGTTCATTAATTGCAGGAAAATTAGTTGTGCAACATTGCTATCTGTGCGCGAAATTTTTAATTTTCAAAGCAAATTTATAGCTAAAATCGAGCATCATTAAACTATAATTTTCGTACTAATTTATTTGTTTTGGCTGCTTCAACGCTTTTCCAGCAGGACTTGAAATTATTTTGAAACAATATTGAGCTTCAGGCGTGTTTTTGAAGAATAAAAATTTGGTTTCAAATAAAACTCCAAAAAAAGCTTATTAGTGACTTGCCAATTTCATTGAAAGTGCTTTGGCAACATACTTTTTGCAATTACTGCACAATATTGTACCCATGCTACTTTGGTAAAGCCATTTTTTTAATTAATTCTTATAAAAGATTTTTCTCGGATTATTTCCTCAAGTGAAGTTAAAAGTAATAACAACAAATACTTGTAGCAAGCATTTATAACCCAATATCTTACCATGATTCAAAGCTAAGTTCCCAAAATGAAATTTCACGCCAAAATGAAAAGGAAAAACGTCGAAAAACCAAAACAGAAACACTACCCAAACATTTCATCATCAGCAACAGCTGCAAAATGAAAACCATGAAGACACGTCAAAGTTTTTGGGCCATTTGATATACATAAATTAGACCATTATAAATTTTTTCCAGTCACATTACCTCTTTCGGGCTATTCCAATTATTCCACTACTTATTGCAATTCTTTTTAAAGAAAGAATAAAACGCTCTAAGTCTAATATTGAATTAATGAAAGACTATCCTCGATTCTTTCTTTAATTTATATGACTTTTTTGATTTTATAAATTTGTGTGACCTTTAACTTTAGTACACTGATTTAGGACCAATATTTTTTTTTTGCATTTTCCCACTTACGGGGGGAATCAGTGAAAAATGCTTTGCCTCTTAGTGGCTTTAAAATAACAAAGTAGGTAGGTGTTACGCATAGCAATTTATTTATATACACAAATTAAAATTTGACCAACTCTAATATCTACATACAAACGTATACATATGGGTCATTCCATCTATAATGGGCCTATCATTACCCTCATGTTTTCTAATTAGGCTGAAACTTTTTTCAGTGATTGGTCTGTTATGTAGAAGATATAAGAAAATTCGATAAAATTTTTTTGACCAATGTTATTGCTTAAAAAAAAAGTTTTCAATTGTGTTCAAAAAAGCTCGTAAGTAAAACAAAAAAATTCATTGATGAATATAAACAAACCAACACAATCCATATTAGCTTTTATATTATTTTTAGGTAGTTGTGTACTAGTAGATGACAAAAAAGTTGCAAATCTGAATAAATGAAGGCCTGAACGGTTTCTATGTGATAACAGATATAAACATTGACCTTCCAAGAAAACATCACTTTCCCAAATACTCCATCATCGATTTCAGCTTTTTTAGGCTCAAAATTTTCAAAACATATTGGAGTACCATCCCTGAAAAATTTATTCATGTGTTTTCACCCTGTTTGATTTTACAAGCATTTAAAGTTAAGATTTATGATTTGCAATGTAAATTGAAACATTGAGAATGAGTCCGAGAGAATAAAATTTGAATTGATTTCAGTCGTTTTAGGCTCAAAATTTTCAGAACATTCAGGAGTACCATCTCTGAAAATTTCATTCATTTTCGTTAACCTTATTTCATTTTACAGGCACCTTAAGCTAAGATTCAGGATTTGCAATTTAAATTGAAACATTGAGAATGAGACCGAGAAAATTTGAATATTCCTTTTTATTTCTTTCATAAATATTCCACTGTATACACTCACTTTAGATGCTTGTAAAATAAAATAAGGTGAACAAAAATGAATGAAATTTTCAGAGATGATACTCCTGAATGTTCTAAAAATTTTGAGCTTAAAAAGGCTGAAATCAATTCAAAATTTATTTTCTCGGACTCATTCTCAATGTTTCAATTTACATTGCAAATCATAAATCTTAACTTTAAATGCTTGTAACATCAAATAGAATGAAAAAACATGGATAAAATTTTCAGGGATGATACTCCTGTGTATTCTAAAAATTTTGAGCCTATAAAAGCTGAAAACGGTGATGGAATATTTGGGAAATTGATGTTTTTTGAAAAAGTCAATATTTTTATCTTTTACCACATAGATGCCGTTCAGGCCTTCATTTATTCAGATTTGCAGTTTTTTGCCATTTACTAGTACACAACTACCTAAAAATAATATAAAAGCTAATTTGGATTGTGTTGGTTTGTTTATATTCATCAATGAATTTTTTTTTTTTACTTACGAGTTTTTTTTAACACAATTTGAAACTTTTTTTTAAGCAATAATATTTTTCAAAAAAATTTTATGGAATTTTCTTATATCTTCTACATAACAGACCAATCACTGAAAAAAGTTTCAGCCTAATTAGAAAACCTGAGGGTAATGATAGGCCCATTATAGATGGAATGACCCATATATAAACGTGTGTATATATCCTTACGCATTCATGTATTTGTTTATCTGTGCAATTATTACCCATTAGCGCGTTGTTGGCTATGCTAAATTAGCGCGCAATCTAATGCACCACGGACTTATTTATCACCCGAATGCACCGCATTCCCAATTTCGGATGTACAAATTTGCCCTGCGACACTTGTAGGACACGATATGTCAACGGCCTCATACACGTGTTAACTTTTGCCATAGGACTACAATTAAATACCGACTCTGAATACCAGAAATAAATTTTATAACGAACGTGAAAATAAAAACCCCGTGTTGCATTTCTTTAAAAAAGAACTACTTTCTACTTAGTTAGCCACCTGCAAAATTATAAATTTTTGTAGTCGATCCTTGGACATCGACGAGTTAAAACCTCGACTCGAGGGTCGCTACAAATGAAAAACAATTCTTTTACATTTTCTCTAAAATGATTATTGAAACGAAAAATTGGAACGCGTTTCCGTGTTTACCTCAAGCATTTCCAATGCAAACGGCATTGTAAAAATTCAAATCCGCTCAAACGGCACATTTTGAAATGGGAACTTCTCCATGGAAACACGTTTTATCTTCTTCGTTCAATAACTTAACGTAAAGGAGATAATTTTCCCAAGCAGGTTCCGGAGAAGCAGATTTTTATTTAAACCTTGTTCTCAAATGAAAATTAATTTGTGGCTGAAAATGGATATGGTGGAACAAAAGTTGAAAAAAACGATAATTAAATTTTTAGCTTTGTATTTCACATTTTTTTGGAAGTTTTGTTCAAAACAGACTTGCATCCCTTTCAATTACACACCACCCAACTAGGCCGAATAAATAAACATATTTTTAATTATTTTACTCAGCATCTTCTCAAAGTAAGCCTCAGTCCAACTTACAAAAAGTTCACACGCTGACCCTTGTTCGCTAGGTTAAGCTCCGGATTCTGTTGATTTGATGCCTATGCTCCTCGTCTCTTATGCTTCATTTTGAGCTCGCGGCTGTGCCATCAAATTCAAAATCACAAATTTTAATGTGTGAGCCACGGAGACAGTAATTTTTATTTTTTGTGTTACATTCCAGCCCATCAAAAATGCAGACGGTTCCCACGACAATCGACTGTTACAAGAGTGACACGCTACAGCAGCTGAAGACTTTGTTTTTCAGAAAAAAGTTCTCCTTCTTTACCTTCTTCACATTCCCTATCGTGACAAGGTTAAGGAATGGTATCGTTCTGCCCTTGCTGAGTAGCTCAACTTACTGTTGCCGGTTGGCTGTTTCTGAGTTGCTTGAACTTGACGCAGCAGACACGCGTTTCGACGCCAAAACAGCTGTGGCAGCTTCAAATGAAACCGAAAATTATATTCTGCACAGTGACGGCAGAGGGCGGTTACAGATGCCAATTGTGGGCAAATTAAAGTCAAATTGTCAAAAATGGATTCAGACAGACTTTTGTGAATTTTCAGTGACAACACTGAGGACATAAGTGTACGCTCAAGACCGTGCAGCGCATTTTCTGTAAGTAAACTTTATTGGTGAATGATTTATACAGAAGCCGTGCTATAGGAGCGCAACATAAGCGGATTAATATTGCTGTTGACATATAAACGAGATGTGTGTGTATGTTAGCGTTATGGTAATAAATATTAATTTACTTGCAATAACCGTTGCTGCGTTGGATTTTAAATAAAATACCAAAATAATTAAGTCATCAGTAAACAACAAAAATAAAACTCAATTAAATTGAAAAGATTTCGCAAAAGTTAATGAATGAACTTGAACGCTTTTGGGCTTAAGCAATTCGTAGGAGATTTGCGAATAAGTAAAACAAATTAGATTTATAAAATTACACTTTATAAATCACTTTATGAAATTTGGATTTGAAACGAAGTTTTCGTTTTGTTTCGAAAAAAATTGAGTTTCTTTCTCTCAACTGATTTCAAATCCTCGCACTCATCTTTAATTCAAAAGGCCTACTAGCGTGCAGGCTCTACAATATTTTAGTCCAGTCATCCAAATCGAACGTAGTATATGCAGCATTGATGCTATTATTTTTGCAACCTCTTTTTGTTCTTCCTGACACTGCTGTAGATCTTTACAGAATTCTCGTGTAAACTCTTATGAAGATACTGAAAAACACGTACTTGATGCTTCGCTGAGTGAAGCAGCACACTACTCCACACCATTTCTCGATTTCCAGACGAATGGTTATATTCTCAAGTTTTGCCAAAAGATTTTAGCCCAATCTGAATAAAATCAGAGTAGGAACATGAAATTATTTTAATATATTTTGGAATACGTTAAAATAAAATCAAGACCGGAGTGGTGATGATACATTGTAAAATCTGTTTGAATAAGCAGATTAGCGACGGGCGGCGGAATATTTGGCTGTCATTTCCTTCTATTGTATAAAATAGTTTTCAGTGTCACAAAATTTGCTTACAATTAAAGAAAAAAGAAAATAGTACTAAACTACGTATGTATGTAAGAGAAGAAAATAAAAAATTCCATTGCATACTCTTAGTTGAAAGTAATTCAATTAAAGACTAAGTCAAACAATAATAAAAATACTCTGGGGATCGGGGTTCAATTTATTTAAATTCAATATTTTTACACACGGTCAATTATATTTATAGGGAATAAAAATCGGGTGTAAATTGGAAGAAAAAAAATTCAAAATATAGTGCATAAAGATGCACTACGATAAAAACTTTTCCGTCTGTCTCTTACCTAAAAGAACAAGTAGAAAAAAAAAAGAATTGGGGCGCGGCTAGAGCCCACGAGTGAAGACGGAGGGTGAGCAGAGGGTCGAAATTACTTTTCAATCAAGTATTTTGTGATAAAGTCAAACCATTTTATATTTCTGATTTAATATGTTTGGGTTTTTTCACATACAATCATTTCCGCAAAACCTGAGAAATCAGTATGATATGAATTTTTAAAAACTTTCAGGGGAAGATTCAGGAGAGGCTTCAATGGCAGGAGGGCACTATCAACTTTAATTTTGAAACCGTCATATACACCGATGGATCAAAGATGGACTGCGGTGTAGGTGCAAGGGTCTACTGAAAATACCCAGAAATTTCTCAATCTTTTCGGTTTCCTAGCTCAGCCAGCATTTTCCAAGCAGAAACTTTTGCTACTTTAGTAACCTGCAGCCTAGTGGGTATTCGTTTGCATTCGTTTACGTTGAAACTTTTATGGGATGCATTTCTTTCGCGCTTACCAAATATTTTTCTGTTTTGCTGAATTCAAATGCAACTATTCCAGAATTTCAAACTGATTTCAATAAGTCCTGAAAGAAAGTGGTGAAAAAGAAGTAAATAAGAAATTAGAATTGGTCTTCCATTTGACTTTTTGTCCCTTTCGTTTGCTACTTGTGGTTATGAAAAATTCAAACAACCCGCTGTAAAGAAATCAGAAGACGAAAATGAAACTGAACTGGAGAATTATTTTTGAGATTTTTCTTTCAGTTATTCCTTGGTTGGTTAACCAAAGCCAAAAAATTGTTTTGTATTACTGCACGAAGAACGGAGATGGAAAATGATAGCAAAACCAACTGAATGCAAACAAAATTAAGACTTGAAAAATTCCATTTACTATTTGATCACTTTAAATATTCAGTAAATTTAACTATAGAAGTTACTCCTTAGCATCCAGCACTTAAATTAAACTGTATTTATTAAGAAAATTTATACAAATTAAATGAAACAGCAAAGTGTAAGATTAAGATCAAAAAATGTACATTTCATGTACAAATATTGGCAAGTTTGATTTAACAGCAACATAAAAGTTGCCTAATTCAGTTGTTTATTTATTTAAAAAAAGTTTAATGAAAGAAACAAAGCTTAAGGCATTGTAATGGGAAACTCTTTATGTATGAAATTTCACTTAATTAATTTTGCAAATCTTTACATCAAGTTCTTTAATTGAAAAAACTTCGTTAATCAGCACAAATTCAATTTAATCAAATACAGCGTGGAAGCATTGTTTCGGTTTCATTTTAAAACCCACCACACAGGGCATGTTTATTTTGTCATACCGTTTGTTACATATAAATGAAGGAGTGGTTGGTGTTGAATGGTAAACAGATTCTTCACCAAAGCCTCCACCTTAAACGATATACCCATGTCTGACTATCTGTAAAAATCACGATTACGGGCACATTTCTTAAAGCTTGCTGGATTGAAAATTAATAGAATCAATCTCAGGGCACTCCTCAAAACATGATAACATTATTTGCAATGCAACCAAATTTTTCACATATATTAAGAATGATTCGGAAGACGTTAGGAAGAGGGCGTGACAACTCTTATAACACAATTGAATACAGCAAAGAAACAAGGAATTGTTACACAAGCTTTGGAAAGGCATTGGGTGGATTTCAACAATAAGGCGTGGCAAGCAACAATTTTAAAACTTTATACTGACATATATATGTGAGACAATACAGCCAATTGCACACAATACTAGTTATTGTTCGGGAAAACACCAGACGAAAGTACACAGATTTTAACAAAGAGTTTGGCAACTCTCATAACAGCCAATCCTTAAGGTCGATATATTCAGATCTACCTGTCTAAGTAAATGTTTTTAAATTCACGTGCAGTGAAAACGTTACATTGAGCAAGATATTGAATTAAATGTTACAAGACTTGGTTTGGCTTAAGCAAATTAACATCAGAAAATAGTGGGCGGATTGAGAACGGTAAGTGGCTGTTTTATGAACAAGCATGGTCTTAACATTATGTAATCGCGGAGTTATTGACATATGGTTAACGTTAATTTAATGAATTGTGACGCGTAGTGAAACGTACAATATAGCATTTAACTCAGCAGAGCAGTGCACTTCCAAGCCACCTCCTCTACAAACCCTGCTAATAAATAATTACAAGTCTTAAGCATACTTTTACTGGTACTGCAGCATAAAGTATATTATTTCCGGCCAGGTCAAAGCTAACACTCTCAGTTGTTTTTTATTTTCATTTTTAATTTAGGATCGGAATAATTTTTAAACACGAATATTCACAAACTTCCGCTCTAATTAATGCTGCTACCACGTGCAGTACGCAGCACTTAACAATTGAAGTTGCCATGGCAGCGTCTACACATCATGTAACGCTATGCAGGGCCATATCGATGGGGCGAGTCGAACGACGACCACTTTAAAAGGAGCCCTTTGTAATGCGAAGAGCCTTCGTTTCCTCATCAATTGGGAACCAGGCTCTCGAAATCCAGACATTGCAATGGAGGTCATGACCTCCATTCCCACCATTTGTTCAAAAACGGTGGGAATGTCCAGGTGAAAACAAATTCCTGAATTCGCCCCAGGCCTTGCAGATTCTCGGTACAGCCCTAACGCTATGAAGTCGCAAAATTAAAGCATTGTAACTGAAATCCAGGATACTGCCACCGTCATCTACCACTACACTGCTGTATTGTGGTAGTTGCTTCTTTGTCAGCCGATAGTTTGAGCCAAATTTGTTGCGAAAAGTCTTACAACTGTTTCGTATAAAGATTTCATTTATTTTTACTTTGTGCTTGTGAAGGCACATTATGCAGCATTCAAAAAGATCTAAAAATTATGCGCTTCCTGATTTTTATTATTTATGAAAATTTGCCAGCCAGTTGGAGTCGTACACCTAACAAAATTATTTAATTAGATCTTTTTCAAACAAGAACCGCATCTTTTTTCTTACAAAAAAAAAATAAAACAAAAATAAAGAACACATCGTTCTATGAAGTAAAGATTTTCAAATTGAGGAGTAACGGCAAACTTATGAAGAGAAGTCTTAAGAGAGTCGTTCGATAAACAAACAGCTAGACAAAAAAGTTTCTTTAAAATTGGGTGAAAATTGCATGTAACCTTTTTAGGATTTTTCATTTTAATTCTTTTTAGAATCTTAAAAATTTCAACTTAAATGAAGACTGACTCAAAATCGTTCACATAACAATCGGCCTTAATTTTTAAAGAAGAATTATCTACAAATTGGGTATATTAAAACACATAGATAAGAAGATGAATTTCCGATGAAAATTTGTGAAGCACACCATTCAAAATAGCAAATGACACCTGTGATGGACCCCAACAACTCACCCCGCGGACGTTATTTTATGAACTACTTAACCCACTATTTTTCAGGTCCCGATAATTTTACAATTATGAAAGTTTACGAAAATTTTATAAAATGAAGCACTCAGAGATTGAATTATAGACGGTTTTTGAAATAGATTATTTATATTGCTTCATTAACTTTTTACGCTTTGCGAACTGATTTGTATAAATTTGGCTTATAAATTTTGAACGTTTAAATAGAATCGATGGGATGGAAAAGTGAGGGAGTTGAGTCTCATTATTTTTCCTTAAATTAGAAGCAAATAATTCCCGGAAAGGGTATTTCAAAAAAAGCTATTTTGCATAAATTAATAAGAGCACGTTCGCAAAGGTCAGATAGACAAAATGACGGTAAAATAGATAAGAAATTTCGAGCGAGATTATTTTCCATAGATATTTTTTACATTAAATATAATTAATATTTTTTGAATGTCAATTTAAATAAACTCTAATATTTCAAAACTATTGTGTAGTACACTTAAACCACTAAAAAATTCATTTTGTTGGCGCGATTTTCTTCTTTTTAATAAACTTTCATAGCCTTCTTCTGGCTTCATTTCATAACAGATGAGCGTGTGACCCAGATTTTCATAATTAGCCTAATCAACAATAACAACAACAAAAAGAGTCAGGAAACTACGTTAAAAATTATGTGACTCAATGACACTCGTTCGCACACATTGCTGACAAGCTGTCACGTAGGTATTTGTGTATGTGTAATATTTAGCATGTACATAAAATTTAATTAGGACCTACAAAATTATACGTATGTGTGGTTTACTGCAACTTTTAAATGGGCATGTATGAGTTCGCGTATTTTGTAGTTTACAATGCGCAGCAAATGATGCGTACAAAATACTGCAGCTGAAGGTTTCAGCGTCCTTGCGCTGCTTTTTAACGAATTGAATTAAAATTAAATTAAATAAAGTCCTCTTCGTTACATAAAAGTGTTATCTAAACATTCGCAATAATTAGAAAAACAGTCGCAAAGTTTTACATAATTTAAGGAAGATTTTAAACAAGAAATATTGGAATTTCAAAGAGTTTTTAAATTACTAACTTTATAAGGTTCATGCAAATTAGTTATTCAAATGTTTTTACTAGCACTTCAGAAATAGAAATAGAAACTCAAATTGCCGTGGATATGACAAAACCTTAAGTAGAAAAGAGATTTAATAAAAATGCACCAGCTACAGTCATTACATGAAATCAAATCCTTGCTAATAGACGCATATGTATGCAAAGCAACAAATTCAATTACATTTCCAACAAATGTCATACAAATCACATGTTGTTGCATGGGGAGGTCTGTGGGTGCAACTTAACGTGAACTTACATTAAAATGCGATCAGCAGTAGATGAATTAAGATGAACTTTCACACAATAGCAAATTTATGCATGTCATGCAGACCGGTGCGAATGTTAATAAATAATACTGCACCCAATAGTAAATTTTATGCGGCTCATGTGAAAAAAAAATCATTTCAAGTTAATATTTATACAGAAAAAACTTGCAGCATCGAGTTCGTAGCAAATATTAATACAATTTATGCGTATAAAAAATTCCACAACTACACCATGCTTTTTTCATCATTGTATTCAAATTGTTCAGTTCATCACATGAGGCATATCACTAGCAGAGCTGGGTGATAAGAATTACAATAACCAAATGATTATAACTCCACTAATCCTCAAAAACAAAGAAAAGTCGATTACAATTAAAGTAATGAACGATCTTAGATTACGATTGCAGAAATCGTATTTTTGAAAAGGTTGAAATTACGATTCCTGTAATTGTAATCTAAGTTTGTTCGATGAACTATTACTGCTATGTTTTGATATAAAGAATAATATATTTATGGGATTACTTTTCCTAAATATCGGTAAAAACTACTGTTATTTAATTCATAAAGTGCATTTCAATGAGAAAACATAATTTTAAAACTTATTCAATTATAACACTCAATTGCTTTTAACAATGCTAATTTTTCGAAGGAAAACGTGGACTAATTTTATACCAGCGAAAGATTTTTCTTGATCTTTCTACCGGTGCCGACGAAGTTAAGGGTGTATTGAACTTCTTTCCTATAGTCGAATACCAAACTTATACATAATGAGCTGATAAGTGGGAATTGTAGATCAATCTTTGTACTGTTAAGTAAAATTGGGTGTTCAAGATAAAAAAGTACATTTGGCATCTAAAAAGTATACTTCAAGTCTCGATTTAGTACTTTTTCACAAGACCTAATTGCCATCACTGGTCCTGATATTTCTATTCTTCAGATTTTTCTATCCTTTTAATATAGAAAATTTGTGATTATTTGACAGAATATTTCATGAAATATTTTTATGACGGACTACTAATCAAAAGGCTTTCAACTATGCCGATGAGTTTCATTTTGTGTTATGAATGTGAACTATAAATTGAAGAAAGATAACATAAAATATTAATGGTATTCATCTAAACACGCAACACCCTCGCAAGCTGTGCAAGCTCTTGAAGTTGAATCCTGTGCAAACGAACTGTCAAAAATCGTATGGAAAGTTTTTTGAACAAGCAGCGCAAGTTTGCGCAGCAAAATTGATGCTTGCGCCATTAATTGTGCAACTGTCACTCTCATTTCCCATACAATTCTCTCAGTCAAAATTTATTCCTAAGAAATTTTGTATTTTTCACTCTCTTTTCCCATACGATTCTCCCACAACTGCCACAAAATGCACAAAATATTCGAAGGGGCGTTCATGATACACATTGCGCAAAATTGCCTATTTTCACATTTGAGCAAACTTGCGCGTTTAGATGGATGCCACTAATGTCAATTGAAAATGAGTAACTAAGTAGTAAAGCCGAAAATTTTATACTTGATTTCAATGGTACAATCGTGCCGAGCAACTTTACATTTTTCAAGCAAGAGCGCATAAATTGTTAACTTCCGAATCAGCGAATACTTGAACCAACAGTTTTTATATTTGGTGGAATCAGTAAAATGTCAATATTCAAATGCGAAAATTTTTGTTTTAAATGCTTTAGGCTCCGGTACATAGAAAGCAGCATATGCTTTGACAGAAGAATTGATTACATGTCTTTATATGGCAAGTGGTGTGTACACAAATGCGACTAACGCGCGCGGTGATTTCAATGCTCAAAGTTTGTCAACTTTCAACTTTTTAAACGCGTTACACGCTTTTGACAATTGAAAGCAACTAAACAAAAATGTTATATAGTATGTCATTGGACAACTTGAAATTAGAATTTTATACATGTTTGTGCAAGTTTCAAATCAACCCAAGCAAAATTTGTTTTTTTACAAATTTTTGAAGATTGAAAATTAAAGCAAAATTGTTTCCTATAAAAGAAAACAAAACATAAGCGCGTTGTATGTAACACCACAGGCGTTAGTCACATCTGATGCATAGCGTCCGATGTATTGGAAACTTTAGCCGTTAAGATGACATTGAAAGATATTGAGGAAAATGTTCAAGACTCAGTTCTTTGAGTTAAATCGAAAATGGTTGAAACAAATTTTCAGAACATTTTCCACGCTATTTAAAATAAGGTGTTCTGGATGAGTAAAATGTTCGTTGCTTGTGATATAATATGAATCACAATAAGTCAATTAATCATCAATTTCTAACACAAAACAAGCTATTGATGATATCTGATGCGTTATTTTACTTTACGAATATTTTCATTCTTGTTACAAAATGAAAACTGTCATTTCAACAGAGTTACTGTTGTTGTTACCGTTTCTTTGAAAATAATTAAGAGGGTCACTATTATCTTTGATTTTCAAGAAAAGATACTCTTGTAGCAACAATTATACATACAGGGTGTTTTTTTAGAGGTTTGTTTTTCGAATAGAGATAAAACTGGCATTTTATGGTCAAATCTAGCAACTCTAATGTCATTTATGTTCAGTTTGGTTTGCCATTTCATCATGAATAGGTTGACAAAAGAACAACGCTTGCAAATCGTGCAAATTTATTTCGAAAATAATGGTTCAGTTCGCGAAGTTTACCGCAAGCTCCGTCCATTTTATGGTCTACATAATCGTCCATCAGAGCAATTAATTCGGTTAACCATGGATCGTTTTCGCACTACGTTTACTCTATGTGATAATACGCATCCGCAGAGACGTCGAACAGTGCGCACCGAAGAAACAATTGCCGCTGTAGAGCAAAATGTTGAAGAGGACCCGAATGAATCGATTCGCCACCGTGCACAGCAATTGGAGCTTTGTCCATCAACTTTATGGAAGATTTTGCGCAAAGATCTTGGCTTGCTACCTTACAAGATCCAGCTTGTGCAAGAATTAAAGCCGCGAGACCATGCAATGCGTCGTGATTTTGGTGTATGGGCCGAAAATGAGATTGATCTCGATGCTGATTTTCATCGCAAAATTTTGTTCAGTGATGAGGCTCATTTTTGGTTGAATGGCTACGTCAACAAGCAAAATTGCCGCATTTGGAGTGAAGAGAATCCACATGAGACCCTTGAGACTCCATTACATCCACAAAAACTGACTGTTTGGTGTGCTCTATGGGCTGGTGGAGTCATTGGGCCATACTTCTTCCGAAATAATGCTGGAGAGTCAGTTACCGTTAATGGAGACCGGTATAGAGCCATGATAACCGACTATTTTGTTCCCGAATTGGATGGCATGAATGTGGATGAGTTGTGGTTCCAACAAGACGGCGCTACATGCCACACAGCGCACGTCACAATCGATTTATTGAAGGAAACATTCGATGAGCGCATAATTTCGCGGAATGGACCTGTCAATTGGCCACCAAGATCGTGTGATTTGACACCATTGGATTATTTTCTTTGGGGATACGTGAAGTCGCTCGTCTACGCCAACAAACCAGAAACGTTAGGGGACTTGGAAGCCAACATTCGTGGCGTTATTGCCGACATACGGTCCCATATGCTCGAAAAAGTGGTTCAAAATTGGACCTGTAGAATTGGCTTTATTCGAGCCAGCCGCGGTGGCCACATGCCCGAAATCATATTTAAACATTAATGGCATAAAATTATCCTTCCAATTAAGTCAAATTGATGGACATTGAAACGATTTTCTTGTGTTTTATTTCAATTCGAAGCTCTATACCTCTAAAAAAACACCCTTTATATATGCGTGAAAGTATTTACTGTTGTTATAAGATTGGCATTTAATTCTACATTCAAAAAACATTTAAGCCAAAAAGCATAATTTTATTTCTAAAATGTCGCTGTTGGGGCAAGTACTTTTCCCTATAATTCTTCAAGAGCTAAAAGTATTGGTTTTGAGTGCGTTTTTTGGGTGTGTTGAATGCTTATTTGTGAGAATTGGTCTGACAATTTCAGCTTCATAATTTTTATCGAATTTAACTTACGTAATCATCTTTACTAGGCATTGAAATCATATATTATGTGTAGAAGCTTAAAAATAATTAAAAACCATAGCGCACTCGACAAGGATTGTCCTTAACATAATAAGGCTATGCTTTGATAGCGGTCTGGTTCCATTGCTACATTCACAATGTATATTTTTTTTGGGAAAGATTTTTTGAGGTGATATTTATTTTAGAGGTGGAACTGACTTTCGATTATGTTTCACATCTATAAATCCCAAAGTCTCTCTATATTGCCAAGACCTCTTTAAATTAATTTAACATTTTTATTTCTGACTTACTTTCTATAAACACAGTTTATGTTAAAAACCAATATTTCCAGATAATTTCAAGAGAGCGATAGATTTTTTGAGTGGTTAGTAATCCGACAGTCGAATTTTTTATATTTTCAATATTAAATTATCATTCATGCCACTATCGGACGTATAAAAACAAATAAAATCGTCCAACTACTGTGTTTTTTAGCATAAACTAACTTTTTTAAGGAGTAATATCGGACACCGTAGAAATTTCTTTGAACCACCGTGGGAGTTCTGTTTTCCCTCATTTGTTTCATTTGGCAAACACACTCCTTTCTTTTTGCAGCCACATCTCTAATTCGAAAAACAAAATTATTTCTATATTCATGGCCTGCTAGTTGCAAAACAGAACTAGAGGTGGTGCTTGTTAGGAAAACATAACAGAGGCAGCAACAACAACAACGCTATAAAAACAACGGTAGGACAACATTTCACAGCGTGGCGCATATTTTTGTAATTTACGACGAGAATCTTTTGGACAATGAACGCAACTTTTTTTTTCTTTTTGGATTTTTAGGGCTGGTCACAGAGGTACACTCAACAACAACAACTAATGTCGCAATAACAATAAAAATATGGCCTCAACAGGATTAATACATTACACTACAGATGAAGCGACTGTCCAGCGAACATTTTATAAAGCGCATATGTCAAATTTCAATCGCGTGTGATTTCATATTCTAGTGCCAAGTGTTATCTTTTTCGGCGAAGAGTTTACGGGGCATTTGGGTTTTGTGAACATGTACTGAATCAGCACAGACTTAAAGCATACTTTTTATAAGCCGAATGTACTATTTTCGTTTTGTAAATTAGGAAATTTTTCTAAAAATTACAAAAAAAAAATAAATATAAAACAAGGTTCTCACTTTTGCCTTCTCAAAAACCGTAGTAAAATAAGATATTTTAATATAAATCTACACATTGCGATTATTTTCATTGACTAAAAAAGGTAATTATTCCAAATTCTCCAAATGAACCGAACATATACTGAAATTGTGCTGAAAGTTCGCCAAATGTTTAAATGCAGCCAATGTACCGACTGTACTGAAAACTAGTCGAATGTATAAACGACGATATTTTAGAACGCAAATGTACCGAAAAAAGTATAAATGTGCCAAGAATGCCGTTACTGTTCCGTGGTTATTGACTCACCACATTTTAAACATTTTATACATTTCATACTTTTTAATTAAAATTTATAGCACAACTACACTTAACATTACAAGAAAACATTGAGTGCAAACATTGACACCGTTCTGTGCTTCGAACCATGTACCCACAATTGATATCGCATTTAAGATGGAGTCGCCAAACAATTGCATGGATGTATAATTTAATACCAATAAATATAATATACTCCTATACCTCGTTTTACACGGTAGATACATTGCTGACAAGACAAGATTTCTTCATACTGACTTCAAAGTTTATTATTAATTCGTTGAAATTTGAGAGCTTGTTCTTGAAAATAGTTTCCTAATTTTCTTCCTAACACAAGTCCCTTGTGAACGACTTTTTGCTGAGAGTGCGCAGGGTTCACAGTCTTCAACGTCAGATTCAACATTATTTTCGTTTTCACCAATATTTTTGACCAATTCAATCAAGTCATCTGCATGTTATTCCTGGTCTTCCATTATTGCAGCAATATCTACTTCAGCTATATCGTCAAAGCCTTGTCCACCCAATTCTTGACCCAACTCAATTATCTGAGATTATTCTTGTTCCGAAGATATTCTATAATTCCCACCTTTAAATATATCAGGCCATACTGCTTTCCAACACGCATAAAGCGTTGATTGTTTAATCTCGACGTATTTGCTTGGCGCATTCTAACATTGTAAATTTTGTTGTGTTGCCAGTTTTTTAATTAAGTAGAAATTAATTCGCTTGCAGTCAAAATTAGTCATTTTCTACACAATTTTTTTTTTTTAAATTTTGATTTTAAAAACCGTGCAAGATCGAAAACGTACAAAACTAGTAGCGTGTAAAGCGAGGGATAGGTATTGGTATTAATCTTCCTGAAGTGAGTTTAGAAGTTCACTTATTAACCTGCACTAAAGTTAGATCGCTTAGGATTTTAAAAATTTTCCATATGTTTGCTGGGAAGTATCGCAAGTTGAATGTATATGCTTATATATGTGTGTGTGTGCAAGTGCGTTAGTGTAAATGTGTGTGCTATAAATATGAGTGCATTTAAGTGTTACTTTTGCTTTTATTACTTCTGTAATTGTTGTTGTTATTACTGTTGTATTTGAGTGTCCTTTTCTGTTTATTTGTAAATTTATGTAGTTCTTTTGCATCCATATCTTTTTTTATTAAATAGTAGCAGTTATCTAAAAATGAGTGAGTGTCAGCGATCCTATTGCAACAGTAGGAGCCTAAGGCCTTTGCGCAATTTCTACATCTCTTTTGATCCGTTACGATTGTGGACATAACACTTTTTATCGATCGGCGACGCTATGACTTATCCATTGAGATAAAATAAGTTCCAAATGAAGTTCGTGATTCGAAATTGTGCGGGGTCAACATTTTTCCAATATCCTTCTCAAACAGAAATGGACAAAAGTATGTATCCGTCACATCAGTGTGCACACTTATAGCGTATTTGATCTTATGATTCAAATTAGTAAAATATTCCTTAAAGCGATGCAGACACTTAATATTTTTAGTGCAACTTCAACACACGATTGTTTTTTTGTAGTTAAAGAAGATGCTCTATAGTTCCTTCAGCTGCTACTGTTGCATGTGTTGTCACCACCTCCACAAAGAACATTTCGAATTCTAGATAACCAGAAAACATTTCAGCGCACAAAAATTTACGAAAATGCGCAAAATATTTGCAATTCATTATTTTTGTTTTGTTGTTTAATTCTTTTTTGTAAATAAATGAACGAGTGTATGTATTTTGCTCACAACCACAAAGACCTGTACTAGGTTTTATGCGCAGACAGACGAAATTCATTGAAACACAGCATGCTGGAAGAGAAGTATTCAATTAGAGAACCGTATTAAGTGAGCCTGCGTTTGTATTTTTTTTGAAATGTAGCATACGAGGACATAAGCACACATACATGGACTCATGGAACTCTACTTCAAAGGTTATTTTACAAGCATTTCTCTTTTGTTTTAATGGTAAGGCTTTTATTTTTTATTTAACTTCTTTTGTATTTATTACATAGTGGGAATTGACATTTTCCACTGTAATTCACATTCACTCTTACGCATATGTCCTAAAGGCTTAAACATGTGAGAAAAGTTGCTAAAAGTCAAGTTAATAATCATTTCTCAACAAAGCTTTAGCTACACAGTGCCGCAAAATTTTAATTTATTTCAATAACAGTGGGTATATAGTAGGGTTACTATGTTCTCAAATTGTCTTCAGATGCTCCGACGCATTTGATAAATTAGAGATAAAGGGAACCACGCGACGCATTTGTAAGACTAAGCCCTTTTCTGGACACAAGTCACTTGCACAGTATGTAGCCTATCTCTTATATTCACAGTACCCTTATCCCTGAAAATAAGTCCATTCTTCTATTATCCTTGTTGCTTAATATTCTTGAAAAGACTTCATTAGGGAAGACACAGCCACAATGCTTATCAGAAACGCTTACGTACCGCCGTTGCCATATGAACACTGACTAAAAGAGTCAAAAACAGGTTCTTAATACAGAAGGTGCACTTGATAATGTACCTTTCGATTCCATACATATCGCGGTAGAGATACACCTAATTGATAGAACTACTGTCGACTAGATTGTACCTTAGTAGGTCTAGGACTATGATTTCACAGCATACCCCATTTGAGGACGCCCTCCAGGAAGAGATTCGTATCGCTTTCTATTACTGAATAATATCATTGCGTAAGCAAACTAACTTTGTAGGAATGGATGCACAATAACCGACTTGGAATCAATTGCAACAGAGATGGTCATGTTCATAAAGAAATAAAGGAGTTACTAAAGGTGGCCAACGAATTTAAAAGAAGGCAAGGCAAGTGAAGTTCTCCTTTGTAATGTTAAAATGTGTGCGGAAAACTGTCATTCAAGACCCTTCAAGACCCTTCGGAGATTTGAACGTATTCCATCGAAAAGTTAATACTTTTTAAGCATAGATGCTCCTTGCTCGTAACTGGTATAACGTAAATGGGTGGTTTGGACCAATGGGCTGCAAGCCACTCTTCAGAGTTAGAGAATAGTCTTGCGCGAATGATACATTTTTTTACACGCAAAGATTGATTAAGGAGATGGGAATTGAGCAATAACCAAATAGACATACGTATGAAACCTTGAAATATGTATTTAACCAATCTTTGCCCGCACCAAGAAATCGTGAACGGATTCTGATGAAACTTTATACCAGATCTTTAATTGATCCAATTAAGATAAATTTTAAGTTTTATCAAAATGATATTTTCGGTTTTCGAGTTATGAGATGGTAATTTCACTTACCAGTTTGGCTGATATGAATATAGATTTTGACTTGATAATAAATTTAAAATCTTAAGTGTTTTATTAGATTTAAAAATAATACTTTACACGTTTGTTTTAAGAAGCTTAAGTTTTAGGAGAATTTTTCTTACATTCACTGCTAAATCATTGGCTTATGGGCACTCAAACAAATAAAAAACCCATAAGGTGCATGTTGCTCACATTTTCAACCACATGAAAAACATATCGGCCTACTGGTAAGTAAACTTACCACCTAACCTTTCATCCGTATGGCTCATGCATGGAGTTACCTGTTTTCCCACTTGAATATATATTGGAAAGCTTTCATCAAGGGCAATCAGAATCACACAGTAAAGAATTACAAAAAAATTATTTATAAATATTCTTTATTCATTTTTAAAAATTTTACAATTTGTAGAGCTAGGTGCTAGAATCATTTGCTTCAAAGTGTTTTTCCATTAATCGATTTAATCGATATTCAATAGCAATGAAGAATATATGTGAAATAAGTGAGAATGTATGTTTGATTAAAGAAGTGGTAAGCGAAATTACCGGTCGGGCAAAGATGGGTTAAGTTTCTGTGGTTTTACAGGATTAAAAATATGAGATGGTCACTAAGTAAGCCTTGCAAAACAGATAAACGAAACAGATACTCGTGCTATAATTCATACTTTTGACCAACTTTTTTAAGCGACCACAATTTTTCGACTATTAAAATAGATGAGCCAGTAAAGGATCATAAATTATTCTACAATTTATTCAAATCATCTTTTGCCAAAATATGACGTTTTACTGTAGTAATATGCTAAGGTATTATAAACCTTAAAACTTATTTTTCTTTTCTTTTCTATTTTGAGAAATAGAAAGAAAGTTCTAACGTCAAAACTTATATAATCAAATTTAAATTGATTTAAATTTTAGAACCCTTCGAAAGGTGCAACATAAAGATTTCAGGATAAAGTGAATGGTAACCTCTTTTGCTAAAAATTATAGCAAAAGGAACAAAAATTTATTGTTATCCTTTTGTAAATTGTAAGCGGCATTTAAAATCCGAAGAAGGCTGCATAAAAACGCAAGAGTCCCTTCATAAGATGCCCACTTAAAAGGCACAGAAGTGAGCTCCTCTTTTCGTTCGCATTCACTATTCGCATAACTTTTGAATCGCCGCACATTGCGTTGATCAGCATGAGTTTTCATTTCATTTCTTCAAAGTTTTTTTGTTGCTGCGGAGCAAGCTTTGAGGCTATGGACAGAGGTCGGTGGGTAGGTGGACTGGGTGCCTAATGGCGTTGGTGGATATGCGGCACTTAATCAATAATTCAACGAATTAAATTTATGACTTCTGTTCATTTGTTGGCATTAAAAGCTTTGAGTTGACTTCTTCATTTCGTACTGCTCTGCGTGAAAAGCTGCGACCAAAAGGCGGCATGCCATACGCCTTGCTCTCTAGCTTGCCTCTGCAGAGGGTTCTTGCCAAGTTATCGTTGTTTGTTTGTTGTTTGCACGCCGCTGATGAATAAAATATTTTTCAGCTTTTCAGTCCGCTTCCTGGCCCTGCACTCCACCTTGCTTTTCGGTGTGTGTTTGCTTTTCTTTGAAGCATCCTTTTTGGCTTGCATAATTTAGCTGCGCCGAAAGTGATTGGAGTCTTCGTCTTTGCTTCTGTTCTCATCACCGCTTGATGACGTCGTCCGTAATAATTCTACTTTGAGTCCTTGCAAGTCCTTTGGCAAAATATGGATGAATGCTATGCGGTGGTCCTTAAATGTTGGGGATATTTTGAAAGTCGTGGATGCTGTGCACAGTGATTCCATTCTTTAGAAAAATTCAACTTGTAAGTAAGAACTTTAAATAAGAACGTACAAGTGACAGAATGAATGTAGTGACGTTCAAGAAACTGCAATTGACAATCGTCATTCAAGCTAAAAGATATTTGTAACGACTTAGGCATATCTTATGAATCCAACTGAATCGTGGTTAAATTTTTGACAAGTCACGGGCATTTTTTTAAAGAGACGAAGTTTTTTGTGTTTTGCCTGCAACTAATCTTTGATAAAGTAATCTATCGAAGGTCGACTTGATACTATCCCGGAAAACTTATACTGAAGTTCATCCGCTTAATTGACGCCGAATTTAAGAAAAATTAAGCGTAATTCTCTCTGAAATTAGTACTGTTGTGCTGAGGTTTCATTATTCTGCTCACAGAGGGCACTGCAGCCTAAAGAATATCTTATTTATTCACAATTTTCAATTATTAAGCTGATGTTAACAAATGAAACATATTACTAGGAATATTAAAATTCAAGCTCTAATCTTTGTTTTTGTTAGATTTATATTCTTATATTTTGTAAAATTTTCTGAAACTTATCATTTGATTGTTACGAAACTTCGTTATGGAACACTTCATATATTTCAGAAAACGCAAAGTTCGATTTTCAAGAAATTTGCTTTTGCCTTGTAGTACAGCTTTTGATTTTTCGATATTTTTCGATATTTTTCGATATTTTTCGATACTATTCAACACTTTCTTTATGTTTTCTGAACAATTTTATTCAAATCAACATGAAATTTGTCGGTGCTATTTTATAAAACGTGATTTTATCAATGTTTCCAATGCCTTATGACACTTCTAGAGTGAACACTCGATTACATAAGCTCTACATTTTACAATTTTAACGAGATTGACAACTCGTCAATACACAAAATGATTTTAAAAAGATTTGCATAGTGATATTTAAAAACAAATTAAAGTTAATTTTTTGAATGAAGTTGTGTATAAAAGTTGGACTCAGTGAGCTTTTAATAAAATGAGAAAGCATAAGAACCCAGATCAGACTTTTTATCGAATCTGAAAGTTATTTTTCGTCAGCGTCTTTTTTACTTGCTCCGTGAAGAGTACTGCATCAATTTCAACAGAAATAGTACCCCCGTCGAGCAGCAGAAGAATCCAAGACAGCAGAACAGAGCAGGGCGGTTAGCATTAAATTTTGAATTATATTTTTCCGATTAATTATATTTATATTTACCAGTCTACAATATTTAAATCTTTTAATTTTCCAATTCACAATGGGAAAATATTACTGTGCCATAAGAACTCTGATGATCAACCGACCATGGATTCAATTCAAAGTTGATGAGAACAGTGCAAAAAGACACCGTTTGCGGGTGAAAAGTCGTGACCATGGGTCACAAGTGCTGTAAATTTTCAAGTGATCAAAAGTGTAGCTAAATGCAAGAATCGTCATTTGAAAAACCAGTATTTAATGACGATGCGGATTTTTCTGTCCTATAGCTATTTCTAAATAAAACTTAAAAAAAACTCTCAACACAGAATTATTTTTTCTTTGATAACATTTTATGCATACCCCAATAGTAAAATTTTAGACCATTCCGATTGAATCAGGGTGGCGACTCATGATCAAGTAAGGAACTTTGATCATTTGCCATTATTAATGTGAAATCTTTCAAATGATTTCAACACGAAAGGTTTTCTCACGTCAATTTTCTTAATATTTACAACATCAATGAGGAAAGCAAATGCTTTGGCTAATAAACTTTAACAGAAATCATCACAACCTCTGCAATGCTGAGAGTTTTGAGACCGGAAAGAATTTTTAACTTAAGATGTTTATTATTAGTGGTATAGCTATGTAGAGCTCCTATACTTGATTACGGCTATTTTTAGTAAAGAACATACGTAACGTCGACGTAGACCAAAAAGATCACTGAATTATTTTACATGAATACTTCCAAATTACAAGAAGTACGTTCCCAATGTGCCAAACGGATCCGTTTCGGATCCGTTAGGAATCCGTTCCTGCGGATTATTTATCCGAAACGGATTCCGTTTCGGATCCGATTCGGATCCGTTGTCGGATGAAATTCCTCTCAAAAAACGGAAGGATCGTCCACTTTTCCGGATCCGTAACGGATCCGAAACGGACCTCGAAAACGGAAAAAAACCGGAATCCGCTTTTTCGGATTCGTTTTTCTAAATAAAATGGATTCGAGACGACCTTTTTCTTTAATATTGCGGATTTTACTGTACAAAAAAATAAAAAAAAAAGTTTTTTTTTTTCTTCAAAAATGTAATTTTTTTTTTAGTTTTTACTTATTTTCTCTTTCCCATCAACTTTATTTATTTTTAATGCTTTTTCATCAACTTAGTTTTTTTAGTAATTAGTATGCTCATCTTAACCAACTCAGCTACTTCCATTATTTCTATGACATACTTAAATTTAATTACTTCTCTATCAAAATGAAAAAGTCAAGATTCATTTTGAGCAGTTGTCGATTGCTAATTCAAGTATTATACTTTTAGCCAGCAGAAAATATGCAAGGCGGTGGCTGATGTTGTTAAACTACGCATGCAACAACTATTGGATAAGAAGAGGGAAGATACAATTTTTTTTTAATATTTTTTATTTTTTTAATTTAAAGATATATAAAAGGCAAAAAAGGAGTAGAGAACTGTATTTTTTTATTGAAAATATCTTGAAAACTGCCTTTTATATTAATAATAAAAAAAAGCGGATTCCGTTTTTTTTTCCGTTTATGACGTCCGTTTCGGATCCGACAAAACGGACGATCATTCCGTTTTTTCGAGAGGAATTTCAGCCGACAACTGATCCGTATATGACGTCCGTTTCGGATCCGTTACGGATACGAAAAAGCGGATTCCGGTTTTTTTCCGTTTTTGATTTCCGTTTCGTATCCGTTACGGACACGAAAAACGAATCCGGAACGGATCCGTATATGACGTCCGTTTCGGATCCGTTACGGATACGAAAAAGCGGATTCCGGTTTTTTTCCGTTTATGATGTCCGTTTCGGATCCGTTACGGACACGAAAAACGGATCCGTATATGACGCCCGTTTCTCTTTTTATATCACTTTACCAACTTGCCAACTGGCCTATGTACATACAGTTTCCTTTTTTTCGATTAAAAGGTATTTAGCATTTATGCAGCTTTGTTTTCAGAACTCTTGGTTACTTAAAAGGATTCCAAAAGAGGAAAATTTGTTGCGAAATATTAACAAATTCTTTTTCATTCATCATAACTGAAGTATGACAAATAAACAAGCATCTTTTACAAATCTCAAGCAAATAAAAATTTAAAAGACTGAGAAAGCTTATCAACAGCTAAATATGAAATAAATGCTCATTAACTATTTTGAAGGAACTGCGAATGTATCAGATAGTATTTGCGATTCCTTTGTCTTGAAGTTATAAAAGTAAATTGTTGCTCCTTATGATAGTAGTAGCAGAAGAGAGGACATTATGTTAAATTTACTATTATGCGCAAAGGATACACTTCTGCACCTCTCCCTGCCTTATCTGCCTACACTATGTCAAGCGCACTTCTGCATAATTTGCCATTAGTAAAGTTTTGCTTTCCTCCTATCGAGCTTTTGTGTAATGTTCCATTTTAACTTCCAGTTTTTGTTACTTTGTATTTTAAACACACACACGCTGCAACAATGCGACAGTCAAGTCTGAATGGACTACGGCAACCTGAGCGTTCTTTGTATGCGAATGTGTTAATGTGTGCTTCTTCAACTAATTACGACAGTGCAACGTCCTTCCTGGTTAAGGACACTATTGCAAACTTTTTTATTAGCCTTAGTTGTTAACTTTTTGCACACGCACACACACATAGAGATAAACATAAATATGCATTGAAAAACACGCGTACAGGCAGCTCTACAAAAGCTTTCGAGCGCACACACACATACAGCGATAGTAACAGTCGCAACTCTAATAAAGTCTTGTAAATGAGTGAAGTTTTTATTCCACATATTGTGCGAGTCCCACAAGAAGTGTGTGGGATGGTGAAGTGCCCAGTAGATATTTAAAGATGAATTTATAAAATGTTCCTTGAGTTTGTGCAAGAGAACCTTACCTTTCCTAACCTTTCCTTACTTATAAACATTTTTTTTTAAATTTTATCAAATCTGGTTATTAATTTCCAGCAAAACCTTTTCACGTAATTGTTATATTTTGGCTCAACAGCTCATTTACCTAAGGCTGCCATTGGCCATCTATGTGTTTTCTTTTGCAACTGTAGCATGAAAGCATATTATCCACACCGCCATAAACGAAGTGCTTTGTGTGCGCCCAGAATTGTTAAAGAAATTTATTTTTTAATCCTAAAGCAGATTTTGAAGAATATTATGAAGCTTAGATTTAAGACACCTTTAATTCATGATCTGGTTCAATTATAGTTAGGATGATTCAATTTATATGGAAAGTATAATACTTGCATTTTGGTGAAATAATGAATGATATTTCCACTTAGAAGCGATCTTGTTCTTACTCTTATTCATCTACATTTTCAATGAAATATTTAAAGAAAACATGTAAATAATTCTTTTATTATTATTATATACATATTTTGTAAAAATAAATTACAAATGAGTAATAAATTTACAAAAGCTTTTCATTAATACGTTTCAGTTGTGGAGTTTCCTGCATACGGGTTTTTCACAGAAAAAAGTTTTGGCTTCATATTCGTTATCTTTCGAAGTAGACATATTTTCGTGGTGAAGATAGCATTTAGCTCTGCCTAAATAAAAGGATATCAGAAGAAATATTTACTGAGTACACGAGGTATCGTAAAGTAGCACGAATGATATACTCTTTCAGAAAATTAATATTTTTCTGATTTTATTTTGATATTGAAAACAACAACAAAGTTCTTAAGACCGACAAAAAATCTTCTAACATTATGACTCGTTAAAACACCTTGTGAATTATTAAATTATGTGAATTATCATTTTTTCAAACACGCTGAAGATTCTGATATCGGTTAACAACTTCTGGTTTTAATGTTTGGTTTCCTGCAGAAAATTTATGATGACTGTTGTTTTTCGCGTTGTTTGCCAACTAAGAATAAGTTCCTTGAAAGTTAATAATGCGTCCAATGCGTTTTTCTTTTGCAACTGCAGCATGAAAGCATATTATCCACACCGCCATAAACGAAGTGTTGAGTGTGCGCCCAGAATTGTTAGAGAAATTAATTTGAACAAACTGTAAGTTTTGGTATTACAATGTGTTATTGAAAGTAGTAATCTGGCAATAAACTAGACCGCTTATCAAATACTTCGCAAATTGGTAAAATTTTATCTGACTGTTTTTTATTAACATCTAGTTCGTTAATTTGATGATATATATTATCTTCTTCCTCAATATTAGAATCACTACCAGATTAATATAACTCATCGTTTTGATCAGTACAAAATTTTTCTTGTTCCTACTCTTCGTCGCTGGTACTATTGAAATCACAATTCTGATCGTTACTTTCATTTAGTAAGGGCTTATTTTCTTTATTTGTACTAGGTACAGCTCAACCCAGATACGCATATTGATTTATTTGATAACAAATTAATTCACAAAATTGTTGTTTTTGTATATGTATTTCTATTCTTTTCGTTCCCAACAACGCGATACAAAAGTTACCTTTAAAGCCAAAAATTCCAAAGCATATGGAACATGCATGTGAGTTGAAATCTGCATACAAGATCAACCCATTTTCATGTGTGAAATAATATTGGTGACAAATTCATAAATATTGGGAAATTTTTAATTGATGGTTTAAAAAAAAACCAAAAATAGATATTTTTATGTGTAGTTTTCTACACAAGGAGCGGATGAAGGTTAAAACGTATACATTAGATATGGAAAAATTATATCGGCTGCTACGAACGACGGATATCGTTCTTTAACTCTTCCGAGGTTATTGGCATAAATGCTTAACAGAACCTCTCAGAGAATATTGAGAAGCTTGATGTCGCACATAAATATTGAATTTTTCGATTAACTAGCAACCATTACACAACGCACAAAATACGTTTGTTGAATATTCATACATAGAACATAGCAATTGAATTATGTGATGTTGTCAAATACCGCTGCATAATTGGAAATAATAATACTTAAGAGGTTACAAAAGAATTTCCAGACTTAGTTTGTGACCTTCAAATGAATTCTCCTGTAAAACATAGCTGAAAGGACCAAATGATGACAAAACTTTCCTCTTGGGTCTAAATATGTAATGTTGCAGTTATGAATATGTGCCTACAACTTTTTACTCAGCCATTTAATTGAGCGATATGAAGAAACTTTGAGCTACGAATGAGAAGCTTCTTATTTAAGATTGAAAAAAATTCCAATAAATATAATTTAGTGTTGTAAGTTCACTTTATTTTTTTTTTATATTAAACCAACATTTGAAGACCACCAAACCGTTTTGTATAGCTTACTCCAAACCTGGATGACAATGTCAAAATATTATTATTATTCTTATATTGTATAATAACACTTTAAATTACAGTTAATATTAGCATTAGCGGCTTAAAATGTAAAATTAAATTTGGATAAAGTTAATATATTGTAAAATGATTTTAAATTATATGAGACAAATTTTCTTTTTTAATTTGCCAAGCTTTAAGAAATCAAAAATTTCACCATTAATTTCTCAACAATAATGAAATATTATTTTACTTAACAAGAATAGCAAGGTGATGGGAAGGCTTGTGCGAAAATGTGAGACAAGGAATGTACCCAATGTACACAAAAGCAACTTTGTATTGTTAGAAGAAGAGCACATCTCATTTAAAAAAAAAATCTCAATGCTTTCAACAAATTTCATAAAGAGTTTCAACTGCACATCGCCTAATTGTACGCAATACATTTTCTACGTTCCTACATGCGCTCCAAGCACAATCAGCTTAAAAGTATGCAACATTGTTTGTGTGCACGAAAATGCAAATTATTCGAATCTTTTTTACGTTTTAAAAGGAAAGAATAAGTTGTCTAGTTCAGCGCCTTAAATGAGGCAACTGTCCGTGTCGTGGATTCTTGTATTATTTTTGCAAAACTTCTTGCATGGTATTGCGTAGTTACACCGGTGTTGCACTGAGGTTATTGTGCTGAACTCTTAAAAGTGAGGAAAAGGCAGTAGTATGAATTTATTTTTCTTTTTTTAAAGTATCAACATTTTTGAGCTCATTTTATATTTATTTTCTTTTCGTTTTTGTTATTATTCCTTTACAGAATATGCTATTTTTATGTACTATTTTTGTGGCAATTGTTACTGCAGCTGTCACGTGCAATTGAGTGTGTGCAATAGCAAAACGATGCTGTTGTCATCGTTCTGAAAATGCAACAGTAAGGAGGATAACAATCATAAGTTTACGTGGTAAGCTTTTTATGAGGTAAGAAACTTAAGAAAGTCGTCACATAAGTTTTTTATTTGATATTTTCGATAAGAAATATGTGCAACTATTGGTAATTTATTTATTAAAAGTTAAATTTCGAGCTTTAATGACTTGTTTTCACTTTTGGCTAGATACCATTTGTTTTGGTTTTTACTGAAAGCAGCAGCTCTTTCTTTATGAGACCTCTTAATTTTATTTTCCAATTTGGCTTTGGCTACTTAAATAGCCAATCTAGGGAAACGTAAGTCAATTTGATTTAATTTCTTAAATTGGTTTAGTTTAACGTAACCAGATATTTTTTTCCATAACGCGAAGCAGGAAAAAGTTGCTGAAACTTTTTTTTTAACATTCGAAAAAATTAGAGGAGAGAGTCATAACCGCAAGAATCGCTTTTATTTCTTCAAACTTAATTTGAACAAATGCAACATGAACAGTAAAAAATAAACTTAATCCAATATCTCACCGCTTAGCAAATGAAACATTAAAGTCAACAGAGAAAAACCAAACCACGTTATATTTTGACTCGCAAGTAGCGAACGATATGATATTTGTTTAAGTGTTAAATACCTAGGTTTCCATGGCTCGCACCTATTAAGGCGATACACAAATACCCAAAGACTAAAGTGACCCTAAAATCTGTGTGACCGAAAATGTTTAGAAAAATCACCATTGTTTTGGTTTAAATTTTACAAAATAATTCTTTAGAAAATCGTCCAGGAAAACGTTAACTATTTTTTTGTCATATGAATAAGATTCAAATAAACTTGATAATTTTTCATTATTTGACCCATTTCTGTTACACTGTCAAAACGATATGATTATATTTAAAAAATATATCCAATATACATATCTTGAAATAGAGCCATCCAATATATGTTAATGATTGGAGTATTTTTGTTTTGAACGAGAATTTTTTAGATGTAAAACAAATTGCCCAAAAAACCACTGCTGGTGAACTTAATTTTAGCCTTTATTTTATATAAAAAAAATCAACCAAGCTTGTTTTCGGTTCACTTTGTCATTAAGGTTTTTGTACTATTTTTTTTATGCAAAAGATATATGAAATAAACTACGAAAATATCATCATCAAAAAGTTACTTAGAGAAATATAAGACCTTAAGTTAATGAACAAAAAATCTCTTTTAAATTTTGGACGGAAATTCACTTAGGCCTCAGAGCGATTATTTATTGGCTCAATTTGCTTTGTGATTTCAGCTTCTTTGGCAATTTCAAAACTTGACCAGCTAAAATTGGGTTGGCTCCAGAGTGCCCAGTGCTTGCCTGACTACGCACATAAACATATGCTCGCATTCACAACAACCCACACTAGAGCTCACACAGACTCATAAATCAAATCACCTTAAGTTACTCTCGTGCTGTGCAGTCCGAACACTTGATGCAGATAATCGCTCCCAAAGTGCAATAAAAAACAGTTTTTCCATGCACTTCGCGTCATCTTTTGTCATTTTTTTCATTTTGTTGTTTTCAGATTTACTGCAGCTTCTGCCGCTGCTGCACTTGGTGTTGCTGACATCGTCAGTGCTTGTACTTTGTTTATTTGTTTGTTTTCTCAGGTGTAAGTTGCAACAGCGGTAATAATCAACAACAACATAGAAACGCACAAAAAAAAAGAGAAGGATAAAAACTTTCGTACAAATTCCCTGCTCAAGGTGAATGCATTCAAGTTGAAGCATTTCCGGTACGAATGGTACTGTATGGCAAAATGCTATGTGTTTGTATGTGAATGGTGTGTCTGAGCTCATGTGTATGCGTGCAGGTGAAGAAGTAAACAGGATTATTCTTTAAAGTAAAATAAAACTTGAAGAAAAGAAGGAAAAAACACAAAACAAAAGCAGCAACTCGTTAAGTAAGCAGCAGCAACGAAGAAAGTTAAATTAAAAATGTTGCATATTTTCAGACGATAACAATTGTAGGGCTTTGCAAGTTCAAATCTTATTAATTTAACTTGGTTTTTAAGTCTTAAGCTTTAATTCTGTCATTTAATCTACTCAATCTCGTGCTATTGCAATCACATGAATGACGTCTAAGAGCGTGCCGCGCTTTATACCGTGTGAAAATTTTGAATCCATTGCTGTAAAGTTCTAAATTTAAAATGAAAGCAACGCCTCGCATACACTCAATACTTAATATATATTATTTATATTTATTCTCATATGCCTATATACAGTGGGTCAAATCTAGATGACACCAAAACTCAGACAAAAAAGCTTCACGTTCGATCTGATTTTTTTCCACAGTCTAGTTGAAAAAAATTTGTGTGTTGGTGAACAGAATTATCGTCAAAGTAAAACAAAAGCTAATCAACAAATGTGGGCTTAAGCAAAGGAATGGAATAATCAAGCAAAATCTGATCCAAAAATTAAAAGTAAAATCTGAAACAAAAAGTTCATACGTTCCACAGCATTTGTCGATGTTGTTCAAATTGAAGTGAATGCCAACAAAAAACAGAGAGAGCAGGAGTATGTCGTGCAGCACCCCACCATGCGTGAATCTAAAAACAGGGTGTGTTCGTTCATGCCAATGGAAATCCCTGAGGGCAAATTTGAAGAGGCATCCCTTTTAAAGGAGTGAAGCTGGTGAAATTAAATACAGCTGCACCGTAAAGACTACTAAAAGAAATTGATAGTCTAAACAAGACTTAGTAGATATCGATGCATTGAATCATTCAAGCACTTCCTTTGCAGCTGTCTATCCTTAGTAAAAATCAGGCTAAGATGTCTTAGAAAACCCTTCTTGAATGATCTCAGCGATTGTGCCGAGGTTGAAATCTTATCTCTGCTCCATTAAAATAGGCGCTAGGGTGATGGCATTAACCAAACCATATTCTAAGCATATCTTCAAAAATAAAGACGTCAGAAAATTTAAAAACCTCGTTCTATTTAGCTGATGAAGTCTTCATGGCAATAGGCTGAAAGTCTTAACTGTGGTATTTATGGTAAATCCACACTTTTAAAATCCAAGGAAAGGAATATTAGAAGCTCTTCAACAGAAATGATGATAAGATACTTGCGTGTTTGGGTGATAAATTTCCAACTTTACCATTCAAGTTGATCCAGCTAGAGTTCCATCCCACTGGTCATTAAAATAATCCGTAGCTTTCGATGAGTTTTCGGAAGAGTTTAATGAGTATTTATTCGCCTCTTAAGTGAATAAAATTAGGTCTTGCGATGAAAAATATTTATGAAGCATTTCTAAACTGCTATTTAAGATGTTTTAAAATACCAAAATTACTTAAAATTGTGAAAGTATTCATCGAGGTCTTAACGACATCTTGTGAGTGGTTCTTACAACGTCCATAAGCAATTTTTTTTAAATGAGCTAAGGCATGTATAAAGTATTTATAAGGTCGGAAGAGCTTCATGAAACGTTAGTAAATATTTTTATATTCGAAAATTGAAATATTTAACAAGGTCACTAAAAATTATTTGATAAAAGCTTTTTATTTCATGTTATTATCCAGCTGTGAAAATATCTCTTTGGATATCGATGATGCAAAATGATCCATTTTCTTGGAATTTTTTGTGAATAATCTAGAAATATGTCTTTTGATTTTTCATTGCTTTTACAATCGGCATTTGCATTGTGGATTATTTAAAAGTTAAGCTCATAGCCTGTATGGTTCTAGCACTAATTTAAGCAATCATTTTGCAGTACTTCATGAATGTGTGATGAATTTAGTATCTGAAAATCATGCAAGTGGCCCAATAGCGCAATTTGTTTTTGATATCATTACCACGGTGCACAGCTAATAAATCCAATTTTCTGCTCTGATGCTTCAAGCGGCTGCATATCACATGAATTGAACTGTCAACTGATTGACACAAACTATCAAAATATAATTGACAGTTCGGATCAACACAAGCAACGGCAACAACTACATTAACAACATATGCATGGAGTGCTAAAATATGAAATCGAAAATTATTGCACCATAAGTTGTACGCTTTTAGTGCTTGGTTCATTCTGTTCAAACGCTGCAACATTAACATGGTAATGAAATTTACTTGATAATGTAGAAGATAAACGCACATATGTCGGGCAAATAGGCCAAAAGGAGAAGGAAGAAGCCTGAGAGATTGTACGGAGCATTGGAAATTGACTTGCGGTAGATGGGGTTGCAATCATATTAAATCAACTTCATTTGCTGTTGCTGCTGTCCGTTTTGACAGCTGCTTTAAGTGCCAAAGATAGCAAGGCAATAAACTTTAATTGTAAATGGGTGTGCGTGAATATAAGTGAATGTACATGTGCGTTTGTCAACAATGACAAGATCATCAACATTTAACAATAACAATAATTGAGCTTAGCAGCAACAGTAAGATATTCAATGAATATCCTTAGTATCCAATCCTTGAATTATGAACGCATTCACAATGGCAAAGCAAATTAAGAATAAATTAACATTGATGCACAGCTATGTCATATCCAAACGTTTTTTAACGAAGATGGGGCCGAGCAGAATAATTTTAAGATGATATTCTGAGGACTATTGAGCTTATATTAGGGTACGAAATAGCTATTACAAAGTATTACATTTTGAGCTCAATCGGATCTAAGAGTATACAACATAATATATGAACGTCAAAGCAAAAACATAGATGCTGAGCACTACAGGCATAAGGAATCACATTAAAGTTCTTAGTTCTATTGTATATTTTTTCAACTGGGTGTAATATTAAAGTAAATACACATAATCATACGTGCAAAATTAACACAACAAATGGCTTGTTTACGCAGAAGCTGTTATTGACCTCAAAAAGGACATAGAGTAAATCGAATTGCGATTGCAAAAATCAAAATCATCAACAATCATCAGTGTCAACAACATCAAGAGCAACCAACACACAACATGGATGAAAATGTTGGTCGAACACTTGCACATGTTTAAGCTGTGACACACAGCCAGGAGGGTAGACTACACTTAAATAAATACATAGACAGACTGACATAGGGACAGACCAGAACTATGGTTTGTCGATTGCAGGATTGTTGTTCCCACTGCTGTTGTTGTGTTTTCCGCATGAGTATTTAAACTTTGATTCAAAAGCTTCTTGCAATATTTGTTGCACGCACATTAATACAAATTTAAAAACACTTGAGCATGCATGCCATGGTATTTTATTTAATAGACTGCTGCAGCTCTTCTACATCGATATCGAACTGAATGTCAACATATATTGTGTTTTCGCTACCGTTTTGACATAAAATGATGTATACGAAGACATGCTAATTTGATTCTGGATTTCAAAGCACAGAGCTTTGACGAAAAATAAAATGGATACATTGGCTCCAACAAATGAAAGTTTCACCCATGAATGTTTGAAAAAATTAGCAGAAGCTTTTTATAAAATGAAGCGCAGGTAGATCTGTTGTAAGGATAGTTGACGCGTGTGATGATATCTCCCCAAAAGTGGATTGATGTTGCGATAAAATTCTTTAAGATATCCAAGAATTAATTTTGATAAAAGTTCGCGCTCTGAATGGTATCACCTGGGTTGATCACACTCTGACAAAAAGCAAATTAAAGAGTATTTTTTAATCAAAAAGTAACAAAAAGAAAGTTGACCAAAGAAAAGGTTCCATAAAAGTGTGGCTATTGGAAAAATGTGAGGGTTAAGTTTTTTTTTTTGCTACATAAAAAACCTAAGAATACTCGTACCATATTTGAAGTTTAGCAAAATATCTATTGCAAAACTTGGTTATTTCGGTATATTTTCTAAAGTAAAACATTTAATGATAGCAGAGATTATGCATTTATAAGAGAAAATATAAGTTGAAAGTATTCAGTTTTGTAAGCTTTTTACATCTAAAGACTTTTTTATATCTAAAAACAGCAGATGTTGCAACGAAAATTATTAGAGTGAGACAAAGGAATGACAAAAAGAGCTGACGCATGCAATTTTCTACAATATCTACTGAAATTTATACACATTGACATGTTTAAACTGAAATTTTCTTAAGATGGTTCATAGCTTCTCTTCTTCCGACCCGTTCTTGGTTAACTAAGTACTATGAATGTCTTTCGTCTATCAGTTAAATCGATAGTCTATGAACATAAAAAGAGACAGATAATATAAAACTGGAATTCTGAATTTCATCAAAATCGCTATCATAGTTTCTGCGACATGCTAAACACTTTATCTCTAAGAAGTTTTAAGCCATATCACTGAAACTTAAAAAGGTTAAAACACAAAATTTCAACCTTAAATCATTCAACTGCTTCCGAGAAGTGAAAAAAAAAAAACAAAAACTGTCATGTAGATTAGTCCCATGCTCATTTACTTATGATATACTGACACCGATCCTCTCCTCAAAATAAATTTGAAAAAAATTATTTAAGTCTTAAGCAATGCTCATCTGTAAAGTAGGAAAATTAGACTTTTTCCCTCCTTGCTACAGATATAATAGCCCAAAATGTTAACCAAGTGCTTTGGAATATTTGTATATCATTTCCGTCTCTCAATATTTAATATGATAAAAGTTACCGCATGTTTCCAAATTTTTACCAAGCAAGTATCAATACTCCTCCTGGGACATTGGAGTGGAGTGAAACTTATAATCAATGCCTCTGTAGGCTTGGTGCGACATGCAAAAGGAGTTGTTTGAAGGAATTTCAATATTTAATATCAATTATTTATTTATGTTTTCTGTGCGTCTTCATCCGCCTGCATTGTAAGAATCTTTCTGAAACTTTTATGCTGGAATTGCGTGTGAAAATCAAGTACTTAACCTCAGAAGTGTTTTTTTTTTTCCTCAAATACTATGTACATATCGCTCGTTTGCTGCAAGACCGTCACAGCTCAAATAAGAGATGTTTCGAGATAATTATGCAGAAATATCCGTCATTTTATTTTTTATTTTATGTACAAAATTCAGAAAGCTGACTAATGAACTTGCCTTGTGAGAGGAGTTTACGTAAACCAACTTTTTGAATTTTAATATAAAATGTAATTTGTTGAAAAATTTGCGTGCGTTTTTCTTCCACTTTAGTATTTTTGAGCTATGACGGTCTTGCAGCAAAGGAGCGATATCTATATACACAACTTCATAATCTGATACTCTCATAAATGTGCGCATATCTACGCATGATACATATTCATGTTTTTAGTTGTGTGTGTATGCACACGTGCGTATGTGGTTGGCATTTTGAATATAATAATCACCTGGTGTCTCTGCTGAAATTTCACACCAATAAATCTTATTTTTAGGAAACATTAATCTTACAACGAGATGCCACAAAATATAATATACCGCACTCCCCTTTTCCCAACGCTTACACCAACCAACAATACCTTCTACATACATGTGTTTATTAAATATTTCTATAAACGTATTTGGTTATATGTAGCTGTTTTTGTTCTTGCTATTGTGGCAAATTTCTGCATTTTTTTTTATTTTCACCACCAGCACCGGAACAACACAAAACGTCACCTCCTTCTATCCAGCCTTCTTAATGATGTAACTGGTGTTGCTGGCAACCAGAGCATGTACTCCTCATGCGATACCATTTAATATTTTAAGAATATCCTGTTACATAAACAAGTTACTTAGAAGGAAACATAAGACAGTCGACGGTAACAGCTCATGTTAGACGATGACCAGGTTTGGGGGAAGTTTTTCAATTATTCTATTCAATACATAAATTATGAACATGTAGAAATTTAATAAACTTATTAGAATATCTGCACGAGTTCAGCACATTTTTAAAGTTTCAAGCCGGAATCCAGGCTAATTATTTCTTATTTAGTAGCGTATTTCTACGCACAATTACCTATTTTTGAAATAAGGAATACAGTAGACGTCCAATATAGCGTATGATAAAATGCATAAGGCTATTCACTAAAATTAGAGTGTTCGTTATATCGAAGTGTTTTTTGTGCTTCTTTTTAAAGTCCCTGTCAAAAATAGATCACAGCAAAAGTGCTCCTAAGGCTCTTTAAAATAGCACAGGAGCACTTTGTTCTCATTTAGAATACCGCCTTTTTAATATTTTCAACATTTATGTTATGAATGTAATCAAATCTTAGCATTACCATATCATTAAAAGCAAGCGCTTCCTTTGTAATATATCTAAAGCATCTTAAAAGCACAAATCAAACAAATTACTTTTAAGAAACTGGGCCCAGTGCTAATGAAGTCACTTCCACGTCTGCTGGCTGTTAAATCAGCTCAGGCTTAAGTTTAACAAATAATCTTATATACCACAAAGCAGAAAACAAAATCATTTACTACTTTCTCCAAATACCTTTCACCAATTTAAAATCGCTATTTTTATAGGTGTGGTTGATTAACGCGGTTTTTCTGCCCTTTGTTATTTAACATAATTTTTTCAGAAAAGCAGTTTAACTCAAAGTAAAATATTTTTTACAGAAACGGGAGTTTTACACACGCTCAAATCAAAGATATTGGAAAAAAGAGAATTTGCAGCTATAATTATGTTCGGAGCTTTTAAGCCTTGATATGCATTTGCCATGTTTTTACAGGACCTCTTATTTCTGCACAACACTGTCGTTTTGAACGAACTTACTTTTTGTAAAATGTTCTAAGGAGCAACCTTTTTTGCGTTTAATTGAAATTTGTGCATATGAAAAGCGTCAGTTTGAATTTGTCCTCATGTTTGTGTTCATGCCATTAGTCCCAGTCAACTAGTGGGAGGTTGCTAAGCTTTCCAGGCGATGAATTATAAATCTTCTAGAAATGTGTGGTAACTAAACTCTCTTATAAGACACAATTGAAATTTTAGGTATTTTTTTACATTTCATATAAGTAAAATTTTTCTTTTGCACTGAACAATTACGAGGATTTGTGTCGAGGTTGCCAGGCTGGTCATCGGTTTTTATGCTATGTTATGTTATGTTAAGTACATATTCTTATTTTACTTTCAACAACAATCGTTTCAAACTCATCCTTGTGATTTACACGGAATCGCTTTGGTATGCCAACACTCGAATGGATTCAAATGTGACTCTACCGCGATAAGAAATGTTTGCTGGGGTGTTTATTTATGTGTATTTGTATGAATGTGTGTACATGTAGTTTGTGCTTTTTTTTGATTGTTATTAAACTAATTTGATAATAGGGTCACAAACTACTTTCTGAGTTAATTTAAAAGGCTTTAGATCCGATTTTTTTTTTACAAACTATAAGAGGATCTTACAACTAAATTAATTTAGAAACAATGATTCGCATAAAATAGAAAGTCGTTAAAGGCCTCAAATATTTGCAGGATGGGTAATTCTCATTCAATCAGAATGTCCCTTTCTCCTATAAGTTATGCAATTAAAATATTGTTTTTATGCATAAGCACTCCATTTTAAGCTAGCTAGTATAGGTATTTATGTTTCAAAATTGTAAATATTCTTTGGTAAAGTCTTGAGTCTATGATTGCTGTGATCACTATTGCTTTGAAATTTAACACAAAAATAATTTCGCTTGTTTATGTAGAGCCATGATTAGATTGTATTTATACTGCATTTGGTTAAGCTATTGAAATTAGTTTCGATTTATTAAAAGGTTGGTGTTTCACAACTACCATACACTAGTAACCTACCGACATGAAATGAAAATCTTGTTGCTAAATTTGCTGATGACACCGCAATTTTAGCTATTGGCGACAATAATACCGAGTCAACAGATTGGTTACAAATAACCATTGCTGAAGTACAACGCTGGACAGCTAGGTGGAGCATCAAGCATAATGATACTAAATCATATATTCGGTATATCGGGTGATTTCTTGAGCGTTTGATTTTTACAAATTGAAAAACGAACAGAAAATTTGCAAAAGCGAACGAAATATTTATTTGGAGCGGTGCATCGATTCCTTGCAATTATTTTTTAAAGATAATTTCATGTAAGTGTTTCCCGCAGCTACGCCTAAGGTGGTTCATTCGTAAGCTCAAATTTGGCCATACTTTTTTCAGCATTTGGGTAGGCATCTCCCCAATGGCAGCTGCATTGTTGTCTTCCAGGGGTCCAATTGTGTCTGTCTTGTCGCTGTATACAAGAAACTTCACGTAGCCAAAAACAAAAAGTAAAGTGGGGTCAGATCGCATGATCTTGGCAGCCAATGAACTACTTCAAAACGTGAGATTAATTGCTCATCAAACTCGCCTCTCAATAGGTGAAACCGTCTGGTTGAAATCACATGTTAACCAAGTCCAATTCTTCCATTTTGGACAAAAAAAGTGGGAAATCATCGCTCAGTACTGTAGCGAACCTTCGGCCGGGGTCTTGACTCGCCGGAGTCCAGAGGTTCGGCCACAAAAATTTATAATTTGCGAGGAGTGAACGTAAAAAAACATAAAAATGCAAATTGAAATTTTGGAGTGACCAATTTAACATTATTCAATAATTTGAAAAGAGGTGAATTAATAATGCCCTCACCTAAATTATTTAAACTATCTGTAGGAGAAATATAAAAAGCTTCATATGCGTCTAATTTTAAGTGATGGTTCACATTTTTTAATAAATTTAAGTTTTCATCAAGAGAAACTGAGTATTTTATGCACCTTAATGTCTGTATTGTCTGGGTCATGTATATGTGCAGCGATTGCTTTATCTATTTTCTTATTCTTGATATATCTGCAATGTTTGTCGAAAAGTTTCATTACTCCTCTACGATTTTGTCCTTTATATATGGCAATACAGCATGAGCAGCTTATATCATAGATACCGCATTTTTCAGCTAATGTTCTCTGATCTTTTGTTGAGCACAATATAAAAGAGAGTTTTCCAGTGCTCGTGTGCACCATTTTCATATTTTGCTGTTGAAATGTGCTCTTCAGTTTATTGGTAATGTTTGGTGCGAACATAACTGCAACTCTTTTTTCATTATGTGCTGAACTGGTCCGATTCTGATTGAAAAGAGTTGTCATGTTATCGTATTTGATTTTTCGCGAATGTTTGGATACTAGACGGTCAATCAAAGTTTTCTCATCAGAAACAGATAGCGGTAAACGGCACAGCCGGTATACCATTGAATGAAACGCAGCAATTTTGATTTGATAAGTACAAAAAGAGTCACATGTGATGAAGCGGTCAGTTGTTGTTGGCTTTCTACATACGGCAAACTGAAGTTTATTATTAACTCGTTTTATTTTCAAATTAAGAAACGGTAATGTGTGGTCGACGTCATTTTCTAGTTCCAATGTAAACTTGATGCTTTGGAAACGTTCATTAAGCATGCCTAAGATTTTTTGTAGCTCATGACTTTTTACGATGGCAAAGGTATCCACAACATAATGAAACCAAACGCGTGGTAGAAGTCATTCTTTATGAAGGTCCGTCTCAAATTTGTACATGAATGCTTCTGCAATGCAACGAAAGGTGACATATTATTGCCCATACTACAGTCAAGATTACTTGAGTAAACGGTATCTCTAAACTTAAAACAATTGTGCATTTATGTACTCCGCGTTTAAATTTTTATTGTTGAGGTTCTCTTTGATGGCAACGCAAGCTTCTTTCATCGGGATACTTGGAAAAAGGGAAGTGACATCGAATGAAACCATGACTTCATCGTCATAAAGTTCAACATCTTTTACTTTCTCAACAAATTCAAAACTATTTTTTACGGAGTAACCTCCAAACTCACCGTACTGATTCAGATGTGAAACCAGCCATTTACTGATTTTTGCAAATGGAGAATTTACAAACGACACAATTTTCCTCATCTTGTCACCATGTTTGTGAACTTTTGGAAGACCATACATGAGTGCGACCTGGGGATTCGAGACTTTCAGTTTGAACTTGCTTACACAGAAAACTTTGTTAAGGACATCAATGAAAATTTGAGAGGCTTTGGTCATGTTGCTCAGCGGTGATTTTCTACAAATAGCGAAATTGTCTTCTGTATAGATTTTAGCATGCGTTCATTATACATTTCTTTATTCATAATGATGACTTTATTACCTTTATCCGCCTTCATGTAGTAGACATTGACCAATACAGACATTGAGGTGCATAAAAGAGTTTCTCTTGATGAAAACTTAAAATTATTTTAAAAATGTGAACCATCACTTAAAATCAGACGCATATGAAGCTTTTTACATGTCTACTATAGATAATTTAATTAATTTAGGTGAGGGCATTATTAATTCACCTCTTTTCAAATTATTAAATAATGTTAAATTGGTCACACCTGAATTTCAATTTGCATTTTAATGTTTCTTACGTTTTGTTTTGAATACTTTGTTTGTTTTTAACATAATGTATACCTTGCTTCTACATAAAAACTTAACGTAAGTATATGTAAATTTACCACTTTGCTGCTGTTATTGTCTCTCTTTAGTTAGTGTATTTTTGAGCGCCGGCTGATTATGGTCTCTCAATAAAGAGATTGAAATGCATTTAATTAATTAAGAAAACAGCTCAAGTGTTAAGAGCGACCGTCAAAAATAACATTGCAATTCAAGAACGGTCAGGGGTTCGATCCCATGTACAACATTAACCAAAAACTGGTCTGATGATGCTATGTACATATATACATATAAGAATGTGTATATATGTGGTAATAGCCGAAACATATGTCACCAATTACCGGGTTAAATTGTTCCATTTGTTATCTTTGTCATGTTTGTTGAATAAAAAGCATTGATCAATTAAGTAAAAATTTTACGATCATATTGGTCTTTGCGAAATGACCGCAAGTTCAATGTAATAATTCTTAATATAATAAATTATCAGTCGCTAAAACTAATATTCTTAAATAAGAAAACAAATAACTTTGTTTTATTTCTTAAAAGTTTGTGGTCAATAAGGAATTTAAAAATTTTTATTTAATAAAATAGACCTCAAGTTTCGTTTTCATTTAACGATTAAAAGTTAAAAGTTCTATGCATACTATTTATCGTTTCTTAAATTCCAATAATTTCCAATTCAACAAACTGCAGTTATTAATAGATATGCTTAGGCTTTTGTAGTGGGCTTTGAATTCCTTGCGCATTATCTATTTCGTTAAGCATTGGTTATAAAGACCAAACTTTCATTTCAGTAAAAAGTATCTGATAAGCCACATCTTTCATTAAATTTTGCATTATACTTTCCTGAAACGACCACTTGCGCAACCGTCCGCATGATTGTTGCACAAAATTCGTTCTCGTTTGACAGTTTGCTCAGGATGCAAGCGGCGAAATTCTCATCACCATAATCGTAACCTATTTGCAGTTCGTTGGATATCCTTGCATATAGTCAACGTGCAACGTCGCCAGTTGTGCCACGTAGTGAAAGGCTCCATTTCAGCAATGCCGCTGCAGGCTGCACTTTGCCGCGTAAATCAGCTGGTGAAAATTATTATTTGACGTTAAGGTAATTTTGTTTCCAGCCAACGCTATATTCTTCACAGCAACAGTTTATAGCACGGAACAAAGAAAAAGGTGTAAAAGCTAAATAAAAATCCAGAAAAGTGCATAAGGAAAACACAAATTGCTTCATTCTCATCAGTCGCGAGATAATTATCGCGATACAGTGAGAGTGCACCGAGCAGCGCCGCATGTATGTTTTGCATCTCAGACGAATTTTTTTCTATTTTCGCTGATTTTCGTACAGCACTGCCAGACTAACACAAACACACAGACACTCACTCGCGAACGCTGCAGCAGTTTCGAGTCGACACTCGATTTACCTACACGCGCCAGGATCCGCACGAAGGATAATTTAATTTTCATGGCGGATGCGATGCAGCACTGGCTCTTGTTAGAGTAGTTGGCCCTCCAACAGCCAATAGCTTTTGCTCCTCAGGTTCAGGTGCAAGTTTTTCGTCCTTTCCCTTTATTGATATGAAGAGAAGAGCATTCATTTTGTTTCTCTTTCAGTTTTGCCTATCCCTATTTAATCTTCATTTTATGTCTTTCTTTTTTACTAGCATAAAATTGTTACGGAAATTTTTATCGTTTAGTTGTGAATAGCGAGATAGGAAAAATAACACATTAAATGAAATCTGCTTGAACGTTTCATGAAATTAAGTAAAAAAATGTTGCATGCTCATAGGATGCAGCGCTGTAAACTATGTGTAGCGATATTTTTTACGTTTTTAAAACTCCTCAAAAATGCACAAACACACTGCACCCAGTAAGGTAAAATATGCAAAAGAAATTATTATGAGGGCAACACTGATTACACAAAGGCGGCAGTAAAAATAAAAGAAAAACATAAAAATAATTTCATTTTTTACGTAGCGCACTTCTTTGCAGCCACAAATCAGAGGAACTATTTGCAGTGGCAGGTGTTTAAATGCTTTAACGCTTTTTACTTCACAGTTTATTCAGAACTTTAAGTGCAGTCAGACTTCAACACAACATTCGGAAATGCCCTGTTAAGTTAAACCTTAAGATTTCGACTCAGAGTAAATTAAATTGCAACGGATTAAAAAAAATTTAGCTTAAATCAAGTAACGTGTATACGAGTAATTTTTAAACGCCGCTTGCTATTTTGGAATTTAAATGTTTAGTTTTTTTTGCAAATGTACCCTGTAACAGGAGCTGACAACTGATGCATTCCAATACAGGTTTCAGTTTCATAAAATATTTGCTACCTTTTCGAGAGCTCTTAACTTTTGCATCAAGTTGATTACGATTTAATCAAATAAAGAATGGATTTTTTAATGAAAAACAAAAAAATTGGCTCGATATGGTTCATATTCCCAATTGAAGCATTTTTGCTGTTTTATTTTTTAATACAAACATACACATGTGTGTATACTCCCCGAGCAACAAATGCGTTCGGGAAACGCATACGGTTGAATTTGTACAAATGGTGCCAAGGGTTTAATAGCTTGAGATACCGGTTTTTTTAAATTAATGTCTTAGCCTTATGTCGGTCAAATCGTTCGATACCCTGGGCTTGCTGGATCCCTATATTTGTATGAGAAAATGGCGACCTGGTGTCACATTGAAATATTGTGTGGTTAGATCTTCGGCTTTTATTTGTTTTCTCCGGCTTTCTTAATATGACAAAGACCACAACTCGAGATATAAAATTGACCAAAAATGGTCTGATAAATCCAAGTATATGAATATGTGTATTAGGGTTTTTATTTTCAAAATTACTCAAATTGTTTTGTTGTTTTCGAGTTTGTTTTTCCATAGAGTTTTAAAAGAAGTGTCACAAAATTTAAGCTTCTGAGCTCAAACCTATAAGCGTGTTAGAATAAGTTTGCTTAAGGTTCCAAGACATAACGTTTTTCCGTTTTAGTTGTATGGGAGGTGCCACCAATTGTTGTGAAGCCACAGGGGTTTCTTTTCGATCCCATAGGCTATATTATAGAGTCAGGCTTGAAGAAAATTCTTCTAAAATTTCAGCTTCATAGATCGAACATGTTAATGGCTTAAATTGCAACTGTATCTTTGTCATCTTCGTATAAGGGTAAGAATTTCTCAAGTGGGTCACTTTTAAGCCCCAAATGCTAATCTTTTAATAAATCTTTGTTATTTAATAAAAATCTGAACCTATTTGTTTTTGTTGCTATGAGCAATGGAAATTTGGAGACCAAGGTTTTTTAAAAACTTATAACTTATAAGGATGTGACGATTTTTATGAAACTAACGTCGCTCGATTCTTATTGAAATAGAGTATAAGTTAAATTTTTTCTATTTTAAATAGTGTATTTTTCAATGTTTAAAATATATTTATTTATTAGAAGTTAATGACAAACAGCCTTCTCTAGACTACCTCCCACTCCTACGTTTTTGAGAGTTTTGAACACGATGGCGACGCCTAAAATTTTTTTGTAGTTTGCCTAACCCCCCAAAATGTCCAAAAAACGCCCCAAAATGGGGGAATCACATGTGCCACGTCTTCCATCAGTAAACCACCCTCTAAAAGGTGAAAAGGGGCAATTTAGGTCCGTTGGGAAGTTTTGGCAATTTTTGGGGGTGAAAAAGAATTTCAAACACCACCATCATGTTCAGCATCCTTGATAACGGCGGATGACAAATATTTAACTGATGTAAACGCGGAATATAGGATTCCTCTATTTTAGGGGCGGTTTTGCCCATTTTGGGGGGTGGGGGTGAGGCAAACTCCAAGGATCCTCGAAAACGGAGAAGGGAGAGGTACTTAAAATATTTCACATCTTAATTTCTAGCAATTTCTTATACAGCAATATTCAACAGAGCTTTCCAAAACGCTGCTTTAGCGCTGCCACGGTTCGAAGGGTACAGAAACGGTTTTCAAAAACAGATTTTCTAAGAACACCGAAATAGTTTCCATATTTTATTTTATTTTTTTTTTTTGAAAGAAAAAAGTGACTTTGTGAAGTAATCGAATGCCATTACTAAAGAGTAACCGCATAGGGAGACTTTGAATTCTTAAAGCGTCACTATCGCATACAACCAAGTACCGATGCATGTATGTATGTGAGTGAGTGTTTGCAAAAGTTTATACACGATCGCTTATTCCTTCGGCAAATAAAACGTAATTGTAAATAAACATCAATTTTAAATTATTGCCGTTATAACATTGTTGTTGTCGTTGATGGCAGTGGTTCATATTACATTTTTTTTCTGTGTTGTATTGCCATTTATATATTTTATTTTGTTTTGTTTCACATAACTTTTTTCTCTTACAACAACAGCAGCGAAAACAGGTTGAACGCCATTTGGCAGGTGAACGTCATAAATTGATTTGGCGCTGGGTGACATTTTTTCCCATGCGGAAAATTGAATTGTGTTTCTAGGATGTAAAATTTTATTTCACATTTCCAACTTATATTTGTTTTCTCATTTTTATTATTATACTCGTATATTAGAATGAAATTTTTTTTTCCTTGTGCTTCGCAATATGATGAGTTAAAATTTGTAACCAAACCAAACAGTTGAATCGCTTAACCTCAACAGCGATTTATTGAAACTATATAATTGGAAATCAATACTGGTGTGTATGCGCGCGTTTGTGTGAATTGTATGCACGTCATTGTGTTTGTGCAAAAGTGTTGGTGTTGACATATTTTAATGCACTGCCGCAAAAACCAGAATGCATGTGTGCTATATTTATTTTTGCTTTTGTTGGAGTTTTCTTTTGTTAAAACCATGGATGCGTATCGAATAAAAACTGACTCAGTTGTCGTTTTTTTTTTCATATCGCAGGATGATTATGGGATATGCTCTAATAGTGCACTATAGATTTTGGCTTCATGTTCGAGATATTTTTCATTAAGAGGCAGACCCGAAATTATTATTCTGAGCCATTCTTAATCCAAAGTTGCTGAATTCAAGTTTTTATAAAATATTTTTAAGAACAATATCTATGAAACAGAATATTAATTGATAATTCAATGCATCTTACCGATCATTAGACTCATAGTTACTAAGACCAACACAAAAAGTTCAGCAACGGGCAAAATCTTCAAATCGAGGTAGGACACCTCGACAATTATCACACGATATAGCTCTCTAATAAGATGCAATATCTATTTTTAGATGGCTTAGCTTTTCAGAACAACTTGTTCTGAACTATTAAGTCGACTGTAGTAAAACTGAAACGGAAGATTTGGTGTGATAGACTACAATTCTAGTATTTATAAACTCTAATTTTGCTCGCATTTGTTATCCATATAACATTTTTCTTGTAACGTAAATCGATTTTTTTTTTCATTTTTGTAACGCACTGACTATTCATGGTTATGGTAGATATAGCCAATCAGAATAAAATAAATCACCAGCTTAGAATAAGTAATAAAGCAATTGTCTATGTATGTACATATGTGCACTAGGGTGATTCAATTATTTTTTTGCTCAAAACGAAAGAATAATTCTGCTTCAATTTGAGCTCATAATATTAATATGTACCTACTGGTGGCTCAAGCTTTTTAAATTTTCCATACATTTTATATGGGAATGAATGCATTATATCTCGTAAAGAAAAAGTCTCACACAAAAGAGACTTATGCCATCGAAAAGAGCATAAGCTTTTTTACAAAAAAAAAAAATATATTTTTTCTCATTTTTCGAAATATCCCTTAACTCTGAAAGATAATAAGCTAACGAGGTATATCTTCACGTGAAAATTTTACGATCTATGTAATAAGGTGGGTCTCGTTTGTGTAAGATTTTCCTTTCACGAGATATAGAGGCACATATCTAGTAAAACATTTCTTCCCATACAAATCGTATGGAAACCTAAAAAGCTCGATGAGCCACCAGTAAATATTAATATTATAAGCTCAAATTGCACCAGATTTCTTTTTTCGTGTACCTGCTAATATTAAACCTGTTTGGAGCAAAAAAAAATTTAATCACCCTAATGTGCACCGTAGCACACTGAGCAAATTAAACAAAATATGTATCAAATCTAATTTTTCCAATTTTACCTTTTTAACATTTTACCAATATTAATTTTTTTTTCGTTCATATGGTCAGTTTTAATTTTAAATTTATATTCAATTCAATTTGATATCAGCAACTAAAACTGAATTAAATAATATTGAATTTTTAAACAAAGTGCAAAATACTTGGGCGTGGTACTTTAAAAAATAGTAGCTATAGTAACAAGGAACACAACAACAACAGCAAATGGCAACTGTAGTAAGACTTCACACATAGAGGCAGCTGTCAACTGAATGACAAATGCACGAACAAATCAATGAAACAATTAATCAAGCAAATGACTCAAAAGCACTTGGGACACCCAAAATTTGAAAGCCGACAGTCGGCAAAAGGACGGTTCGCAATTTGGGACTAGGCAAAAAAACAACAATAACAACAATACAAAAATAGCATACAAGTCACCAAAAAAAAGTTCAAATGGAAAGTCACATGCCCAAAATGAAGCACAGGTACACAGTAAAAAATTAAATATAAGAAATTAATATTTTGGTATCATGTCGCAATGGAATTTGTGCCTCTAATGGGATTGGTACTAGCCCCATAGCTATTAAACAGTCGTTTAGAAAGAACATATACGAAAGACTTTATTTAATACAAAAAAAAATTCTTAAAATTTTGGCAAATCGTTTGATAATTTTTTCAATTTTGGATATGACCGAATCTTAAGAAAATGCAAAAAATTTACTCGGGCAGTCCTTTTTTGTTTGTTCTTATACTTTCTTTTTATGAGGGTAAAATTTACTGCACAAGTACTCAAAAAAATTTCCAAAAATAAAAAACTGCAGATCTGATTAAAATGACACCGTTGTACAAAAGAAAAAATTGGCAGAGTTCTAACTCGCCTTTTTAAATATCTTTGACACAATGATTCGGAAAACGACTTTTTTCATTCGGATTCAATTTTTGAGATATTTTAAAAACCTGATTTTCAAAACATATAAAGATCCATAAAACATGTTTTTCCATCTCGGCTGAAATAGATACCACAAAATTTAAGCATGTAAGAAAATAAATTATTGACACTGAGCCAAAAGCAAGAGCGCCTAAAAGAAAAATCAGATTTACTTACTTCGATTTCTGTTGGCAATTTAAAGAGGTCAAAAGAAAGATTTTAAAAATTTACTCGAAAATGTTGTCTTAAATCGAAGAGCATTACAAAGCAAAGTTCTAGAGAAGAAAGACACTTTATTGCTGGCACTATATAAAAATGATATGATTTGACCGTGTCACGACTTATTGAATGGCTTTTAATACACAACTTTTTTACCAAAGTCGCTTTTTTCAGCTATAGCTGATTAACTCAGACACATGATTTAGATGAGAAAATATATTATAATCAAAGAAATAGAAAACTAAATAAAGTCCCTACCCAGAATGTATTTTCATTTGCTCTACTAATAAAATCAAAATGAAAAATTGATCCAAGAGAGTAAAATGATCCACTAAAGTTTTGTGCCAATTATCAATTTTTCGATTTTTAGCCACACGAAAATACTCTTAGCAATTCTGTTTTCTTAGTGTAAATTTCAAACAGATCCGTATATTTAAAGTAGAAAGAACCAGCAGAGGGGCACCACGTTCTGCTTTTTAGGCCGAAGCAAAGTGAGTGTTCCTAATTTCGATTGTAAATGACACTCATGTGACATTTATTTAAGACATGCAAACAAGTGTCAACCCAAAAGGGTCGCATCAAGAAAGGCATTAAAAAGACGTTGGCATGAATCATCACAAGAAAACGAGTAGATTTTGTGTTCGTTAAGCAAAAAGAAGAAAAAAGGGACAACAAATCGATTATTGTTAAAAAATTTAAGTCGCTTGGGAAAGGGAATAAAATTTCCATTTGTCATTTGAATGGTCAGCAGGGGTGGGGGAAAGGGTTGAAAATGTATGTAAAGGTGTAAAAATTGGCATCGGATTTAGCAAACGAAGAAGTCTCAGTTGTTAGTTGAAGAGAAAGGAAAGATTGTGTAAACGAATATTGATTTTGTCATTTACTTAGCAAATAAACAGCAATAAAAGACACTTCCAAAATTATGTTGTAAAGAACTTTACGAAAATACTACAAGCTGCTCCCCAAGCAATGTTTGAAATAAATGATTGACAATCTAACAGAAATGAGCGATATCAACATGCACATGAATATAGTTTCAAAAGTCAAGTATATAGTGTGGTATTTAAGTTGGACAAATCAAACTCTAGGGACTATTATGGGGTCCATCCGGCCAGAAATTTCAGCGAACTATGCCATTTTGGGCCACCACTCGAGGAAATTGTTTCCGAGTACAATGCAAATATGTTAATATATAGGGTATCATTTTCTATCGACCATCTATGCCTGTTGTCTGTACAACCGGCTTCCACTGGATTGGAATGAAATCTCCACTGTTCACTTAGCTTTCTTGTTGCATCAGAACCAATCATTGGTTTCATTAACAAATACAAATACAAAATTAAATCTATAATCATATTTTATTTTCATCTGATTAATATAGGGGATGATATGCAATGCATATTTTTAGAATTGTTTTTGAATACGTTCTAGACGATTATTACATCGGATACCAAATAAAATTGACTTTTTTTCCTGTCCGTGTCTTGCATAGTCTTGGCTCAAATAGTGCTATTGAATCAATACAATTTGAACACTTGGAAATAAGGAGCTGCTTTTAAAGACTAATATTTCCATTGAAATTGCACTAACAAATTCTTACGACAGAGACTTTCTACAATTCTACAACATCACTTTCTTCTGCCTGCTGTGCAACAGTTGATACGCGAATCGTGAGCCTGGCTCTATGCAAAATACAATTGAAGTTAAATCAACATAGTTTTAACAGGAAGCGGAAATGTTTGCGCGCACATATATATGCAAAATAAGATACGAAAACTGAGTATGGCAGTAAGTTAATTTGTAAACATAAAAAATTATATGTGCAACAACAAAAATAGCAACTAACAGACAGTGCTTTTTTTCTGTCACGTGAAACTGACAGCGATCGATTTGAATAAATGAATATTGTCCTCGTGTGTTTTTATGTGCATGGCCTCATTTGTGTGTGTAATTTTCCGCTTACTCGCAATCATCAAACCTCAATTGTGCGGAAGCGGATATGCACTGCAATTGTCATTACTTGCACGCACACGCATACACAGAATTTCAAACGCCATTGTGTTGTGTGTGTAGTTGAGAAATCACTTCAATTTATGCTTGTGTGTTTGTGAATCTAAATTGCTTTGAGTGTTTGCAAGCACAATCAAATTACATATAAAAACGCGATTTACGCAGGATTCCAGAACAAACGCCTTTTCATATTCCAACGGACAGCATTGTGAACAATTGCATACTTTTAAGCTTCATCAATTAATTAAATCCTGATATTCCTTTATTTGCTCAGTTTTCCAATATCCCACATCACGTCATGTTTCCTTATATGATGTCATGCACTGGAATTAATTAGGATCAGCAGCCACTCATCAACGCTAAGATTCTTGCATATCCTGCGGGCTGACTGCTGACTCCTTTTGCCACATTAATCTAAAGATTTGTCTAGTGATGAGTTAAACTGAGCCAACGTATAAACACAGAAACCAAACAGCCAACCAATGAATAGACGAAACGAATAAACGAAAAGAGCGCAGCAGCAGCAGCAAGAAGTAAGGAATGCAGCATAAAGAAGAAGACGAAGCAGCATCATCATGGTTGAAGTGGCGAAGTGAAGCTCAGCATAATGAAGCACAAATTAGCGTAGAACGATTGTGCACACACACACACACACACACACTTTGCAGCACAACACAAATACAGGCGAATTACTTTGCAAATTTTCAAATGTTGTTTATATACACAAGGAAAATTTAGACAGCAAAAATGGAAGTTTGTCTTTTATTGAATATAAGCTAAACGAATAAATTTTCAAGACCCTACGCTCAGTGGAGAGCACCTCACAGCAGAGGAATACAATGAAATTAAATTTTTTTACACAGAAAACTTAAGCCCAAAAACGAGAAAAGAATTCGAACATAATCTAAGAAAAATGTTTTCAGTATAAGAAGAATGGGATTGCTAAAGCAAAAAAATATAAAGTTTTAACGCTTACAAAAAAAGGTTGGATAGTGTTCCCTAAAATTGGTTACAAAAAAGGAAAAATCACCCAAAAATTCAAATGAATATTTGCCTAAATTTAACGAAAAATGGCCACAGTTTAAATAAGGAAAATCACCTCTAAAAATTTGTTCTCAAGCTGGTGAATTTCATCTCAGTTAACAAGCACTCATCCCCAAGAGTGGTGTTAGCCAAAATCAGACGGGCATAAGTTGGACGAGCGCAACGATGTCAATGTTTTCTGATTTGTATCACATCGAACATTTCAGAAATTTCATTTAATGAAATATTTTTGCTACACAAAAACTTTGCCCTAATTGATGATTTTTAGCCTATTTTCAATCCTTTTAAAAATATCCAGAAGTTGCACACAATATAATACATTTTATTTTTTCAGTGTTAGACTTAGCTCAAGAGTGTGGATGAGTCTTGGTGGCTATTTCACTTTGGAACTTTTGTTGTTAGTTCCTATTGTTGTTGTCGTCAATGTTGTTGCTCTTGTTTACAAATAATTTCTCTTGCTTCCTCATTGTAATTGTGATGTATGTATGCTTATCACGTGGTGTATGGCTTACAGCATCCTGCTATCTTCTTTGACTTCTGACGACACGAATTATTTTCTAATTATTTAATCAATTAATTTGACATTAACATTTTGAGAGCAAACAAATACAGCAGTGCCACACACATACGACTGATCACACATACATTCATACAACAAATGTAGTACTGGGGAATTGCAAATTCGTGAGGAAGAAGAGAGCAGATTAATAATTTACTGTTTAATATGCAGGCCAAATTAAGTGATTGAGTAAATTAAAGCCAATGTTTTTGTGTTAGTGCGCACATATTCTTATTAAGTAGTTTGACTGTTATAGCCAGAACGTACCCAGCCAACATTTGAAAGAATCTGAGGTTAAACAGATAATGCTGTCAGTCTTAGTTCTAGCTTTTCATGTTACGTCGAATTTAAATAGTTACAAACAACAATAAAATAGCTACACAGCAAGCAATGTGGATATCTTCCGGAACTGTTGAACTTAATAAATATATTATTCGCCTAAGATACATGCACAAATCGGTTTGGTGAGTCGTTACAACTGAAAATTCTTCACAAACAATCGATCGCATGGCGTCAGAATATGAAACGGGGAAATAAGATTCCTCCACGATTAAAAATGTTTGCTGGGGTCTTAGCTGTCTGACTGACAAAAGCAATCAAAACAGCAGAATTCCAGTTCCTGTTTGAGTATAAATTGAACTTAACTTAATGATGTATTTCTTACCCAGAATTGATGGCATTTCAATGTACATAATCACACATGCAATATTCCCACGTAAATCTCATTTTACCATTGAACCTTAGAAAATGCTATTCATGCATTATTTCATGTTTGGTCTAAGCGCTAATTTCTAGCTCAGTACTCGAGGCGCACAGACGGGTTGAATTCTGGGCCTATTGTTAACACCCTGACAATTTATAACGCTAAAGAAAAAAATTGCACTCATCAAGAAGGCGTCATATAATATGGCAGTTTACGCTGAAACTTCTTCTTAAGAAAAGGCAACGTTTTTCATACAGGCTGTCAAAACAATTGCTACAATTATGGACAATGCCTTGAGGGTATGATTTAAAAAGACATCTTCTTAGCTTTCCATTCCGAATTGTAACTAAGCGGCATTTTGTTGTTATTTGGATTTGACTTTTTTGGAAAAACTTAACATAGAAGTGGCAAAACCGAACAAAAACTAAGTTCGTAACATAGCTATAGCTTCTGTGAATTCCTACACAAAACAGTTTTTAAAGAATGCTTCATAGACCGATAAGAATGTTTGTAACTTTTTTATACTTCGTGCGGCTACCGGTAAATCATTTTGTGCCTTAACTAAACGTTCCAATTTGAATTCCTATGAAATAGCTTTTGGTTTTCAAATTTAAATCAATGAAAAATGTTGGCACAGAACAACTGGACAATGCATTCCATTCAATGACCATTCTATCCCTGTGCCACAGGATACGCATTTCCTTTTGATATAATAAATTCTTGCAAATACCAAACTATTTTCTAATAAAACAATTAATTTAAAATTTTCCGTTGGAAAAAAAATCGAGGGTAAAACTTAAAGCAACGTAATACCAACAGAAAAAATCCAAATAAACTTTTAGTCGTTTTTGGTCTGCATAGAAAATTCCATTGTTGCCGCACCAATACAAATTTTGCAACTCAACTTTTAAACGGAAGATGCACTTGAACGTTGAGTAAGGAAGTTGTAGTGTGTATGTCCGAGCACACATAGAGGGCAGCTGTTATTTTTGCTGTTGTTGTAGCTGCCACTAGATGCTTCTATTTAATTAGATTCCTTTAAGAAACCACAAAAACCGCACATTTTCTTACATCATCAGGAGCAAAAGCAACACAAACTTTTCAATAAGACTTGGTACATTGAGTTGGACTTTGCCAAAGTGAGCTGTGGTAAAATGAGCAGGGCGACGAGCTGCAAAACCAACTGGCAGCTAAAACTAGAAAGAGTTAAGCAACATGAGGTTGGTTCAAATGGAGTTGAGAAGTGTGGGTAGTTTTGACCTAATGCAAAATCACACCGACCGACAAGTATTAAAGGCACAGATTAAAAAAAAAAATGTTTGTAGCACCTAAAGTGCTTTGAAGTTCTTTACTTAGGTTCTACTCAAGCCTCAATAATCGGATATTACAAGTCCTGGGAACAGTATTGAAGTTGGCCATTAAACCAAAATTTTCAGATGCGAAAAATTGTAGCTCACACTTTATTTTAAGCGGTCGAAAACTGAAGTTCATATTTGGATCGAATGTAGTTTGAAAGAGCACAAACTTGATTCATTTTATTAAAAACCAAAGAGATAAGACATGATATTTTGAAAATTTCTAAGAAAATGCACCCCAGGAAACAAAATGTCTACAAACAAATCTTGGCAAAAATCGCGCATGGTGAGCCTTTCCTTTTGATACGGCCGCTATTTTCAAAGAATTATCTCACACCTTATGATGTACATATGGTCGCTTGGATTCTCTTTTGCTCCAAAAAAGAAAGTTTTAGCCTTAAAAGAAGGAAATTGTTCCGAAAAAGTTCCATCGAAATTTCAATTAAACAGTATGTTGATAAATTTGGTAGCTCTGTGCTTAATTCTAAAAATGCGATCAAAATACTTTTGGAGAAATATATATATATTTTATCAGATAAGTCATACAATACAAATCAATGACAAACTAAATTTTCCCATGTAGTGCATGGAGCAAACCTACATCTAGGGAAATGTTAAGTATATGGAGCAAATTTATTACAAAACCGTTTTTTCATATAAAACTAGCTCCATAAGCCAAAATTTTTTTTTGCAGCAAATAATAAATAAAAAAATTAAAGAATAATGCATATGGAGCAAAGTGGACAAGCATATCTCAAAAACTAAAGCAGCTAGATGTATTGCGACAACAGCGTTCGAAAAATAATGTTTTAAAACCTATAGAACAAGTCTTAACTCAAAGAGTCAAAAAATGGCCAAAGAGAATTCGGGCGACGATATATGAAAATATGTACGTAGGATTTGATAGGTTTTACATTACGAAGTTGCCTACAAAGTAAGAAAAAAATAAAGAAAAAAAATAAGTGAACTACTAAGAGCTGCAGTATGTTTTAGTTTTTGTTTTGTCCACAAAAGTTGAGTTTCGTAATAACAAATGTTGAATTTTTTCAAATTATATTTTTTACTTCCAAATTGTAAGTATACATCGTGATTTTGTCGAATGAGACAATGCTTTAAAATTTATTTTTTGTAAACTGAAAGCGTGTTAAACTTTGAGTCTTTATGTAGAATGCCAAGCTAAAAACTTGACTTTTCTTTTTAGTGTGGCATCCTTTGCTTTTGAAGAGGGCTCAGGCCACTGATAATTTAAAAGAGATCAATACTTTGAAACGACCCAATTTTTAATTGAAAATAATTTTAACCTGGGAGGCACCCGGATACCAAACTACACTCAGCTTTCCTTAATTCTTAAGACAGAATTTATGAATATTCATATTTAAGTTCCTTTGAATTTGGCATTATTTTGTGTGAATAATGAAAATTATCTGCTGCCATTGTAAGAAAATTTTCAGTTTAGGTAAATTTCGCCCCAAGTAACCGCATTCATTTCGTTGCTTTCGTTTCTTATATAAATTTGGCATTAAAACGGTTTTGCTGTATTTGCAACGCACTGCCATGCAAATTGAGTTTATTTAGTTTTTAAGTAGATTTTTCAGCAATTTGCTCTTTACTTTAATTTTTTGTCGCATTCACGCCTAAAAGGCTACAATGTGTTTTCTTTAATTTTCATTACTTTCTTTGTTGCTTCGTTCTTATGCTATGTTTTCCATTAACTGAAATTAACATAAGAAGAAAAATTAGAAAGCAGAAAAAAGTAAAAAAATTACGCAAAAGAAAGAGCAAACTTAATTAAAAATAACTAAACGAAAGATAATGGCGGCAAAAATTAAAAAGCAAAGAAAATAGCAACTACACCACAATACAACAACAACAAAAAATCCTTAAGAAAATTTGTGTAATATGCAGCAAATTACAACAAGAACAACAATAGGATATTCTCACCAAGAAGTGAAAATTATGCAAACTGAATTGAGGACTCATGCAAGAGACGCACACAACATCGTCAGCATCTTCGCCGACAGTGGTCGCTGCTGATAACAGGAAGCGTAGCACATTTACTTTGTCTCGCCTTGTTCGCATCTCAGCTTTAGCTGCCTTTGTTGGGTTTGCCTTTTGTTCCTGTATTTGTAGCATCCACCGCATGACTTAAGGTCCTTTCTGCCATGGAGCTTCAAATGTGGCGGCTGCAGATTGGTATTTGCCTTCAGCTTAAGTAACTGTGCCGACTGCAGATTCTGTAAGCTGACATACGGCTCTCTCTGGCCTACATTAATCTCTTTGATGCGTAAAAATCATGAATATCAAATTAGTTGGTGCGTCTGCATTTGTGAGTGTGTGTGTGTGTTGTTGAAGGATAAAGAATTCCCTTTGTAAGAATAACGGCATTTGCATATATTGCACAATTCAACGGCGCGTATGATTGATGTATATTTAATAGCAACAACAACAACTATCGCAGCGCTTGATTTATTTCCATAGGGTTGTCGCTGTCGTATGAGTGACTTTAATTCTATTTAGTGCTTCATTATTAAGGCCCCTGTGTGAATTTGTGCGCCATGTTAATCGCATTATTGTTGTACGGTGAATGTATTGTATCGCATTTTATACGTTTCTTTACATTCTCCTTTGGGTGTTGCCTCACTCACACCAATTTCTCGTAGCTAAACTTTTACAAAATTCATTAATCTTTTTACAAAAGAATAGCAAAAAACAATAGCAGCACCTTTTTTCTTATTTTGGGATGGAGATGTGGAAAATGAAATACAAGAGATTGTTAAAAAATTAGAACGAATTCATGCAAATGAGTCTTTTATGCTTTTCTACCCTAACCCTATTTTGTTGTTGTTGTTTTTTCTTTGTTTCTTTCTATATTTCTGTTTTTTCTGATCTCTAAGAAGTCACAAAAAATACTTCAATATATGTGAGTGTGCGTGTTAACACCTGATACTTTTGGTTTGACTGATTTTTTTGGTTGACTTTCAAATATTTTAAGTCCTTTTCGGTTAAAGCAGCAGCGAACGGTGGGCTTCTTTTATGATCTCTTCAAAAAAAATTTTATTTAATTTTACGCGGAAAGTACAGATTTCTTTAAATTGAAGAAAAATGTCAAGGGACAATACCCATGAAATAATTTTGCCTCAGGATGGTGTAGTTTGAAGAATCTTATCACCTAAAAATATAATCTCCTTGCTGTAGCCACAGTGGACTCCTAAAATTCTCAGATAGAGAAAACTATCACAGAAATACAAATTTTTGTTAAAAATCTAAACAATAATGATACCGCATAGCATAAGGATCTTAATGTTATCACTAAATCAATTGTTGCAAACTTCAGCATAAGATGGGAAGACCAAGTCCTTGGCTATGACTTTACGTTCATGCTCTGAAAAGACTACATGCATAAGACAACATGCCGACCAGTCACTTATGATATACAGCGTTGTTAAATACATTGCGTCCTTGTGATAATATGGGTTGTTTATATGTTTTGTAAGCTCAGATTTGTATGAGAAAAGGGTGTGTTCCTCAAACACTCACTTATTTACACTTCCAAGAGATACTATTATCTCTAAGGGACACATTCACTTACGATTTTCGTTGGGTGGATCGCATACAAACGAACGAACGTTAACAAATTGTGAAAATTTTCTGAATTCGCTAAAAATTTCTACTTGAAGTTCACTCAAATCTAACTTAAGTTTTTGCAATTATTTAGTTTCAGGCTGTTCGTATTTTACGTAAATGAACCCCCGCCCCCCATACACACACACACATTTCAGTGCGTTACGTAACATACGAACAACTGATTTATTGGCAGCCAAGATCGTCTGATTTACCATCAGTACACTATTTTTTATCTGAGTAAGCTATGCACACAAGCCACGAACTCTTGATGCACTCGACGATATTTGTAGAGCTGTATGAGAAGAAGTGTGCAAAAACTGCGTCGATTGAATTGGCTTTGTCAAACGTAGCGGTAGTGGTCATATGGGCGAAATATTGTTCAAAATGTAAAGTTTTTGTTATATTTCATTTAAACATTTTACCATGCTTTATGAACACCCTTACTATGGTCAACAGCATTTCGATAAGAATTCAGCCCTCAGTATTGCACACAGTAATCAGAGCATTTGCGTACCGATTACTGAGCTAATGGTCTGCTAATCAAAAGACAATTTCATAAAAAACATTTCAATTTGTTCTTAAACTTGACATAATTCGTTGCTCAAAAACTTACAAAACTATCTTAAATTTCGAAGCTCAAAAGCCTTTAATTGCCCAAGAGGCATTTATCTAAAAAATTTAACATAATGCACTGAAGGAGAACTATTAAGTTTCAAAAACGATGTGAAAACTCTATCTTTTTTCGAATAGAGATATTGAAAACAAAACCTAGGCATAGATTTCAAATATGCATATATGTATGTATGAGTGTATTTATAAGAAACATATGCACATATGCATATCGACTTTACCTTATAAGGTCTTAGTTTAAAATTTTCGATTTCAGAAGAACGAATTACTATGGGATCTTAGAACTCTTCAGCGCCGTTAGCTGTTCATAATGAAACTGGTTCATGTGGTAATGCCTATTGTGTTGCTGGAATCACAAACCTAGGTAGACTTAAATATTAATTATCGATAGTGGAACATGTTAGACTTTAAATTTTTGAATTTCTGTTCCCATTTTCGCTCAGAAAAGTTGAAAAATAACAAAAGTAAGCTTGAGTAATCATTCAGAACGTTAACTCCATTTTTGTATGAATATGTACTTTTTTTGGAAGTTTTTCGCGTTACTGGTAACTTACCTATTTTCAAAGGTGTACGGTTTCCTAAAAAAAGGAGAGCCTGCTTTCTCACTCAACTTAATTTAACTTTTAACATCTCCAGAACCTTTTTTCAACAAACGTGTTAAGATTATTAGTAAGAAAAATTCACGTATGAAACTAAAAATAAAAATACCGCTTAAACAGTTTAACATAGTTTGCGTATATATAAATCCACCACTGTCATATAATGTAGAATCTGTTAAATTCAACAAATCACGGTACTTTTGTTTCAGAAAGTTGTAGAAAAGAACTGGGAGTGCAGTAATTTAGAAAAAATATTGTATTTTTGTTTAGTTGTTGAAGAAAACGTTTGGAATCAATAAATGTGGATTTCTGTAACTGACCTTTTACCCTTTTACCTCGCCTAACTAACATTGGTGCTCATATCGATAAGACAACTCTCACATATTAATGAGAGCCCTGATACCAAAATGTGTGAATAAACTCAGCCTGTAACAAGTTTTTTTAAACCTGTTGGTTCTATTTATCTTGGACTCTTGCACTGTGAAAATTTTTATGAAATAGTTTTATTTTTGACTCCAATTAAAAGTTTGAGACTCAAGCTATAATATTCCATTTTGAAAATATTATTTATTTCGAAGGAAGTAAAAATTTCTAAAAACCAAAATTTATTTGAGAAACTGTTCTTTTGCCCATGCCTTGATGTGGCTCAGTAATCTTGCACATTCGCATGTAAAGATATTTCAATATCAAATAAGGTTGATATTGCATTAAATTCATGTGACAATATATTTGAATATTAACCGCAGCCGACCCAACACTGGCAAGCCAAACACAGGCCTGGACTTAATGTAAGTTTGAGCTCCTTATACTCCTTATTCATATACTTAAAAAAATGGTAACACAGATATTCCGAAAATTTGTTTCGAAAGAAAGTTTCTAAGCTCCCACTATGCAGAGGAGCAGCACCTTAAAGACAAAAGTATGAAAATTATTTGAAAAAAAAAATTCTCAATTACTTAGAAACGTAATAAATTTTAACACTTAACGCAACGCCAAACATGAAAACAGCACCTGGTGTCGCAAATTCCCCCTCTTTGCGCCTGCCTTTTAAACTGCCACGTGTGTTTGGCAGTTCTTAGCATAAAAAAGAAGAAAAATTAAAGAACAAAAACCAAAGTTTTGAAACTTTTTTTTTTGCATTAAATGAGTGAAATGTGAGATAAATCCGCTTACGTGCTGCGGCACTACGCATCCAAGCGTGCGCCAGAAAAGAATCGCAGAAACCCATCTGTAGCTAATAAGTCTTTAGCGCAATAAAGGAAAGGATGCTCAAAACTGCGAAACAATTAGGTTCGAAAATTTGAGTTGCTTTCATTTTCTTTTATTTTTAATTAAACATTGGCCCTGTCGCTCAGGGCCACCACAAACGTGCGTTTGTATACTGCAGGAACACAACCAGAATTTTCGAAATTGAATGTCTATAAAAATTTCTGTAAAAATAATGGCTACCAAAGTCGAATTCTGCACTCAGGTGCACAGTCGCATTATTCACATAATTTACCAACGGAAACGTTCAATCTGGTAGGACGGAAAGTTTTAAGTCGTAAATTATTTGTTTAAAACTAAGAAATTTTTCCCAATCCAAATAAGACACCAAATTTGTAAAGAGATTTTCGCATTAGAAAATTAAAAATTATCCGATAATGTATTATATCGTAATGCGTAAGAGCGCACTTTTATAATCGGATCGAACAACGATGAACTTTCAAAGAACTGAAATTTTAAAAAAAACGGTACGGAATTGCGGCTAAGAACTCAATTTTAGCACTTTAAAATATTGAAAATGCAATTTAAGGACTTAAACTACATTTAACCCTGTCTCATAAGGACGTCGATACACACACGTACACAGCGAGGCAAAAATAGTTAAACAGACGCAGCTGCTCCTTACACGCTGTAAACGAATTTTCACACACTTAACAAAATTTGTTTCACTTACAACGATACGCCCAGCAAGAAAATGAGCAAATCAAGTGCCATCATATCTGGAATGCTTAGTTAAAAATATTTTCTGAGTTCAGGACGAAATTACTTTTAGCTGGTCCAAAATCTGAAAGATTTCTGATTTTTACACATGGCCAATAGAAAAATCATACAAAAAAAGTTATCGTAATCAGACCATTCCAAAATATGTTGAATATAAAATTATTGTTACTTGCACTAACTTTTTATATCGAGTTAAAGTTTGATATGGTAAGCAACAACAAAGTTCTAAGACTGACACAAAATTTTATAGCATTATGACACGTTAAGACACCTTGTGAATTGCCAAACTATGTGAAATACTTGAAAGCAAACACGCTGAAGATTTTGATTTCGGTTAACCACTACTGGTTGTCACATGGTTTGGCAAATGAAATTCTAAGTTCTGCAAAATATTTCTGCTGACTGTTTTTTTTTGCATTGTTTGCCAATTCAGATTAACAAGTTCATTGAAAATTATTAGTGCGTTCAAAGCGAAAATATTCATCGTATTTGAAAATCTTGCCGTTGGCCATCTTCACATTACACTGTGAGAGCCTAAAACAGACACACAAAAGCGTCGCGACACCCCAACTTGTTTATTGGTCGCTGAATAGGGTGGCATACCCAGTTTTTTCCAATTAGATCAAATTCTCGAGCTTTTCGATATTGATATTTTGTCACTTTTAATGCCTTATTTTAGCTATATTTTTTTATATATGTAGATAAAGACATCGAAATCGAATGAACTTCGGTACATGCGTTCATATGAACCCTATTGATTTTTTTCGGCTTGCGCCCACAATAACGACCACCTCCCATATCACCCACAATAGTGAAAACTCAGTAATAGGTCTTATAAACATATGTGCTATAGATATAAAACATGTTCTCTGTGTTTGGAGTATCAATATCCATCTGAAAACCAAAAAGGGTGTAATCCGCCTAAGGTATGTGTGTCTAGCATAAGATCTCAGTTGGGTACCAATCATGGGTGTGATTATTTGACTATTGACCTTTTGCGCAATTTCCTTTCAAAAGCCCAACGCTCAACTATTATTAAACAAACAAATTTTTACTTGCTGAAAACAAAATGTACAAAACTTTATATAAATCAATTGTGTACGTCTGAAAATTAACAGCTGTCATTGTAAGAGTTATGTTTCTATTAACAAAGAATGAATAATTTAATTTCCAAACATATTTCAATGAATTTTTCTCCAAAAATAAGAAACAATCTCGAGATCTTGATCTGATGGGGAAAAACTGAGTATGCCACTACATTCTACAACTAAAAAATAAATTGACGTGTCTCGACGTTTTCGTATGTCGGAAATTTCCCTACAGTGTTATCAGCTGTATACACACCGCCTTAAAAAAAACTTAAATTTCTGTAGGACCAAATTCGTAAGTGCAATTTATTTGAGTAGATCTTTAGTTTTGGTATAGTAATATATAATTGACAGCACCTGTTTTTCCCAAGATCCGATTTCAATAGAGTGATGCTATGCAATGTAGTATATATATGATCTTCTTTCTAAATATTAGAATCACTATTAGGTAAATACACACAAAGTTCCTCTTCCTCTCACTTTTTGCCGCTGGTACGACCGAAATCACAACTGTGATCGTCAATTTCTTTAAGGCTTAAATTCTTTATTTGTAATATATCTCAACCAAGATATATTGTTTTATTTATTTGATAAAAAATTAGTACACAAAATCGTAATTCTTATTTATGTATATGTTTTTTTCATTCTAAGTGATACGATACGAAACTTATTTTTCCAGCCCGAAATTCAAGAACATATGGAACATACATGTCGCCAATATTACATCTCAAAAAAAATCTTTTATTCAACGGACAACTCATATTTGTTTGTAAATGATAGTGTTACTGACAAAGTCATAAATTTTGGAAAATTTTTAACAGATGGTCTTGGAAAAAATCAAAATTAGACTCTCTTATGCGTAGTTTTCTACAAAAGGAGCAGACGAAGGTTAAACACAGTAACTTTTTCTGCTTTTAACTAAAAAACCCAACCCATTAAAACTGGATGCCATTTAATACACATTTGTGTGCTTGGCTTAAAATAAATACTTACTTCACCAATATAAGGACTGTCCCAGAAGAAACTTGCGTTTTTTATATTTTGTATTATACTCTACCCTATAATCTTATAGGTCTAAAAAGACACAATATTTGTTTTATATAAAGTGACGTTTATTTAATATGATGTATAACACTTTTAACGACAAAGATGTCTAGCAAGCAACAAAAAGTCCGCAAACTGATATTGTCCACATACCTGCAAAATCCAGAATTAAAATATTCAACTAATGCAAAAATAGTTGGTTCAGCAGGAACGTCTTTACGGTTATTTCTAGTTATAAGAAGGGTCTATCTGTTTCACGAAAAAAAGGATCAGACAGAAAACCAGAATTTCCTAACCCAAAGGTAGCGACGCAGGTGCTGCGCCTTTTTAAGCAAAATCCCAACACATCTAAATCGACCGTTCTGATGAAAAGTAGTTGATGGCTAAGATGCGCGCCCGAAAATTGTATGAAAGGTACCTGACTAAATTTGATTGCTGTGTTATGGACGACAAAACTTACGTTAAAGCAGATTTCAAGCAGCTACCTGAACACGAATATTACACATCACCGAAGAAAGGGCATGTGTCTAGTAAATTCATAAAAATAACTTTCGAAGCTTTGAAGCAATATATGGTTTGGCAGGCCATATGTATCTGTGGTCTCAGAAGCAGCTTCTTTGCTATGCAAGGCACAATCAATTCCAAAGTTTATATAGACGAGTGGGTCGAAAAATGTGTTCTACCATTTATTCGTGCACATGAGGGTACCGTGATGTACTGGTTTGCTCCAGAAAACTCTCATTACTCTAAAGCTACTGAGGAATGGTATCAAAGCAAAAACATCAATTTTGTACCAAAAATAGCAAATCTACTGCCCAGAGCTTCGCCCAATTTAAAGATATTGGGTTTGAATGAAAAGAGATCATCGAAAGAGTGGCAAGACTGCAAAAAATTCACAAAACTTCAGACTTTAGTGGAAAAGATCATGCCGTACTGTCGATGAAACAACTGTGCAAAATTTAATGAAGGGCTTTAAGAAAAAAGTAAGAAATTTTTATAGAAAAAAAAAATTATTAATTAGTTTTTAGTTATTTATATTCTGAGCGCTAGCCATTATTAATAAAAAAGGAAAAATGACCAAGAAAACCTACTGGGTATTTTATTATAGCTAAAAAACTGTCACACTAATATACAAACGAAAGGTTATTTATTTGAACTCCAAAAACCGCCAAAAGCGTTAGGGTTCACTCTCTACATAATTCCTAGCGGGTTGAAAATAGACGTAAACATTTAGCAAAGTGTAGCTATCTAGTTAGATAGCAAATAAAAAATAAAAATTTAAAAATAAGTGCAGCATTTAAAAATGCACACAAGAAAATGATCATGAAAAACCAGAGTAAAGAAGGTGCTTAGTGAAAACAAAACAAGAACAGAAAAACGGATACCAATCCTTTGCAGCCATCGTTAATGCTGAGAAAATGTGAAATTCAACGAATTAAAAGAAGGTCAATTGGTCGCAGCACCTCAGAAGTTCAAACTGCTGCTGGTAGCTTTTGGCATGCGTCCAATTTAACACACCAAAATGCTAGACTGCTCGCACTAACGCACATGTACGCATATACGCGCACACACTCTAAGTTCTTCCTGTTTACCGGATCACGAATAGTTCTGTGTTAGCGATGCTGCGTCGGTTACGAGTTGGTACAGATGCCCAACGGTTACCGTGCCGAAGGAGTTGGTATTTGTGTGTGTATTGCTGCTGTAGAGAGGAACTGCCTAGTTCTACAAACACAAAAGAAAATTCGGTAGATTTTAAGTAAAGACATAGAGTTGGAAACTTTAACTTTTAACTTTAAGAAAATAAGAATTACAATCTCATCTAGCTGCTTTGACAATCAATTTTTAAGAAATAATAAACAGTATATTATATTAAGTTATGAGGTGAAACACTCAAACAAATGTACTGTTTGAGAAGTTTTACTATTTCAACTTAGTTGAGATCTGTAAAGGGAATCTTTTATCTCAAGATGCAGAGCGTTAAAAAATATAAAAATTTTCAAAGCTGGTAGCTTTCATCAAACGTAACCAATTCAAGTGTTTGATATTTGCTTTCAGATCAGAACTGTCCACACTTTTCAAAATCTCTTTCAAAAAATTTAGGCCTGAAAAAAAGTACGTATCTATGCTCTTTTATCTTCCATTCGGTCATTGCTGCGCTTCCTTGTATCGTTAAATGATTCCACATTACTCAGTTGGGCGTATCCCTTCACCTCCGCATAAGTCCAGGACTCATTGTGTTTCCATTGCTTTATGAACAAGACATATTGTCATATATATATATATGGATAATTTTTTGGATTATTGACCCAACTCTCCAACCCGAAAATTGGAGCTCCACGGAATATTGCTTATCATAAATGCTAAATTGCCAATTTTTTTGATAGCGTGGCTTACTTGCATACAAATATGACAAGAGTGGGCGTGGCACCTTCCTAGCAAGCATTAGAATAAACACGCTATTCATCGAGCTATTGAAGTTATTGTGAAACCAGCCAGCACGTAGCATGTTGGAAGAAATACCCTTTAAGTGGGAACGTAAGACTTGTGCAAGCTTTTTAATGTTAATGTTGTGTGGAGTTATAGTTTTTGGCGGGGCCAAGGATAGCACCCTATCTATTTTTTCTAATGCACAGTCTGTAACTTTAACTTTAATTCTATCTGCTCTCAAGTTTCCTCAGATTGTCTTTCCAATATCTCACTTGTTACTTTGACTTTGTCACCATGATATTGGCTCGTTTTATCACTTCCTTATATAATCTAATTTGTTTCCTTCCTTTCTCTAAATTTTCATTTAATGTTCTTATTTCCAGTTGCAATTTGGAATTTCACAAGTTACATGGAAGTTAATTAAAATGTTGACAAAAAAAACTACCACTATGGACACTATTTCTGCCAATTTACAAGCGTTAAATGGTCATGTTTGTGTGTGCGCCAATTTTAACAAAGGTCACCACAAGCAGTTAAAGTTTTTTCTTCTGGCTCGAATGAAATAGACTATGATATTTTGGTCTTTCACCCATTGATTGAAACTGTTTGGTTCTTATTCAATGTTGCCATTCCTTTACCATATTACGTGCCGCTCCTCTTTTTTTTTTGTGTAAGGAATGTCCTTACTGGCGAGCCTGCTTTAAGCACATAAAAAGTTAAAAATTTTTAAAATCTTTTTATTTAATGATATTTTCATCAAGTGCTTTTCATCACTTAAAGACTTATTTTGTATGTTGTTTTTTTAATTTCTTGTGGCCTGTGTGCAATGTTTATTGAAAAGGTTTTGTTGCTATGTTGTTGTTGTTGTTATGTTTTCTTGTTTCCTGTTTCATTTGCCAAGTTTTTAGATTCAATTTTTTCTCATTTCCTCTTTCATGCCCACCCAACAAGAGCCATCGCTTTTAGATTTCTTTGCGTTCTCTGGAGTTTTTTCAACATGTCTGCGAACATGCACAAGAGCAGAACAACACTTCCGCATGCCACTTGTGTAAAGAAATGCTATTCAACTGCGTTTACCACACACATTCACGTGCACAAGCACATACACTGACACTCAAACTCATACATAAGTTTTTGTCTATCATAGCTGCGACGTTTAAAACTGAGACAACACATTTAAAGCGTTACTTTTCAAAAACACAAAGCGATCCTGCCCATTCTGCAGGTGCGGAATGAAGTGGAGAGGGCAAGGGAACGCCTCTTGTTTCGATATGAGCCGTGCGATGTTTTCCTTAGGATGTGCAAATGATTATGACTGAATTTAGTTTTAGTTTTGTTTAAACATCATGTTTATTGCTTTTGGCATTTAAACACTGACATTGTAACAAAGTTGGATAGAAATCATGTGGGTTCTTAAATTCTAATTCGAGTAACCGCATAGTTAAGTAACCAGTGCAATTTTTCATAAGTCCTTAGATACGATAGATACAATTTGTAATATTTTTTTCTTCACTTAAGTAAAATCAGCCAAATCATTTTAAACATAATATTTACAGTTTGAAAAAATTGAGTCAAATTGAAAATGAAAAATCCAAAAATAAAAAACAGAACGATTCCCACAATTATCTGCAGAGATCGTCCAAAAAAGTTTTCAGTAAAAATAATATCATTCTCAGAAAAAATCATTAAAAATTTGAATAAGAAACTGAAAATCAGTTGGCGACAAGATTAGCCACAAAAGAAATATTCAAAACATTCGGCATAAATTAAAATAAAAAAGAAAAGGATGTTTCACCCAATACCCTGAGTATGATAAATAAAAAAAAAGTTTAAAGAAATCATGCTGAAAAAAAAATAGCCGTAAAAACTAATAATACCCATATTAGGAACAGTGATATCATTTGGGTTGTGTAAAAATGTATTGAATCGTGACGTGAAACGAACTTTTTAGAAGCCGAATGTACTTATTTTGTATTGAACACCCGATTTTACTAATAAAATGTATGACATTTTATTAGTAAAATTACAAAATCTGCACAATGCGTTTATTTTCATTTTTTCATTTAATTAAAAAAAGGTCATTATTATAAATTGTCCAAATGTACCGAAAATGTGCTCAAAATTTGCCAAATGTACTATTAACGCGGCAAATGTACCGAACGTACTGACGACGATTTTCCAGGACGCAAGTGTACCGAAAAGTGTACAAATGTACCAAAAATTCCATTACTGATTAGGAACACACGAAAAACTCATTTCAGACTCGCTGGACCCAGAAGTATTAATATATATAATTAACTACAATACGAGATATCCATGAGGAGGGATCTGAAACATTTACTTTTATGTATGAAGACTTAATATATGTACACACTTTTCAGTCCTTTTTGTTCTATTTGAAGGGATTTTGAGTCTCTTTAATTCTATAACCTATTCGTTTTCGTTCCATTTGTAGGGATTTTGATTCACTTTCATACTGTAACACCTATGGATCCAAAAATGATTGTAATTGTTCACGAATTCACACTTATTCCTTTTTTACCAATATACACAACATAATCAATCGATTGGAAATACTTTCATCTATCCTTTGCAATACGGAAACATTTCACACAATGATAATTTGGAGAATGGACGTAGTCTTCTAAGAGACAAAATTGTTTTCCATTCGCATATCCAAAATTAGAATTCACCTTCGTAAAAGTATCAAATTAGATAGATAATTAAATATCTTTGTTTTCTCAAACTCCCATCGTTCAATAAACATTACAGAGATATCGTCGAAAAGAGATCAATATCCTACGACATAAGAACTATTTGCATTAAAATATCATTGCGGAAGTTGTTGCGAGATTCGCCTGTGTAAGAATCTGCAAACATTCGTTGAGTATTCTGTGTCAATATTGATATGAGAAGTAGGCTTTTTGAATGAAAATTCACTTGACAAATTTACTGTGAAATGGCTCAAACGCTCTTATTAGCACACAGCATTTGCTTGTAATACACCGCCGCATATTTGACAGCAATAAAAAGCAGCAAAAATCCGTTGCCAACCGTTAATGGTTTCATTATTTCCGCCATTAAAAAGCAACAACACCACCAATCAACCATCGGGGGCCTTAGCAATCCTTCTACTGCTGACTTACCGAGTGTTGCAATTTACAACTGCAAGCTAAAAAACAAAAACAAAAACAACAACAACAGAAATGCAAGATGAAATCCAGCAATAGAAAAACTTCCTACGGCACAACATTTACACTTGTTCTGCCGTTGTTTCTGTCGTATTACATAAAACGTCGTGGCTTTGTTTTTGTGCAAGAACGCTTTTTTTCTATTTCAATTTTTTGTTTTGTAAACTTTTTTGTAGTTGTTGTTTTTGCTGTTTTAGCTGACGAGTTGACGTGGGTATTTGTCGACTTTTTTCACTTTATTTTTGTATTTTTGACAACTGGATGAGGGTTCCATTTTACTTTGCGTTAATGCGCTTCTACTGCTGCTGTCTCTGATGTTGTTGCCATCTCTGATATTGTTCTTGTTGTTGTTGCTGTTTTTGTTGCTAAGCCTAGAAAGCAGAGCAAAGTAGTGCCCAATGTAAAGGCAATGGCAAAAAGGACTCCCAACACTAGCAAAAGGAGTTCAAAAAGTTTTGCAGCAGTAATGGCAACAACGGCAGCGGCAGCATTTCGCCTGTCATCGTTGATGGCAGCAGACAAGACGACATGATGCGGAACACAACCGGAAACACGTCATCATCAGAAGTGGATGCGGCAGTGGCAGTAGCAGTAATGAGGCCGTTGCCACACTTTTACTACTGGCGTGCGTTTTGCTTTTTGAAAAGTTTTTCCAACAATTTTCTGCTCTGCTTTATTTTTGAGAATTTTACTATTTCATGAGCGCTGGCTTTTTTTCTAAGCTCTTATTTTTGTTGTAACTGGCGCTGAAAACAAGTTTTACCCTTGCAATTTCTTGCAAGAAAATAGTAGGTGTGAAAAATGTTCGCCATTAGCAAAACTTGCAATTTATGTATAAATTTCCGCAATTTTGAAAAACCATTTTTGTTGTGATTGTTTCAAATTGTTGTTATTGTGCTCATATGATTTCCTTGCAATAACACTATTTTAGCTTGTGTTAACTTTAAAAAACAAAACAAACACTTTTACAATCAAAACTCAAAACTCAAAACCCTTACAGTCTTTAGTTTTCAAATATTTGAAAACATTTTTAAATATCACGGTCAATTAATAAGGAATTTTAATATGAATTTCCTATTTCGAATCACTTTTTTTTGACAAACATTGTACGTTTTCAATACCCAAAATAACAAAGGAGGAAAAAATAGAAGCAAATAAACGAACTTCAATGAAAAGTATCCCGAGTATTTATGCTTTCGTCATGGTCTCCAAGTTTTCAGCAAATAATTCAGTTGTGAGCAGTACCATACCTAACAATTGACTTTTCTTTGTCTTATTACCTTGAGATAAATAACTCACATCTTTTCATATTACCTTGTGCTTGTACACTTTTATCAAAGCTCTTAAGTTTGACGGTCCCTAATTACTTCGAGTTTATCGCTTTACATTGTGCTGCAATCAGAAACATAATTCCTTATGTTCAAATAGGATTCCTTTTTTCAATATTCAAGAGAATTCACAAATCTTGCTCAAAGTGTTCACAAACTAAGTCTACCTTCACTTTAGAGGAGTAAGTTGCTAGTTTAACTCCCTTTTGAGGATTATTCACTTAAAAAAATACCTGAGGTTTGAGCGGTCAAGACAAAATATTTCCTTAATTTTTTTACTTTTTACAGGAAAAGTAATGTTGCCTTGGAGCTGAGGTGCCTAATCTTTGAATTTCTCTGGACCGTACTGCTAGAAGACAAGCAGTTAAGACCACACATAATATGCACTATTCCTTTTCCACAAAACATTGACAAATTTAAACAACAGCTTACCATGTTTGAGGGCCCCTTGAGCTCCAGTTCCGGTGCTTTAGCTCTACGCCAATATTGGAAATTTCATATACATATGTAAATGTAAAGTTTTTGAAAGTACATACAGTATACTCTCGATTACATTGCCTTATTAATGATGAGCTTGTTCATCAATCCGAGGGATATATACATATAACCAAGGGTCTCTTTACTCAGTTTTAAGGATATATGAGACAATATAATTTTTTTTTTAAGATTCATGCTAACTTTCAAGTTGTGCTTGTAATCGAGAACTGACTTCATTTGAAAATTTTATAAAATATTTTATTAGTTGTATTGATTATATAAAAAAATTTTTTGAATTTCATTAAACAACAATATTTTTGAAAATTCAGCGACATTACAAAAAATTTTGGAAGATTTATAAAATTGTATGAAAACCACAACGGAAGCTAATAAAAATATCAATTTCAATAATTTAAGGAATTAAACCGCCGGCCACATTTCACCATTATGTAAATTTAATCACTGCTCAAAGTTTACTAAAACACCGCTCGCTCACGTGTGCATTTTCAACAATTGCACATTTTGCGAAATTCATTGTAATCATTTCTCTTATTTATTGCACAATTTTGATTTATGTTGCTTCATCTGCTACTCCATGCAGTGACGTGACGTGACAACGAAATTTGCCTCAACTTGGTCTAGTGCAAAAGTCAAACGCTTATTGATTTTAAATTTCAAATCATTTTATCATTTTCATACACAAGCACACACACACACACACACACACAAAGGCACACAAACTGCCACTGCGAGAATTATTGAACATTGAGTGAGTGAACACTGGTGCGCTCAAAATTTCAGCGTAGCATATTTTTTTGTTGATGATGATTTAGTTGTTTTGTTGATTTTGTTGGTTGGCTTAAAGGCCAATCTGCTTGAAGGCGCATCGCAACGGTGCGCGCTGTAGCATTTTAAAGCGATTCATTTCCATAAACTTAATAAAATCAAATTTCATCAGTTTCATCATAGATATTTTTCAGCGCAAATTGAAAAATTCTCCTCCGTGCCATCAGTTGTCGCGCTGATCACCCACCCCTTCTTCACTTAACTTCAGTGCCATTTCATTTCACCTGTGCAACAGCCAAAACGTAACGGCATCACCAACAATGCTGTGCGGTGAAAGTGACATAAATTGAGAGTTCAACACTTGGCTTGGATTTAAAAATGACATAATTTCTATCATCAACATTTCGTGAATATCCAAGGTTGCAGCACCAGGTGGCACAGTAAATTTAATCCACCTAGAAAACAAGAATAACATCAGCATCAACCACAGCCAAAAACAAAAATGGAAACATAACGTCAAGAGTGGGAGAGCACCAGTTGTAACAAAAACAGCAACAGCGACCTTACGACATCAACAACATCAGCATCAGCATCAGCATCAGCATCATTGAAATTAAGATGCTATAACTCGAAGTGATAGAGCCATAGGCGGTCTGGGTGGATATGAAGTCTGCTTTATATGGAGTCTAACTAACTCCTGTAACTTGTATCCTCGTATGAGCTGCTTAATTTAGAATAAGAGGGCTACTGACACCTTGCGACGCTCGGGGAGTTGATGAAGCGAAATGTGATAATGCTGAGAATAATGATATTGATGATGATAATGATGATTATGGTGTTGAAGATGTTAACGGAATGATGCTTGAAAATTATGCTCCAATTTTGAAAAACATAATGGAAAAGATTACTTAGAGTGACAGGAAAAGAAAATCACGTAATTATTGGTTTATTAGACTAAGAATTGAAATAGAGTCATAGAATCATAATAAAACGATAAACTTAACTTTTAATGTAAACAGCAGTTTTAATCTATACGTTACTTAGTGGCACGCCCTCCTTCACAGAGCTCTCTATATTTTCGTTTGTCTTCTACATAATATATCTTGGCTGTGTATTATTTTCTTCTTCATATTATGTACCCAGTACCAAGAGAGCGACCGTTGTTTGGCTTTTCGTTCTGATGCCATAATTGTGACTGTAATTTGAATTTATTTTTCTTTTTATTACACAGTCAATTAGTTTAGAGACATGTTTTTCTAAACTTTAGTTTCACAGGCAATATGTTTTCTCATGTCATTTTCTTGATGTGACATGGAGAAATTTGGTCTTAAATAGGAGGAGCCACGCCCACTAATTGGTTCAGTTTTGCTCCAAGGGATAGTTATTGTAACACAAAATAATACAAAGATTTCATTATAACACTAATGGATAAATTGAAGAAAGTGCCATTTTAGTATGTCGCATGCTTCAAAATCCAGACTTGATAGAACAAAATATAAGCACTTTTGATATATTTGAATCAATAATCTCAAATTTGGCCTCAGAGCAATTTTATCTCTAAATATTGACATCATAAATACCGAAAATGACATGGTGCATTTAGTCTAGTGCTGATTTTTAGGTAGAATACCTTACAATTGTGATTTGTTAAAAAAATACTACTGCTAGATTTGGATTCAGTACTATGAAAATTATAAGAAAATCTCAAAATACTTTCCTCTACCAAAGATTAATATTATTAAAGCCATACGTGAGACAACGTGATTTCGGTTTAAAGAAAAAACTTCAATAAATAAACACGAGAGTGTGAGTTCATGCAAGGTTTCCTATTTATATCAAAAAAAAATTGTAAAGCTTTAGGTGTAAAAATGTGTTTTATTAACAAAGATCCCAACAAAACTTAGCAATATATAATAATATCCCGATACCCCCTAGCCTACTCTAATTATTACCCTACACAAGTAACCATTATACCATTTTTTTCAAAAATTTTTTAGAAATCTTCTTCCTCCATTGCTGTTCACCATGTAGGCGGTGAAACCGCAAGCCCTAGCTACCCTACTGGTAATAGGTGCTATGAGTAGGTCACGCTGTAGTTTTCTTTTTCGATCTATAATGAAGTACTTTTGACAAATCCACAAGAGTGCATGGAAGAAAAAAAGAAACCCAAAACTTTGTTATGAAAAGAACGGACAACTTTTCTAATAGACCTAAACAACAACTCAATATTAAAAATTTTATAAAGCAGCTAGGAAACAATAGTTTTGACAGTTACTACAACAACACATGATAACAATGGAAACAACAGGAATAGCAGCAATAAACAGCCACAACGAAGTATAAAACAAAGTACGTGGTTAGAAATTAATTAGTCAAATAATGAAAAATCACCTCAACAAAAGCCGCACCGGAACAACTACCAGCAGTAGATTCATTTGACTATGTGTGCATGCTGTCTGTTTGTGTTAAGTTTTGAAAAGGTGAAGGTAACTGCCACCCTTTTTCCTGTACCCCAACGTGTTTACCAAATCAGATGAATTCTTGCACTCCGACTCCAACTCCGAATTCAACTCTTATTCTGACTGTGTGACTTTTGGCTGAGTAGAGTTTTTGAGTTATGAGCGCCACATTTACAAAACTCTTGTCACAACAGCAGCAGCATCCACAGCAATAGCTACAGTAAAAAGTGAAGTGATAAATATTTAATGATGTATCTAGTTAGGAGCAAAGTATCAACTTAAGCGCAAGGTATCCAAAATTCGACTTACGCCGAAACAAGATTGAGGATTGTGGAATATAGACGCTATATTAAAATAAAAATATTAAAATCGTCCAAAAAACTTCACACAAAAATATAAAAATCTGTAAATATCTTTCTTGTTTTTTTATAGAAAACTCGTATAAAACTTTAAAACTATGTTTAGTTTTCAGCTTTTGAGCCAATTTCCTTAGAAAAATGCCAAAAAAAAATATATTAAATCACTGACCCAAAAAGAGATTAAATGCATATCTACAGGGAAGAAAACAAAATTGTGCCAAATTATGAACAAAACTCATTTATTGTGAGGTGGCATTTCCAAAAGAGGATATTTCCGAAGGGATTTCACCCAATAAAAATTATATTTAGAATAATTCCTATATATGATATACATATCTTTTTTATAACGCATTACTTGGGAAATTTTTCATGCGATTTTAACAATAGTCGACACAGACTTTCTTCCGAGTGATAGCTTTTGGATGATTTTTCGAATACCTGAAAAAATTATGCTGTTCTTGATTCAATTCAGAATTGATTGGAAAATATAGTTTTAATCATACAAAAAATTTATTTTTACGATACCTTTGTGGATAGACATTTTAATTTTGAGTAAACAACATAAAAAGTTTGGAAAATAGCAGTTTTGCACTTTTTAGTTTAATTTTGGGTGGGAAAACTATAAATCATTGATCGAAAAGAAAAACTTAAAAGGAGGCAAAGTATCGACTACATTTTATCGGTTACGATACCATGTCTTCTATTAAACATGAAGCAAGGTAACAAAATGTTTTACTTTGGTCAAGGTTATCGCAGACAAGTTAGTTAAATAAATAAGTTAAAAACTTCAGCGTTCCAAGTGATGGAGCCAAACACAAAGCGCTCACAGCGAACGGAGGCAAGGAGCACGTACAAATGTGCAAAATTTATTAGGTGATATTTTGTGAAATATTTACTTAGTGTACAGTCAAAAGTTTCAGTTGTAACGTACAGGGTATTTATACTAAACTTTCATTACTTCACCAGTGTCCGTCTTCCCCTTCTTGCTTCTACTATATCCTCTTGCAACCCATGTTTCGTTTTAATTCTATTCGCTTAAGAGAAATTCAATTTTAAGGCATTCAGCTGTAAACTTTTCAATTTTAGTTCTATGAAACTTTTTTAAAAATTAATTAGTAGCAAAACATTTAAGATTAAGTATGCAAAACTTTCATTATGTAATATGTATCTAATGAAATTATGTGTGCAGAAAAGGATGTAGTACAAAATAAAAGGATGTTACTTTAGATCGTGAAATTAACATTTCATTTTTTTATGTTAACCGTTTTTCCAAAATTTTTTAGCAAAAAGGCTTTTTGAAAGACATTTACGGAATCACAAAAAAAACATTTAATTCTTCTTTTATAAAACTCAAGAGGTTTAAGTCTATTACTATTTACTCTAAGATGAATAGAAATCGTCTCAGTTAGAAACAAATAGGAAATTTTCATGTGGAAAATATTTTTCAAGGATGAAACTCTGTGGAAATATTTCACAGCAATTCAAAGAGTTCGAAAGTACAACTTTGATTATTTATAAGAGAACGGTGTAGAATATAACATGGAGGAGAATAAATAATAAATCGATTTCTTGTACCATACGCTTGTACCGCAGACTTTTTTTGGCTTAAGTCGCGAATTAGCTCAGTTTTGTTATCCTAGAATTTTTTTAAAAATCGTTTTTTTCTTTTTTAATATTTCGAAATTACAGTCTATCAATAATATACTGTTAAGTCTTTGTAATGATATTGAGAGTATTTTAGGTTCTACAGCTTTATAGCAGGTAGTGAACGGTTGTCCACCTTACGAATGAAAACTCATTTATCTCGAAACTACTTTTTTCTGCACGGCGCAGAAAAATTCGTCTGATTCGTCTCCACACAAGCGATGGACAACAAAAGAAGGAGTGGTTCGAATGGAATGAAATTTCTCTTTATCACTATAATAATGACATGGTAAATTCAAAAACGGTAAAAAATGTTACTACTCTTAATGGTTTCTGAGTAAGTGGGGTGTCTTACCGATAACTTAATGCGTTCTTATGCTAATGAGTAATGTCAACAAATTATACATTTTTACGAATACCGGGAGGAATAACTTCTGATAAAATGTATTATATATAATATATAAAGCAATGGATCCAAAATAAATTGCATCATAAAAAGATTTTGAGACAATGGGTCAGAATCTTACGTAAAGTTATTACTTTTAAAAAATTTTTGATATACGAAATACAACTTCAAAAATATATGTTCTAAAAATGCAATTTGAAAATCATTAAGCATAAGTAAACTCAAATTAATCAGAGATAAGCAAGAGAAAGCAAACAGCTTTTATTTGCTCTTATTAGTAGGTCAGGTTTTCGATATTCTAATTTCAAGAACGCTCTTTTTTGTCAAAAAATGGTTTTTCTTCTATTCTGTTACTTCAGGCGATAGCTGAATTTTTTCTTTTTCTTACTTTTTATTTTCGAAATAAATGACAGAGCTAAAACCTCACCCGCCGTCCATTTATGATTGAGATATGATTCTTAAAATTTGGTACGTTTTACTGCATACATCTAGAGTCAAGAATCCGGTTTCTTGAGGCGTGTTTTGGAAAACCTCAAAATACAGACCAGACCAGAAAGAATTTAGTTATGTTCAAAATTAATGGACAAACAGTTCTTATCAAAAAGAACTTCGAACTCGGTATCAATTTTTTTATATATCTGTTTTAGAGACTTTATTACAAAAAATTGGCTTTCTTACTTAATACATACTGCTAACATAAAATGAGATACGCACCAGAATAGTGGATTTTACTGAACCTACAAGTAAATTCATAACTTTCTTAAATTTCTTGATATAAAAAAGCAGACATAACTAAATAAATGATCAGTTACGCCAAAAGTATTATAGTCCGATAGGTAGCGTTCCAACACTTGTCCGATCTGTGAAATTTTCTTATACGGAGGGAAGGGTTTTGTTTTGCGTATGTTGTTGAACGTAATATAATAAAACTACATTGGTTTTGAATTAATTTTTAATAAACTATGAGATACAAACGGTCTGTGAGTTTGTAAGCTAGATAAGGTCAAAATTACATATTTGTATACCCGATAGAGAAGCTCTCCTGTATAGAACAGGCGGGAAGACCATATATTTGACTTAAAATTAGCAATATACAGAGATTTATTTGTTTTTCAAATGCCTGCCTGTCCCATGAACAGAGACCAGGGACATTTTGTTCAGTTGGCCATATTAGAAAAGTTCGCACATCATGTAATAATGTGATGCTGCTTTTCGAATTATAAAGACGATTTAAAAATATTACATGCAAAAGTAACTTTTATATAAATTTAAAAACTCAATTAAGCGAACTCTTTTCTAAAAGCTGGAAAAATGTTTACATCTCAAAAAGCAAATGTTGGAAGTGGTTAGCAACGTTTTTCGAAATAGGTCCATAATTCTTCATGCAGACTCCAAGCTGAAACGCTGTAACCAAGTGTAATCTCTGATAGTAGAAGTACTTAGTATACAATAGAATATAAGATACTCGTAAGTGAATTCTTAGTTGAGGCGTTAATAAAAACTAAATGTTAGTAACACACTTTTGACTGAAATACTATCAACCTCTCATGAATTCCACAGTATTCAGTACATTTTAGCTCTTTGTTATTTGATACATTCATAAAAAGTCCAAACATCATCCCTGACGTGAACCAATATTGCTGGAAATTTCTTCTGGATTTTTAAGGAAAATAAAAAACAGAAATAAAAAGCGAAATCATTAGTGCCACGAAAACCATTATTATCAGTTAGAACAATAAAAGTCAGCAGTGCTAATAGGATTCAGTTAAGGCCTCCACAAATCACGCCACCCAACTTTATCCGAAAGATAGAAAAAACACTATACAGCAATCATTAGTCATGTTGAGTGCTGGAGATGTCAAATTACAAAATGACCAAAGAATCGCTTTCACTAAAATTATGTGACAAAAAACAATAGCCGCCCTGCCAGCTTTGAACACATTGTTTTACACGTCTTCATTCTCCCTCTTGGTCGCCGATGTCAGTGAAATTAATCTTATTTAATTTGAAATTTTATTCAAATGGCAAAAGAACAGCAAAATGGACAATAGCACCGCCTACCGACATTAGTGTGAAACTTTTTGAAATATTGTTTTATTAAATGTTCCCCACGCCTGTCCTTTAATATTGCGACGCCCACAATTGGCCAACATGAAGTTTGCTCAAAGCCCGATTGTTCATTTTCCAATTTGTTGCTTTTAATGTTTGGTCGGTTTTTGTTCTTCGTTCTGAAGGCATTGCATACCCAAAATATTTGCAAACTGATAACAAAAATTTTGCTTTTTGCACAGACGCATGTACTTGCAAAAGTCGCCTGTTGGTTCCTTTTCTGTAAAATCATTTTGGCACTGCGGTAGACGACCATTGGAATGATTTATGACAATTTACCGCATATTGGCTTTTGTATTACTGGCCTTTGTTGGGAATAAAAGTGTGAGATTCTCACGATAAAATGGGTGAATGAAAGGCACTCTCCAGGCGTAGTGAAAAAACAACTTTATATTTTAGCTCTTTTTAGGGCTAGCAGCTTATAAGCTTAACTTTTTAGTCAATATAGTGTTAAATGTCCGTTTCTAAAATGTTGAGCTATATATAAAAATAGTTTCCAACGAATAGAAAGTACCTTTTGAACGTGATGTTACACGCTCTGGCTAAATTCACCTATTCATATGTTCTCTCAAGAATTATATAAATGCTTATTGTGCTTCCACATGTGTTTATTTTTATATTAAAGGGGTGCTCTTTATTATTCTTTTTCAAGTACATAACAACGATTGAAATCGCCTAATCGCTTCCTGATATTTCATATCAACTACGTTATTTTTGATAATTTAACTAATTATGGTTAGGACATGACCCCCAAAACCAAACCCCTGAATGCGCTTTTCACATTATATCGGGTTTTTTAGATAAATATGTTCAAAAACTACACGTTATACAGAATCTTCTGAAAATTATTAACTCGATAGTATTGTTTAAATCACCAAACCGAAATATTTATTCCACCTTCTATATATCATACATACCATTTGTTGACTGCTACCAAATCTAGGAATATACAATTTAATCACTTTCCTAGTGTAAGAAATATATCATCACACCCATTTACCGATAATTTGGACACGAAAATACTTGCATTGGAGTCACACCATCTTCATACCGATTATTCGAAAAAGCTCTTCCATCAAATGCACTTTTTTACGAAATTACTCCGAAGTTGTGATCTAGAACGCAATTTCGAAAAAAAATTAAATAATTGTGCACGCGGTATACTTGTTGAAAATAAAGCTCAAAATATTTATTTTAAGAACATAAAAAAATTCTTCCCAGAGCTACAAAGTCAAGCGCTATCATTGGAGGAGCAGCAGTTCCATGTAATAGTTTTCGCATCCCAAAAATGTGCTTTGTTTGATGTTCCATAACATTTATTCATGTTATTCTTAAGCTATAAGGAAGCATTATTTGGTTTAATAGTTCATAACGATGTAATTTTAAAAGTTTTTCAAAGACTAAGCAACGAAGCAAATATTTGGAGGATTTCAATCTAAATAGTCGAACCCTTCTAGAAGATTTGTATTAGTCTTCAGGAAGATAAGTTAAAACAAATATTCAAATAACTGATTTTAATTCATCAATGCTGCTGTTTGATTTCTCTTCTGTGAGGTAATTTGACTACATATTCCAGGCAATGAGCTTGTAACCTTTCTGGAACAGTTAAGTTGGTTTTAAAGGTATTTTTTAATACCATATATAAACATATATATATTATAACTATATAATTTTCTTATTGGCATTATGAATTCTTGTAGATCTTCTTTTCAAATGGCTTCAAATTAATTCAGACTTCCTACTTTTGATTTTCTGAGTTTAATCTATGAAACTAAACTATTTCATATAAAAAAAGAGTATATTTACAATAAGTGGGAAAGGCCTGCTCCTTTAGAAGCAAGGTCGTATTAATACGCGTCCTACTCTTAGGCTATCTACTGAGTTATCAAAATGATAGCTTAATTAAAAGTGAATGGGTGCATGTTTGTGTGGACTTATCTGCGCGTGTGTGTGTGTATACATAGGCGTTTAGCCACAAAACTATCAACGAATTTCTTAGTGCCCCAAGAAACGAATTTAAGCTGTTGACTTTTTTATATCGCTTGTTTGTTTGTTTGTTGTTTTATATTTATTATTGTTGTTGTTGAGGGTGTGTGTAAATACAGAATTGGATAAAAATTAAAATCTGTTTGATTGCAACGAAAACGCTAACAACAAGAACAAGAATTGCAATAACCAAAAGTAACAACAAATAAATTTAACACAACAACAATATGGACGGCAGCAACAGCGCTGACTTTATTAACAAATATTGTGTGAGTGGGTGTGTGTTTGTGGGAACAAATTTTTGTGTGGTTGTTTATGTGTGCATATATAAGGGTCCCTCATTTTGCGCCAAAAAATATAGCAACAGCCATAGCAGCAACCACAACCACAGATTATACTCGTTAGGTCCTGCTGCTTATGCTGCTCAAGATGCTGCAGTCTTGACAGAAAACAAAAACAAAGGTCCTCCCTCTTCACTTTCAGGACATAAAAATGAAATGTGCATTGCAAGGGTGTTGAGAAGTCAACAACAAAAATGTGTTGCGGCAAAAGTTGCCAAATATGCGATGTATGTGTGTGAGTGTGAGTGGCGTTTGCCGCTTTATGTGTGTTTCCTTCGAAATGGCAGTGTGTTGGAGTGGATAAAAGGATTAAGATTTAATTTAGCAAAACTTGGTAAGGAAATAGCAAATATGTCATAACACGGTCGAATTGCTGAAAGTGGCCAAAGTGTTGCCAACTTCAGGGGCAGCGGTAACAAATTCGTTGCCACTTGGTCACACCAATGAATGAGAATTGAAATAATTTATATGTGTTAATGCAAGTGTTGGTTATGAGTGGAATGCGATTTGTGTGCTACTATTTGTGTTTCTGAGTGAGTGTGTGTGAGTTTTACATTTGCTTAAGACTTAAGTTGTTCGCAAGTTGACACTTTCGTTAGAGTTTACAGAATTTTGGGTTAAGTTTATAATAAAGAGATCAGATGGAAGGGTTAATGTAGTTATGCTTCACTTATGAAATTGCAAAGCATTACAAAGTTTTATATTTGCATTTGAGTAAAGAAAATGTAATAAAAATCAACAATGTCATAAATTTTTACATAGAAATATAAAAAACTAAAAAAATATTTTTCAGGTAAAATAAATAAGTGCCTTTGAACATAATTCCCTTAGAAAAATTCCCCATGAATTATCAAATTAATTAAATAAGGACATCATTTTTAAAGAATTCGTTTGTGAAAATTCTTTGATGTACGCATGTACATCGTTAAAAAATTTTCTTTTAAAACATATAAAAAGTAGATGAAAGCCATTCGCGTTTTATTACCTTGTCCAATCGCGATACTGTTGGTAGGTACTTTAGAAGACGAGCTCAGTATCAAGATTCAAATTCTCTTAAGAAGCTTAAATAGGCTTCAGACCTTTCACCATTAAGTCTCTCTGCACTGCAAATATTTTTGAGAGGTGAAAGAGTGCAGATGGCGAAATGTACCAAATGTACTAAAAAAAGTGAGGTACTGAATGTACTAAAAGCTTGTCGAAAGCTCTAAAGACAATTTTTCACTCTATGGCCAATTTCATTTCCGCCTTATTCAGAACAAAACTGACACTTTAAATACGGAGGCTATCTTGGCCCGGGTTAGCGACCAAATGCCAAGTGATGAGTGTTTCTGCCTTAAGGCGATCTTATTGTGTTCAACACGAATTTTCGGCATGCTGAACATACCGAAGATTTTGAATGACCCCCTCTCCCCCTATGTTGACTCACGTAATTAATGGATGGCCCCTAATGTCAAAATAAGTTAGCACAACGTACGATAACAGAGAAAAGAATTTTGGAACTTTTTATTTTCCAAGATTTTTGGTATAGGGTCGTTTCTTACAAATTTCCAACCTTCAATATCCTAAAAACTATAAATATGAAAAAAATCCTGACCGATTTTTCTCATGACTAAAATTGTCAGGCTAATCATAATCATAATCAAATAATCAGGCTGCGGTCCCACTCCGTCTGTCGGACGGATCGGTGACCGACTACGAACAGCCCGGACTGCTATGCGTTCATTATGCGAAACTGTACGTGCGAGGCACATCCGTCTATTTTACGGATCGGTGACCGGAGCTGCACTATTTCTTTAAACGAAATGATGGATTGAGCAACATCCGATCACAAATTAAATCAAATTTCTACTAAGCCCAGAGGCTGTGCAGCAAAAAAAAAGGAGTTAAGAGTTATATACATAAGTTAAGGTATATAACTATTTTTTGCTTTATAACATTGTAAGAGTCCATGGGTGTAATAAGATGACAAATGGTATTATAATCATTACATAAACACCGGAATGGACAAAAAAAAGCGTAGTTAGAATTTCATATATCAAGTCTTTAGAAACGAAAGTGTCTCAAATCCCTTCCTTCTTAGGAAGTTAATCATGCCTTGCTATAACTCAGAGATCATTGAGCGTGTAAACAGTTTATTTAAGAAAGTAACATTTAGTATAATTCCTTGACTACGCAGAGTTGGTAGCCGTATTAGTTTATGGCGGCTTTCATCCGAAGGCAAATTCAAGGGTGAATTCCAAGGTAGCCCCCGTAGTGAAAACAATAGATTTTGTTTCTCCACCAACTCGAGCATAGTTAACAGAAAAAATTAAACAGAATTCGGACGGTTGACGCAAATACCGCCAGCGTAAAAACAGTTTGACGGAAAAACCGTCGCAAAGACTTGCGAATCCAAATTCTGTTTAACGCATAAGATGATTTTATTTATTTATTTTATTTATTTATTTATATAAGGTAAACATCAGTACAGTAAGAACTTAATTCTTTTAGCGTACAATACAAATTATGGTCAACATTTAAAAGTTACGTAATACAATAATTATTACTAAAGCTAAAACTAAAACAAAAGAATAATCTTACAAAAAGCCTGTCTGGAAATTTAAATTACAACATTATTTGAACAAAAAAACTAACGCGAAAAATGATTAAAAACTAAACGCTTAAAGTTGTTGAGATTATCAGTACATTTAAGTTCAATAGGCAGAGAATTCCAAATTCTAATGGCGTTGACAAAAAACAAACGCGTGGAGTTAAGATACACAAATTTAGGAACAATTGAGTAGTTAATTCTATTCGAGATGCTAAACCGAAGTTTATCAAACAAGTAAGATGGTGTATGCGTGTATATAATTTTATGTAAGAAAATACAATTCCTAGCCATAAGGTAGTTCTCGAGGGAACATCCTAGAAGATCCTTACTCCATGAAGAGACATGATCATATCTACGCAGACCAAAAATATATCGAGTAGCATTATTAACTGCAACTTGTAGCTTAAGTAATGACCTAGAGTCCAACCTACTGTAAACAACTTCAAAATAATTAATAAATGGTACAATAAGCTGCATAACTAATCTTTTTTTAATTACTAGAGGTGTGTACTCAGCGGATCTGCGCAGATACCGTAGCGTCATGTAAATTTTCCTGGTCACATGATTGATATGATCATTGCAGGATAGGGAGGAATTGAGATGGTAACCTAAGCAGACAATGTTATTAACAAATATTATTGAAGAGTCTCCAATGAATAAAGGGGGGATAATATTCAAATCAAGTTGGGCTCGCGATATTGGTAAAATATATGATTTGGACGGATTTAACGAAAGATTATTTGATTTAGCCCAATTTACAATACAAACCAAGTCTTCGTTAAGTCTGCAAGCAAGATCATCAACAAGACCCAATCTACGTGACAAATACAATTGAACATCGTCAGCATAAGCATGCATTTTATCACTTTTTGGGTAACTAAAAATATATCATTCAAAAACATACAGAACAAAAGTGGCCCCAAAATTGAACCTTGAGGTACTCCAGAGGTACACTGCCTGTAAGTGGAGTAATTATCACCTACTTTAACCTTTTGGAATCTATTATGAAAATAGCTTCTTATTAGCCTAACTGAACTTTCACAAAATCCAAAATAAAACTCTAATTTCTGACACAAAAGGTGGTGGTCAACGCTGTCAAACGCTTTAGAAAAGTCCAGAAGGCACAAAAGAGTAATTTGATCCTGATCATAGGCAATGCGAAGGTTACCAATAACTTTAAGCATGGCAGTTGAACAGCTATGCCCAACACGAAAACCAGATTGTAGTGGGGAAAGCAGTTGGTGTTTATTTAAAAATTCAGTTATTTGCTCATGCAAAAGCGCTTCACATACCTTAGATAAAACCGACAAAATACTAATAGGACGGAAATCATTTGGGTTGGTTGCAGCTGATTTCTTCGGAATTGGTATTACAACAGCCACCTTCCAAATTTGGGGAAAGCAAGAGGTTACAATACAATGGTTTATAACATGCGTTAAGGGTCCAAGCAAATACGGTGCAATAAGTTTGAGGAACTTAATTGAAACATTATATGCACCCACTGCATCATATTTAATCTTCATAATGCTTTTAAATACATTAAACTCATCAACAACATGAAATTCAAAAGACTTCATTGCACAATTTAAGACATTTATATTAGGCTGATGATTGTTAATGGGATAAGAACTGTTTCGTATAAAAAATCATTCAATAAATCAGGGTCAGCTGTACACTCATACTTATCATTTGCATGAACACCCAACTGTCTGATATTTTTCCATAGTTTCCTTGGCGGTAGGGTAGTATTAAGCTTTGTGCAAAAATATTTTTTTTTTGATTGTCTAATCACAGAAACAGCAGTATTACGAGCCTGTTTAAACAATTCCCAGTTAACACTGGTCGGCCACTTTTTCCATTTAGCATATAATCTGTTTCTGCTATTAATTTGAGCTTTGACACGTGAAGTGAACCACGGACAAGAGTTTATCTTAACCTGAATCTTTCTGATAGGTACGTGGGTGTTAAATAAATTATTAATCTTACCATTTAAAGATTCCAATTTCTCATCAATAGAACTGAATAACCAACATTCATTCCAATCCGTCTGAATTACATCATCAAAAAGCAAATCAAGACGTACAGAACTAAAAACTGGAAAAGAGATTGTTGTAGTTTCAGTCGTACGACAAAGATTTATACCAAGAGCACAAAATATCAAGTCATGATCCGATATGAAGCCGATTTGATCAAATTTTAAAACTGGTGTATTATCAGAGGTTATGAAAAGGTCAAGCAAACTAGGTGTTGCATTATTAGCAAAGCGTGTAGGCATAACAGAATTCACAACTGATAAACCATTAGTACTAACCTGGTCAAAAAACCTATCAGTGATATTGTCACACACTAGAATATTGACATTGAAATCACCACATACAACGAAATGATCATAATCAATCACTCTTGAGCCTAAATCAGTAAATAAAGGTTCAAGATTAAATGTTCTATTGGGGTTATAGACACAAGATATTAGTATTCTATTATTATTATTATTCAACTCAACATTTAAATACTCAATTGTATCATTGTTTGAATTGCTAACAACATTGGTCTTAAAGTGAGATCTGCAATATATCGCTACACCTCCGTCTTTTCTACACACTCTATCATTCCTAAAAAGCTGATAATTAGGTATTTGATAATAATTATTATTGATTTCACTGTCAAACCAAGTTTCTGAAACACAGATTACATCAATTAACGAGTTTTCAAATACGAACTTAATTCACATTTAAGCTACTAGCATTAAAATGTACTATTTTCACAACACATCTATTGAAATTTTATCCTTGTTAAGTGTAACACCATTACTGCCATCCGAATTCAACGTCATAAGTCACATAACCAACAACAATAAGCGTTTATAAGTTCGTAAATTTTAAAATAGTAAATATAAGGCACAAAAAGACCTGTCATTTTTACAGGCTAAGAAAAAATAAAAAATAACAATAAATAATAATGATACTAATGATAACAGTAATTATTGACAAATGTCAGTTACATTGATTATTTGATGACTGCTTTAGTTATTAATGGCAATATACATACTAAAAAACTCTTAAATCATCCAAACACAGTATGGTGCTTGCACTGGTGTCCCTTTTGCTTTTCACATAGACTACTCCGCGAAACGAATAAACACTAAACAGCTTTCCCAGTCTTTTAAGTTTAATTGCAGATTGAAGAATTTTTCTGCTTTCTACTGATAGGCTTTCGTGAATGAAAATGTTATTTAACTGTCCAGAACTAGGATCTTCGAAAGTGACAGCTTTTTTGTTTGTACGCTTGTAGTTGCCAAAAATACGCAGAACATAGTTTCTGTCATATCGAGAGTAAAATTTAACAATGACAGTGGAATTCGATTTATTAGTCCGAAATATGTCACGAAACTGCGGTGGAACAAAATTGATCACATTACAAATTTTCAAAAAAAGATTTTTTAAATCTTCAGGTTCTCCATTCGGAGTGCCAAATATTACAGCATCACAGGATAGACCATTTTTAGGTCCAGATTTAATTTTATCGCATTCAAGTTTTAAATCGCCAATTTCACTACTAATTTTGCGTACTTTCTCTAATTCTGTCTCAATTTCAAGAATTTTCTCATTTAATTCACCAACTCTGTTCGCTAGTATATCAATCTCCGTCTTATTTCTGCAGTAAGCCTACTATCTAAGTTACCAAGTTCAGTAAAAACTTTATCAAACTGAATCTGCAGTCTCTCCTCCATAAGTTGCAAATGGGATAAAAGTGTTTTGGAAGATGTTTTTTTGGCTGTTCAGAGTTGACCTAAGTTCTTTTGCAGCAGGCGACGACATCAATTGAACTGTTGGACGATGATTTCAAATAAAATATAATTTTTATACGAAGCTTTTGTTACAGAGTGTACTTCGAAAGTGGAAAAAATCTGTAGTATACTTTACGGCCTCACGTAATTTTTAAGTACAGTACGACAAGAGAAAATTTTGATTATGAGTAAAAACCGCGGCAAAGTTGACAGATGTCTCGGGAGTCTCAGGTTTTATTGATGTTGTCTTACTCACTCAGATGTTCATCAAGAAAACAATGACAACGGCAATAGCAATCAAATTAGATAAAACTAATTTGAACCTTTGTTGAACTTGATTTATTCCAGATGCAGAATTTTTCGCTCTTTCAGGTGATTTAATTATCCAATTTAAGTACTGAGTTTAACTTTTAGTAATTTAAAACTTATATGCACTATTCAAAATTTTTCAACTTGTAAGTTACAGTGTTACCAGCTGATCTCTCTGATCAAATTGGAAAAAAGGTTGAGAGTACCCTAGTCGACAAAAGTCGTCATCCGTTGAAGCTTTACTTTCTGTTATTATGATAAGCTTAATCAAAAAATTTCATTTCAATTTTTTTAGTTGGATTAAATAACAATCCAATTAATCGTAAATATGTTATAGCCTTTGATGATGAAAAATCTGAATCTCTAAGTGCAACATCTGGTGTTCCGCAAGCGAGTATCCTTAGTCCACAGCTGTTCATTATTTTTATTAATGAAATTGTGTTCTTGTTAGTGCATTGTAAATGCCTCCTGTATGCCGATGACCTTAAAATCTTCTGTAAAATAATAATTGAGTTTGATTCTGCTATTCTGCAAACTGCACCAATCGGTGCATTAATAGCTTCCTGTCTTTAAATCTTAGTAAATGTGTGCTTATGCCTTTTGCTGAGACAAATTCCATTCAAAACTCATTATAATTTATGTCTAATATTACATTCTTGTCTATCCGAGAATACGAAGACCTTGGTGAAGTTTTTGATTCCAGTTTCTCATTCCGCTCTCATCCAAAAGCATATGCTATGTTTGAGACGTAATAGTTCCTAGTTTAGTGATCCATATACACTTAAGGTTCTTTTTACTAGTCTCGTGCGGTCCAAATTGGAATATGCAATATGTGTATGCGGATGTATGGAACCCGTTTTACGATCCCATAAGGTGCGACTTGAAAAGCTGCAAAAATATTTTACTAGATGTTCGTTGCACTCTCCTAATTTTGATGGAAAGTATCCCTCATATGATGTCAGATGCCTTTTAATGGGTTTGAAAAGATAAGAAAATAAAAGGTGAGTTTAGGAACACCGATTCTAGAGATTTGATAGCTGCCTGACTATCTGAACAAATTTGTATATCCTTTTTGGATACAACACTCATCCCTAGCCAGGATCCTACCTCTATTGCTTTAACCTCTACCTGAAAACCGGTAGAATGATCAAAGGCTAAATAAATAAATTAATAAATAAAAGAAGTTATGAAATCCATTTTGTAGGACTCCGCACAGTGCTGTAAGGTTGTTGTTTAATCTTTTGTGAGAAGTCTACGCTAAACAAGAATTCATCAATACTCGATAAATAGCCCTACAGTTTCTGATATAGTCTCTTATGAAGAAAGGTCAGATTCATGTGGGTATAAAGTAAACATTCAAGTAACTGTATAAAAGTGCACTGAAATGAAATTTCAGTATGATCGCATTTTCCATCCAATGCTCAGACATATTTTTAAAAACGCGGTTATGCTGAGAAAACTGCGATTGTATTAGAAATACCATCATTTATCCATGGCTCAGTCACACACTGCTTAGTTTTTAAAGTGCAGACTACTTCTCTTTTATACAGTGACCGATTAAGTATTAAAATCCTTTGCGACAACTTCACATTGGGCGATTTATTAACTAACAGTGTTCTACAAAAAGACTATAAAATCTAGAAGGAAATAATGGAGGTCCTTAACCAAGAAATATCCTCATTCATTTTTGAGTCATTTTTTGTCGTAAAGTATTTTTATTGTTGCTTCTTGTGTAGAATTCTGAACCCGCAAAAGTCATGCTCCAGTTGCAGCCAAAGTTTGACCCCAAAACAGCACAAACTTCGAAAGGTTCAACGAATAAAAAAAAACTAAAGAAAAGGATGCGACACAGGAACAAAAGACAAAAAAATGTGGTAGTACCCGTTTTTCATATGTGGATGAGCTCATAATTCATGTGACCACTAGCATACTTTATGTTGTTGTTGGTTTTGTTGGTGTGACCACCCACTTTCTCTCACTTGCTCATGCAAGCTTATAAGCATTTTGTACAACAGCGCACGTTAAGTATAAATGTTAGTACAAGAGTGTGCGTTTGTTTGTTTGTCTGCGTGACTTTATGAAGATGTAGTCACCCAGCAAATGTTTCTACTCGCGGAGGCGATCATACTCATATCATTTTCGGATGTTTGGCAAAAGTATTTTAGGTATGAACTGCCAAACTGTAAGGACTCACCAAAGCGATTCGCACATGAATCATAAGGAAGAATTCCGAACGATTATTGTTCGGCGAGTTATTGTTTAATTTTAACTATGATTTTGGTTTTTGTAAATATTTTCATAATTTCAAGTGGCCTGGCAACATAGTTGGGTAAAAATCGCAATTTCGTCGTGTCACGATATGTTTCGGTTTTTCCGCGTGAGCGTTAGTGATACGGATATGAATATTATGTGTGATTCATTTCCCGTCGTGATTGAGCGTGCGTGAGATTATTTTTCGTTATTCATGTAAAAACTGGTTACTCTTTTTAAGCCCCTGAAACCGCATGCGAGAAAGTAATGGTATTCTTTTATTAATAATGCTGCATTTACGAAATGTGGCAAGGAATCAGAAATCATTGATCGAACGAACTGAGCTGCATAAAATGTCTTCGATTACTTCTAATCCGTTAGAGAATCTGATTGGGTTTCCGAACCCTTTCAAAATAGTCTTGAAAAATTAAGCTCTTGTGAAAAATCGACTATGCACGAATATGTGTTATGGTATAAGAAATTGATTAAATTGAATGAGAAGCACAGCAAAATCTTTGGATAATCGATTTTAATAAAGTTATTTACACTTTACCTACGCACATGCTCGCGGTGCCTTGAAGGCAATACTAGAAGAAAATATAAGCAAACAAATTTCCTATATAGACCAACTAAGATTTTGAAGTTTTGGATAACGTTCCATCTACTTCAAAAAGGCACGAAACCTTTGATGAGTTTGAAGATAAAATGGGTAAAAATGAAGAATATTGGTCTTATGACCTTATTGTCATAAGCAAAAACTGTAGTGACGTCTTAAAACTTCTTAAGCAAGATAATGACCACTTTTGAAAGTTCTTTCGAGGCAAATTTGAAATATACCTGCTGGGTCCTCAACTACCAAAAGATTATTGCCTTGACAAAATGCTGTTTTTAGACAAATAAATTGACCAATCTTATACATATGCAATGTACTTATTTTAAACAATGTATGTATCAGTGTTGGCATGTCACAAGAACTTTTAGACTTGAGACGGTCACACGTCATAAACTATCACAAGAGTCACAAATGTAACAAACATCGCAATCTCCAGTCAAAGCTCATTTTCGCAACTACTGAAACGGCATACAAGCAAAAATTTTTTAAGTAGATTATTAGAATAAAAATTGAATGGAAATATAGAACGTGACGTTGCTCAAGTCGTTTAATGGGAAGTTAATGTGGCTGTGTGTGTTTTGTTTTTGTCTTTCCAATGGCAATGTAATGGAGTATTCACAAAAATGAAACAAGGGAATATTCAAATTTTACTATTTCGCTCTCCTTGTCAATTTTTTAATTTACATTTCAAACAACATCAACGCGGGATTTGTGAAGAACGATCAAAAATTACAGTAGGACTACTAAAAAACCTCCGCCGAAAAATCTCAAAACAGGCTGCGCGTACAAACTCGCGGGCATCAGCTAGTCTACTATATAAAATTTAGTTTATGTCTGTCTGTCTCTTATGGACGCAAAAATAAATTAATATCAATCAGGCGAGTGTCAAAGGTTTTAAAACTTTTATTTAGGGTGGCCCAGGCAAAACTTTTACTTAAGGTGACAAAAACATTATTTTAAAAATTAATCTTTCACAAAAATAACTTCATCAATTCACATGGAATTTACACCATGTGTCTTTTATGTTCAGAGGCATAGCTTAAACTTTTATTTAGGGCACATATTTAGGGTGGCACACATACAAAAATATTTTTAAAGCATCATTTTCACGAAGACCAGAAAATCGATTTACATGGAATTTACACCATGTGTCTTTTATGTTCAAAGGAATAACTAAGGCAATGACACATTTATTTAGAGTGGGCGTCAGACAAAAATATTTCTAAATTGCATTTTCACAAAGACCACTTATAAACTTAAAACCAAATTGTCTATATAAGATGAAGCGAAGCGCACAGAGTAATACTAGTTTTTACTGAAATTTCAATTTTTGTGAGCGATCGTGCTTGATGCAAACAATTGGGATCGTAAGCGTGCATGAACGTGAGCGAAATAAAAACTAAATCGCTAGTATGCATGAGCGTGAGCCTAATCGCGCCAATCGCTACTTCTAATCACATACATGTTTACATGCAAATATATATATTTACAATGCAAATGCAAGTCATATCCACATTACAATAAATATATGAAATTTTCAAATACCTAAAAATATAATTTAGCTCTTCTAGAGAGATATACGTTCATCGCTTGGAAGATGGATTCATATATTTTTCCCCAAATACTCGCAAATTTTTATTTTTGTTGCTATTTATGTTTCATAAGAGTGTTAAGGGGTTAGCTTATTATTTGAGCTATAGTTTGATCGCGCAAAACTCTTCTAGAAGAGTTATTAGTTCGCCGCCATAAATGTGGAAGATTCAAAAATCTTCCAAATGTTTACTGGGCATGCGCGTGTGAAATATAAACTGCTGACGCAAGCAGCGGCAGCGGAGGCTAAAATAGTGACTGTTGCGACAGCAAGCAAATGCACTTAACAACTCATACAAACAGAGGGCACTGCTAGCACACACTCATATGCAGTCATCATCATATACATATGAACAAGTGCAAAAAAGTAGATAAATTTTGTTGAAAAATACATTTGCGGAAAAAAGCACGCGCACTCACACACATGCACGCTTGAATTTTTCAATATTTTTTATTTAAAGTTTCGAAATTTTTATTTTTTTAGTTTTATATTTTTTATTTTTTTTTGCACTTGAAATGGAAGCATTCAAAACGTTGGATTATTGACTAAGGTGACTTTATATTTGCACGTAAAAGTGAGTGTCTGAATGTGTGTGTTCGTTTGAATTAGTATGTGTTTAATGGCATTTTTATGGTGACCCTGCTGCACGAAAAAACGCGAAATATAAATAATGGAGTCTATTTTTAGGTGATTTTGTGAATGCATTTGTGCTGTAATAACAAAAATTCAACATTTTCGAGTTATTTGACTGCAAATTTATGACAACGTGACATTTATGGCGGATGTGCTGAAAGTCAGAATGCAATTCAGCTCAAATTTATACATAGACAGCGTATGCACATAAAAATCAAATGGACTTTCATGAGATAAGATTGTGCACATAAAAATATTGATATATGCACTCAGGCCCGTGCGTAGAAATCATCCAGGGTGGGGGCGGATATTTCATGTAAGGTTATGAACTTGGTAAAAAAGGACATATACAAAAATAGCTGTTTTATACATATACATAAATACGCTTATGAGTATATACATAAATATAGAAATTACAAGCGCATTGGACAAAAACACATAAAAATTATTATACATTGCATTATATTGACATACGTATTGTTGTATGTACATACGTAAGCTTACTGTTTAATGTTTGCTGTATATTTATTTATTATACATAGATATTCTAATAGGCCATATGTTATAGTTTTCTTTAGTTTTCTGTCTTTGGCCAGATTGCAGTGGTAATATTGACTGTGCACAAAATTGGAAACTTTGATGCAACCTGATGCAGCAGACCCCTACCTCTTTCCTAGCATAAGCAATTATTATTAGTTCTTTATATAAGTATTACACATCCAAAAGAAAAAACATTATAAATTTCAATCATAGAAGTTTTTACAATAAACTTTGATCCTGCTTCTTTTTGGACTAAGCACCATTTCAAAATGGACACTTTCAATGAATGGCTTGTAACAAATCTGAGGCATAATGCAGAGAATAAAGAACAATATGGCTGCCTTAGCATATTTTACAGCTCAAATTAAAAAACTTTTCATTTGCTTAGCTAAACGCCCTACCTTATGCTATGCTTTTTTTTCTTTTTCACTTTAACGTTTGAATTGTTTTTTGATGTTTTCAACTAATTTCCTTTAAAAATTTAAACGAAAGCGACCCTTAGGCCACATAATTTCTACTCTCATGTTATTTTATTTTTATTTATTTTTAAACAACCAACAAAGAAACTTTGCTTAAACTTTTCTTATTCTTGGGTTGGTGCAGTGCTTTTGCTGTCGTGTACATTTATATTTTTATACTTTGTTGTTGCTTTTCATTTATTTTTCTCTTTTAATGTCAAAACTCAATTTTAAATGTTATTTTCACAAAATTATATTCATGTTTTTGTTAAAGTTTCTTTCCTTCTTTGCATGTTATGTATTTTTACGGGCTTTCGAGAGACAATATGATGATTCATTTTATAGCCAACAGGTATAAATTTGCGTCCCCTGCCCTGATGTCACCTTACACTTACACATTTTTTTCTGAGATGACTGTCGTTGAATATTCACAATACATGTAGTCCCCGACTTACGACCGAGATAGGTTCCTAGTCATCGGTCGTAAGTCGATTAAGTCGTAAGTCGAGTTTCATAAAAAATAACTAAAGAAAAATATTACATACATACTGTACTACTAGTTCCAGCCATTTTTGGGATGATATAAAATTATTCACTTAAACAAACGTATTATTTGTACTGAAATAAATCGAATCCTTGTACATACTACTGTTTTTTTATAAATTTTTTCTCATATACATATTTTAGGGATTCCCCGAAACTATCTTAAGCATTTTCTATGAAAAAAATTGAAAAAAAAATTGGTCGTAAGTGCGAATAGTCGTAAGTCGAACGGTCGTAAGTCGGGGACTACCTATATATGAGATCGGTTTCGGTAACTAGCATTAAAATAATGTTAATATATATAAATAGGATAAAAACAATATCTAGATGTAGCACGATCTTGAGCGGTATTTGGGCTATGTACAATGTGTACAATCAAAGAGAACTTCAAAATTGTTATTTTTAAACTTCAAAGTTTTAAAGCTATGTGTTAAAAAAAAAATTTACGATTTTTTACTAGCTTAATTAATTTAGATTCACTAGGACTTTCAATTCTAACTATTTCAAGCTAAGGATACAAGTTATACATATATACAATACATATGTATATTATATGAAAAATAAATTTTTAATATGTACTTGTGCCCCTTAGGCGAAATCGGGCTTATGCATAAAAGTATGCAATTAAATTTTAATGCAAAATTACTGTGGCCAGCGATGCCGATGTTAGACGAATAAGAAAATAAAGGCGATGTACTGTGGGAAGGCATGCCAACTACAACAAATTAATTTCAATATAAAGTGGATAGCCGACGCTCGAAGCTCAGGCTAGACCTCATTTAGTATCTATGCCAGATTCACAGTAATTCTGCAATAAAGTTTCATTAAATAACTCTAGGGAAAAACGAGAATACTATTATTATATCATATTATATAGCTAATTTCTCGCTCGGTTTCTACGTTCAAAACACCTTTTCAGGAGGGCCCAGTACCTCCGTCGTCACTTTCAAAGTCTCTTTTCGACCTTTTCCCATAGATTCGAGCAATACATTTTTTTTAAATGTAAGTGCATAATATCATATATTTTTTTTTAGAAACTTGTTAAGTGTTTTCCTATGGATTTTATTGCAAACAATCCTATGTGTTCTCATTTAAAACTTTTTGCTTAGTGGTACAAGATATTAATTTAGTATTTACTTAGTTTTTTCGACTTTTGAAAATGACTTTGAAAAATACTTACAAGTCAATAAAAACTTTAATTTATAAAATATTTTTTTAAAAGTTTTCTAGAAAACTTTTATGAAAAAGTTTTTTTGTTAAGTTTTTTAGAAAAACTTTTAATCCATAAAAGTTTTAAAAGAAAGCTGACAAAATCTTTTAGAGCAAAACAATTTTTAATAACTTTTGCTTTCATGACTTTTCGAATAAAAGTATCAAAGTTTCAAGGTCTGACTTAAAATGAACAATAGCAAATGCTTGCAAATTATTGCGGAGGGTAAGTAAAGCAAAGGTTCTTAAACATAAAAATAATGTTTTCGATTGCATCGCAATCTAGTGACGTAATAGGTATATTTTAGTAACTCAAAAATCGCTGCAACTGATTTCGACAAAGATAAAGGATGTTGATTAAGCTCATTGCGTATGTGGAATCAAAGGTACACACATACATGAACGTTTACAAAACATAACGTGGACGTGTTGAGAAGAGTTTTGTTTTGTCCTTAAAATCATTAGTAAACTTAACATTTAAATACAACTCTTATGGAAAAACGTGGCACAATTTGTTTGAATGAAATTAGAACACAAATTGCATAAAAATAAAAAATTTCTAACTATCCTAACATTAAAAACACAGTTATTTTTTGCACTTTTTTATACAGCTAAATAATTTAATTTTCTTCGCTGCACTCGCAGTTTAATTTGCCGCGAATTCGGTGTTTCTTTCCTTTTTGCAGGACGCATAGCAATGGAAAATAAAAAAAAATTGTGAAAAGTATGTGAAGAGTCCACGCTATGTTACATTAGATTTTCATCCTGCTTGCAATCATTTTTGTGTGAGACAATTTCGCTGCTGCTCTGGTTTAGTTGGAGTTGGCTACTTGACTGGTCGATGTCCAGTACAGGCGAGACTCGTTGAACTTACAATCCACAGATACATCATCAGTTGCTACAAAAAGAACTGCTGCTCCACACACACACATACATACACACACTTAAATAAATTTGTCTGCATTCGCATATGCAAAAAGTGCGCTAATGCATTACGAATTGCAATTACATTATAAAATCACATTATTTTACATTGCATTACTACGGTTCAGTTTTATGTCGTAACGTTGCATTGCGCGACATAGCGCAGCATCTTGCCGCTTTGCTAAATTCGTTTCGTTTCCATTTTCATTTAGCTTTGGTCTCGCTGTTTGTATTTGCTTGTGCAAAATTCCAATGTAGTTCAGTGTCGCATCTTTTAAATAATTAAGCTGGATGACACGCCCACACCTCCCCATTGGCAATGTATCTTTGCAATATTTTGAGCATTTACATGCAGGCTCATTGCAACAATTAATTCATTCCAGTAGCTTTTGTTTGTTTTTTTGCATACTTTTTGGCACATGAGCCTGAATTTCAATTGTAACCGCATAAATTTTACTGCTCGAGTTTATTCATTTGTGTACAAGTGAATTTGAATTGTTTGCTCCATGCGTTCACTTCAAAAAAAATATATTTTCCAAGCGTCATTGAATTCACTAAAAAGTATGCTATAAAATGAAGCATCTATTTGATTTAAAATATAGTTTTGCTCCCAACTTTCAATATTATTTTGACAGACCACACTTCACGTTGTGTTTACAGTCTTAATTCCCACAGAGCTCTGAGAATTTTTGCAAAATGTGACTGAGTTTCATCAATGCATTAGTTTTTGTAATAACTAGAAAGCGCTCGGGCACGTAGCACGCATTACGATCTGTTCCAAATAACTGTATTTAATTTAAAATCCTGCTTTTGCTTACGGCGCCAACTGTGTATTTCCGCTTCCACTCGCATTTCTTTTTTCTCTTTTGCACTCTCATTCGTTGAGTCAAAATCAATAGATTTTTGCAGCTAATGTTCAGCTTTACTACGTAACACATGGGAATTTCATTGAAAAAATGAAAATCAGTAGAATCAAAATCAAACGAAGAACCTCTAAAAAACTTCAATTTCAATTCGACTTTTGTTTTAATGCAGGGGAATAACTTTTTGACTATAAAGGATAATCGCCGAGCTAATTGAATACCTGTATGGGATGCTACTTTATTTAATGGACTTTTTTTAGGATTCGGATTCACAGTTGTATTTCCAACTATGGTGTGAGGATTGTGGAGCTTTGAGAAACACACAGCATCATATCGGCACGTAGATGCCATTAGTAAATGAGTTTCAGCTATTGAATCAATGCCTCGTATCAGGCATGAAGTAGCGATAGAAACTGACATTGGATTGAGATAGAAGTTAAAGCGATTTAACTAAATGAGTGAGAACAAGAATTCAGTGAATTAAACCATTTTAATTAAATTATACTTTGTATATGGCAGTGGGTGTGGGAAAAGTTTTTGTATACACTATCGGAGGGATTCATTCTCTTATTCATGGGCAATATTTTTTACTGTAGAGAAAAAAAGGTAGATATTTATACATGAGAAAATGACACTCAAGACAACAAATTTTTTTTTGTATCATTCGATTTTGTGAGAAAATTCAGCACAAAAATGAAACTTTGTCTTCCCAGCTATTTTATCAACAGTCTCTTGTTTAGTGTGAAGTGTTCAAAGAAATATTTGAAATTTGTTATTTTTAAGTTCTCTCTAGGATTTTTGAGCCACAAACAAGAAATTCATTAACATCATTCATAGTCTGAACTAAAAAATTCATCCAGCTTCTTCTCCTTCCCTCTACTCGTATTTGTTCCTGGTAAAATGAGTTGGTCAACATTACCATTTCGATATCCAACTAATGAAAGTAAGTAGATGAAGACTTAGCACTTGCAATGGCTGCTTAAAAGCATTTAAGATACGGATGGGAGTTTCACCATAGTTTTAAAAATAATTTGAAAACAAATTCTTCAGAAACAGTTGAATGTGCAAAGGAATGAAACTCAGCATAAGTAACAAAGTATAAAAAAATTCTTAAGGCTTTGGGTGCGCTGTTTCGCGCAGTTTCGTCGTTTTCGTCGTAAAGGATAATGACATGGTTTAGAGATAACACATTTCTAGTGGTTTGGCAAGTAGCAACAAGTAGTTCTTCGAGAGACAACAATGGAAATTTAAATAAGTTTGTACGCTCATATTTATGTGATTTGAGTACGAATTGTGCCATGCAATTTTTGACAGTTCACATACGTGAAGGCCTTAGGACTTGTTCCCCTACTCTGCTCATTGTCCATTTTTGGTCTTTAACTGCATCGAAATTATTGCTGTAGATTGTACAGATAGTGAACAGAAAGTGGCTTTTTACTGGATACCATGTTATGACTTCTCAAATAAATACTGCTCAAAAATAATTTCGTAGGAGAATGAATCCCTCCGATAGTGTATACAAAAACGAACATTTTGGGCCAACTGAAACGGGACAAAATATTACTTTCACAGTACCGTTCTTCTTTTATGTCCTTACAATAGAGAACTCTTCTTATCTACTTATATTATCGCAACACCTGCCTGCAAACCGTTTAATCATTCCAACCAACTAAGCAGACTTTCGACAACAAATGCAATTAATCGCCCCAAACAGTTCCAGTTCTTCCCTTCTTTTGAAGCGCCCTCAATTTTTCAGCTTTATAGCAAACGTCACACAAAGGATAAAATTAGCCAAAACAACAAAGCCACAAGTGGATCGCTTATCGATATTCGCAGTCGCAAGACAAACGACTTAAACAGAATACACGACAGGATAACAAACGAGCACTTAGATTAAAAAAAAATGGAGCAAAGAAGAAGGACAACACATTTTCTTAACCCATCCTTAAGAGCCATCCGTCAAATTGACCATAAAACATTCGAGGCCATAAAATGGGGGCGGAACAAAATAAACATAGCAAAATTTTCAATTCAATCGATTATGAATGGATGGAATAAGGCAAATAAACCTCAAAAAGGACAGCACTCAGCTGTTGTCACAGCGACTTTTGTTTTGTTATGCAAAAGAAAAAAGGATAAAACGTGTCCACAAACGATTAGTAGAGCGCAACTTTCGCACTTGACGTCCATTGTGCTGCCGCTCTAGCGTTTCAACTCTTTCCTCTCTCCCCTTCTGACCCTTGCAAAAAAAAGCGCTGAAGTTGAATTGAAAGGCCACAAATTTGAAACTAATAAACGCAGTCATAGGTCTGGTGCCACTGCAGCCCGATTTCCTTTGTCCGCCACCGCATTTAATTTATCGAAGTTTTTTTCTTCTTGGAAATAAAATAAATTTCAACTCGTTTTGGCCAATGTTGACTTTACTCGGTCCGGCTCATTGGCGCACGGTTCACGCCATACTTAATTATTTTTTATTATCGGAAGTTTTCGATGGCTTTAATTAGGCGTAGAGTAGCTTTTCGGCTCTTCGCACTTCTCGCCATGCAACTGGACGGCATTGCGGTGTAGTGAAGCACCAGGTGGGTGCTTCTGCTAGCAAACAAGTAAAACAATTTGTTTTAGCCTCTTTTTTTTCTCCTGCTGGAACTGGTCGCCGCTAGTGCCAGAGTGTTGAGAGGGTCATTTAGTGCTTACCGCAGAACCTTTATTAGTTTTTTTGAGCGCTGTCGCTTTAACTTTTCGAAATGCCGTAGAAATCTTCATATGTTAGTAGCGAGTCGAAGGCGTAGACCAAGGGTGAGTTGTTTGTTGTGCTTAATTTTTATTTACGCTGTGGCTTTGTTGCTTTCATTGTTGTTGCTGCTGGTCCTTTGTGGTCGCTACCGTAAACAATTTTTATTAATTTTATTTTATGGCGATTATTGTGATTAGTTTTTTGTTTATTTTATTTATTGTTGCATATTTTAGGGCGCGTTTCAGTTGTTCGTTTTGCATAAAATTAAATTGTAGCGTTTTTGTTGTAGCCGTAAGCTTCTGGCTTATTGTTAGTTAATATGGATTTGTATGGGAAGGAGACCTTTTTGTATGGGTTTGTGTTAGTGCGTGTTAAGTAGGTGTTGCTTTATGCTTTAAATGCGCTTTTATTTTTCTTTAGCTCCCCATAAACTTAAAGGTGCTTCTTTATAACCAAATGTGTGCTTTTGTTTCTATGCTCGTTAATAAAAATAAGTCCAAATTAAACTTTTTTGTTCGTTTTAGGTCCATTTACGTTCAAATGATCTCTTCAATTTCTTGCATTTTTCACAATAAGTACTTTCTTTATATCCTACCACAGTATTTTTTTTCTTTTTACTACTTTTTCGCACACAATTATTTCCGCTACATTTTCTTTTTACTTTAATTGCACTGCAAAGTGCGCAACCAAGTAGCTTCATAACCATTTTTCTGTTTCTTTTATTTTCTTTGAGCTGTGTCTCCCGGCAGTGTATCTTTCTGCTACATGGAGAGAATTGTTGATACTTAGGACTAAGACTTATTAGAGGCGTACCGTGCATATCTGACGCTTTGGGCAAAGAAATTATTTGCCGCCCCCTACCAAAAGAAAATTTTGACATTCATGGAAAAATTATTTTTACCTAACCAAAAAACAAAAAGGTCGTCACTTTTGACTTTCAAAAACCCAACCAAAATAAAGTATATTTCACTTCAAATTCAAAAATTTCTACCTTCGTAGCAATTAACTATATCCAACTATTTTTATTTACTAAAAAAAAAGGTCCCTTACTTTTGACTTTCAAAACCCTAGCAAAATGAGACCTGTGTAGGGTAATCATTGATTCCACATCACTAACAATATGTTACTTTAGAATATATGGTACGCGAGTCGGCCAATGACGTTTTTCATTGGTTTCTTGTTGCATTTATTTACACTTAAACAAATCGAAGAAAAACGAATGACGCTTTTAAGTTACACTTGATCCACTAACATAATTTGAACAATTTGTTGGTGGTGTAAAAGAGACTACACGAGGAAACGCCAAAACAAATGCAGCATGCATTTGTGTCAAGCAAAAAGAGGCGTCAACTTAAAATAGCCAAAATAGAATACAAGGACATTTAATAATTTCCCTAAAAACTAGATGTGAGAATTCGCAATCACAAGTTAAAAAGAGACAATAAATATACTACAGCCTAAAACAAAAGTTTATTTTTTTTGTTACATGATCAAAGCGGCTTAAAGCCTTATAAACTGGCGTAGCACACGTTTTAAATGTGCAAAGAAGTTAGGACTTTTCCATAGAAGATTCCCTATTACAATAGGAACCTAATAGCACAAATAATAGACTATACATTCCACCTGTTTCGTTGCGTTGCGCCCGGTGCGACTTCAACCCCCCTGGCATATTATACACTATCATAATCTACATACATACATACACAAAATACATACATGTATATGTATTTTGTGTGAAAAATTTTGCAAAGCTTTTGGCACTTACTAATTATCTTCAAGCGGTATCTTTGAGGGCACAAATTGATTCTTTAAACCGTTCAACAAAACAGGCGTTTATTAAACCTGAGATGACCCTGACATATTTAAGATCTATATATAAACTATTTTACCCATTGATTACTACATACTGCCGCTTTTCTTGTGGACTGAAGTCGGATGCTTTACCCCTAAAGTCATTTATTTGCTGAACAAACCAATTGCATAGATATTTTTCCAACTTGGGATATTCACGAACTCGGCTTAATGACGGAAATACTAAAGGGAATATTCAAACGACATACGTTGCACTAAGCAACGAGGGTCGCGTTGACCGAGGTCGCACTGTAGCTTATAAAAAATTTTTAATTTTATGAAACTCAAAAAACAACAAAAAGTTAATTAATTCATATGAACATACAATAGTTCTTATCTTCTCTTGGATCGCGTCAGCTGCAGTCACATTCGTTATTGATTTCTCTCTGAAATATTTTCCTCCTGGTTGTCACTAATTTTAACTCTTGGTGTGTTCCACATTATTCGGAATATCGATCACAAATAATTTACATTCGTGTATTTTATATTAAATTCCATAAACGTTACTTTAAATTTGTGCACAGCAGCTGTAATTTTTGAGGACTTCGACCGAGTAAATGAAATAAATAATACTGAAGAAGCAAATGTGAACACTCTAGATCTTCGATCTTTCGGGCTCAATTAGTAACTCTTTTCTGATTCCAGCAGTAGTTTATCTTTTAGTGTATGAACGTTTCTTATGAGTTCTTTCAATTTGCCATAGGCAACATTTTCCACGCATCGCTCTCATTTGGCGCTACAAATAAACATAAGTTGTCAACAACAACAATAACTACATAATACAAAACAACAAAAAATATATTTGCACTGAAATTTGTTGTATTTTTTTTCGTTTTGTTTTTGGCTTTGGTTTATTTTTCGCCCCTTTCACAGAAAAGTAAACAAATTAAAATAAATGAAACGAAATAGAATGAAATGAAGATGCGCGAGTTACTCACACTTTTACACATTTACACATACAAGCACATAGGTAGATATCACGCACGGAATTTCGTTTGGCATCATCATCACCGGAATCCGGATACGGATATGAAAACTCATACTACGTTTCTTGTCACTAACGTCCTGCCGGTGCTGCCGCTTCTGTGTCGTTACCGATGTCACAGCTTCTCATTGTGAGCCTAATGCGGCGTGCGCCATTAAAGCACAAATAAATTTCAACTAAGGAATTTTTATAGACTTAAACACATGCACACACACTCACTCACACTCACTCACACTTCATATGGCGACCGCGTGTACTAGTAGGCGTTAATACAGTAAAGTGCGCAATGAGCAACAACAAAGCGCAGCAGCATTTTTAACATCAAATATAAGAAAAAAATCTTAAAATTGGCTTACGAAATAAGGGATGTGCGTGCAGTAGCGGTTATAATGTGTGGCATGCGGCATGCGGCATGTAAAACATGATGCGCCGACATTTATTTGTTTATTAGTGTTGTAATGGTGCTACAATTTTTATTTGAGCGCGTTGATACATTATCGCTTTATATTTGAAGCTCTATATTTGCAACAAAAATAAGTTGTGATGGTTGCATAAACAGACACTCCTTTGAGAGTAATGAAATGCTCCTTTTTTGCTCGCGCATCATATAATATCTGGGCAACATAAAATTAGTCATGGAAAACGTGCAGTTTGGCAAAAATCTTGAAGATAGGAGCACAAAAAATTTGCACAATTGCACACTTTTTTACCTACTTAGGTAATTCATGATGGTCTGAGCACAATGTCTGTGGTGTTATATCTAAGTTTTTTATTTTTAATGAAAGAAGCCACGCCTGCTCGTTCAACTATACTCAACTTTAAGCTAGTAAAAGCTTATAACACGAACAAGTCAAAGCTTAGTTTCATAATAATTGCTATAACAGTTTCCTGAAAACATTGCTAACAATTTGTTGTTTTATGTGTAATAGGTGCCAGTATCTTCCAACATCTATATAAAAACGTGCGTGTATGTGTATTATCAGTTCAAATTATGCAATGATTGCTCACAATGTTCAATACATATAATAGATTAGGTTTTATGGTGCTTACAATTGTCACGCCTACTCTTGCAATCCACATTTAATTTTTAGTCAATTACTGCAATTGTGTATTACTAGTGATAACCCCCGAAAATCGGGTGTGTGTTCTGTACACACTAACCAGATCTGAATTTTAAAATTGGCTTTTGACGAACCCTTACTGGTTTCCCGGTCTTGGTGGAATTTTTCTACAAACACAAAAATTTTACTTAATACTTCGCGTTTTTATTGGAAATTAGAAATTTAATTTTGCTTTTTTTTATTAAATATAAGTAATTTGGAAAAAATACATACAGTGGCGAGCATAAATTGATGAATTTTTGTCACTTCCATACTTACCGTGTCATAACATCGTTAATAGAAGAGCTAGATTAACAAAAATTTGGTATCTTACTATTCATTTATTGTGAAAAAAGATTTCGTATAAAAAAAGTTAAATAAAAACATAAACGACTTCAGCAATAAAAAAAATTTATAAAACCAATTTGTCCATTTTTGCACGTTGTGATAAAAATGTATTTAAATGCAAATTTTTACTATTTTGTCCAGAGCCCTTTGTTTTTTCTCACGCTTTTAATGCACTTTTAATAGGCACACTTTCTACTAATTTCTCTATGGTATCATTTAAAGGAATAAAATAAGAACAAAATGCAAAAAACATTGAAGATGTTATGTAGTGGTAAGTACTGATGTGACAAACATTCATCCATTTATGCTCGCCACTATATGTGATTTTAAAGAAGTAAGGACTTTTTTTTTATTTTTTTAGTAAATATGAAATTTTTAAAAACTAATCCTTAAAAATGTTTCATCAACTTTTTTTTGCTACGCGTTTTGTTGACAGATATCTAGTCACGTTAGTTTAATTCAATTTCGAAAAAAAGATGACGTACTCTATGATTCTAAGCCCGTAATATATCACGGCAGAGGCCAACTAATTTAACAAAAATATATAGTTTTTTCCTTGAGCCAGGTTGGTTTTTACTGAATTATAATAAATAGTTCAAGCACGGTCCTACAATTTTTGTGAGCCATTATATAGGAAAAATAAATTTTTACATAAAGCCATGGGACAATTTTAATCTTGTTGTTGTTTTATAGATTTATTGTTTTAAACATCCACCCGAGGGTTTTTAAAACATGCATAAAACATTTTTTAAAAATTGGGTGGATTGGGAGTAGATATGAGAAGATTGATTTCAAGCGAAGTCTAAACTTAGTTTAAGATTTAAAGTAATACCCCGCACGTAAAGAGTAAGAGTTTTTTACAATCACCCATGCATGCTCGATTTCAATGATTTAGGAGTCGTTGAAGTATTACGTAACGCAATTTTTGCAGATTTTTAACCCCCCTCTCCCATGTAACGTGCCGTAACATTTTTCTGTACCCACCCTCCTCCCCTCCCCTAGATGTTTCGTATCACCCAAGTGGCCATATTTACCTAACAGCGAGTGTTTTTCTCTTCGCTATGGCAAGGCTTTGGTAGTTAGCCAGTGCATTGCTTGAAAAAATTGATAAAAATAGGAAATCTTTCCACGCTTATATATCTCAGCTATTGCTTAACAGATCTCGTAGGTGATAATTTCATGGTATTATTTATTGCTGTAGATAATCTAGATCCCGTAAACTTTTATCATTTTAATAAAACAGTTTCATTGTTTTTATTCAATAAACATATAAAGAAAGCGTTTCATTACACACACCTAATTTAGAATCACTCTAACTAAAGAAGTTTCACTTCAAAAACGTTCGAACCCCCCCTCCCCATACCATATTTAACAGGAAGTTATTTTTCCCTTCCTCTTTCTCATCAAATATCAAGCTCCACTTACATTACGCACCCACACACTTATTCATTGCTATTGCTTTTCATATTTTAGTAACAACAACGCTTAATTGGAAAACAATAACAATTAGAGAGGGAGAGAGAGAGTAGTAGGTATGTAAATTTTTTTTGTCCTCACTATGGAAAAACTTTTGCAGTTAATCAGTGCAATGCTTGAAAGAGTTGAAAAAAATGAAATCTTTCCACGCTTATATCTCAGCTTCTGGTCAACGGATTCTGGATCCAATAATTTTCCGCAACTCTGCTCGATGAGCACTTCAATTTCATATAGCATTTGTTGCTGTAGCTGTTGTAGATCGCACACAAAAACAGCTGCGATAAGCTGGTTTTTTGTGTTTGCAAGCGATTGTATGTGTGCTACGGCAGCTTTTAACTGCAGAAGACAGCAACAATACTACTTCACTATGTTTGTTTCCATTGGCGCAAATAGTTTGATGCAATTCAAACCATAATAAGATTTAAATTTTTAAAAAAATATTAGTCTATGCTCTAATTCAGGAAATATATTATCTATTCGTCAATTGTGTCCAAGTCCTTTCAGCCGCTAAGGTCTGATTAGGAAAGGAACATCCATAGATGCACAATTATAATATTAATGGGATAAGATTACGTCTAAAATTGCTTACGTATGTGGGAAGTGCTAATTTTATTATGATTGTTTGCACAGTTTACAAAACACTCGTATGTATCGGTTCCACGGCTACTGCTTCTATTCCTCCCACTCTTTGTAAATACAAATATGTTTTATAGCAAGTAGACAACCTTCAATAAATTTAATAACAATTGCTACAGCAGTTCAGTTAAAATTATTTTATACTCTTCCTTTACCTTTCTTTGATACAGTATATAATATTCACGATTAGCTTGAAGTCCCATATGAAAATATTTTTGCCGCCTCCAACTCTGGCAACTCTAAACTACCGCGAATTTATGACGAAGACTTACATGGCGAAGCCATGATGTTACGTCACAATGAAGCGATACCACCCCTTTTACACCAAAAAGAAAATCTGATCGATTCATCGTTTCTGATTTTCTTAAATTTCGTCTATAGACTTAACTTGAAGAAAGATATAGCAAACCAATATAATTTTGTTTTTGCTTTGATTCCTTCGAATTGCTTATTGCGAAATTTTTAAAATCTATAGCACCACAATTTTTAGCCAATTGCCAGTTGCTTCACAGATATCATCGGCTTACATTCAAAATCGACCATCTACAAAAAATCTAATTTTGTGTTTTTGATGTTAATTATACAAATTTAAGTTGCTAATGCAAGAATGTACTGCATACATTTTTTTAAAGACGAAAACAATATATTACAAATTTATAATAGGATTCAAACGTAATTAAATAGCGTTACCTACTAATTATTTTTTTGCAGATCGTCAATTTTGCCTGTAAGCCGACGATGTGTCCTTTTTGATAATAAGGAAACATCTTTTATGACTATTCAACAAAATTCCAGTCAAAATGTGAGCTTCAGATTTCGTTTTCAGATATTGCGATTTTTACTTAAATATCTCATGCATACGGTAGCTATGGTAGAGGTATGGTGACGAGGTAAATGTATGTACGTTTTGGTTTCAAGTACAAAATTGAAATCGATTAGGGGTTGTTGGAAAAAGTTTCCACTATTCAGAAACAGTTAGAGATAATCGCTTACAGTCTTCTGCAATATCTTAATTCCTATTAATTTTTGTGCCAATAGGGGCCCTGGTTTTGTTAGAAGGAAGCTTGATATGTAAATTTTAAGTTTTTACTATTCACTTAGAGCTTTACATTTGACCAAATGAAGACTTCCCTTTGCAGTTTTTTTTAACTGGAGAAATTGGCTTTTTTATTCAATTCAATATTCCGATATATTATATGCCTCATAGTTTCAGATGGTGTTGTAACTCCCACAGAGAGCTGCAAAAATATATCAAAAAATTTTTAAAAAGTGTAAACTGCATTGCTCAGAGACACGTTTTCATACAGATTTAAAGGAAAATTGAATTACACTGACTTTTATAGAGAAAAGCCAACTAAACAAAACTTTGTTTTTGCCCAGTATAGCGTGCCTACGAGCACTTGATACATTATTTTTTTATATATTTCTCAAAACTACCATTGAAAACTACAGAAAATATTTGGCAGGCATTTTTTATCATGTGTTTTTAGAAAAACAAATACACTGGAAAAATATTCTCATAAGGAATTTTTCGTAAAAAATTATGTGTGTATCAAACAAAAATAATTATCGATGAATTTTATGATTTTAAAATAGAGAGGTCACGTAGTATGTGATATATAACCAAAACGTAATGTAGTCGCGTAATGGGTGTGGCACTCGAAATAGAATCACCCAATGTTAATCATTTGAGTTTTAAAAACGAAAAAATGAAAATTATGTGGATAAGCTATGTAGATTTAATTAAAAAGTTTTCAATTTCCACCAAAAATACCCACACCTACATAGTTTAATAAAAAATAATAAAAAATATGCATGTATGTATGTACATGAATAAACATAGAGCAGAATTTAATGAAAAACAGATTCAGAATCAATTTATTTATTAGGATTATATTTAATTAAAGCAAAATTTTAATAAATATCGAACATTTAATTCAAATTAAAAATTTTGAGAACAATGCAGCTGACAATAAAAAAACACACACCGATATAATACGTGCACATACATATATACACTTACTGAAAATTTACACCTGTTGAAAATAACTAGGACTAATGATAGAATGATCGCTTGTGCAAGTGAGGGTGGTGTCTTGTCTCTACTGTCACTCGTATCGTACTTAAAGTTTCTTAGCAAAGTGCATAATTTGATTTTTTATTAAATTTAAATAATTGACTTTTTGAAAAGAAAAAATTTATATTTTCTTAAACACCTTGCGTTGAAATGATTATTCATATTTTCATATTTTCAAAACTGTCTATACAGAGTAGCGCACCGAGGAGGGCCGATGGGGCGACCGCCCCGGGTGCAACGCTTGGGGGGCGGCAAAATGGTCATTCTTTTGTTTTTAGCCAATGTAAATACATAGTTGGATTTAGTAAATTGTTATGTGTATGTGGTCATGTTCGAAAGTTAAGTGAAATATATCTCATTTTGCTAGGGTTTTTTGACGCCAAAAGTGAAGACTCTTTTTTTATTTTTTTTTAGGTGAATAAGTCTTTTGGAAAAAAACACAAAATTTTCTTTCACTAGGGGCAAATAAGTTAATTGCCCTGGGCGCTCGATGTCCACGGTACGTATGCATGAATTTGATTTCACTACATTTTTGATGGGACGACTACGTTCTATTCACTGGACCACAAACACCATTGCAAATATACATATTTGTAACAGCTTCAAATTAATTCAAACTTAAGAAGATCCTAACAAAGAGTGATTAAAACAGTTTTTTCATATGTACACATGTAGATATGAAAAGAGAACGCTAAAAAATCCAGTAACCACTAACAGCGTTAGCTTTCTGTGTATGCATATTAAAATGACATGGAAATACATTTTATATCTGCTTACCATCCCATTTTTGCTTTAAAGTTTAGTTAATAAACTAACACTGGTTTTTTCAGTTCAGGTTCTTCCTTATGTCAACTGGGTACAAGCGCGTAAAATGTAATTAAATTACTTAGTTTTATAAAAATTAATTGAATGTGGAATGAGATGAAAAAATACACACTACTTTATTAGGATTAAAAATGAAATTGCGGGTAACACAGGATAAGGCTAAAAGGATTTAAATAATTAAGTGGCAAGTTTTCGTTCAGTTTTTGGAAGCAATAAAAATAAAGCTTTAACGGTGTGTGTGTCTATGTGTGGGTAAGCTACGCACACGCATAAGCATACAGGAAGAGATAATTACCCGCCTCGCCAGCATTTGGAATATTGTTGAATCGACCAACATGCAATGAACTTATAACTCTGATAGAAAAGTTCAATTGGTAATTTTTAATATCATACATTTCAATGCATTATGAAATTTCTTTTATGTTTACTGTATCGGTGTCAATGTTGCCAAGTTGATTTTCTGTTTTCATTACTAACAATAAGGTTAGTTTTGTGTAATCATTTTCAATTATAAAACTTCAGGAAGAACAATTAATTCCCGAATATTAGCGCTGCCAGTTAAGTGGATAGCATTATACAATAATTTCTTTCATAGGTCTCGTCCTTTCAATTCTGTCGTGTTGGAACAAAATAGTTGGCTTGCTTACGCTATTCTACACATTTGACCCTTGTCTACATCTAAGTTACAACAGCTGTCAAACGGCTTCACGTTTGAACGGTCACCTCTACGCTAAAGTCAGCGACCGGCATGCAAATTTGAAACCGACTTCCGTTTCCGTTTTCCTTTTCATTTCGAAAAACCCTTTCATATGCGGTGTTGAAGCTTTTATCCGTTACATTGGCGGTGCTTAAAATTGAATTGCTAATTAAATGTGTGGTTTGATTTAAGTTGCAGTTGTTGTAGTAATTGGTTTAATTTTATTTGTATCGTATACGAATGTGTATGCGTGAGATTAATTTAAAGAAACTATGGAGCGGCGCATGCTTTTGCAATTGGGAGCTTAGCGTGGTTACTCATTTGCATTAGATGAAAAATTTATTTTAATAAATTAAATGCCTCAGTTTTATGGTAAATTTCATAGTTATGAAAAAGTTCAAGAATAATTTATCAACCGCAGCTTATGTTGTAAGTGCTCATTGGAAGTGCCTACTTTGCTATGTTTTTGGCATAACGTTGCTGTAAGTTTTCAACCATTTTCACCGGATATGAAATCATGTGAGTGCTACAGCGCTTTTCATTGCTATCTTGTTGACCATAATATGTACTAGATACAATATAAGTAAGGATTGAAGGTTTGCAGTAGGATAGCAGGTTTACCTTGGCACTCTTAACTTTGAATTTTGGTTAGTTAAACTACAGTAACAACCAAGGGATGCATTAGATATAATAGGAGATTTCCAGTTGAATTTGGCAAAATATTTCGAAAACGGTCTTTAGTGTTACCTATACGGATACATAAATTTCCAAGAGTGATTTGGGAAAAAAGAAAACTTCACATTACATGGGAAGGCGCTGCTACCAATGCTGAAAGATCGCACAATTCCTCACATTTTTCAGTCTTTGCCATCAACTCAATGTATTATGTAAGACAAACGAAGTGAGTGATAATGACTCACTCAAAACAGCCGTTTGAAGCTTCTCATTAAGGACTTGCTTGGACATTTATGTTAATTTGATCTTTACTAACATAATTTGATAAAAAAAATGTTTCAATTCAGATTTACACTTTAAAGCTATAGGCAAACAAAAATCTGTCACTCATTTGTTTTGCCTAACATAATACTGAGGATCTGCTGCCATGTAAATTGCAATTGCTTCTAAAATGCTATGGTGAAAGACAGAGTTGCAACGCAGAAATAATTACTACAGTTCATGTTGAAATTGAAGTGCTGGGGAAACACGATCCTAGTGAGGTATTTAAAAGGTAGATTTAAGAACCAAGCAATGCATTGAATTAGCCTATTTTTATCCAACTAAGCGAAAATAAGTTAATCCTCAACATACATGCACCACCAATTAAAATGTTATCAAATGTTCTCAATATTAATCTATTTAATTCAATGCAGTTCCATTGCAGACAAAACAATCGCTTATGAGTTACTTTCCTCAAAGGACTTACACAGACAAATTCATTTGTTGACATTATTCCATTTAACCTTTATTCAACACACGCAATTTTCCTTTGTGTCTGTCAGTTTTTGTGGGTTTATGTTTAAGTCTCATTTTCTTTCATCTGTTTTCCTCAAGTATAAGCAAGAAAACGTGCTGGGAATTTCAAAATTTTCAACAACATAAACGTTTTATATTAAACACATGAGGATGTGCTTGTGTATGTGCGAAAGGCAAGTATTCGTATGTATTTTTATCGGTTGTTTGTTTAATCGTTAGTTAAGGATTAACGTTAATTCAACAAAAAAACTGAACTGAATCTTTTCGTTGTGTTTGCGAATTTATGGGTTAAGGTGTTAGTTAGTCTCCTGTTGATTTTACTGTTGAAACTGGAACGCAGTTCATCTGAACAAATCACGTATATTCATTAGTTTTGTCTACAAAACTTGAAAATTAAGTTTTTTTAACTTTCTCTGTTCTTTTAGCTCACGCTCTTTCAGCGTGTGTCACCTGGCAATGCACTTTCTTTTTTCACTGACATGTCGTTCGTTTTATGTCCTGTGCTTCATTTTCATTAGTTTGTGTGAGTATGTGTGTATGTGTTTGTGTGCTAAAACTTGAATTCAAACTGCAGTTAAGTTTCTTGTCAGTTGGTTTTTTCTACGTGCTATTCTAACCAACTAATACGTTAAACAGAATTCGAACGGTTGACGTAAATACCGCCAGCGTAAGAATCGTTGAACGGTAAAGCCATAGTACAATCCGTTCGAGTAAACAGAATTACGACGCACGACGGCAAGTTCAGCTGTCAGTTTGTGTTTACAAGAAAGTAATTTTTGTATTGAAGCATTTGTGATTGTGATAAATTGAAATTTTTATTTTGTGAGTTGTATTTTCGACTTGACTACAGCAACTGCAGCAAGGCTTTTAAAAAATTCATCCAAACATACAAGAAATAGCCCAGCACATCAAAATTCGTTAGAATTTTATTAGAATACAACAGTGTCAAATAGTCAAGTTTGCTTAAGAAAAAGCATAGACCGATTTGTGCAAGTTCTCGTGGACATCAGTGTTTGCTAATGACTGTAAAGCTCGATAAAATAATGGTCTAAGGGCATAACTTTTGCTTAAATTTTCTTTAGATCACCGTTTTAACTTTTTGAAAAGTTTTGCCGAAAAAAAATAAAATGTGAAGCACAAATTTTTTATTTCAGCCCAATGCATCTTGCCACCGATCACTTATGTATCTAACAAATCAAGCAGTGAACTTCTTGAGCCTATGTTGGTGTAGCTGTTTTGCCAGTGCATATGCCCACACTGGTTCGTATGCTACAACAACGTTGGTCCAATTTTTAATGTGCTTAACAAGCTCTGCCATTTGTCTTGTTAGTTTCAAGTACCTCCAATGTCTTTCCAATGTAAGCGATGACCTTGAGTCCTAAAGCCAAAGCGTGGGCACACTTTTCACTAATCAGCTCATCGAATTCGCTGAAAATTTGACGACATTCTGAATGTCCCAAAATGACTCAACACACACAATCTTCAAGCATAGCTGGTGGTATCTCGCCAGTGAAGACGCCCTTGGCAACTTTGTAAGCATTCTGGACGGCTAAGCCAATTTCAGCTGGCAATAGACCACGAGCGTATGTGAGCAACCGACAACCAACAGAGTGCAGCAGATCTCACTGATTCTGGCTTGGTCGCCGTTCATCTTCCAGTTGCCACAAACACAGAACTTGCGTACCATTTTCTCGCAGTTGTTTTGGAGTAGTGAAGACTTAGTCGTCGGGCGGGCAGTGAATAACTTTCTGTACGTGTGCTGGTATTAGGGCTACCATATGTACTACTTTAGTAGTATGAGTACATTTACTACTTTTGCGCTGTTGCACTACTTTTCGGTGAAATGTACTACTTTTGAACTTTTCTTCGCAAAAAGTTTTTTCATAGGCATTGACAAATAGAAAACATTTTTTGTGAAAGGATCGTATGGGAAAAGAAAGTGATGAAAACAAAATTTGTAATCAATAAATTTTTGCTGAGAGAATCGTATGGGAAAAGATAAATAAAAAAATCAGAGGATGGAGAGTGAAGTGTATGTAATTTTACTATGGTTTTTTGAAGTCTGAGGCCCTCAACCTTTTTTTTGGTCGCAGGAAAATTTTTTTTTTCAGGTGTAATTCTTTTGTTATCAGGTCGGATAGTAATATATATAAGTAATTATAATATGCATTTCATTCACTTAAAATTGACACTAAAAACTTGAGTTAATAAATTGACACAAGATGATTAGAAATGCAACACTGATCGGTCTGCCGCGACGGTTAAATTAAAATTAAATCGTCAGCGGTAGCGGCACTTGCGTCGTACGCCGCAATTCTGATTCATTTCATTCAGTCAAGTGTGTTGCAACTTTGACAATTTTTTTGGCGGTATTTACGTCAACTGTCCGAATTCTGTTTGACGCATAAAAAATTCCACAAACTCACTTACAGACCTAGTAGGAATAACATGAGAGCATATCGTAATGAAAATGCAACTTTTAAGTGCGTAAACTAAGTAAAGTGGGTCTGCCTTTTGAAGGCTTATGGAAAGAGCGTTTAGTAGGGCTCGTGAGGTAATTCTGTATTATTACTGCAGAGAAACACATGCATTTACAGGAGAGAGTCACAAATAGCTAGTACTTTTTCGAGATTCTGAGTGAAATGAGCCCTATTCACAGGCCCAACCGAAATGAGCACTATACCAAACTGCACATGATCTTATGCTGCAACTGACTACCGCGTAAAATTGTGAAAAATGAGAAATGCGTCACTCAAAAATTATGTATGAAGGCCCAAACGTATTGTCCTGTGGCTTTAAATTTTTTTTCCGAAAAATCATTCCTCAGGAAGCAAACTATGAAGAAAATTGTGTATGTACATTTGGTTATAACTGTAAATAAAACTGTTTAATTTATCGATTATATTTTATCCACCAAACTTCTTTGAAAAAATTTTCCAGAACTATGCTAAATTTTCCCTTGAGCTTTCGACGACTCCACCTTTTTATTTCCCGAAGTATTTGTAAGGGCGTAAGAGGCAATATCAGATTGTACCATCCCAGTAGGTAAGGGTAGGAGCTAGCAGCGCTTCTAAAGGCCTTTCTTGGAAAGTATTAGGCCTTGCCACCTCCTTTTGATGTCGTATATGAACAATGTAGATGATCAAAAAGTAATGTCGAACCATAAAACATTGCAATATATGAAATAAAAATTTCATAAAAAGTCTTACAATATATCGAGTCCTTCTTCTTTGCCTTCTAATACCAGGCCTCATAACACGTCTGCTGTGGGAAGGCATAATAGCATTTCATTAGTATAATTATTTTTATTTTCATGAAAATTCGCAGCAGTGTTAGCAAGCCTTCTCCGAGGCAGGCCTTGCTCAATTGTCAGCAGAGATATTGATCTTCCTTAGGGTATACACCAAGACCCCGCTATGCGTCTCGCATTATGCGTCTCTTCGCTCTTGCGTCAGTTTAAACAAAAACAAAATCCTGGCTTTGCGTCGGCTCTTCGCTATGCGTCTTTATTCTTTTGTAATTTTTTCCTCGTTGCCATGACAACTTAACCTGCGATTGTGTTGTAGGTTTCTTTTTTTTCAAATTTATATTAAATATAAACCCCGCATAGTTCGGGGAATACCATTATGTTGTAAATTGTGCGTATCTTTCATTCGTGGTGGTATCTTTCATTCGCTGTTAACAATTGAATGAAAGTAGACAGACGTTAGTACAGAAGGTATGGAAGTTAGTTCACAATTTAAGTTTATTTATTTTCAATTACATTATATGCTCGCTTTGTGTCAAAATTCAGTTTGCGTTTCTACTGGTGGAACCTAATAGCGACCCAAAGCGGGACGTTGTTGCATAGTTTTTTAGCTAAACGACAATCTTTTTAGTTCTGTCCACGCATTTGTTCACAACTTATCAATTTCCAGCTGGGTTGTCACATATGCACTAACACACGACTGCGTGCATAAAATTGTCTCTCTGTTTTCCTGGCTATGGTTTTGTCTGTCGTATTTTTTTGTATCACCTCTGAGTTCATTCACGACAAAATCAGTGTGGCGCACTTTCCAAGTTTTCCATTTTTGTCTTAGTTGCTTTTCTCATTTCAAAAAAAAAATGCTGGTCACGATTTTGGAACAAAATTTCGTAATTTTTTCTATATATTCGTACAGTGTTGTTTTTCTTTCCCTATACCAACTCCTTCCATACAAATAAAGCTTTATAATTTTATCTGCTTCTGTCGCCTAAGATTTCGGCAGCGAAATTGTTGCCAACTTTCGGCGGAATTTGGCGCTGTTCTTTACATGAGTATCACCAAAACTGTGGCAACATTTTGAAACAGTTAATGAGTACGAATTTGTGTGATATAGTCTACCCACTAGGAAAAAATTTTGGCCATACCATCTCTTAGATTTTAGGAAGTTAATTGAGAATGAAATAATTTATGAAATTTGCCATGTTCTGCCTTTGGCAATCTTAGCCATGTGAACAACGTGTACGCTTACAGCCAAGTGTGGTAAGGAAATCAACATTTACAAACGTCCAAGGTTGAGGATTACGACCTTTTGCACGAGAGCCTTAGAAAAGAGCAACAAGGGTTGGAAACAAAAAGTCTAGTAACATAAATGCTAGCAGGTCCAGGACCCTGTAAGGAGGGAAAGACGTGGTTACCTGCAGAGCTTCATCATCACCTAACTCCAAGTAGTAGAAAAAGAGTAGGAATAGTAGAGCCCAAAAAGCGAATTTGGACTTGATGAAAGTGTATTTTCTCGGTGCTCTCACAGCAATTTCAACAGGAATTTCGCTTTAACAATTTGGGAAAGCGACGATAGTTGTCCCACGATAGTTTTTTTGATTTTTTAAAAGCTTTCCAAGTAAGAACGTGTCATTTAGATTTTTTTTTTTGTATAATTTCTGGAAAATTACTTTCATTCTTCTCACAAAAACGTGCAAATCTTAAACAAAGACTATGGAATAAGATAACACTTTTGGTTACTTTCTGGATTATTTCAACATTGAATTTCTACTTGGTATTTAAACAAAAGTTTGAAAGAATATCAAGTTATATTTTCTAACACTTATTTTTTTTAAATGAGGGTTCCAATATATTTTCATATGAAAAATATATCATTTTCTTAAGAAAACTTAATTATTTGGTATACCAGAGCCTCAATTTGCGTCGTTAGTAGGGACCGGGGGAATGCGACGCAAACCGAAACGACGCAAATCGAATTGGGCTGTACACATGATCAAACAACTCATTAAATTATTTGTCAAACAATTTGACCGACAAAAAAATATATGGTGTTTGATGAGAATTTGAAGATGTGAACGCTCATCAAATTGTTGGTCAAATTTTTTGATGAAAAACAAAATAGTTTGAATTTCTGCTTGTTTGACAAACAATTTGACCAACAATTTGATGGTGTGTACGCTCGTCAAATTTTGCTAGTACATTTTTGTCACTTGAAAAAAGATTTCAACGAGTGCAAATCGCGCGGATAATGAAATGGTCGACGGATATTTTTTATTTTATACATTAGAAGGTTTTTTTTTAACTATGACTGGATGAGCCAATGCTAGTTATATTAAAGGATGTAAATTTATATTAAAACTAGTTTTATACTTAAATAACCACAGAATTTATTAACTCATTATTGCTTCGATTTTCGGAGACTTTTTAGTTTTTGTGTAAAATTTTATTCTTTATTTTAGATGGTATTGTGATCACAAAAATGACCGATTGTTTTTGTGGTCTTGAAAAGGACATTAAGGTGAAATTAAATTCCATCTTTCATGAACATAATAATTTGTCCGCCACCACGATGATTTCTCTATGGTGGTCGGAGAAAGACAAAAAATTTGATCATGTGTACGCTGAGCTGTCAAATTGTTTGACAAACAATTTGATGAGAAATTGGATCATGTGTACACCCTTAAACACTCCACTTTTTTTTGTATATATGCAGATTTATATTGATTGGGTCAAAAAATTAAACACTTAGTGAACAAAATTATATTTTTGATAAAAAAGTCATATGGATATGAATGGTTATTTTATTGACGCAACCACAGCACTTCTTATAGAGAGCAAAATTCTTACTTTCTAAAACGCAACTATGCTTAGAATAACTTACCTAACAGAATATCATGAGAATTCTATTTTTTACACGCAAATTGAAAAATCATTCACACGTGACTTTCATTGAATAAATACAATCGTATGTAGCGACTCAAACCGATTCGACGCAAAACGGCATAAAAATATTTTGTTCTTTAAGGTAGGAGGCGGCATTTAGAATTTCGGTTCTTCGCCCCAGGCGTTGAATATTCACGCTACGCCAATGTAAATAGATGGGGTAGTAGTCAAGTACGATGTTGACTGATTTCTTTAAAAAAAAAACCAAAAGACCGCTGCGTGGAAATCGCTGCCCAAAAAATATTTTCGCTACCTGCTTCGTTTTCACTGCATTAAAATCCATAGCACATCATTGTTGTGGAGATATTTTTCTTATGAAGAGCTGTGTTATTAACCAAATTCATGTGTAGATATGTTGTCGCTAATGTGTAATGTCTCCTATTTATGAGAGATATGAAAGAATGCTTTTTATTATGTCACCTATAAAGTTAACAAGTAATAAAACAAACAAAACAGGAGGACAGCAACAGAATAAGTGACATCAATTATTTATCACTCATACGTCGCTTTACTGCAAACGTCGTAATCCCATTGTGCATTTAACAAATAATTAACAAAATTGTCATTAAGCCAACGAGAAAATTGCAAATAACAAATTAAAAGCATCAGTAATAGCAGCAACAAAATAAATATTGTATTACGTAATGAAAATAACAACAACATTAATAACATTTTTATGCAAAAAAATAACATTGACAGCCCATACAAAATTACAACAATATTCATCAAATAAATGTTTGCTGCCAACATATGCTGCTTATTGTTGGTGTTATTGTAATTGTTGCTGTTTTTGTCTTTGTAATAGGCTGATATGAAACTTCATATCGTTTCGATTCGTTCGCACGCATTCACGTTCACTTGAGTGTAGCGTTTTTGTTTTTTGATATTTACAGCATCAACTGGTATTTATAAGTATTTACACAGCAACAACAACACTGCTGCAGGACTACTAAAATAAAAAAAAATGTTTTTCCACTGCTAAATCTCTCAATCCAAAGCAGTGAGAGTGGAAATCTGCTTTAAAAGCAAAATATAATTGCAGCGAATAATAAATAAAAAAAATGTAGTGAATTTCATTGCTCAGCGAATTAAATATTTAATGCCTACCAGAACTGTGATCCAAGTTACCTCAAAATTATATAAAACTTTGCCAGAATAACCCATTAAGATTCTTCGATCATTCGTCCATATTTTAGGGGACATATCCTTGTTTTAATTTGTTATTCTCTAAATTTATAATAGATGGCAAAACCAGAACTTTGCACCGTATCAATTTGATTAAAATTTATTTCTGCTGAATATTACAGTTTGTTATATTCTTACAATTTATCATTGATAACTGGGTATTAAAACATGAATGATTGGATTGAAATGGGCGATACACTTCATCGAACATATTTGCTCTCCACATAAATGCGTGCATACATGAACTTTGGATCTTGCTGATCCAACATATACCACTTTCACGAAATATCTTTTGAGAACTTTGGCAATTACATATTGGTTTTCAAAAATGAATAAATCTATCTGAAGAAACTGACTGACTTTAATTAATTGAATTTAATTAATTTAATAGCTTTCCAATAAATTCTTAGTTAATACTTTATTTTTTTTTTGTGCTCTACTTCTTTTGAAATACTAAAAAATATTTCACTTTACATAAAAGCCCACATACGCTAACAAAATTTCGAGACCGTAATTATTTTAGAAACTATGATGAAAACAATGCCGCGCGAGATGGTGAACCGCATACGAGATGTACAGCTGCGTTTCACGCGCCTGCATTGTTTTCGTCATATAATTAACAATTGCGAATTGTAAATTATCAACGCAATAAAAAATGAATTATTTATAAGCAATTATCGAAATCACATTATGAAAAAATACCGGTTGGTTTTTTAAGAGTAATTTCAAAAACTTTTTTGAAAATAAGTAGCTTGCCGCGCAGCATTGTTTCCAACTCTAGTCGCCGTAGTTTCCTTTGCTCTTTATTGATTTTTTCAACTGCCGACACGTTATGTTGATATTTAATTCTATACCGTGTAACTTAAGAAGAGTCTCATTAGTTTTTATTGTAGAGCGTACCATAATCCAATCAGACAGAAATTTTTATGAAGAAGATATTTTTAATTTGTTTAATATGGCCATTTTTAGCCACCACGGAAGTACTGTGCCACAGATGGAATACAGATCGATGCGCTCAACATGTAAACGAAATGCGCGGAAAATAGCAATCACAAAAATTAATAACAAAAAAACCATTTTAAATCCATATTTAAATCAAAGTTTTAACAAAAACAGCACTGAAAATTGAACCAAAAAACTGTTTAACTTTCAGCTGACTTTCAGTAGAGTCGCAGCAGCATAAATTGAAACATTTTCATAATCATTTAAATAAAAACAACAAAAAAACCGAAATACTCATTAACGCATCAGCAAAAACAACTGCTATCCTGGTCCCGCAATGCTCTTCAATCCTGCTCAGCCTGACTCCGTAGCATTCTACAGTGTTGACCATGTTAACACATTTGGCCGAACAGATTCTCGCAAAATTAATATGCCGCACTTGTGACATGCACACACAAGCAAAAATATACACATGCAGGCACATATGGACAATAAAATATTTTCCAACAAATTACTGTTAAAAAATAACTGTTTTATTCTTTGCACTCACACTCTTTTAATTTGATATGGGTTTTAATTAAAAAATTTCCCAACAGAACACAACAACAAAAAAGTTGTATCGAATCGAATTGTCAACAGAATTTTATGTGAAAAAGACGACAACAGCATCAACAACAAAAACGATAACAACGAATTCGACACTTATGCGCTCACTTCAACGAACATTAATCACACGCATACAAATAAGCAAACAAGTGCGCACACACCCAGAGAACATTTTTAACCGCGGAAGAGTTATATATCAATTGCTGAGGCGATCATTTTGATCATTGCGTGCAAGCTCGCATTCTAATGACAGGCGCTAATTTGTTCGGGAGGAACTGTCCGGGGGTAACGACTCGCCAAAGCGAATCGCGCACAAATAATAAGGAAAATTTTTAAGTGATTGTTGTTGAAAGCAAAAAAAAAATCTTACGTCATTAAACAGAGCATTTTTTTCATTTGTTGTCCACGTAAATTTGCGCTGTTGTTTTATAGTTTTTAGAGGATCATTTATTAATCGCTTCAATAGTATTTAATCGTATCTGGACACTTTATAAACTCATCGCAGTATATGTGAAAATTTTAAAAATTTTCATCGATTTACTACGCACTCAAACATATCTCTAGCTCTACCGTTTGGAAGATTGTTGAATCTGTCTTCTTCCGGGCGAAGAATTTATGATTCTCGCCGATATTTACATATAGCACTTGCAACTCGTCAAGAAATGTGTTATATCAAAAGTGTTGCTGGAGCAATTGCATGTGAAGGGAGAAAGAATGTAAAGTTTTTGGCGCACTCTGTTTATGTCTTTTGCTATGATTCTTAACTGGTCAATGCACGAAATAAGATATATCGTGCTTGCAGGCCTTTAAACGTCGGCTAACAAAGCTTACTGATGATGTGACGTAGCGGTCACTGAAACTAGTATAAGGAGCTGGTTGCCCAATTTTTTGTTCCTTTACAATTGTTGGAGTTATTCTCAAACAATTAATGCATTTTGCGCTTGCAATTTTTTTGTTGTTTTTGCATTAAAAGTGCTGAACATAAAGCTCTGTAAAATACATATTAAATTAACTTTTATTTTAAATTTTACTTTTTTACTGTTGACTTTGTACATATACGACATCAGATGTAGATATGTAAATGGTTAAAAGCAAAAAAATCGTCAAAATTGGAAATCTGGTCATTGTAAGCCATAAACACCTCAAGGAACTATGAAATAAATGCGAAAGTTCCGTGAATAAATTTATACAATAATTCCACGTTCAAAGACCTTCAACAAATGTTTAAATTTGTACTTAACACCAACAGCTCGAAACTCTTCTATGTGATTCGTACGCGAATCCCCCCGGACATATACCACCGAAAAAAATATCCCTCAGCGATTGAAATATGTTTGCTGGGGCTTTTAGTCTTAATTTCCTGAAATTTATTATAAAATATTTACCATCCCCATTTCAAAAAAGTTTATTGTTGTTTTGGACATTTTGTTGCATAATTTCAGGCACCAGCGCATTTAATACAGTTGAGAAACAACGCACGCATTTTTTGTTAGCAAAACCACACAGTTGCAGTCGCAATCCTCATGCAACATACTGTGACACTCAACTACATCATGACATTTAACACAAATTTTCCTAAAATGTCACTGCAACATCGTCAAATAAATTTTTCCAATATTTGCAGTGAACGCCATAGGAACAAACATCGCCAAATAACAGAACTCTATGGTCTGAGTGGATTTAAGAAAAATTTTTGGATAGCAAAGTGGGGAACTGAAATATAAAATTTCAACGTTTTAAATGCGTTACATTGACCATAAAGGCGTCGTGGCATCTTCCGGAAACACAAAGTTTACAAACTAAGATGTGATATTTATTTTTTAACGCCACACATAACCATGAAAACTTTTACATCAAAAAATCAAATAAATAGATTTAAATCAGTATTATTTGAACTTCAAAAAACTAATTAACACTTTTAAAACTCGCTGCGCTTTCTCTCTCTGTCTCTCTCTCTCTTTTTTCAGTAATTAAAGCAATAAAATTGCAAATTCATTTACAAAGCTAAACTCTTGCCTCTCTATGTTATCAAAATATGTTACGCACACAACCTTAAACAGATTCATTTCGTATTCGGAACCACTGAGCTACCTTAGGAGGCCTGCACCCCTGTCTGTTCAATTTTGGGTGGCATGCCCGTAACTACGACAGATCTTTATGTTATTTTCAAAAATTTGAAGAGCTGCTCGAGGGCAACTTAACGCCCATTCCATCTATATTCACTATGATTGTTACGTAAAACACGTATGTAAGTTATAAATTGGCGACAGAGAAAAAAGCGTTGTTGCAACAATAAAAAAATGTCAAAAAAATACAAAAACCACTGAAGATGTGCGAACGCGTTGGAGTTCCTGACGGAATCAATGCTGACACGAAAATAAGGCGATGGAGGTACATTAACGCCCGTGGTGTTGTCCTCACACGGAGGGCGGAGGACTGAAATGTGAACTGTTGCTTCTGATTTTTTTATAGCTCTTTTCGTGTTATTACCACACTAAGTAAATCCCCTACGCCTACGATCGCACAAGCAGATAACCCAGTTGCATTTTAGTATTGAATGAACAAACTAAAAAATTGTCTTTATTTTTGCATTAATATTGAATTTGAGAAAAGAATATCTATAAGAGAACTGTTCAGTTCAGTAATATAATGTTAAAACCAAAGTTCGACCGTTCTGAAAATTCATTAGAAAACTTAAATACTTAAATTTAAATCTCATACAAATTGTTCAAACAAAACCGAAGAACGCAAAGCAGGAAACAGAATCAAACTGAACCTGCATTGATTTCCTATGATCAAACTCAATTTCGGAAGTTCGTCATAGAGCCGGACCCATAAATTGTTCCAGAGGCTAATTTACACTTTCGCATATATAGGATAAAAATAAAAAATTGCTGCTCCTAACGAAAAGTTTGCTATGAATTTCATCAGGGAAATGAGACGAGATTTGGAACAGAAAAACTCCATGAAAGCGAAAGAAACAACTTTTTGATCGATAAATTAGCTACTTCGTAAAGTTTGTCACTTCAGTCTATTTGAGTAGCACCCAGGGTCCCCAAGTGGTTGCTTTTGACGCGGCTAGGAGGCCGTTAAGCCGTTAATTGGAGATAAAAACATTTTTACACAAGCAAAAACAAGGGCATACATACATTTCTCTTCAAAAATATAGGTCTTCAACTTTTTTTGACAAAAAAATTTTGCATTTTAAAAATTTTTTTGTCTTTTTGGAAGGCCGTTCATTTTCAACTTGGCAACCCCTTTAGCACCTAGAACAATAATCTGAACAGTATGAAATATTTGATTGACAAACGGCTAAGTCGTTGATTGATTGAATGTTTTATAATAAAAAATAAATATGGTTTCATTTTATATAACTAACATAGCAGAAGTTTTGTCAGTCAGCTGTCATTTTCTGAAAAAACTTGTTTCACAAACTCACGACTAGCTGCGAAATTCGCAATTGCATAATTTTGCAATGTTATTTGCGCCAGATCATGATCATTTATCTATGAAGACAAATTTAATATGAAAATTTCCAAACAATTAAGAAACTAAATAGTTCAAAATATTATTCCTTTAATCGAAAAATCATCTTATGGGCAAATATTTATTGATTTCAATAGAAGTAAAAATTAAAAATTATACTCAATAATTTCCAATTGGGCATACACTAAAACACAGGCTATAAACTTAAGCACTCACGCACTTTTGTGCCCTCAATAAGCAACATATAAAAAAGTGAAAACAAGCCACTTACAGATACCAGTACATATTTTTTCTATTAACTCGCATGGCGAGTTGCTGTTACAACTGCTGCTGCTTCATCCACAGCCTACAGCGACCCCACCCACGAGGGCGTCTCATCTATGTGTGCGGTATCGCACTGAACTTTAGTGGATTTGCACTGTAGATTTGTGTTTGCAGCGCATTAAGAGAGAAAAAGCGTCGCTCATAAAACATATCAAATCTAGTGAGGGTCATAAAAATGTTGCACTAACTGGAAGCGGCTCGTCTTAGCCCCCACTCAACACCAACTGCCACAACCTGAACTACGTCTCACTTCATGCAGTACACCGTAGTTTTGTTTTGTGCCTTTCGTATTAACATTTTTTCATCGCTTTTAGTATTTCTATATTTCGTAGCATACTATTGGGAGCCTAGTTTTACCATTCGCACAAAAGTTTGTACTCTTCGCTGCACTCCTACTTTGCAATGTTCTACACCATGTATGAGTAGAACTTTTGTCTTCCAAATGGGTCTAATCTAATAAAATGCTCTGCTTATGTATTTTCAGTGGTGTCGGTCTTGGAATAAGGTGAGGGTAGAAGCAGGCTTCAAATTTATGGTCGTTGAGCAGTCTCTGGTAAGGAAGCTACTTGAAGTTGTGATGTATGCAGGAATTTTATTATCTCATTCGCATATAATTTTCGAAAGTGCAAAGTTTTACTGAAATGGGCGGAAGTGAAGGCCTCAAAGCTCAGTTTAAATAGAAATAACAGTTCGAAGCAAAATTCCCTCTGGCAGCATGTGGTGTAGGTGCATGAAACAAAATTCAAACTCCAAGTAAAGTGATGAAAACAAATTTGTATATTTTCTATCGTAGAATTCTGTTAGATAGACAAAATTTAAATTTTAAGTCGAAAAATTGAAGCCGAATTCTTTAATTAATCAAATTACGTATTAATGTGGCACCCTGTAAGAAGCAATTCTGAGCGGTGAAAACAAGCAAAAAAATCCGAAATTTAGTTCCTTGGTATTTGGAAGTTAAACAAAAAATATAAATGGAAAAAACTATAGTAAAGTTAAAAAATCGCCATAAAAAACTCTTTTCCAATATTAATATCATGGGTGTAGGTATATTCTCGTATATATCTATGAACATTTCTCAAATAATTTTAAATAAAACTTTACGAACCTTATGCGAACCAACCTCATCGAAAACTTTGACGCGATTGCAAATTTTACAAATTGTTGTCGATTTCAAGCCATTTTTATTTTGCACAATATGCTTGCCAATTGATTTGCTTTGTCAGTAAGTCTGAACACTATGAAAAGCTCGAGACAGATTTCGTTATTACAGGTCAAAAATAAATTTTTATCGCATAATCATAGTACTGAAACGACTTTCAGCAACACAAAGTCTTTCCGAATTGGATTATGTACCAAGAGCTCAATTCTGAAATGCCTACTCCTTAGACTAAGCTGTAGGCGTTTAAGTATTTACTGGAAAAAGAAACATCTTCAAAAATATCCTTCAAATAAATTATTTTTTGGCTAAAATTGTAAGGGAAAATATTCAAATTACAGAAAATTTTTTTTCATAAATTAACTAAAACGATAGGGAAAACTTGTTGAGAAACGGTTAATCAGAGCTCAAGACTTTAGGTCGTTGTCTATATAAAGAAAAACAAGAATTAAGATTATTATTATATCGAGCACTTAGTAAATATTCAGCTTGTAATGCTGTTGTAACACGTAGATAAGTTTGAATATTCTTAATCAGCGTCACGGTCTGAGTTGATTCAGCCACCTCCGAATGTCTGTCTGTTTGACTTTCAGTTGAAATCGAGATTACTGGAGCTAAAATAGATATTTTGTGGAAATTTTGTACACGGACTATGCCTCTGTTTGTAGGATAGAAAATGGGGGAAATGTACGGTTTGCTTGAAAAATCTCCATAAGAGAGCATGGAATCTCACAACAAGCACTGCATTGGGAGAAGTTTTTAAGGACATTAAAGATTTAAGATTTCACAAATACATAAGATGTGGTTTAGCACAGTAATCGATGTTTTTCGATGCCATTCGATACTTTAGACTTTGATTAACTGTTTTGATACTACTCGATATTTCCGACTTCTTCGATGATTTTCGCAATTTTCCTTTTTCCTATGGCAAATATGTGCTAACCCAACACTTTTTTTTGTATGTTGCAGAGCTTATTGCGTATGTATTAGGGATGAAACAGAGCTTCGCATCCGCATCCGAAAGTGTGGAACTTCCGCTTGAAATCGTACCTCCGACTCCGCTTCCGCCTCCTCAAATTTTAATGCGGTAAAACGGAGGTGTAACGGAAGTTATAAAATCCTCATTAGAGCTTACAAAGTAGAAAAGTCGCTGCTTATGCTAAGTTACATTTCATTGTTTTGCTAATGCTGGTATGTGCATAAAATCAGGTTAGCTCAACCACAACTGGGAACTTAGTTAACTTATTAAGTTATTTTTTATTTAGTTCGTTTCGTAAAAAATGCTCATGTTTATTATAGACTAAAGTACTTATAAAATCTGGAATTTTAAATATTTTCAAATGGTTTTTCCACCTCCGCCTCCGCTTCCGTTATAACTCCGCATCCGCGGAGATCAATTTCTAAGATTCTGCATCCGCATCTACCTCCGCGTAGATGACCACCGATCATAGGGGGATACATAAAACATTTTAACAACATTTTTTTAGGTCATACTTCCTTAAGATTAGTTTACATTAAAGCGCTAATATTTCCGAGAAATTAAATCGTTCTCTTATTAATTAGAGGTCAAGGGCGATTAGTTCAATTTTTGGTGCTTAAATATAGGGAAACAAAGATAAACTAGAAAAACTTTTCAAAGGATCTGATGTGATAGGCCGAGCAAGCACAGGATTCTAATCAAATTATATTTTGCATTTATTATTGATGGATGAATCTGAATTCAATGTAAGTACGTTTTCGTATTACGGTAATTTTTTTTTAAATTTACTTACATTTATTATATAAAGTGTTTTTTGAGCCACCAATTAATGTTTAGCAAATTATTTAATGCATTGGAATATTTCTATTTCATCATTAACTTACTTTTTGTGGGCAAGACCTAAAAAATAAGTTTTCGATTTACTTCGACAGCCTAAATGTATATTATAATGAAGAGTAATATATTTTCAATCTGCAACCATGAGTCTTAAGCAGTTCAGTTGAATAAAAAACCAAAATTTGCATGTGCTCAGTGACACAATTGCAACAATAATTCCAATTGAAAATCCTCACTACGAAGATTAAATTTGAGAAAGTCTTACGGTTGTGTGCAATCTTCTCACAAACTAAAAACTCCATTGTTAAGTGCAACATTCTTGTAGTTGTTATAGTTGTGTTTATAACTTTAAAAATAAAATTTTGTAAAACAAAATTTACAATTAGGAGTAGAAGCAGTAGAAAACTACACTTTTCAAGTTGCTTCCTTAATTTGTGAAAAGTTAAAACAAAACGGAACATTTTGAAAATCTACAACTTTGCAACTTCCAAGCTGCTCTCTGACACTTAGTGTTTTATCCTGGTGAATGTTGGAACTTTTACAACTCGCACCGGCCTTATAAAACCAGCAGTATGCAACTACCACTTGCTGCCTAGGCCTTAGAAGATCCTACTTTGAGTTCGAGTTCTCGCTTATTACAATAAATATTGAAACCGAGAAGAAGAAGACAAACAAAAAGCAAAAAACTTTGGTTACTTCTGTTGCTTGCTGCTTTTGCCTTTATTTAAAACTTGGAACTCAGTTTTGAAGTTTCATTCGTACTTCGCACTTCCTTCAGCAACCAATGCTGCATGCATCAGTTTATTCTTGTTCTTCTTCTTCAGCTGCTGCTTATTGATGCTATCCAGCTAACGGTACAAAGGGGACAATAAATTCTAAAGTGCTTTGGCAAGAGTGTAAAAGTTTCCTTCCTGCCTGCCGCCTGTCTATCGTAACTACCCGCAGCTCCCTTACTGTTGTAACTAAAGCATATTATTGCTATTTGGGGAACAACAACAACAACAATAAATATTACACCAACATAAAGTACATAAGTAGATAGGGAGCGAAGGAAAAAAACAAATTCTAAAAAGCAAAATTCAACTTAAAAGAGTCGAGTGACTTTTCAAATTTGATACTCGTAGTTGTTCCGATTTCTTTACTTGATGGGTCGGTGGTGCACAACAACAAGCAACAACAACAACTACGGCCGAGACTGCGTTGCATAGACTCTGAATTGTTTGATGGAATATAAGTTAAATTTTAAAATTTGTTGTTTTTTTTTTGATATTGTGGTTCCTGAGTAGGATGTTGGACTCCATTGTAAAATTGCATTGTGCAAGGTGAGTATTTTCATACAAAAAGCAAAAATATAGAAAAAAAAGAGAGAAAGAAAGAGGATGAACAACTAAAAATTAAAGGAGAAAGCTTGTAAGATGTAGTACGAAACGAAATGTTGGCTTATTTGTTGGTTCATTGATTGTTTGAAAGCGAAAAACTTTTGAAATAAAATTGAGTCAAAATTGAAGGACTTGGGAAAAAATTAGCAAATTTGATTTTAAGGAATCAACATCGTTATAGAAATCATTTAAAGTATTACCTCTTTTATTATTACTAGAGAGTATTTAGTACTCGATGAGCAAGTTTAAGTACGCACATAAGCACTTTAATAGCTTCTACTAAAAGTAACCAGAAAAAAAGTCTCAAGAATAATTTCTTTACAGCACTGAATAATGGGAATATTGGTAATTCCTTTACAAAACGCACGCCATGATGAACCGAAATTTTTCTTACAGCTTATATACATAAAATAACTTGACGGGTGTGTTTGGATTGAACTGAATTTTTTTTTTAAATTTCAATTTTCGATAATACTGACGGATGCTTTTTATTTGATGCTTTATAACGTTGGCTTTCGAAATAAATTTAAAAAAAAATATGTTGTCAACAAATAAAAAATAGTAGCAAATTAAATGTTTAAATAGTTCAAGCATGGTACCAGAACTAATTGAAAAGAAATATCATTTTATTGTTTATTATTTTATCTACAAAACACGTTTTACAAAAAAGTGGAGTCTCTATTAGATTGGAAGTGCAGTGTGCGACGAGTCAAAAGAAGGGAACGAGTATCTGGCCGATACACATAATGAGCAGGAAAGGGAGTAGAAAATATTTGAGCCTTAATTAAACCGAAACATTCCCTAATAAACATAATGATTTTTCGACTAAAATTAATGGACGAGAGACTAAACACATCATTTATTTGAATAGAGACATTTTCTTTTATTATTATAAAGTTAAAATTTTGCGATAAGCAACAAAATGTCGGACAACTGCACTTCGCGGCAAACTCTTGCCAGAAAATTCACGTTTTTATAGTGGATCAGTGTTCTCCCTTGAAATGTTTCGTATTCATAGCTGTCAAACTTAAATAAAAAGAATTCCGCGAAATTCAAATACGGAGCTCTTGTTGGGACATCGCATGTTTCTCAAAACTAAAGACATATTTTTATATGAATTGTAATATGAAACAAACACTACACCGCCCAAAATTGATATAGGAAGCTGAAATTTTTGGAAAATTTTCTTCAAATTCGTTTCTATAGTATAAGATTAAACAAAAAAAATACTCTTTCGGGTGTATCTTCAGCCACACGAAAAATATGGACGTGGTTTGACAACAGTGCGTGGCCCTGGCCATACAATTTAAATACCTAAAATACCACTATATCTTGGCACCTAAGGCATACTTTTTCTTTTTTTGTAAGTCGGATTTTTCCTCAATCTAAAATATTAGCAAAACAAATAAAACCCATCCACAAAATTTTCAAAATAAAAACACTAGACGTCCAATATAACAAACTAATTAATGCACGGGTCAGTCGTAACATCGAAAAATTCGTTAAGTCTAAGTGATTTTTTATTAAAGAATCTGGCTTTGTTTACGCATCTACTCGTAGTTAAGTTAGATTTTGAAATGAAATAATTACTTGCGATTACTTTTACTCGTATTTCCTTTTTACCATCTTCAATTACATATTTTTTTAAACTTTATCACATAAAGCACTTGCAGTTAAATACTTGCACGGTTTGGAGAACTTCCAAATCATAATACAAATATTTTTTTTTAATCTTCTCTATTTTGTTATCTTATAAGTTAATAATAACGTTTTAGATAACTATGTATCTATAGGAAAAACACTAAATGGTATGTTCTAAAAAATTTGTATTTTCTTACATACATACTTACAAGTCGCAAGAACGTCTAGAAAGTTGGTATTTATAACAAATAAGCACTAACGTGTATTCAAGAAATAACATATTACGGTATTTTAATTATCTACGTTATCCCCGAACAAAGAAGAATAGAAGATATGCAACTAAGTTTCTGACAGCCAACACTTTCAGACTAAAAATATTAATTTTCAATGTAATGCAATGATAATTTCAAAATTTTTATCATCAGTTTCTATCTTACTCTTACAAGTTATATCTTTTTATACGAAAGAATATCTATACAGCTTTCGTAGCAATTTAGCTTGAAGCTTTAAACCAAGAAGAACGCTTGTAAATAAGTGATGGACATGAAAAAATTGTACGTGGACATTATTTTGCTATAGTGTTATAATTCGCACTACAGTACTTACCTTCGAGTAAAAAATTTTTAAACTCTAAATTTAGTTTAATTCATATCAAATAAACGTGCATTTATAAGGTGTCACTACGGAATGTTCATAATTAACATTGCGGTAATTTCACAAAGAAAATTCCTAGAGAAAATTCAAGACTTAATCAGCACTTGCACGAAATGGTGCATGGTACATGATAGTCTGAGCAATAGTTTGAAATAAGTTATTAAAAGTGCAAAACAAACCACGTGGTAGACAAGACTATTTCAAGGTTATATTCTTTATTAAAATGTTTTTAAAGTCCAAGCTACTTGTAAACATAATTTAGAGCGCTCCACTAAAATTGGCAACACTCGTTAGGAAGAAGAGATTTATTACTTGGCAGTAGGTACTGATGTGCTCAATATTAGCTATTGCACTCAACTCACTCATTTCGTTGCGGGTGAAACCCTTGAAATGCAGTATGAATTACGACGAGTGGATATAAATTGAAGGGGAACAGACCTACTCCCTTGACGTGGAGCCCGAAACCAAAGCATTTTTAGTGTTTTCTCAGTTTATTGTTATTCCATTGTATACGTTCTGTTTGTTTCTCTTTCGTCTTTTTTTCACAATGCTGTCAAGACACTAACGACGACATTGCTGGTGACGGTTTGGTTATTGGCCGAAAGCAAAAACAACTAAGTATTTTGGATGTGTTACGCTAATATGACACTTTCACTTTTTCTAAAAGTGATTGTTTGAGATAACTTTCATTGTTTTTAATTATATTTTATAATCTTTTCATCCAACCCTATGTGAAATCAAAATCAACAAGGAATTTTAAAGCAAAAATTACTGAAGCACTGAACTAAATAAAAATTGAAAACTTAAGCAATCAAAAACAAAAATACCCAAAATACATAGGAAAAATCACATAAGAATGAAAATATCCAAAAATCATTTATATATTTTCATTGTTAAACTTTTTTTTCTAAATTACCAAAAAGTTCATTCAAAAAAATTAAAAATAAAAAAATATCATCTCAGCTTAATTCAACTTTTCGTAGTAATTTCGCACTTAGAAAGTTGTTGTTTAGTTTCATTGAGGTGACACTAACAAAACATTGCTTCAGGTTTCTGCACCCGTTGCTGCAATGACAGCAATTGCTTGATTAATCGCCGCCAAGAACTGTTGAGTGCAGTGCAATTGACTTGAATTATTGTTGCCAACTTGTTGGTCCAACTTTGAGTGTGGTGTCATCGAGTATAGTTCATTGAAAATTAGGGCGAAAATGTTATGTTGGCGGGCGTTACGTTTCAATAGTTTCAAAAGCTCACTAAATGCTTTAAACTCGTGCGTACTTTGATATAGATATATCTGGTTTTTGCTTAAATGGCGTATTTTTTTAATAAATAAAATACGTTAGCTCATATATCACGACATGCGGCCACGTACACTCCCAAATGACTTTTCGATTTCTACATAGACTGACTTTGACGCTAAGCCCCAATTGATTGATAAATCGACGCTGGAACAATGGCCAGATACTGACAATAAGTCACTTTAATGGACAGCGGATAGCTCTAATAAATCATGCCAGCAGCATTGCCGTTAACAAAAACGTGCAACTGGAATGGATGTTGATAACAGTGGCTATGACAAAAAAATGCAACAAGACATGAGCGGGTCAATCATTGCTCACGCTTTACTCCAATTAAGGTTTGATTTTAAAAATGTTTCTTTTTTATTCTTTAGTTTTTGTGAATATTGAGTTGGCAAGTACAAATGCGGCCAGTTGTTCCGTCTCTCCCGTGTTATTTTATTTCTAAGGATAGTCCTTCAATTTGAACTCTCTAGATTCTAGAGTCTAGAACTATGGTAGTCACTAGTAGTGGCAATAAAAATTTTAATTTCATACTTTTAGGACCTTGAGTGTTTTGAAATAAGTAATTTTTACAGTCTGTATACTCAGACTCCTGCTGATTGACTGTTAGTCACTCGGTGCAAGGCAGAAAAATACCTACCGTGAAATATTGCTTGTTTAATGTGCTTAATAATTTCCACAACGTCTGTCTATCTGTCGAAGCCTCAAAAGATATTCACAGTAATGGGCTTAATCATTTCAAGAAGTCATGCGCCTATAGAGTAGAAGTTTCTGTGAACTTCGTAAAGTTTCATAATTTGCAACTGTGTTGCTCCATGATGCAGGGAAACTAGTGACGTGAATTGGGCGAAAATTTCATACCGCTTGAAACAGTTTGACCATAAAAGAAGTTTCACTCATTAACTGGAAAAGTGTGCGTGATATAAAAAATATACCTAAATAAAAGTTTTAGAGGAAATAAAAACAGTTTGATTTTCTGGTCGTTTTGAAATTTCGATGAAAAACCGCACCTTTGGAGTCATAACAGTTATTTTGGCGAAATGCAACAAGGGCAGTACATATAATATATAAACATATTTTCAGACTGTATGAAAAAACTACACTAAAATATGTCGTCGACTACCGTACTGAGATCTTATTAAGCATAAGCCACACCAGCTCAGCCAGAATTGATAAGCTTTTTGCCGTTTAGAACACATTGGAAATTACGGCAATCTAAAAAAAATACACTTTATACATACATATACGTATAAGCTGTTTCTCGAACGCCAAAGTTGAATGAAATTTTGTATGTACGAGTACATAGTTATAATCAAAATAATTGTGATATTGAAATTACAGGTTCAAAAGCTAAGCTAACTACTTTTATTTACACATTGGTGCAAGTAATCGATATATACGAGTACTCGTATATTGGCTCCTCAGATTTTCATTGCATGTGTAGTTCAATAAATAAGTGAGTTCAAGAAAATAATAACAAAAATTGCTGTACAAGAAAATGCTTAGAATAATGAAATTTTGAAATTTGTTAAGTGAAAGTGCCAATTACATATTTCAGGGAAATCCCCCATAGGTTTGTTTGTTTGGTTTCAATATTCACTCCATCTTACTCAGAAAACTTCGTTGCACATTTCCTAATTTTTGAACTTGAGACATTTCGGAATTTTGTTTATTTCTCGGTTTGCTGTCAGAAAATATACCATATATCTGGGACTGGCATATAATTACTTCTTAAAGCTGTAGCATCCAAGATGCAAAAGCGCTAATAAGCCAGACGAACTGTTAAATTAAATATGCGATAAACGGTAAAGATAGTCAGAGAGCAGATAAAAATCATACCCTATCAAAGTGCAAACATTGATATCAAAAGAATGATACGAATTAAATAAATCATGCTGCTGATGAGTGCAACTCATCATCACTCGACTGGAGCACTCATTTGAATAGAGCAGCACGCTCAAAAGGTGTCCAAGCCTACTCCAGCATTGGTAACAAAATTGTTGCAATGTCAGTCAACGTTTGAATTCTGTTTCGTAAACAACAAAGTGGAAAGACTCCAACAACGGTATATTGGGCGTATGTATCAAATTGCAACCTGCAAACCGTTCGTTTCCCTCAATCCTTCATCGCCGCATTCAGTTACCCCATGCACCCGCATGATGACATCGAGAAACGCACACATCGTCGCGTACAAACCAACACCAACGCATAATTTTTTAAGTGCGAAGTGAAGAGTCGGAAAAAACCACAAATAAAAAATAGAGAGAGCATCCCAGAACGACATTAAAGCAAATTGTGAAACCGCATATTTGTCAAGAGACGGCGCCACAATAAGCGGAAGTAGTCGCGCGTCAGTGAATAATAGCGGCAGGGGCAAAAATACGCGTGAAAATAAGTTTTTTTGTTCCGAAGTTTTTAAGTATTTAAAGTGTTGCCAGTTTTCCCAGTGCTGCCAATATTGTCAACTCATTCGAGTGCCTCATCTTAATTGAATGATTGACAGCATTTATTTTGGCTAAAAGGAAAAAAAGTTGTTGCAAAAAAATTTACCGAAAGTGAAGAGAACCAAAAAAATTTACGAAAGTAGCAAGTTTTTGCTACTAAATTGACAGCAAATTGCCAATAATTGGATTAGTTGAAGCACCAAGTGCCGCCTGCGCTGCTGTCAGAAGTTTTGCCCAATATATTTTACGTGTTTTTTTTTTCTCTTATCACATTGAACTTTGAAGTTTTTTGTGTTGTATATCTGAACTTGTTAGTCTTGTAATTTGGTATTTTTCTTGTTACTACGCCACCATGGGACAAGAGGATCAGGAGGTTTTAATACGCGCCGGCAACACATCTACATCAGCGGAGAGCTTAAATACTGTGAGTAAAATGTGAAACAAATTAAGTAGGAGATTTAAGTCAATGGTTTTTGACTTTTAACACATTTTTCATTCCAACTTCACTCAACATTCGTCATTGTCTTGTTAACGTTTGAAAAGTGGTGTTAGGCTTAGCGCTGTAACATTCACGCTATATGCCCATAATAAGCTCTAATATTCAATTCACCAAAAATGTAAGAGTTTCTGTCAAAAAGTATCTAACAAATAAACAGCATAGTTCTTGTTTTGCAGCAATTTCAAAATAATTTTCTCACTGTTGCTACCTTTTAACTCCAAAGTTGCTTATTATAAAATTTATTAAATTGAAATAAAGCAAAATGATAGTATAAAACATAAGACCCGCTGCTCGACCCTGACGAGTGCACATTGAAGCGTAACATTTAGTTTCAATGCGACTCAAATAACCAACAAAAGTTACAGCATGGAGCTACAAATACATACAGTAACACAAATGCGATTGTATTGATGTGATGGTATTCGAGCTTAGTGAAATTGTAGACAATCGAAGCTTCAAATGTACTTTTAAGGAGCCAACTGTACTTTTATTTGTCTTGAACAGCCAATTTTATAAAAATGTACGAAGTTTTTGTATAAATAAAAATTAAGAAAAAAAAGGTTCTCACTTTTGTCATCTCAAAAACCCTAGCAAACTAAGATATATATCTCATTAAATTACAAAATCTACACTTTTCTATAATTTGCATTCACTAAATAAAAAGGTCCACACATTGCGATTATTTTCATTTTTTCATTTACTAAAAGAAGGTAATTATTATAAATTATCCAAATGTACCGAATGTACTGAAAACGTGTCGAATGTACTGATGACGATTTTGCAGGACGCAAATGTACCGAAACAGGTACAATTGTACCGAAAATGCATCACTGCCACAGATAAGCTTCATTTGTGTTCGCTTTACCTTGCATAGAATTCGCCTTAAGCGCTGCTAATTCTGTGGTTAATGAATTTTTTTATTATGTTTCTTATGTTATGTTAATATGTTGAGTGCAGTTGTGGTTGCATTCATGATAGTTTTTCAACAAACAATTCCAGCAATTTTAGATATCTTATTATTAAGACAAGAAATAAATCAGCTAAGAATCTCGTTTAAACGCATTGACTATCACCGATAATTTATAAACAACAATATTTAAAAAATAAAAATAGCTTTAGTAAACAACAAATAAATAAATAAATGAATGAATGTTTTTTTAAGATGTGTCAGCAAATTACAATAACCTTATATGTCTAGACAAAGCGTCTTGAAAGAATTTGCATTAATATCGAAAACTGTATTGGCGCCTCTTGTTTTAAGTTGCATACCCATTTTCAAAAATATTGATTTAAGAAATGGTGCAAGTTAAAGGTGATATCATATTTTCCAACAAAGTGTGTATGGTTTTTGGACAGTTGTCGATTGAGGAATTCGAAATGATTACTTTTTCTTAATCTTCTTTTCGTCTTATAAAAAAATTTAAAATTTTCCGAAGAAAAATGAAAAAATATTTGAATTTCTACTTTCAAATTGCAAAATCGGCACACATTTGTTTACCCCCGATCCCGTTATTCAATATTTTTAATGTATTGTTATTTCCTTAAAAGAATGCCGTAAACCTCATATCATTATCTTATTTCAAGGCCAAGGTATCAAAAATTGTCTATATTAACAGATCTGGCATTTGTCATTTGCCATGTATTTCAAACTCATGGGCGTATAAAGCAATGTTGGGTTACTAACCGAAAATTTTACGGTGAGCACTATATATTTTTACACCGGCCAAACTAGTTTTAAGGACAAACTAGTTTTTTCTAGGCCAAACTAGTTCATCCAAAGCGAGTTAAGATGAACCCGTTTTGCCTAGGATTTTTTATTTACTTTGACGGCCTCACTCCCAATTTTCTTAAAATTTTAGTATATTAGTGTAAGGGAACGTTCAAGTATTACGTAATGCAATTTGGAGGGAGGAAGGCTCTTGTAAAACGTTACGAAGCGTTACAGGGGAGGAAGGGGGTTTGAACGAGTTGGTACGTAACATTGTTTTTGAAGTGAAACTTCCTTAGCAGGGGGTGATTTGAAATTAGGTGTGTATAATGAAACGCTTTTGTTTATTGAATAGCTGCAGCGCAAATTTTTTATTAAAATGATAAAAGCTTACGGGAACTAGGTTAGCTACAGCAATAAATGTCACTAAATTATCAGCTTCGAGGTCAGTTAACCAAAAGCTGAGATATAAGCGTGGAAAGATTACCTATTTTTATCAATTTTTTCAAGCAATGCACTGATTAACTACCAAAGCCTTGCCATAGCGAAGAAAAAAATACTCACTTTTACTTTAAGAGTTTATTAATATAAAATAGTTCTTCCTTTGGAGGGGGGCAAAAAATCTTAAAAAAATGCGTTACGTAATACTTGAATGCCTGTTAGTGGGCGGCCTTTGGCCGAGGCTCAGAATTTGCATCCTCTAATATGTCCAATTCCGTCTTCTCAGCGGCCTTCGGCTACGATTTACATCAGCGTTGGATATACTATGATGTCAAATTTTGAAAATGGAAAGCTTTTATAAGCAATTATAAAGATATAGCACGTTTAATAATCAGAAACGTACTAAAAAAAGACGTAAGAAAAGCGCAGCGTTTCAGCATCGTGGCGAGTAAAGACGTGGCTCACTATGGAAGAAGAGAGGTTTTCAAGCACTTCTCTTCTTCATATAGAAAATAAGTATCTTAGAGAAAACATTACAACGAAACAACGAAAACTTAAACTGTTTGAACCAGTTGGAAAATCAAAGTAAATATTAATATTAAATCAAAATATGTAGTTGGGCTTCGGTTTCATCGGCCATCGCTTTTCAGGAGCCTGGCCCACCTTGGAAAATGATTCTAGATATGCCCATGTTCAAACTGTAACCTTAATTAAAATAACAAAACTGGGCAAAGCTCGGACATTATAGGGCATTGAGACAAGCTTTTGCTATCTTTCCTGTACATCCCATCCTGTAATCTTACACACTCGTCTTTTCTACAGCGGTCTCTCCACCTAATTCCATGCTAATTACTCAATCCATGAGTTCTTGAACGCGATTATGCGCTTATCTAGCTAATAATTCGATAGATAGAATGAACTTCTTCTCTTGTATTAGTTAATCGCTGTAGTGGATCTCGCATCTTCTCAGCTAAATGCATTATTTTCCTTTTCAGAATGATAAAAGAGTGCATTTGTCATGTTTCTCAGGACAGGTTGAATGTATAGTTATAGTCCAGAATTCGTGGAAGAAGTAAAAATAAACCAATTATCTTATAACTTTGAAGTTTGTTACTATTAAGAAGTCGCTCGAGACAAATTTGGGTTTATCTCACACTAACAGGAAGCTGCTTATATTACACGGTGCTACAGTGAAATGGAACTTTCAAATGACCCTGTACAAATTGTATGTCTTTTCGGGTACAACACGAAACTGTGTATGAAAATTTTCAAATATTTGTCAAAAACCCGTTTTTTGGCGAATTTTCGCACTCAACAATTTCTAACTAGCTACTGGTTTTGGATTTTGCAATGATGCTATCTTTTCCATGCTTTTTCGATAAAAACAAGTACTCAAAATCCACACATCACCGAAAAGAAACATAGTACTAAAAAGGTTAAGCGGTAATAAATTCAGAGGGAGAGATTACTTTCGTCTGATGTCAATAACAAAACTAAACTAAAGAACTTGCTGTTAGTGCGAGATAATTTCTAAATATTAATTTAGAAATTTTAAAAACAATATCGTTATTTTTTGATGCAAACCATCAATGTTTATCATCACTTAACGTTTGAAAGTAATCTTCACATGTACATTAACAAATTTTATTCGTTTGATGGCTGACTAATTTTTCACGATTCATTGAATTTTGTATTCTTATGTATTTTGTCATACTATCAATTGATTGTTAATCATTATCATCTCAACATCATCACAACTCAATCTTTGCACAGATAACTCACCATTGAACGCATGAGATACTGTGCCCACATAAGCATAAGTATGTCATTAGTGTATTTGCATCGTTTAAACAAATTCTTTGAGCATGAAACACTTCATGACATGGCTTGCTCTACAGGAAATAAGTTAATTTTTCCTGTCTATCACCTTTAGGTGAATTTTCAATCAAAAGCCAAACGAAGGCTTTAGTGCGTCGCATCAAATGGGTACTACTACAGAGTCAACAAAATAATCTTTGATATTAACACCAATATTTTGCATGTCCCGCATTTCCCGAAATTTACTTGACAGACTGTATTTTTTTCACGCTTATGTCCTAAAAAATGTCACTTATGCTCTATTGCACAATTTTTAATTTCCCAATCATCTCAAAACTCTCTACCTTATTCCATACACTTTGAAAAGTCTTTTTAGAACTTCATCTGTCTATTGCGTCACTCACTAAACAGATAATCAAATCGCTGTTAAAATTGATGAGCCAAATAGTCAAGACGCTAAGCCGACCGAAGAACAACAACAACGTGACAACACCAAAACCATCAAGGAGTACTCTAAGCCAAGACAAACAGACTCACAACAAACACTTCATTGTCTAGCAATTGGTACAAGCTGCTTACTTGTCCGCACTGTCGATTCCCTTCATGTCCTCATCCTCGCACTGTATTTACGCCCTACATGGACATTCATTGAAGCAAAAGAAAACTTGGCTTGTTTTTCAATAACTCAAATTGATTCGATTTGATTTGATTTGCAGATGTCACTTTAGACATTTTAAGACGCTTGACAAACAGACGCAGCCGTTGCTGCGTTAGGAAGGCGCAACGCGGCGTATCGCTTGGCCACATGAAAAAAATAAATAAATCTTAGATATTTTCGTATAAAAACGGAAACATAAACAATATTGCGTCAGGAAAACGGTGAAAAAATAGGAAAATAAAATAAAAAACACCATACAAAATACACAACAAAAGCTGAAGGAGAAGAGATAATGGCAGGCAGGCAGTCAGGGTAGATATCTTTCTGAATTTATTTTGCATTTTTTATAATTTCACAAAAATTTGTTTTAATCTTGGTACTGGGAAAAAATAAGAAAAGTTGAACGACGCGACAGTGATGCCATGCAAATGATAAAGAAAAACACAAACAGGGGACACATCTAAAGAGGGCAAAAACGAATAAATTAAAGTGGCTGGCTGGCTACAAAATGGAAAAACAACAAATTGTAGATGCCCGTTACAAGTAGGCTTTTTAATAATATTTTTGTGCCTGATTTGAGACCAGCAAGAATAACGGCCACAGCACCAACAACAACAATAAAGAAATTAAACCATTTTGTTGTTTACTTTTAGGTGCTGCAGAGCGGATATTAAATTTTTTCTACTTTACTAATTTTTAGCACTTTGGGGGAACAATAACAACAACAACATCATAAACAAGCCAACTTTTGGGCAGCGGGAGGAATTGAAATTCGCGGTTAAGCAAACTTTAGATGGGAGTCTGAGGACGGATTTTATGATTTTCGTGAAGCACTATATTTTGGTCTTTTTTCCTTTTATGACGTGTATTTACAGTGTAATTATTTTTACGATTATAACCAAGGTAATTCATTCTCATTCTTTTATCTCTTGCGCTGCTTATGACTTTTTATTGTTAGCACAGTTGAACAGCCTAAAAGTGTGCTACTGCCTTATTATTGCTGTATTTATATGCATACATATTGGTGTTCGTGATAATGTGCGTCTCGTTGTTGGTTATTCGCCATTAAAGTTGCATTAACAATAAATCGTATTTACGAATAATGAGTCACATTTGCAACATCAACCACATAGTTTTACTTCTCCCGGTAATTGTCATGTCTACATACTTGCCGCCAGAAGTTTTCAAAGTGAAACCTTAAAAAATCGTAAAATTGCGCCAAAGAAGAAGGCAAATCTCAACATCAATTGGACTGCACAAATATTTGTGTTTTACCACATGCAACATGTTGCCGACCATAAAATGTTGCAATCTCTGTTTTATCAATTTACTCTAACTAAGTATTTGCATGATGTAGGCAAAAAAGGTAAAAGTACTTCAAGTATTTTTTCATTTTCTTTTAAAAATTAACTTTGTGTGCTTATGAACGAAAGTTATTGTTTGCTTTAGAATTTTAAAGCTGCTGTAGATTTGTTAACCTCTACATATAATTCTTTTTTGAAATAAATCGCATATTGCGAATTTAAAGTTGCTGTTTTTAAAACATCGTCATTTTATTGGGAACAATGGTATTCAACTCAACGCAAAAACAGAATACTAAGGATATATTTTAATTATATTCACAGTTACTTGTTTTCAGTCTCTTATTCTCCGGTGTGAATATCACTTTTAAAGAGTTGAAAGAAATTGTAGCACTTATCGTCAAACGAATAAACTTCATGCTCCTCTGCCCTCTCCACCCACAAGTTCTGGTTTTCTTAAATTTTGCCAATTCACTAAATTACAATTTTAACAAATTTTCGTCCAGATCGTGGCACACTATCTGACAAGGAAGAAGATGATGATGAAATACAAACGGTAATAGGGATGTTGTGTCCTTGAAATTTTACGCATTTACTTAAATGACTTTTTTTGCTTTCGCAAATGGTGGGTAATTTCGGACAAAATGTTAAAACCAAAAAAAGTGTGACATAACAGAGGGTCAGCAATGTCAACAAAATATATGAAGGAGAAGAAGCAGAATGCGTATTTTTTCCAAGCAGTTTCAGTTCCACTAAAGCGTACTTAAGTCAATAATAAATAAAAAAAAGTATCGAAAAAGATAAAATTAACCTTGTTTTTTCTAGCCAGGGTAAGGATGTTGGCGTTTAACCATTTACAGCTTTTTATTGCTCCTATTGTGCGCTATTTCAGCTGTTTTCGTGCTTTGCTTTATTGCATCCGCCTTGGGTAGCTCTTGATTGTGATTTAAGCTTTATATTCTAATTTATTTAAGAGGGAAATATGAATTTAAAAAGATTATGCTGAAACGCCATTCTGTTTTCACACACTTTTCGTCAGTTAGGATTTGATCAGGTTTTCGCGCTTTTGCCATTACATCGCAATTAAAAAACACTTTCTCATGTGACTTGTTGGCTTCTTTTTCCCAACCTTAAATGCGGTAAGCCATGCCCACATTTGAAAGCATTTGAGAGAGTTTATGACGTGATTTTGAAACAGCAAAATGCTTCTCTGTGCGGAAAGCAGCAAGTCTAATTTGCAACTTAATAAGATTTCTATTAAATGTAAAAAATTAATGAAATTTTTACAAAAAAAAAATTAAAAATGTTTGCATTATTATCGTAATAACCGATTAAAGTCTCAAAGAAGACTATATTGAAGCATAAGCGTTGAAGCATCTCTATGATTATATGTGAGAAGTCGACGGTTGTTAAAAAAACTTCTTTTTATTTTTTAACTACCCCATATTAAATTGGTTTCATACTTTTTTTCTTTCTTCATTTACATACGTTCATATATTCACTGATGTCCAATTTTTCCATAGAGCAATGCAGTCTATGAGCAATCGTCCATAAACCAGGGTTTTTGTAAAAACTATGGTACAGTAGTGCCCTCCAATAATCTCGCTGAAAATCTCACCTACACTTGGTACAACCTGGATGTGTTTGGCGCTGTACACCAGCCGGGGTCTGCGTGGAAACAGTTGGTTAATCGATTTAAAGGCGTATTTTGCAATGAACGTCACATTCCTGCTCCACGCAAACATCTCTTGAAAAATGGTTATTTCCGAAATATTTGACTTTTTAGCTACGTCATTTTTACGTACATTCATTTGTTTTTAATTTCGTTTAGTAAGAGGAGTTGCATATCCTGGTGAGCTGCTTGCTGTCATGGGAAGCTCAGGTGCGGGCAAAACAACTTTGCTTAATGCCTTGGCTTTTCGTTCATCCCAAGGAGTTCAAATTTCACCGTCAACTATACGTATGCTCAATGGCTATCCGGTTGATGCTAAGGATATGCAGGCCCGTTGTGCTTATGTCCAACAAGACGATCTCTTCATAGGCTCGCTCACAGCTAGAGAGCACCTGATATTTCAAGCCATGGTACGTATGCCACGAACTATGTCATACCGCCAAAAGCTGCAACGCGTCGATCAAGTTATACAAGACTTGTCGCTGGGAAAATGTCAGCATACTACAATTGGCGTGCCAGGGCGCGTAAAAGGTTTATCGGGTGGCGAACGCAAGCGTTTGGCTTTTGCATCAGAAGCACTTACAGATCCACCATTGCTCATTTGTGATGAGCCCACATCGGGATTGGATTCATTTATGGCTCACAGTGTAGTGCAAGTCTTGAAAAAACTTTCACAGAAGGGAAAAACTGTCATACTTACAATTCATCAGCCCTCATCAGAATTATTTGAATTGTTCGATAAGATATTGCTGATGGCTGAAGGAAGAGTAGCATTTCTAGGTACTCCCAACGAAGCTGTAGACTTCTTTTCATAGTAAGGACTGCCGGAAAAGAAGAAGAACTTTTTTTAATCCTCCTTTTTTCACTGTTCAGTATTGGCGCTCAATGTCCCACCAACTATAATCCCGCCGATTTTTATGTGCAAGTTCTCGCCATAGTGCCCGGTAGAGAAGTGGAGTCAAGAGAACGCATCGCGAAAATTTGTGACAACTTTGCGGTAGGCAAGTGAGTATAATAAAACTACATACAGTTTCCTACTAAAATAATCTTTCAAATCATTTTTACAATGCTCTCATGTCAAGCTACAAAAATAAGAAAAAAAAACATTTTTCTCACATGTAATTTATATGGAAAATGGAAAGTTAGAAACAGGCACCTCTAAATGTTAATATTAAGAGCTCAAATTTTTAGAGGCTTTCTTCACCTTCCTGAAAGTTTTAAGCCTGTTTTTTAGTTGAAAAAATAAAGTTGCTCAAAAATGGCACACCCTAGTGTACAACTAACAAAGGATCGAGGCGTCCGTGGTCGCGGCTAAAGTTTATTTTCGACATTAGCCCCAAGTTCTACTCTATTAGGGCCATGGCGCTGCTAGTTTTGGTCAAAGTCCGATTTCATTGGCGTCGCATGTCGCATACCGCCTCATAAACTTATGCAATCCAAATACTTTTCGAAAAAGTATTCAAAACACTACCTTAAGATGGGCTGCCGCGGCGCTGGTTACGTGCTTTGTTAAATTTAATTTGTTAGAAAAGCACCAAATGCTTTAAGCTTTTTCCATGACTGATGAAAACTTTTTTTCAAAAAAAAAAACGAGACTAAACGGCGGAGAACTCAGTTATGTCCGAAAACAACGTTTTCTGTTTTCCTTAATACAGATGAGCATATGGCAAAAACAAACTAAAGGTTTTAATGCTTATGAGTAGGTCGCATCAAAAACCAGCTAAGTGCTGGAACCGCTCTTTAACTTTACATATTAAAGACGGTATTCAGTGAAAAGTTATAGCGTGAATTCCCGAACTCACTGTCATTTCCACCTTCAACATCGCTTTATGGCACGTCTGGAAATATGTATTTTCTAAATTCAAACGACTGTCTTCTGGACTGTTTTCAAGTTTTCTTTTTATTATATTAACTTGTAATTCTAATTTATTATACGATATTGCCTAAAATTCTAAGTCACGTCAATTTCCGTCATCCGTTGCAAACAGTTGAAAAATGAAAGACGGAAATTCAAGTCTCCCGCCTTCAAAGTGTAAAAATTTCTACATCTTAATTATTATTTTATGAACAGAGTGTCACGAGAAATAGAACATAGCTTTCAAAAACTAGAAATCAGCGCCAGTGGATTGCCCATGAACGAAGAGAATGGCTTTGTCTATAAAGCTACCTGGTTCATGCAACTACGTGCAGTACTTTGGCGCTCCTGGCTGTCCACCTTAAAGGAGCCTTTATTAGTTAAAGTGCGTTTAATACAAACAACAGTAAGTGATGGATCTTCATTCCAACTAATTTCTGCAATTAAAATATCTTTGTTTTTCATTACAGATGGTTGCCGTTCTTATTGGTTTAATTTTTCTCGGACAACAGCTAACCCAAGTAGGTGTTATGAACATAAACGGTGCGATTTTTCTTTTCCTCACCAACATGACCTTTCAGAATGTATTCGCTACCATTACAGTGAGTTTCTTGTGTCATAAAACTGCCATTAAAGTAATAATGTCGCTTATAATAGGTTTTCACCTCGGAGCTACCTGTTTTCATGCGAGAGGCCCGCAGCCGCTTGTATCGATGTGATACATACTTTCTGGGTAAAACTCTTGCCGAACTACCGCTCTTTCTTACAGTGCCTTTTGTGTTCACTGCGATTGCATATCCTATGATTGGACTTCGTCCTGGACTGACGCATTTTTTAACTGCACTGGCCTTGGTTACATTGGTTGCAAATGTTTCGACATCTTTTGGGTACTTGATTTCATGCGCTAGTTCGTCCACATCGATGGCACTTTCCATAGGTCCACCGGTCATCATTCCATTTTTACTGTTTGGCGGATTTTTCTTGAACTCAGGTTCAGTACCTGTGTACTTCAAGTGGCTCTCATATCTTTCTTGGTTTCGTTATGCTAACGAAGGGTTGCTTATCAACCAATGGGCCGATGTGCAACCAGGTGAAATATCATGCACTTTATCCAATACCACATGTCCCAGTTCGGGGAAAGTTATACTGGAGACGTTGAATTTTTCAGCCAGCGACATGCCATTTGATTATATGGGTTTGGGGTTGTTAATCATTGGATTTCGAATGTTCGCGTACATTGCATTAAAAATACGTACCAAGCGCAAGGAGTGAGACAAAATAAAACATTAAAAAAAAGCATCGAAAAATCAATAGGAAATGTTTTTATAAGTAAGAACATGGAAAAGGTTAAAATTTTTAAATAAATTGTAATCAATAGCATAAAATTTGTTTTATTTCGTTCGCTGCCATCATGATATTGACTTTTGCATCTAAAATTTCCAAGGCCGATATAGTACAAGTAAATGTTCAGGTTTTTTTTTTGTTCTATTTGTTTGTTTGTATTCTTTATTTTATACAAAAACCTTTGGAACTAAAGGCTTGGAAGTATAAACTGAATCTAAGACTGCCAATGAATAACAATACTTTGCGATCTCGGAAAATTTTAATCACTTGACAGCACAGGACCGGCTGTTTAATTTTACAGATGAGAACAGTGTCCAATTTTTTCACAGAATGAATTTTCAACTCAATTGAGATTGAGGGTCTGGACTGTCTTTAAAAGTGTCTATTTATTGTTTTTCTTTGGTAAATTTCAAGTATTTTATATTTTCGTTATATAATTTTACGAATTTTTCGATTTAAATAATGAAGTAAAGGCGAATATTTTGCTGGAACCAGATGGCACACAATAAAAGCCAACAAAAAATTCTTCTCACATTTGCACCAAAATATTTAGAATATTTGTGACACTTTTCCATATATATTAACTATAATTAATTTTAATTTACATAGGAAACTAAAGTTTCACTTCATAGTCATGCGTAATTGTATTTTAACACAACAAAACATTAAAACGTGTAACTGGCAAACATTAACCTAAAAGATATTTAAAGGTAAAATGATTGGAAGCTCCGGTGATAGAAATTAATTAAGACCTTCAGGTAATGTCATGTACACAAAAATATGACCCATCTGAAATCATTTGGTCTCACCATTACACGAATTATGACAAACCTCAAAACAGATTTGATGAGCAAAAATATAAAACGTTACTTCTATTCTACACTAAACACAACACTTAACGGTTTTTGCTTGTTCGAGGGTTGCCACACCTCATGATGTTATTACGCCCACTTTTGGCATAGAGATACTTTATAGCAATAATTCTCTTAAAATATCGTTTATAACATATTGCGTATGTTAGGCGTCATTAATACCTTTATCTGAATACTTTAACTTACACAATACTTTTGGTTAGAAGATTAATACCCACGCAATTTTTTTCGATTACGAGCGAACAAGGCTACTGCTAACTAGACATGATAATATTACCGAAACGGTATCGTTCATCATTTAGCTCCAGTAATGAATTATCTTCATCGAGGAAAAACAGCAGGTCAGCGAGCTCAACAGCAATATCGTTAACGATGGTTTCTCTTATAACATTCGATACTTTGACGCCCCGGGTTCGGGTATAAACTTAGTACACTACCATCGAGTTGTTTTCAAGCGTTTACTCTATTTCCGAAAGGAACTAATAGGGCGTCCATACAAGACGGGGAAGGGGAGGGTTGTAAAAACGGAAAAAAAGCGGACATTCGGGGGGAAGGGGGGTCGAAGCCTTTTCAGGCGTTAATTTTTTTAAAATGTTTCTCTTGAAGTTTTTCGTTTTTTTGTCCATAAGGAACAAAAATAAAAAATAAAACGTGGGGAGTGCCATAATCCCTTGTGAACGTTATGCAGGAGGGAATTTTAGATTCCAAAACTTTTACAGACATATTATATGGACGAACTTTAATCTCTTATCAACGTATTTTTGAATTCGATAAGTTTGTTTCTTTGACATAGTCTTACTGACTTAAAATTTATCGTCATAAACAGAAGATTTTTAAGTTTTTATCGAAAGCCTTAAAACTGTAAAAAGTTCGAAAAATATCTGAATATAATATCAATATTGAAAAAAAATTACGACAAAGATCAACCACAGCATGGGACATACTTAGTTCCCCAAAATAATAAATCGCCCATGTATGTATGTCTTCATGTATGAGAATGTTCTATTATCAAAAAATTTTGACTTTGTAGAAAATGGACGTGGCAATCAATATAAAAATTTAATAGTACGTGTGTATCAACAAATTATTTATAAATTATCCACTTACCTACAACTAACTAACATTGCTTACACAAAATCAATCAATCTTGGTTGTTTCTGCAGTTTTTGTTACTCCGACACATGTACTTGCATTTAAAATCATTACGGCAACCTGTCAAAAATTCAATTCAATCTAAATTATTAACGCTGATCTCCCGGATTTCGAAATTACGACGCGTTTATTCGCAGCTACATATGATGGAAGCTGCGTCAGAGATTTTGATTAAAAAGAGCAGCTGCATTTCACAATATTTGACAACAAATTAATGAAGAAAAACGTGAGCACTCTTTAAGACACCTAAAAAAATTATATAGATGAAGAGCCAAAACGATTCAACGAAAAAATCGAAGATCAAATGCACTTGCACTGAAATAATAAAAAATGTGCAAAAACATAAAACAAATTGTACGCTAGGGCAATCAATCACTCACACAGCAATTACATGCATACATTTAGCGCTCCGATGACAGCGAGGTTTCTGCTTTGAACACAGATTTTAAATCAAATTTTACTAACTTTTGATTTTTCATTTTAGGCTCGTATCGAACTATGAATATTCACTAACACTCGCGAATCTTACGCGTATTAATTTTTAAAAATTTTAAACTACGATCACGTAAAAACTAAATGATTTAATACAAAGAAAAAATCTGCTCAAAAATTGCACTTAAATATGTAGTTAACATAGCGGATGTTAGTAATGTTCAAACTGTTATCGATATTAGTGAAAAATCGAAGTTATGTTTATTGAATATATATAAATTGATGACTTTAATGTTAACAGCTTAATTATGCACATTAAATTTAAAATTTGGTTGAACTTTTTACTGTAGATATATGATAACATACATTACAGAAAATTTAGAATTTTTTTTGGAATTGAGGTATGAGTAGTTTTTTTAAAATACAGTAGACATAACGAACTAATCAATGCACGAGCCAGTAAGAACATCGAAAAATTTGTTGTATCGAAGTGATATTTTACCAAAAAAATAGGCTTTTATTAACGCCACATTTATCTGCGGCTACTTTTACTGACATTCCTTCCTTCCCACCTTCAATTATTTTAATTTTGTCACTTAACGCAACGCATATTGTGGGAGCGGGTCTTGTAAAACGTTACGTTGCGTTACAGGGTAAGGGAGGTTCGAAAAACGCGTTACGTAACATTGTGTTCGAAGTGAAACTTCCTTAAGGGGGGGTGATTTGAAATTAGGTGTGTATTATGAAACGGATTTGTTTATTGAAAAGCTGCAGCGAAAATCTTTAATTAAAATGATCAATGCGATTAAGACAATAACAAAGGTACTTTAGCAACTTTCCGGTACTTTGCGGGGGGGTACAGAAAAACGTTACGGCAGCGACATTTAAAAAATTTTCAAAAATTGCATTACGTAATACTTGAACGCCCCTAAAGCGTTTCCATTGAAACAGCAAGATTTGAACACAGCAATCAATTTTACAAAATAACTTGTTGAATAAAATATAATTTACTCGTAGAGATATCAATGTAAAAATTTCAATTTCAAAAACTGTTCATTAAAATAGTACATTCGTTATATCGTTATACGTTATATTGGACGTCTACTGTAGTAGATAAGTGAAATAAATTTTATACAGCTCAAAAATTTTTTCTTCTCAACGAAGTGGTGGTCCCCACTTTCAAAAATAACGACTCATATAATGTTGGTAAGGGAGACTGCAACAGGGCCGTAACTAAAGGCTTCATGCAAGAACTAGGCTGAGCGGCTCCCAAAATCGCAAGAATTTCTTGTATTATTTTTTGACAAATCCTTTTCCACTCGTTATATTGGAGTTGATTAGCAATGAAACTTACATGTCTGAAATCAGAAATTTTATGAAAATTTATTCAAAAAAAATTATTTACGTACATTTATAACATTTGTCTTTTAATTTTTTTATTTTTAATTTTATCTTATTTATTTCTCGTAAGATTTTTAATGCCTACATTTTTGAAAACGTTTCCTCTGATACAAAAATTTTATTTGTAGGTTTTTTATATTCTTTTATATCATTTCAATTTTTTACTTAATTTTGCTTAAGCAAATGTGGTCCCATTTTTATTCTAACGTAAAGCATCTTTGACTTTGAACTTGCTTATCTGGTTATCCTAGGACTGAAACTACGAACCATGTTTTCTGACGTCATAAGTTCGCTAATATCAGATAGCCCAAAGCCACCAGTCTCTTAGAAAAGCCAATTTTATATTTTAGTAGAGATTTTAAAATTACTTTGTGCTGCGTATTTTGTTTTGGATTTTTTTAAAATATAACACCTTATCGCAAAATATGACCACATGAATAGACCACATATATGTATTTGAATAGTGGTCGAAATAGTAAAAAATATGCCAGTTTTCGATGATCGATATATGGGTGTGTTTATGTATCACATCGCTCAATTTGAGCCGCTATTAACCTCAACCCTCTCTTCCTAACGTGACCTAACGTTGTTTCCGTTTAAGTCTGTCAAACACGAATATGTGTGCGATTTTCTGTTAGTTCGGATATCGGTGGAAGAGATTAATCAAAAAATAAACACAGGCTTAGATATTCTCCCCACTTACACCTGGTTAACCTTAAACTTTTGCCGAACCCTCTCCACCTATCTAAAGCAAGTGACTGGCTCATGGTCAACTCCATATAAACTTAAAATTATATGAAATTAAATCCAACTCGGTATCCATACTGTAAACCCAGCGATTTCTTTTCACCACTGTACGAACGTACCTATTAAAAAGCGAACGCACGAACTCGAAAGTGACGTAAACAAAAACGTCAGGCGATTTAAGTTGACAGCTGCTGCTGTCATTGCGTTTAAAAAAATTTACTATCGCCGGTTCGTGGTGGTAATTTTGGAATCAATATATTTTTAAAATAAAGCTAATTGTGAAATATTTTAAAAACAATAACACGTAACGAAATACTACCGAGTAAATAAATATCAACCTGGAAGGCGAAATAGCGTCGCCAGCAAAATTACGTCGTACTGCATCGTTTTAATTTCGTCGCTGTTTTCGTCACGGCTTGTGTCTAGAATGGTTGTTTGAGTTTTTTGTTTGTGCGCGCGGTGTGGTGTGGGGATTAGCGCAGTTAAAGCTTTTTGTTTGCTGTTGCTGTTTTAAAGAAACTTATCACCAATTGAGTTTAATCTATGATATTAGTGAGTATTTTTCAAAAGTTTTTGCATTTATTTTTTAATAAATTGAGACGCGAAAAACAAAAAAAAAATATGGAAACAGCTGCCGCTGTCAGTGGGACTAGTGAACTGTGTTAGTCGCTCCTCATTCGGTCTGGAGCGTTCGCTGACAGTAGAGCGGCGCTAAGTGTTGAACAAAGAAACAATTTCGGAGCTATAAAATTTAACTCTTAAAGTCCGACGAATCTGCGTGTCAGAAAAACAGTGCGCGCCTTTTCCCTCTTACACCAGGTGAGTGCAGATGCACTTAAATTGGCAGACAGCCGCTCATGGTCCAGCTCAGTGGACTTCGGACAACTGTTATTTCAATCTTGCGACTTCCACAATCATTTTATTTTTAGTCGCATTTGCTTATTTCTTTCTTTATATTCCAATGCACCTTCTCGTGACGCAACAGTCTACGACACAGTTGCGTCGCAATATTGATTTTTTCTGTTTTGTAATTTCTTTTATTTTATTTCTATAGTTTTAAGTCAGACAGCGGATGAAAAAATAAGTGTAAAAACAAACTACGCGCGTCCATAACCTCAAACTACAAAACGACAACAGCTGATTTGGAGCATCCAGTTTGTCTGGGTAAATCTTTTGTTTGTATGTTCAGAAGTCCTGCATTAAACGTGGCTGAAAAAAACTAAAGTAGTCACGAGACATAGAAAACAGCAACAAAGTCATCATGGATATTGACACCCTCAGCAACGAGTGGAAGGAACTGGATAAGGAATACGTTGAGCTTGAGGTGAGTTTTCGCATTGTGTGGTGGAAATATTTAAAATTCATTAAACATATGCAAGGAACTTGAAATTAAGTTTTACTATCGCCATTTCTGAAGACTATTAAAATTATTACCTCATGAAAAAACAAGATATCTATAAGGAATTTTCTTAAGGACCATCGGTAAATAACACGATTACAAGCGTTCTTCTTCGGCTTTTTTTATTTCAAGTCCAACAGTCTTGGTGTCGAAGGCAAAGTTCTACCTCATGAAAGTATAATTTTCTGTTCCATTTACTCTACCACTCCCTCGAGTTCTTTAACCCCATTGTTTAGTATATAATCATATTTTCTGAAAATAACTACATGCAAGACAATCGACTGAGATTTTTTTCAGGCGGTCTTGGGAAAAAATATTCTTTATTAAAAAGTTGAGATGGGTCCTCAAACAACAAATCTTCCCAAGACTCATCTGGCAGTAAAATTTAAAAATAAGTAATTTTTTAGGTTTTTTTCTTAAAAAATTTAATATCTTAATAGTTATGATTTTTATAATTTTAAATGTATGAAAAAACTTGCAGTCGTTTGTCACGTATGTAAAATTCTTAGGAAAATTTGATCATATTTTTAATCACATACATACTATGTCAAATCGTGCAGATTTCATATCCATGGAGTAAGTATATTTTTCGATACTTTGAACAAATTTTTTTTTGTGTAAGACTCAATTCAAAACTCTCAGAAATTATAGAAAGATTATGAAATTATAGGCGCTTTTTCTAACAAAATATCGCCCAAAATCTTATATCTCTTTTACAGATGATCTTTTGGCCAGCTGATTGGCTGTAAAAGGCGTAATTATACTTCCTTTTTTATATAAATAATTATACCTCGGCTTTCACTTAATTACATCAAAAATCACTTTGAGTATTTCGAGCACGGACTTTCAGGACAATTGTATGGCGAACGTTTTAAGTTTGTTGAAAATAAATTAACGAGTTAGGAACGGGAGAACACTACTCTGTAACAAATGTGTCAAATGTGTGTTTGTAATAGAACTTCCAATTTTACACTTCGCTGGGAAGAAGTTGGAAATGGATTTTAGATACCACCAGACCGCGCAAAATATGGAGTTTTTATTCATTTCATTCATATTTTTTTTGGCGTTAATTTTAATATTACAATTAGCACAATGCAATAAAAACCATTTTCTCAATTGATTTTCAAGTGTTTACCAAAATACTTCGAACCGATCAAATCACAAGACAAAAATGATTTTGTGCCTAACAGCAGTTATCTAGGCCCTTCGTATAAATAGATCAAAAAAAGATTTTGTATGTAAGTATGTATGTGTTACATGCAAAACTAGTTTTTAGGATAAATTAGTTTTTTCTAGGCCAAACTAGTTCAATCCAAAGCGTGTTAGGAGGAAATTAGGAATATTTTAGTATTTTTGGGTAATTGGGTGGCCTTCAGCCGCGATTCAAGGTTTACACCTTCCAATATGTCCAACATAGGATTTGCGGCGGTCTCCGGACACTCAGGTGCTTTATCATGGTAGTGGTGTCTCCACTACTTTTCAATTATTCGAAGCATATATAGCAGGAAATTTCTGTTTTATTTATTTCTTAAAGAAACTCAAAATAGTACTTTTCTTTGCCATTTTTGCTTCAAAAAACCAGACATTAGGGTGGTATTTTTAGCAAAACAATACTGTCATAGAATTCATATTGCCAGAATGTACGGAGTTGTTTTTTTAAGATAAAAAATTAAAACATTTTGATACATCGATACCAAATAATATCTCAAAGTATCGTGTAAGGGGAGAAAAAAAAAACATTGATTTGTTGCTCAAAATTATTTCTATTGAAAACATTTTTTTTTCCAATTGAATTAACAAAATATTAAAAACTGTGCAAAGGACCCTACATAATAAAATAAAAATAATAAGAAGAGTTATTTTTCGACCCCTTTATGCGGTCACCAATGGAAACTGGACATCTTTCCACACACAAAATGATTTCCTGTGCACTTAAAAACATTTTGCCCGGTGTTTGTCCAGCTCGAAAGTCTATGGTCTATGGGTTCTTGCTTCATTACGTCTATTTTAAAATTTTGTATAAATTGAAATATTTCATATGAATTCGTAAATACAAAAACTGCCTTTGTTAATTTTTAGAAATTTTTATATCATTCCATATAATTTAAGTTTTAAATGTTCCTTTAAACCGATATAAACCAAAGAAAATTATTTGTAATAAAGTTCACTTTAAATCTTAAGTTACTCATAATAATCGCCAATATCCGTGTCTGTTTTGTACAAAAATAATTAAAACTACATGGTAGAAGATCCTTAACGTATTTACATCAAACATTATATCATTAAAAATCAAAAGTAAGGCATACGATTTTGACTCAATTTTTCTGGACATAATGAGGAAATCAAAACTTTTAAAATCTCATTGTTATTATACAATAAGACAAAACTAAAATAAAATCCACTAAAATGTAATTTTCACCAATAGGCATGCAATCGAAAGTACATCGAATTTTTGGAGCAGCTACATGGCCATCAGCAAAAATGTTTCAACGAAATCAAGCATCAACGATACAGAATGAATCAGATCAGTGCATCGCTGAAACAGTAAGTCCGATGAAAAAAAATATAAAATATTGTAGTTTTTACATGATTAACTATTTCAAGTTTCAATTGCAAAGTTCAAAATTCAATTAAGATAAAAAAAGAAAGAAATATCAGGTATATGCAATAATATAATTAAATATTTTAGCAACAACAACAGTTTATAGTTTTGTATTCCACCTATCCAACTGCCGGTTTAACTTGTGTACTCTGTCCACAATCATTTATTTGCTGCTTGCTGATAAGCAACTAGCAGCTCAAAATGTTACGCTTACCATCTATAATCAATTCATTTATTAATGATATCAAAACATTAGTATTGTCGCTATGTACGAGGAGTCGCGTTGCGACTTAAATTCAAGTGTGATAAACGTGTTAACAACTATTTTTGTTGCCCACCAGTGTTGTTGTACATACAATTTATTTGATTGGCCTTTCTTCTTGTCGGTTGTGTTCCTTATCAGTCTTTGCTTATCAAGCTACCTTACATACTAGTGTATTTTTGTTTCAAAAAATAAAAAATAGCTTCATTCCGTTGGCTGTCATAATATATTGTAGATAAAAACTTTAACAAAGCGAAATATTTCCGAAAAAGTTATAACTATGAACAACAACATCTTTTTACAACTTTTATTCGCTTACATAACGAAAAAATGTGTTACCACAGTTTTTTGCAAAACAAAATAAAATTTGTAAAGACAAGCAAAACAACAACACCTCAGTTAACCTTCACAATGACTCAACATTCGTAAAACTGAGCTTACTGCAATATTAATCATATGTGTAATAAAGCTAATACTAAATCTCTGAGCTTGCACAAATGGATTACGCGCGCAAGTCACTTCTCAACTATAACCCAGCGAGTTAAAAGTGAACTTTCTTAGCCTTTCTTATTGCGTATTATGCTTAACGAGCGCATGTCTTATCGCATTAAAAAACGAAATTAGCTTTTAGTAATTTTTTTTTGTTGCCAAATTGCTACTGAATCACTGTTGTACTTAAAATTTAAAATGAAATAAATTGTCATTGGCTAGAGGAATCTAACATTTAATTTTTAGCCGAGGTCGCTCAACATGCGATTGATATTTTTTGTAGAGTCAGGTGAATTTAACAGAATGCTGATAACGAAACTTAATAAAATTAAATAATAAGTTTTAGCATAAATTCATATGTGTTAAAAGTTCAATTACTAACTTACAAAAGTGCAGTCATAAGCAAAAATAGCAACTACTGTTTACTAGATCGCAATAGCAGCAGTAGGTTTAAATTTTCTTCTTTGCATTTACTCAATTGTTGATTAAATTAAATTTGCATGTTTGCTTAGTATTCTAAAAATCTTAAAATAATTTTAAAACTGTTACTGCATTTAAGATGTGAGAAATATTTTTTCACATAATAGCTTACGCGTACGGTCTTTAATGAAATTTCGACAACATGTTAAAAGACTTAAAACTCAAACCTAATACATGTGGCTAGGGCTTAAGACGATCAGTGAAAGGTAAAATATTATAAGTTATAGGTACAAGCATAAGACTTAAACTGTTTTAGCCTGCAGGTCAATTGATCCTTGTTTTGTGACTACAGATTTTCGTTAAGTCAACCATGTCTGTTAAACCATTTGATATCATCATATTGTTTTCTTTCACTTTAAGAAGCCCGGGCGGGAAAATTACTGTTTTAAAAAGTGTTCTACGTTCTTATTCATATAGGTTTTCGGTGGTGAAGCCACAAAATCGGTTGGATTGTCCCACTTGTAGAGTTTTCTCGTCTATTGAAATCCACCTTAGACAGGTTTAACTGTCATATGTTTTTTTTTTTTAAATATAATTTGTTGTTTAATCACGTATAGCTATGTATATTAAATTTAAGTGCGAATAAAAATACCTTTTATGTTGACACATATCTACCAAAATTTAAAGTTGGAGCTTAAAACCTATACAGTAGTATAGCCACAAATTTTCGTTAACAAAAAAAAAAAAGAAAAAGAAGAAAGGAATTTCTGTGTTATGTTATGTCCATAGATGTAGTGTGTATTTTTTTTTTAATTGAAATATAGATAAAACAATAAACTCAATATTGGTTAAACACATGATCATAATCATTTAACCACTTAATTGCAGTCTATCGAGGTACTAAAAAAACGGTCGATTTATATTTTTATAGAGTACAATTGAAAGATTTAACCCTTGAATTTCAAACAACCCGAACTTATTATAATACAACAGCAATAAAGATAAATTTTAGCCCAAAATAAACTCCTGGTTGTACCAAAATATTTTTGGTTGTGTATAGTATCAAATAGGAAATTTCAAAATTTCAGAAGTGGCTAAACTCAAAATTATAAATGTCCCAATTATTATGCAATGCATTATTTTTGCAATGAGCTGTTTTAATGAACATAAGCAAATAATAAATTTTAATTTGTTGCAAAAACATTAACGTTTAAACTTTCGTCGTACTTTTGTTTGTTCATTTATGTGCTCGCTTATCGTTGTATATTTAAACTCGCAAAAGCAGTTAATTATAGCCATCGCTGTTGTTATTTGCAAATTTATAAGACTTGTTAAATATTTAAGAAAAATATTTGTTCACGCTCACGTTGAGCAAATTTAAGTAATTAATTAAAATAAAAAAGGCTTTTCCTTATACAATCGCTAAAAAGAAAGAAAAGTAATGGTCTCCTGATCTATCTACAGCATTTTTACAAAAATTCAGTTTAGGTGTTTGAGTAAACTAAAATTAAGGTAATACTTATTAAAAATGGTTTTAATGGCTTAATTTGGTAACCTTTCAAAAGATAAATCAAATAATGCCTAAATTTTTTAATTTTTGAGACAACGATTATTATATGATGAACATTTTTTTCAAATGTCCGATTTTTCACCTTTTCTTTGATCTATAATAAGGGTATTCCTCTAAACGCGGAGATGACTCGAAAATGGTGTACACTACGCGAATTGAGAACATTTCGAACCCTCGTAAAAGACTTTTATGCAACAAAATTTACACAGGCTTCGAAATTTTTCAAAGCAAATTATAGAGTAAGCAGCTTCGAAAAGCTGGAAAGTGAATCAGTTATTGCTGTTTGTCGAAACAATTTGCTGCCAGTTTGAAATTTCCACATAAATTTAACATTATGATTTCTTAATATATCAATACTCGTTTGTCAGAATTTTTGTTTTGATATTTATCTACTTAATTCTACCTATTTTGATATATTTTCTCTTTTTTGTGTGATATATGTTTCATGGTTGCGGCAACACTGATCAAACTGTCAATTTGCCATTGCATAGATAGGAGTGTTCTTGTAAACAAGCTCGAAAAATTTCAAGTTTTACATGTTCTTGAAGTTTTCGTATTTAGAAAAAATCTCTTAATACGTATTGCTTACATGGGCATATAATACTTTAAATCTTTCTAAACTAACGCCTTCGTCAACCTATTTCGAAAGAATTCGCGATAAATTTGAAACCTTTCAACCAAACTGGTGTCTTCAATAAGAAATGTTCGAAATTGTTCAAATCTCAAGCCAATCTCCCATTTTATTGACCGAGCTCAACATTCATTATTTTGAACTGAAATTTCCCTAGAAAGTAATTTTAAAGCCTTAATAATACAATTCTCTCATTTTAAATTAGAGAAAGTTAGTTTTTCAAAACATTGCTCTGTTTTTGAAGAAAATTATATCAAAAAGCGAGTTTCATTCCTCTGCACAGCTTTGTAGAGATATAGTAAAAGTCGCATTGCTTAAATGGGGTAGGCCTACTCAAGATTATAAGAACTTACGTGTAAAACTTTACCTCTACAGTGGTGTGGAAAGGAGTGTATTTCCTTGTGATATGAATAAACTTCAAAATAATTTTTATAAAAATGTTTAGACCAAAGTTATGATTTCAAACATTTCGTATTGAAAACAATACTTCTTTATGTAAAACTTCCTTGTGTTGAATTGCAAATAGTTTGGTTGAATGTTTTGAATTTGTCGTCAATTTACCCAAAATTAAGGTGACGCAGACGCTCGTTTTGAAAGACTTAAAGTATTATATGAATTTTGCTCAATGTGAGCAGTATATGCAACTAATGGTCATCCTTACGACATACGTTATCGTAAAATGAAAAACATTTAAACTTGTTGTGTCTCGAAAACACAAGAGCATACGCTCGTTTGCTGGAAGACCGTCATAACTCAAGAAACCTAAATTTGGAGAAAAACTCATTCAATAAATTACTTTTGACGTGCAAAGTAATAAAAGTATGTCGACATAAACTCTTCTCACAAGGCAAGTTCATTACATATCGATATGAATTTTTCTCACAAAATTAAACATGAAATGTCTTCTATTTCTGCATAATTAACTCGAATATCTATTTTTTTTAAGCTATGATATTATATTTTAACAATATGAAAAATTTATTTTAAGGATACATATGTATGTTTACAACTGACCCTTGTTTTAAGTCATTTTAAATGTTACTATGAAGTCTACACTATAGAAAATCCATTTTTCACGGTTCTGGATGACTAACTTAGTCCGTAATTTTTCTTGCCAACGATTATTTTTACGAGAAATATTTACTGGAGTTTAAATGGGGAAAATTTTATTAGCTACACTTTTATGAAACCCAATAGTATCCAAGAAAAATGAAAATGACTTCCTGTAGCACTTTCAACCCTCTAAATAGTTTTACTTGTTATAAATAAAAAACAATCAAAGCCCAAAAAAACGGCAAATCAAAATAATGCAGGCAAATCTTCGAATTTTTTGAACAACTCCACATACATCCAAAAAGCCGTAACCACACTTAAGTTTTATACAGGAGAAGCAAAAAACATTGTATACTTAGCTTACTCAGTTATCTAAAGAATTCAATCATCGGTTTAATTTTTTTTCATACATATGAAACTCAAAATCTGATACGGCCTTTTGGATGTTAGGTGACGATATGTAGACTATGTGTTAGTTAATTATAATTAACTAAGAATGATGATAATCAAGAAGAATGATGATTAATTTAAAAAGATGAATAATAAATCAAAACCTTTAACGCATTTTAATTTTTTTACACTGTTAAAAAAAAAAACTCATAATGCATGCAAGTGTGTATTTATTTTCTTTCAAGATTTCTATAGAAACGATAATATTGGAATTAATCGGATGTACGCTACATACTAGGCCTGATTCTCTATATTCTCTAATATCATTAAAATGCATGTGGTTTGACGGAGGACAATAGGGTCTGTTGTTTCTGCGAAATAAGTTTTGAGCTTGAGTCTAATTGAAAAACCACGGAATCAAGTGTACAAATTTTTGAAGGTGGGAAATACAATGATTTAAAGCGTACATAAAATTTGTCTGCTCACACGAATGATGATTAATTTTGTACATACAAGTGTATATTGACCTCTAGTCCGGCGCGATTTTTACCGCAAACCTGTTGTTTTAAATATTCTTCAATGACAATATTTTATATGTATATTATGTATTCTATGTGATGTTAAACCTACTACTTTTTTTTATCAGCTACTACTTAACAACTTAGCTTAACATTTTCTCGATTGTTTTAATTTTAGATGTAAAGCTGCCAGTACATCGGAAGAAAAAGATAAAGTCGCTGAACTAAATAAAAACACTCTTAAGCGAAAGGCACAGTTGCATGAAATTGAACAGTCGCTACCATCGAAATCGGGCCTGTATCTCAAAGTAAGCTAAACCAAAGGATAGAAGGAATTTAGTCAACTGCACTATTTTGTTGGCCCTTGTACTCTGTCTAAATGACTGTCAACTTAAAATTTTAAATTTTGCTTTCACCATTTGCTTACTTTTGTCTTGAAATACTCTATGCTGCACTGTATCGCTATAAGCCAACGATGCGCTTGTTGCTTGAGTTTAGATAGAGTTCCTCACAGTAAAGTTTTTGCACAAATACTTTTTTAGTTTATATTTAAGTTTGTCAGTTGATGCTTTATTTCCTGCTTCGCATAGCACTTACTCATCCCTTCTCCTTGTGTCTTTGTAGATTATTCTCGGTGACGTTAATGTATCAATTTTGAACAGAAACGATAAAGTTCGCTACAAAGATGACTATGAAAAGTTTAAATTAATACTCAACGTAATCGGGCTGTTAATGGCGTTCCTTAATGTGTTCTTCAACTACAGGTGAGTGGAGTACTGTGCTATGAATTGATATTGTGTAAGGATGGATAATACTTTAGATCGGTGTTTGTCACTGTCGTTATTTGTGAGCTCAAATGTGTATATTAAATTTTTAGGGGTCAACGCTAGGCTTGTTGGTAGATTGAAAAACATTTGCTAATTCCATCTGTATAGAAATGCAAATATTTGAGTTTTACTTTGATGATTAATGTGAAATTTTAATGGTTTGTAAAATTAAGCTGAACGGAACTACATAACATATATGTATACGAGTACTTGTTTAAATTTCTTTACTTGCGAAAGATTATAGTACTGCAGCTTAACCCATTTTTCGACTTTATTTCCTTACTTTGCTAATTCCTAATATACTATAGTATGTTTTCTTCTTATATGATTTTAAAAATAATTGCAAGTCCTTTCTTAGGGCTCTTGAATTGGCGTACATGTTCCTGCTCGTTTGGTACTACTGCACTCTGACCATACGTGAATCGATATTAAAAGTGAATGGCTCTCGAATTAAGGGCTGGTGGCGTGCACATCATTTTATCACGACTGTGGCAGCTGGGGTGTTACTGGTTTGGCCGCAAGGTGAACACTGGCAAGCGTTCCGTATGCAGTTCATGTACCACAATGTCTATGTCAGTAAGTAGAAGTATGGCAAATTTTCTTTGTCTGTATCGTCGGCTTCGTTGTCAACTTAGTCAGCCGCCACTTGTGCTGTGTAAAACTTGCATGACTAATACTCAATATTTTTCTTTTATATTCTTTTCGTTTAGGTATTGTCCAATATCTTCAATTTGGCTATCAAAAAGGTTTGCTCTATCGCCTCAAAGCGCTTGGTGAGCGGCACAACATGGACATCACGATTGAAGGATTCCACTCGTGGATGTGGCGTGGCTTGAGTTTTTTGTTGCCATTCCTCTTTATTGGCTATGCATTCCAAGCGTACAATGCATGGACACTTTACCATCTTATGTTCCGTCCACCGGGTGCTCCGTGGCATGTAAGTAGCGTCTGCCTGCGGGCAAAGGGAGGGGAGACAAAAGAAAAATGAGTGTTAGTACTGAATGATTGAGTGTATGATTAACAGCGTGTCTCTTGAATAGCCGGCTTTGTGTTGGCTTACTGATGATGGGATGGATCGAGTAAGAGATGGAATGGGTGATGTTTAGATGGATGCGTGTGAAGATAGCAATGATGATGATGATGATGCTAATCATTTATGTATATTTTTCTCTAAACATTGTTTTATTTTGTTTGATTATTTTTGCACAGGTTTCTGTTATGTGTGGCATGTTTTTGTTGCTCTTCATTGGCAATATGACGACTTGCTTGTTGGTTATACCAGAAAAGATACGTGAACGTGCCAAGGAGCGCTATCGCTTACAGAGCATGGGTAAATCAATGAAGTTGCGAAAAATGATGAGGGTAAGTGAATTGTAACTTAAACAGAGGTTTAATTGATCGCTATTCCAAAAGTAGATAAAGCAGCCATACAGGCAATAAATTACGTATCATAAAAACAAAAGGAGAAGGGAGGGATGTGGGTTTACGTATTAAAGTGACTAGTATTCTATGAAATATTTTTCATTTGCTTATAAAATTTTGCATACAATATTACAACAGCTTTTGTTAAATTTGGATATTGCTTTTTTTTTGTTCTTTGAAAAACAGAATAGCATGAGTGAAACTGACACCACCCAAAATTCGACACCGGCCAATACGCCCATTATAGCTGATGCATTTGAAAAGGCAGAATCAGAAAAAGTGACATCAGAAGTACCAGCAGATGAAAAGAAAAGCAACTAGGTTTGCAAAAGCTGAATTTTAGCAATTTGTAAAAAATGAAACTTCAAGCTAATACTAAAAATACTGGATATGAATTAATAACACAAATCAACCTACCGAAAAAACTAAATCTCAACAAAACGAGAAAATTAAAATAATATTTATTATTGATTAATGAGCGATAAAGGGAAACATTATTTCTTTAAGTTAGCCAATGAAATGAAAGAAAATTGTCTTAATTTAGTAGTAATTTAAAATAATTTAATTTATTTCAATTTATATTAAGATAATTTAGAATAAAACACATTTTTGCGTTAAACTTTAAATCGAGATGTTGCAAATAACAAATTAATAGACTCAAACTTTAATGGCTACAAATGTTTACTGTGGATATTACAATTTATAACTAAAACGAAATTGTAAGTCAAACACCATATTCGCTACCACCGGTGTTCGATATAATGGCAACATTCCTAAACAACACTTCCTTGAATGTTATTTCTGTATTTATTAATTTTTAATGTTTTGCCATTTTACTTGTGTACAACAAAAAACTTCACCACGAGTAGCTATAATACAGGAACTGCATTTTTATTATAAAGATGAAAAATCATAACATTTGCGTGAGTGAAAACTTTTCCATTTACTTATAACTATTCATACGTATGTATTGTATATCAAAATAAATGAAACTTACAAATGTGAAACAATAAGATTGTAACTAAAGAAGAAACACATCACACGTATAGACAAAAAAAAAAGTTCTACACATCGTGGGTGTGAGCTAAGTTCAACAAAAATTGTTCATTTTCATGAAATTTAATTGAATTTAATATGTGAATTGTAGAATGTGAAATGTTAGTTGTAAAAATAGTAAATACAAAATATGAGAAAAAGAAAAAAATGAAAACAATATAAATAATAAATGCAAAGGAAATTTCTTTAAATTATTTAATAATTTACGTTGTGTTTCATAACTTTTCTGTCCAACGGACCGACATATAAAATTATAAAAATATAAACTAAATGTTTGAGAGGTTACATGCTGATGGAAATGTCAAAATATCGATTTTTCACAAACAGCATTTTCCATTGTACTATGTACCTTTATAACACGCTCCTTAAACTATATTTGGAAATTCAATAAAACAAATACGAAAATGTCTGTGGCTACAAGAAATAACAGTGTAAAATCAATATAATATATTATATCATATGAATAGTGATTGTGCTGTTAAGCCTTGTGATCGCCGATCGAATAGAAATACATCTGAAACTACTCTGCCGATTTGACTGATATTTGGTGCAACTATTATAAGGTCAAGGTAAGGGCCATAAGTCAGTCGTATAGTTTAGAAATAATAAGTAAGAAAATTGAGAGATATCTACCATCATATGTATATGCTTGATCAACTAGGAATGTTTCGTACATCATGTGTTTTACTCTTGATCCCATAGAACATGCAACTGGATGCTCAGAAATTAAAATGACTTCAAAACCTTAGCAGCGATTGACATGTTTTTTAATTAAATGTTTTGCTTACACAAGCAGAATTTGAAAGCTCTTTTGTTCACCAGCGTCAATGGCAGCCCGCTATATATACGGTCTCTAGAAATAACAGCAATGCTATTATTATAAATGGTACCTGGAGTTCGAAATCAGTTTTAAAAATTATCTCTAATACGCAATGTTAAGAACATGAACTATTATTTTTTTCAGAACGTTGGTAAGGAGAAGTTTTTTTGAAATTCATGTGACACCCACTTTCTCCTTGTAGCAAAAAAAAAAAACTTTATCTGAGGTGCTGAAATGGAAACAAACACATGGGCTATGAGAACATAATGTAAGCGTTTGGTAAAACTTTTATTTACTGGATAATTATGCAAAACACTCCCATAGAAGTAAAACACTTAGTTTATCGTTATTAAGTAAAATAATGAAAATTGGTACATCACATTAAATGATAAATGTAATGTCTGGATAGGTTTGCAGGTTCGCTAATCTCAACCGAGTTAAATTTGGTAGTTAAATTTATTTTTTCGAGTTTAAATGAATATATCAAAGGAGTATAATAGCACTCGGTGCTCAGATACATAAATCACAGACTGGAAAAGTGGATGTGAAATCTCTACCAATAAAATCTTTCAAGCCAATGTTACATTATTATAAAAAACAGAGACTTATTTAATTTATTTTTCTGCAAGACAACAAAATTAATGTGTAAGCAAAAAATGGAACTTTGGGCCCATGTAAAAGCACATTCATATCTATGTAGTTCCGGCTAAGTTTAAGAGAGAGAGAGAGAGAGGAGGGGAAGAAAAGTCAAAAAAGTGAGAAAATCTGATTAATTAATATGAATGACCTCTTTTAGATACAAAGCCAGTAAAAAATTAAATGCACGCGGAATTCAGTAGAAATTTTACTTTTCTAATGCAATGTCCGGTTTTTCATTGTTTATGTATATGCTATCAGTACAGACTTTTTTCCAGTTAGTAGCATTATTGTGCGAAAATACCTATATTTAAATGCATCTTTAATGTATACTTTGCAACATTCCAATAAGGGTGTTATACATATCTGGAAGCATTAAAAACTGTCATGGAAAATACTCTAAGGCGTAAACATAGCATCCACGTAAGTAGAGGTGATAAAGGCGACATTACTTTTCATACTTAAGTGGCATATCAAAATATGTATGATTTTTTTTAAACTAAAAGTAAAATTATGGAAATGGCCCACCCTGTAACTCATTATCGTTAGTGCTATTTAACGGCCTGCCTCAATATTTACACCTCAAATACGAAAAACGCTTTAATTTAAACTCAGTTGTCGGCTTCTCTGTAGTCTTCAATGAAACGCTAAACTGCTTTTGCATTGGCTCGTTATGTCCTTGAGAATTTGTGCACGTAAGAATTTCGCTACGCCGGTACTTTCGCCCTAGTGAACAATTTTGTTGATTAGTTTTTTCTCCAATTTTCTCACTTTTATAATTGTCTGCTTTCTGGCTCAAATTGGACTCAGTATCCATAAACTGCTTTGAAATAATGTAGAAAAATTCGTCTATTTAATAATTAAAAAAAAAAGTTCAAAATGAGTTAAAAATTTAATCTGCTGGGTTAAAAATTTCACGTTTAAACTTTCCTTATCAATTGAATTGATTATACGCGCGGCTTGGCTTTTTTAAAGTTTAAATGTAGCAAACTCAAACTGAAACTGAAAAGTAAAAGGAGGTTTTACACGACAACTGCAACAGGATAAAAAAACGCAAATGACGAAAAAATGGAAAAAGTTCAAAGACTGCCAAATCTCTGAACCGTTAAACTTACGCAGATATGCGAACTTTGAACTCTGGCAGTCACAATGTGAAGGCGCGTAGACCCAACTCATGTGAGCATAGTCAGTCCGTGGCTGCTTGCACGTCTGGTATACCACCGCCTCTGCCGTAGGCACCATCAGGCGTTATTCATGCAACAGAACTAAAACAAAAAAAGTTTTTCACGGCGATAACTGAATTTTTGATTTCGTTCGTTCTGTTTCAAGCAAAATATTTTTTTGATATTCGCATAATTTTATTTATTAACTTGGCATGAAATTCACAACCCATCTCCGTTGCCTGGATTCTATATCAGTTTCAGCGTACGTTTTAATTTATTTGCCTCCACTGTTACAGCCTTGAATTGCGTTGGTAAGATTAAATTTAAACGTTGTTATCTTTGGCAAACTTTTGGGTTGCGAACTTTTTAAAGTTTCGCTTTATCTAGCTTTTGTGAGTTGCCAATATTTTAAGGTCTCCCTCTTCTTTTTTTTACTCCTCTGATAGTGTGTTGGATGTTGCAAGCTTATTTTATCGCACTTTACTTAAAGCAAAAAAACATAAAAATTAAAACAAATTTACTGGATTTATTTTTAGAAACGATTTGTCAAAATTAAATAAATGCTTCAAAATACATCCATGTACATTAGACTGGCTCAAAATCGTATGAGAAAATTAAATGCCGTCAATATTTGCTCAGGGCTGAGCCCATGAAGACCTAGTGCCAAAAAATTTGCACGAATCGGACCATGGGAAGGCGTGTCAGTGACAACGGACTATGTTTGTGGTTATCATTTTTTATGGACTCAGTATGACGTGAGATATGTGTGAAAATTACATATTAGAAAAAATTCATTGAGACGAATGTGAAAATGCTAAAAAAATTTGACACACGTCCACTTTGCTCGTCCAAAACCATACCTATTTTATATTTTTCATTTGTAGCACTATGCGCAATAGATTGGGAATCCTTCTTTGCATAGAGAGCGATGTGTCAAAAATTTTTTGTACCAACGATGCGATCTGGAGAAATGTTCGATTAATAAAAGCAAGTATATTCGTCATAAGAAAGTAAAGATTTTTAATTTATTTTTGTTCAAGACACGCAAATATTTCACATTTGTCCGTTTTGTTACATTTTTTAGTATTTTTCACATTCGTATCAATGAATCAATACTCAAATTTAATTCGTCGACATATTTTACATAATACTGAGTCCGTAAACAATGAAAACCACGAATTTAACCCGATGTTGATATATTTTTTTAAATAAAAGCAATAATACTATAAAATCGTTTTGAAAATGCACAAAACCATACAAATCGGCCCACTGACACGCCTTCCCAACAAATCCGTCTTGTTTACTGATGAAAGTAAATTTAAAATTTTTTGATTAGAGGGAAGACCAAATGTTTGGAGAAGAGCCAATGAGCAGTTGCATTTTAGAAACCTATAACCTACAATTAACCATGGGGGTGGGTCGGTAATGGTGTGGGGCTCATTTTTCGCCACTGGTCCAGGATATCTGCAATTTATCGATAGAATCATGGACCAAAAGGTTTATCACGATATATTTAGCAGTTGGAAGCGGCCACCGATTTCAGCTAAAATATCAGCGGCGAGGCCTATTTTTGGATGAACAGATATGTCAACAATCAAAATTGCCGGATTTAGGACGCAAATGCATTGTCACCAAGTGACAATGCATTTGCATGTAGTCACTGTATGGAGTGGATTATGAGCCGGCAGCATCATAGGTCCGCATTCCTTCGAAAACGGTGATGACGTTGCCATCATCATCAACGGAGAGCTCTGTCGACCGATGGTAATCAATTTTTTTGGGCCATGGTTATCTCACGCAGAAGCGACGTGAACTGGCCACCGAGACCGTGCGATTTTCTCTTATGTGGTTTGCTTAAGTCGCAGATCTACAGTTGTGGAAAATATAATAGGGTCACTAACAACTTAGAACTTTTTGGGCAACTCTTGTACGATGCCACCCGAAAACTTTGGTGAAATAATTTATGGCTATGTATTTATTACTTACTCCGAAAATAATTATTGGTTGGAAACTTTGAAAACAAACGGTAAATTATTTATACCCTCAACATTACGAAATGCAGCAGTAGCACGTGAACAAAAAAATAGGGTCACCGTCCGTAATACAATTGAATTATTAAATTTGTGATTAAAGTAGACGTTGTGGGTTTTTTTTAAAAAGAAGAAAAAAAGCATATTAGGTCCTTCAAATATGGGCCGACCCAAGCATTTTACAAAAGAATAGTGCGCTGTCAATACCCAGATATGTAATAAAAAAATCCATCGAAAAATATCTCGATCGATTGGTTGTTCTCAAAAAGTTTTATACAATGCTCTAAATAATGGATTCTGAGAGTCGGAAAAAACCTCGAATAATGCAAATATTTTAAGCAGCAACCAGACCACATCCCCCACTTTCACGGATGTGTTCACGATGGCGGAGAACGGTTTCCTATATTTAATATAGTAATTTCCATGTGATGTGTAAATATTATTTTCACGGTAATAAGTGTGTAAATTAATTACACATTTTAACTGAGAATTCTCATATAAAAACTTATTATGTATGCACAAGAAATATTTTCAAGAGCCATATAGGATTTGTTGTATTTTCACTTTAACAGTTTTTGTTTATTTCTGTGATATTTTTTTGCTTTTTAATTAAACTGAAAATTATCACACAAATAATTCTGTTAAACAGAGAATATTGGCTAGAGATAACATAGTTACAGCCAATTCTTCTAGCAGATTCCATGAATTCAATTTCAAGAAAGCTGACTTCTTGAAATTGAATAATATCCTAAATGATAGAGTTAACATTTGGTTGGACTTTTTTAATCACAATGATTTAGATGACTGCTTAAAATATTTTTATGAAGAAATTTTTTCGGCTATATCTTTGTCTGTGCCATACACTGTGAGGTATATTAATGACTCCTCGTACCAATGGTACACTAAAGATTTGAAGAAAATACGTAACGGCCGCAATAGGGCATGGAATAAATACGTTTGTAGTCAAGACCGCATTGACCTGGAGGCCTATCTGCGGCTTTTTCAAGAATTTAGGCTTAAATCAGCTTCAGCTTATTCTGAATATTTAAATAAAACTAAACTCAATATTCTTCATGACCCCAAAAAATTTTGGGGATTCATTAGTTCTAAAAAAAGGTCGGTGGGCTCCCATCTGTTGACGGGCTCAGCAGTGATCCCCAAATTATAGCTGGGTTATTTGCTAATTTGTTCCAAAAATCTTTTTCAACTGATGTGTTTAGCCCTGATGTCAACTATTTTGAATATATGAATACTGATCCTAAGGTTCCATTTGGTGCAATATATTTTACCCCTGAACTCATAGTAAAATATCCCTTGATGATGATTTTGGTTCTGGACCTGATGGTATTCCAGCCACAGGTTTAATTAATTGTAGTAATATCCTGAGTCAACCACTCAGTTTTCTTTTTAATAAATCTGTCAATGTTGGCTATTTTCCTAAATTTTGGAAGGAATCTTTTATAAGTCCTATTTTTAAGAAAGGACTACAAAATGATGTTTCTAATTACAAGCCCATACCCAGGTTATCATCAATCCGGAAGCTTTTTGAGCGAATCATTTATGATCAAGTTAAGGTGTGCTGTGGTGAAGTCATAACGACTCGTCAGCATGGTTTTGTTAATGGCAGATCTACAGTTTCCAACCTTCTTGATTCCACGTCTTTTGCTTTAAGTTCAATAGATTCTGGATCACAAGTAGACTGTATCTACACAGACTTTAGTAAAGCATTTGACAAGTTACCACATAGCTTGATTTTGTTTAAATTAAGGAAACTAGGATTTCCTATAAGTTTTGTCAGATGGATTGAATCTTATTTATTTGATCGTTCTTATCGAATAAGATTTCGAGAGGTGTTGTCTTCCCCTTTTACAACATTTTCAGATGTTCCACAAGGAAGTCACCTGGGGCCACTCCTGTTTATTTTGGCTATAAATGATGTTACTCATGTAATCAAAAACTCTCATATGCTGATGATATGAAAATTTACAGGTCTGTGAAGGTGGATGATGATACCTTTGCCCTTCAGTCCGACCTGAAATCTTTTGAAGTTTGGTGTTTTAAAAATAGCTTACATTTAAATCCTGACAAATGCCAAGCTATGATCTTCTCTAGAAAGAAAATTAATGTGGAATTTGATTATATACTTAATGATAAGAAAATCTGTCGTGTCGATATAGTCAAAGACCTTGGTATACATGTTGATGCTAAATTGACGTTTAATGAACACATTAATACAATCTGTAAGAAGGCCTCGTCATTACTGGGTTTTATAAAGCGATGGGCAAAAGAATTTGATAGCCCTTTAGTAACAGTAACTTTATATAATACAATTGTGCGTCCTCACTTAGAGTATGCTAGCCAAGTTTGGTCTCCATATTACAATATACATATAGATAGAGTAGAACGAATTCAAAAAAATGTTGTGCGCTTTGCTCTCAAAGGCTTAAATTGGAATGACCCCTTAAACCTTCCTCCTTATGAGGATCGTTTAAAGTTATTACATATGCAGTCTTTGAGCACTCGTAGAAATATTGCGGGTATACTTTACTTGCATCAGCTTGTGACAGGGTCGCTTGCTGCGTCAGAGCTTCTTAGTTATATTAATTTTAACACCAATCGTAGGACTCATATCAGATATTTTACCAACCAGTCAGTAGAACTAATTATATGGCTACAGCTCCTTTCAATCGCAGGACTTCTCTCATTAATAATTGCGATGTATATAATATTAGCTTGTCAAAGGGTCAACTCAAGCTAAGATTGAAAAATAACTATAGTTAATTTTGTAGCATGGTGGTTGTTGGTCTTTATGTTTGTGTTGTCCGAGCCCCACAGCATGATGGGTAAATTTTTTCTAACATTTTATTCCTTAGACCATATGAATAGATTCCATACAATTGCATTCATGCAGTTGTGTGCTTTTATACATATGGTCTGAGTGGGTATGTTGAGAAAGTGCGATAAAGCTAAGAAAAAAATTATAAAAATAAAACAAATTAATTGCATGTATAATTTTTTCATTTCCATAATTTATTAATAAGCTTTAACCTTTGTTAAAAGCTTCAAGCTAAATTGCTAAGAAGGCTAATAGCTGTAGTAGCTAAACTCTATTATTATTATTATTAATTGGCATCGTTCTCAAAAGTTTGAAAACTTCTCGATAACATTGTAAATTACACATTATGTGTGAATGCACATTTTGCACAAAATACTTTGAGTTGTTATCGAACCACATGAGCTGTGTATTTAAACTCATTTAGTAGTATTAATACAAATTAAAATATGTAATTGTATAATACTATAATTAATATAGCGATTCCACACATCGCTGTTTCTATTACTTAGAGCGTTTGATTTTTCATAGTCATTTCCTCCCGCTTAATTTTGTTTGCACTTGGTTGTTTAAGTATGGCTGATTATCGAATTAAGCTTCAGTCAGCAGAATCGTGGTCACATATGCCAAGGAAAACCATCCACACACTTCCAAAAAATATTTAGAAACTTTATCGCACCCCCTTTTTTGCTAGATTTCTCACTATTAGTCTGCTGTCTTATTAGATCTCTGGAGCATTTTTGAACGGAAATGAGTACGTAAAGTCAAAATGGTTGAGTCAAAATTTTTAGCACCAAAACCCTTACTGACCAAATATTTACACGGTGCTATATTGAACTTTTTTGAGCCGAAACCACCTGAAATACATACAAAAAAGAGCTAAGGAACTCGTATACACCTGAATTACACCGAAATCAAAACTTACTTTTCCTCTCGAAGTTCTTAGATAAGCTAATACTAATGACTAACATTCAAAAGTAGATACAAGCGCCAATTCTAATTGATTTCAATGAATTCAACTTTAAGTCTGCTGCAGCAAAACGTTGCCAATTCTCATTTGAAAAAAAAGAAACACCAACCAACAGCAAACAATAAAATCAGTTAATTCCAAGCAGGCTGAAGAAAAATCATCGTAATCAGCAGAATACGGTAATAATAGAATGGTCTGTTGCGCGCTTGGCCTACTACAACCTATAGGTCGCTCAACGCACACACACTTCCCTAGTGCATCCTTCCGGCAATCAATTGCAATTTGTCTGCCATCGGGTTGTGCTGACCAGCTGGTCTACAGGCTGATTGTTGATAGCGATGCAGCACACAAAAGGAGGCGCCAAAGCCATTGCTCTGCACGTGTGTATGTGTCATGCTAGCGCTGCCTCTCATTGTCAGTACAGTGGATTCTCCCGGGATTGTGCTGGACATCGTTTTACCGCCAACCGTAAGGTTTAATTAAGAGAAATTGCTGCAAGTAAATAAATGGCACAGTTCAGTAGGATTCAGCGGCATTCACTGCAAACAAATTATTTCACGCTCTCAACGGGGGAGTCGGCAGCAGTTGGGTGCTTTGTAGTTTTTCACATTTACAGTTGTTTGGATGGGAGCAGCACAGATGCCGGAAGAGCCAAAGTTTAATTCGCACACATAAACACTGGTGCACACACATAACCAACACGATGACCAGATGTGTGCGGACATACAATGAAATACCGACCACCTGCTGAGATATTTGGCTAGGGCACAAATGATTTGTTGTTTTAGTTTTATGGAATACCTACTTGTATTTTAGTGTATTTGTTCAATAAAGTAATTGTGCGAAAAGATAAATGAAAATAGATTTCATGAGCATCTACAAAAACCTTTATCTAATTTTTTGCTTTATCTTCTCAATTTTCCTGATACACATACTGCGTCTTGTAGCGATAGTTTTAACGACAGACTGGTTGGTCCTGGGCCACAAAATTTTAAGAACTAGGTGGAAATGCTCCTTAAACCTTTTTGTGTAAGATTATCTTATCTACAATTATTGTCTTACACTTACAGTAATGCAAAGTGGGACTTCAAAGCCTTAATGGAAGCAAAAAATACGGTTTTCATTAAAAAAATAGCAGCCAGGATTATATATATTCCGAATATCAATAGCATTTAACTTTCTGGTGAATAATTACTTCGATAAGTATTTATGTTTTCCATTCATCTGTGCCCGACCCTGTGGTTTTTAAAATGCCTAAAAAAGCTATGTTGGCACGACGAGTTATTGTTGACTTCATCTCTTGTGCGTTTTGTAGCTCTGTTTTTTCCACGATCTACGCAGTAAAAAGCCAAGTTCGATCTGTCTCGCTGCTTAAAATGATGGTTAAAAAAATAATGGGATTGGACAAGATGCGGCTTCTCCCAGAGAAGCAAGGAATTTATATGAAAATTTTTTCAATGGTACAGTTTTGGAGATATTGTGGTTTTTTTCATTTTTTAGACCTCCTTTCACTTTAAAATTCATATCTTGAGCTAGATTTGCCTCATCGTGTTTAAATATCGAGAATTAAATAGACTGCTTACCCAGCGGAAACTCATTCAATCAAAACTAATATTGCAATGTCACTATTCTTGTTTGCAAAACAGAGGGCGCCTCTAAATTACTCAATCTTTTTCGTTGCTGTTGCTCGTCGTATTACATACTTGAGTGCACTTTTATTTGGTCCAGATAATCTATGTGTGTGTATCTTCTTGTACATATGTATGTGCATGCCCTGACCCATGCGTGTGTGTAATACTGTCATTGATCGCCTTTGTGGCAATTTTTCTGTTTTGTGATTTCAATTTATCTGGCGCTTCAGAAGCTACTTTTGACCGCCTCTTTGGATTAAGTCGCTATTTAGGCAGCTCTGACTTCGTGGGGGTTGACAGGACATTTGATTGCTCCATTTAACTTGTTGGCATCGCCGCAATATTTCTTACTTTCAATGTGAGCTGGTGCTGCCTGGATGTGAAGAATCTTTTGTGGTTTTGGGTAGAATTCTGTGCCATGCGATTGAGTTTTTCCAATTGATTTGTTTCTCTTAAAGCAATTAATTTCTAGAAAAACATTTGAAGTTGGCAAAAGAGAGAGAAAGAGACACACAATTTGTAGTATTACTTAATCGCTGTAGGAAAGAAACAAAAAGTTGCATCATCAATTTTACATCGTATGTCATAAATTTTGATCCAAATAAACATAAGACGTGTACTGCCGTACAGATGAAAAAAAAATGCTATCTGCATTAGAATCAAAATCGAATAAATAAGAAAAATATTTAAAAAGTATTTGCTCTTAAAAAAATAGGTACTTTAATATTGAGATTTTTGGGGGTGGAGTGAAAAAATTCAGTGGAGTGAAAAAATTTGGCAAATTATTTCATTTTCTATGCCGATTTATCGGGAATTGCAGATGAAAAACGCACTATGTACATGGCCAGTGCACCATTGTGAATATCGTAGCTTAAAACTTTTTGCAAAAGTGCTATGCGTACAAAAACAGGAATTCATATACCGTTAATTGAAACATATATATTTGCAGATACGAGTATAATTGTCATTGTCAGACCGGCAGTCAATGTGTAGGAACGGTGTCTATACTAATGTTTACAATAGAATTGTACGAGAAGGACTTTCAATGTGCTTGACTTGAAGTTTTCCATCCATCTCCTTTTAAAACTTTTCCACAGATTCCGCACACAAAACTTTTGCTGAAATATGCGCTGCGCTGACCACATTGCTATTATTTAAAATAGCGTAGTATCAAATGGAGCTATTTTTTTTTCAGTTTATTTCTTTCGTAGCAAAGATTGGCGAGCAACTAATGTAATAAAAAAAAAAAAAGTTTGAATGCATTGCAGCATGCGTCCGAATTGAAACACACGTTGTTGTAGTTATTGCTGTTGCTTTTGTAATAGCACTGCAACAACATGCGGTCTATTTGTAATAGAAACATTGCTACTTCATTCAATCGCCTCCTTTTTACACACGGCGTTTGTTTGTACTTTGAAATAGTTGCAGTTGGGGTTGGGGCCCCAATGATTGATGTGAAAACTCGCCAAAATAATTTTCACGTTTTAAGCCACAAATCCGCAGCAGACACGCATCAAAGGCTAAACAAAACAAATTTTCACGGTTTAAACAGCGCTGCCGAATGGTCGCACCAAATTCATGGCATAAATTAAAATTGAAATCGGCGCCAGGTTTGTTTTTGTTTTGCTAGAAATACGTACAATGAGGCATATTTAGAAGTCGTTTGTAGAAGTAATAATAAATAATAGCGTTGTTGCACACAAGTCAAAGGGTGGAACGGGTTGAATGCAATCCTTTGGTAAACTGGCGCAGTTCATGTTGCAGCCGTTAAAATCAATACGATTGGAGTTTAAAAATTTATATAAAAATATAAGCCGAACAATCTAATTACACAGGACAAAACTCTTTTTTTTTTTATTGGGATACCAACTACGCCGTGCTGTATCTACAAAACTCAATGAGGCAAAGTTTATTTAACTTTGCGTCATTAATAAAAAAATGTGATCTCAAAAAATTCATTGGGCAGCAGAAATATTCTTAGATTATTATTAAATCCGGAAAAATCCAGTATTTCCTTCTCACAAAGAATTCTTTATAAAAAGTATGCCGGCGAGAGCATTCCGGCACCATGCAATTAAATTTAGGCTCACAAATTAACTCCCGATGGCGCTTTCACGCGCCGATTTCGCAGTCAATTGTCATTTACTTGTATTGATTTCCGCAGGGCCAATGTTGCCAAATTAATGAAGGCTCACTCCCCTGTGCTTTCAACGATTTGTCAGAGGCGTCGTTGCTGTCGCAGTCGTGTTAATAAACAGCTGCATTGCGCACCAGATCCGAAAAGATGAATTGAAGTTCCCGTGGGAAGCATTTTCGGTGTTGGTAGCTGTTGCAGCTGCCAAACAGCAGCAACCGTAGTTCGGAAAAAATCTCGGCACCAAGTCTCGGTTGAATGCCTGGCAAACCGCATCCACGCAATGGCGTAGCTAAGCGAACGAGGATGGCGGCACAAAAGCTTTGTTAAGCGCCGAGTGCAAAGTGCCATTGAGTCAATTAATTTGCAGTTGTCATCAGTAAATCAGTGGAAATCGATTTGCTGCCGTTTGTTTTCTATTTAAGTTTTAAAAGGATGCAATTTAAATCAAAGGCGGCGGAAGCGGCAGCTAATTAACATGAAATAATGTGGTTATCTGAATGTTAAACAAATATAGGGTGGAATGCACGTGGTATAGTTTGGTATCTGAAATCGGCATTCTGACTGATCAACATTGCTAGATGTATTTCATGATAGGCAGTGGAGTTACTTCTGGTGTATTTAGATTGCACCTTTTTTCATACTCATGAATGATTTATCTCCATAGTGTGGCAACATTTTATGTGAAGATATAGCAACAATATTGCCACCTTGTAAAGATAAGTCACTTTAAGGTATAGAAAAAGTTGCAATGAAAAATATTATTTCTCGAATATTACAGAACAAACAAAAACTTTAAAACAAACGTGTCTGTAATGCTATTGCTACAGCACAAAGTCGCTACACCACGACGCGAAGGCACTAGTACTGCTTTATTCGCTAAAACTATTTTACGTACATTCTAAGTTGCTCTCGTGGGGTTTCTAACCATAATCGTAGTTTTCATTTTCTTCAAAATGAACGATTACGAAAAACTTTTAGAATTTTAACAACAACCCTAATTGAAACTTTTGTAAATTGCTAATTTACCCACTTGAGCTGGTGAGGCTCGAACGCCCATCAACCATTTCTTGTGTAATTTCTTTTCATTTCCAACTCTCGCAGATGGTATAACTGCACCGCTTTTAGCTAAGGCGCATAGTTTTCGACCGCAGTTTCCACAAAATTACGCACAGCTTACAAGTTGTTTTCCAAAGTGTTCGCTCACAAGCCCAATGCAGCTGTTATGCGACGCCACAAATTAGAAAACGTCAACATTTTTGAAACTCCCCTAACGGTAGTAGAGCTCACTTTACCCGCTTCCCCTTTTAATAGCGGTTGAAACCACACGCAATTAACATTCGTTGTGCAAGGGCTAAGGCACGAGAGGTACAAGACTTACAATACAATGTTTTTTCCTTTCTTCTTCTATTTTCTTCAGCACTCGTACTCCTGGCAAGTGTAATTCAATTATGCTTCTAAAAATGAGTGGCAACACTGGCAGGCAGCTGTGGTAGCGTTTGATCACGAACGAAAGTAAACGCAACTACAAGTCTTGTACAATTTATCGCATTTGTTGTCACTCCCCATTGCACGTCCCGCAGCCAGGCTTGTCAGCAGCTACAAAAACGTTGTTGAGAAAGTTACAGCGTCGAAAAACAATGAAAAAATCCTTCATAATTTATAAACCAAAGCTAAAACTATTTTCACTATGGCAACTGTGAGCGCTGTGCAGACCTACTGTCTGACCGCATTGGGCGGGTGGGGCGCTGGTGACAATGCCGACTAAACGATTTTCTCGCCTTCGTTTAATTGTACTCTTGCGCGAAACAGTCTGCTAAAGTTGATATTGCAATTTGCAGAAAACTCATTGCTTAAAGTTTTTTTGCAGTTTGACCATAATTATGATTCTTTGTTTTTTCAAATTGCGAAGTTGTTTTTAAAAAAAAAAGAGGAGAATATTCTTGACCTTATGCCAAGGAATCGGATATATTGCAGTACATATAGGGTACAAATTGGCATTCACTTGTATCCAATATTCCCTGAAGTCATAGGAAATAGTTAAATTTCTATTTCATCCGTGACTTTTGAAACGGTGTTGCACAAAATTTTATGTGAGATGCTTTTATGAAACGAGCCCTTAAATTCAAGAAAACAAAATCAGTCTACGTAATATGTATACACACTAAGATGTTCCAACAACGCCATCTTGTGTTTCAATTCGAACGTACATACATATGTATGTATCTGTGACAGAAAATTCTTAAATGTTTAGTTTTCAAATAAAATATCTCTTTCAATTGCATATGTAAAATAATTTAAAAGGGAGATTCACCTTATTGAAGGGTAATAGTAAAACATATCACTGGTTAGTAAAATTGATGTTTCTTAAAGATTTAAGGATTTTCAAAAAACAAAATTTTGTTTCTAATAATTCAGAATTTGTGCTACCCCTAGTCCTTAACTTCCACTCCTCTCAGCTTAATGTGCTAAAGACTAAGAAAAATTTTTTTTGAAAATAGTTTGTTGGCAGTTTCGTTGTTCAAGCAATACAGACTATAATAATCTGTAAGGAGTTGGATAAATTTGAAGACAATCAGGCAATTGATACACAAAATAACGCTCAAATAAATTATCGAGAAAAACTAATTGATGCTAATACCAATTAAATGTGAGCATTGTTATATTCAGAATCCCTTGTAAGACGATGTCCTTCCACACACTAATAACTGTTGATGTTTGAGATAATTAACTGATTTCCAGATTGAGAACGTCCCTTAGCAAATTAAAAATTTAATGAATGTCACAAAATAGAATAATTTTTCATTAGTATTTTTAACCAACTGATCTGTGAAACGTCACAATGTCTTTCGTTTCATCAAAACATTTCATTTTATTCATGTCACTCATACGCCGCGTGAACCAGGCGAAGCTGCATCACAGAAAATAAATTGAATTATAAAGAAAGAAATGCTTTCTTAATGAATTCAACGAATGCTCGAAAGGAAAAAAACATAAGCATAAGCAACAAATTAATCATCTCCTGAACACACAACTACACATACACTCACACTCACACAGAAACAACGCCAAACAAAATATTGCATCCATAAATGAGAAACTTCACAAGTTTGCAGTTGAGTGACAGATAGCAAAGCAATGTAAGCCGCTCATCTCGCTTTTTTCTAGCTGCTTTGCTCGGTTTTTGCCACGCTGTGTGTCACTGTTTTAAATCTACTGTGGGCTCATATTTGTCAGTGCAAAAGCAAGAGCAAGAATAACATCACCACCAACAACAACAATAACAACGACACTATTTATGACACTTTGCTTAGTTTATTTAGAGCTTTTTTTGTTCTTCCTTCTATTTTAATTTTTCTTTGCTGTTGCTGGTTTCCTTCAAGTGCGTTCTTGTTTTTGCCGTGTAAAAAAAATCTTCATCGCAGCCAAACGATCCTCTGCATGCATTCATAAATACCCATTTGGAATTTTTGCAATCAGTGACCATGACTTACTTGTGAGTAGGTAACTGCTCATAGATAACAAATAAATAAATTTTTTCGGCAATTGTTTTAAGTTTTTTATTTTAGATGAAAAAACTTCAACAGTAGCGATTGATGCAGATATTGAGTGACGAAAAGAAAGCACATATTTTGTTTGTATTTTCGTAAAATGTGTACTAGTGTTTCAGATTATTGGATTGAGTCACTGAATTATATTATTATCACGTCACTGCGATCTTTAAAAGCCTATTAGATTCTTTTTGTAGGATCGTTTTTCGATTCTTGCATTGTTGTGATTCCTAACCATCATGTGCCCTGTTGGAAATGCTGCGACAATCCAAAGACAACGTCTGTATAACAGTTGTTAAGAATTCTTAGAAGAAATCTCTGGCATCAGAAGTTTTGCCATTTTGTAGTACTAAAATTTTCCAGAATACTAGAACGACTGTTGCAAATGTGACTTACTTTCTGTTAAAAAAATAAAAACTTTTTGTGTAGATGGTTCTGTTGTCACTAATTTCCGAAAACTTTAATTAGCTACTTCGCAATCTGGAAAAAAATAGAGCGTGATATGCTTGTGTCGCAAAATATGCATAAGTGGCCACAGTAGTTGCTATCTAGAATTTTTCAGGAAAAGGTCGGACTTTTCCAGTGCTCACGATAAATATTTTTGAAATGGTGAAAATCTGACATCGAAAATCACGTGGTTCATAAATAGCGCTGTATTGCAAACACCACACATGAGTAGAGAATACGGACTAATCCACATGTGTGGACACTTGCGTGGCCTTTTTTAACTGCATCTGAAGTTGTGAGCAACATAGCCCGCCTAAGGACGATATGGTGGCATCGCCCTGGAACACAACTGATTTAAAAATATTTCGTTTTGCTAGGATATTTTGTAAAATGGCCGAACAAAGCTTTTATTACGTATGTAAGGGACATCTTTGACTTTGAAAGGACAGTACATATCCTTAAATTTATATCATATTTTTTATATTTTGTATACGTCATGAAGTCATTAGTAGAGCTTAGATGATGACATACCGAGAACACTTCCCGCAAGGTATCTGTGAATATGCTTGTGTGCATATGTCTAACAATAAGCAGCGCAGTTGATGGGAGATTATTTTCCATCCAATATGTTCCGCCAGCCATACGCCATGTTTTATTTCTATAACTTTTTTTCTCATACTAACTCCTTTTTTCATTTTACTACAGCTACAACTGAATTTAGCTGACTATTTTCCCGCTCTTACTGGTTTTCCGCCTTTGTGTTAGTGCCATTGTAGGAAAGTTTAGATAAATTGCTATGGGATAAAAATTGAGTTCTAAGGGATTTAATGGCGTGTCTTTTAGTTGTATTTCTTTGTTGTTTTGCGTTTTTCTTTTTGGTTGTCTGCCTTTCTGCCAGTTCTATTTGTAACTGCATTGTTTGTGTTGTGTAGTTTATCAAGTCGCATGGGTTGAAAATCCGCAAGTGGGTTGCAGACTTAGCATTGTGGTGTGTAAACGGCAGCAATGTTGTAATTTTTACGTCGCTTGGATTTTACCTCCTTTTTATTTTATTAATGAGCTCATATGGTAAAGTGCAAGAAAACACTGCAGATACTCAGCACAGTGGGTCAAATTAAGAAAATTTTGTCAAAAATAATGTCAAGTATCAAAAGTCAAATAAGGTCGTATAACCTGCAAATGTTTTTGCTGTGTAATGATATGACTTTGAATCACTGTATCATCACCGTCACCGTCACCGTCACCGTCACCGTCACCGTCACTGTCACCTTTGCTTTCTATGATGATGTTGGCATTGTGCAAAGTGTTTTTCTTATCCTTTGTTCATTTTATAATTTTTGTTTTTTTTATTCTTATTGCTGTTTTTGTTGTTGCTTATGCTGTTATTGTCTATGAACACTACATTTCCTGCGACATTTCCGTGATAAAGAACGAAATCCACACAAAATGAATTGAGGGAATTTAGGCTTCTGCAGGGAAATCCAGGCCATTTTTTCTTTGCATTACACACATACACAAATAAATTTAAATATGGGAGTATGTGGTATGCATATTTCAGTAAGTGCTTTGGAACGGTAAATTAAATTTTTCAAATTGTCAATTCGACATATTAAGGAAAGCTACACAAATTCTACACAAAGGCACACAAATTGTATTTTATTTAGAGGAATAAAAATTTAAAACGGAATATCTCAATTATGATGAATATGGTAAATGCAAAAAAGCCTTTAGTTATTGAATTAAATATAGTTATACCACATATTATTTATTCAAAAAGTAAATATTCTTATCTCATTATAAAGTGTAGATATTGTGATTTGCGGGATAGTTCTTGTCCGACAATTACAGCAAAATTTTCTATTTTCAAAGTGAGATTTAGCAATGAAGTCACGTTTTCCTCTCATGTAACGTACCTTATTAACTAATCGCTACATTGGCAGATGTCATACATGAAACTTTGAGAATTGCAACCTAGAGGAAGGGATGCTCTATATACACTAGGTCGTTTTTTTTAAAGTAATGTATGTATATGGACTTTATTTTTTTTGCCTATATTTTAGCTTGACGCATAAAAATAATTGTACCAAAATTTGAGCTTCTATATATATTAAACCTGTAAATGGCGCGGACAGAGTTTTTTCCGATTTCGTAGAAATTTTACGAAAAATGGACTCACTAAAACGTAGAAAAAATCTACCTTAGGTGCCAAGATGTAGCGTTTTATGTATTTATTTTTGTATGGGAGAGGCCACCTCCTGTTGTCAAACCACGGCCATATTTTTCGTGTGGCTGAAAATGCGGACAAAATACACTCCCAGGGGTTTTTTTTTCATTTTCGGTCCCATATTATGTAATCGGGTTTGAAGAAAATTGTCGCAAAATTTCAGTTTCCTAAATCAAACCTGCGAACGGTGCAAACATTTTGTTTTCTACAACAATTCGAATGGAAAAAACAGAGAAACCAAAGACAGTTTTGCTTTTCTTTTTCGTAAAAAAGTCGAAAAAATAGGGTATAGAATCTTACAGAGTTTGTTATTTTTTTTTTGAACGCCCTTTTTATCAATTTTTTATGAAATTTAGCATGGGCACTTAAACTTTAGACGACCAGATTATGTTCTTAAGTGACTCTTGTTTTACGCGAACTAACAATGTAGACTCAAGTCGGTAGTTTTTCAAGCACAGCTTTCGAAGGTAAATAAAACGCCTACTTAAAGAAAGTTTTGGAAAGTTTCAACTCTATCTCAGTCAAGCAACAAAATAACTTTTTAAAAACTTTTGCGACACAAAGTGCACTCGAAACAAGCAACAATTAACTTCCGTTGGCCATTATCAGCATTGCGACTGCGGTACCGCCGCCGTTGCTGCAACTGCCAGCCAAACAGCAACAATTGCTAATTTGATTTCATTCCAAATCGCTTGACTTCGCATCAACTTCCTGCCCAGTGAAAGTTGCTCCTCTCGGAAGTTTATTTCAATTTGTACTCAAGTGAAGAAGGGTGGGCGGAGGTGTGGTTAGGTAGAGTGCATTATAAACATGCAGACACTTGGATCTGCACCGGTATGCTGCCACTGCTGTAAAGCTCAAAAAAAGGTTGCACATATTTACAAAAGTTGATACAAATCCAGAGCGATTTATGTAGGATTGCGCCTTGCACATCTGCATAAAACAGCAACCTGAAAGAAAGTCAGGCAGGTGAGATGCGGCATGTAACTTGCAAACAACTTTTCGGCTTGTTATGACGTGCAGCCTGAATGTTGATGATGACTGCAACGCGCACAGCGATGTGGTAGCTCCAACGATTAACGTCTCATTGGCAAAGAAGCATCCAAAACTTAACTATAATTGCTGGTAATTTGTCAGGCAGTTAATTGCAAGGATATATAGCCAGTTCCTCTTCAATCAGAATGCGGACGTACGGCAAAAACTGTTAACTGTTGTGTTTTGTACAACAAGCTTAAAGATTTTGCAAAATTGTGCTGTAAAAATTTGAAGTAGGCTTTCACCTTTGAACACAAATTTGGCATCATATGAAAAATTATATGAAATTGCCGGTGATTACTCACTTATTTTACTTGACTTTTTATGTTAATTATTTTTTAGAAAAAATTGGAAGTTTGAACTTGCATGTTTTACCATTTTCATGAGCATTGAGGTTGTGTATGCAGAAATCGCTTTAAGTTTTGGTCATTTTTCCTTTGAAATTAGAACTACAAATACATTTTTTAAATTTATTGTGGGATTTTTTTCAATTATTGATTTTCAACATTCAACAATTTTATATTTTTCATCCAAAGAAGTAGGTACCACTTATTTGATTTTTTGCGTCTAAAGTACCATTTTCTTTGCACGAAATGATTAAGTTTTTAAAAATATTAATTAATTAATATTCTTATATATACTACGTTTTGTACAGAATATAATTAAAAAAAATTAATAAGTTGATTTCTTACACAGACTACATCAGCAAATTGCAATGTTTAATAAGAACAATATCAGTGGCAATGTAAAAGATACTTCGCGTTACCTAGCAACTGAATCGAGTGAACAAACTATTCATGAAAAATGTAAGACCGCAATAGCTTTTTTTCATAAGATTTAGCAGAACTCTTAAAATCCACGCTAATCAGCTCAATAACCAAGTCAAACACACAGCTCTCTCCTCTGTCATAATCCATGAACTTTTGTCAAGTCACCTGAGAAAATGCGCTGACGCAATTCGGCCAATTACCCAAGTTTACAACGTTCAATCATTTAAATACCCCTCATGTGTGTCGGTCAAAAGTTAAGCTGCTTGGTGTCGTTAAAGTGGTCTGCCATACGAGTCAGTGTCAACAAGAATTGCGCAGCAGAAAATTAATTTAATTAATTTACATTAAAATGGGCCATCTTTCCTCATACCAAACACAGACAAAGAGGCAGTGGGCGTATGCAGTTGAACAACAGTGAACAGCGGGGAAATGAATCACACTTTCATTTAAAAAATGTAAGAGAGACAACATTTTACTCGCTGCACTGCAGTAAAACAATTAAAACAATTTTATTACATATGCAGCATTGTTCGCTTCTCATGGATGTCGCGAGCAACACAAAGGGGATGGGGAGGATAGGCAAACTCTATTCAGATGAGTAAAAGCAACAAATTTACCTGCACTAACTTTGTTTTCTGTGAAAAAAAAAATGGGACAGCTGAAAGTTCAGGTTGCCGAGTGCAAATTTAAACTTTATTTTAAAATAAATGAGAAAAGTTTGACTGCCGGTTTTGTTCTTGTTGCTGATGCTATAGTTTAGTAGTTGTTGTAATATATGTTGCTTTTTTTCCCTGCTATTTGTGAGTTGATTACACAACAACCAAAACAATGACAACAAAAGCAGCAACAGGACAACATCAACAGGCGTCAAAGTGTAAGAAAAAGGTGCATTTCCACAGGAACAAAAAAAGATTAAAATTATTGCAATGATTTTTGCTTTGATTGTGACATCTGGGTTTCCAAAGGAAAATGCACATTTAGCCCGTTTGTGGGGTCTTATTCAAGCACAAATTTAATTGGGCATCAAAAGATATTTATTGCCTCGAGATTCCCATAGATATTTATTAAAAAGATGTGAACGTCTTCACTTTGAAGAAAAATTGTGCACGCTGATTAGGATGGGCCGAAAGGCGGATTTGTTTGGAATTTCAATTAGTTATAGCGACAGAAAGTTTGTGATAGAAAAAGGTGAAGAAGCCAAAAGAATTTTTCAATTTATTTAAAAAAAAACTTACCTTTAGGGGGAACTTTTTAACTGTTTTTATTATGGATTATTTTATTGTTTGACAGTCGAGGATCGACTTTCGTTTTAGTTTCTGAAAGTAATTCAATATATTTTTAATGCATCTTCAAAATACATTTTCGATCTTCTCGCATCGATGGATGTAATAACTGTTTTCTGATAAAAAGCATTAAGCGTTTTGCATTAGCATTAGCATTGTGATGTTTCGAAAAAGTTAGAGATTTTAAAGTGGCGCATAACTGTGGGAATTTATGTACTCGCAGCTAATTTGGAAGATTCTGGTCTATACTACAACTTCTTTTCAGAAGTAAAGACTAAGTTAATTATTTACAAGAGGCCCTACATGTCGAAGGATCTCTGACTTTGACCTTTCAAATGAAATATAGGAACCTTATGTTGGTACCAAAGATATATACTCTAATCTGTGATGGCACGAATAACAAAATTAATTTCTTTAAATAGTCAAAGTTCTTAAATGACATTAATATCATAAGGTTAAAAGAAAAATATGCGACCAAATAGTTGAACGACTGAGTGACTCTTGGGCCTCTCCATATAATGCGCGAAGGTGCATTTAATAGAGTAGGTGCATTAAGAGTCACCATGTGTCACTGAATTGAACAAATATTTAGTTTCATATATGCTTATTCTCCTATGGCTATAACTCGAAAACTAGAGACATTTTTTCATGTGTAGTGCTTCACCGAGGCTGCGAGGCAACCTCGTTCAACCGAGGCGAGGCGAGGCGAGGCAATACCGAGGCGAGCACCTCGCCTCGTTCTCGCCTCGTTCTCGGTTCTGAGAACAAGGTGCCTCGCAGCCTCGTTTTAACACTAGCTCGTATCGGAAGTAAGTGTATTATTTTTTGTTTTGATACTATTTTTTGAAATTTGATTCGATTTTTATTTATTAGAAATGACAAGTTTTTTCTAAAATATGACGTGGATCTGGACATATATATCTAATATATAAAATTCTCGTGTCGCAGTATTTGTAACAAAACTCCTCCGAAACGGCTTGACCGATACTTATGTACGCAAACTATTTTATTAAGAGATAGGATAGTTTTTATTTCGATTAAGTGCATATTTAGGGTGGCCCTCATACGAAAATATTTTTAAAATAGCATTTTAACGACGACCGGTTAACCGATTCACACCGAGCTCACACCACGTTGCTTTCACATTAAGAAGCTCAGCTTAGGCTACTTTTATTTAGAGTCCATATATTTCGTCATACCTTCGGTCTTGAGAGGCAGCAGTACTAAAATGATCTCTATTGCTTAGAGTATTTATTATTAATTACTAAAGCTCTTTACCTCTTGGCTTTTTCCCATACTTCATCATGCTCTATAATTACGATGACCAGTTGTCCCGTATTTTCCCGGACAATCCTGCATTTTATGTATGCTGTACCGGTCTTTTTTTGAAGAAACACCGGTCCGGCAAAAAAAATGTTTTGTCGAATGAATATATCGAATAGAACGAGACTTTTCATTTGTGGACAACTCGATTTCGCAAATTATGAGATAAGTTGAAGCATTTTGTGCACAATTGTACATATTATAATAAAGCGAGATTTGGAGTTATTGGTATCTCATTTAGAGGTACATTAGAAATTTGACAAGCTTTGTCAGTCAAAAATCATGTATGTGAAACGTTCACGTTTTCTTATTTATACGTAATAGTTTTTTGATGCGAGTATTATACAATTAGTACTAAAGAGCTTGGTGGATTTTGAAACAAAGCTTCCCAAAAATTAGACCTACATATGCCAACTTAATGTGTGATGCACAAATGATAAAATTTTAAATATGTACTTCGGGGATTTTTCAAGAAGAGGAAAAATATCACTCATTTAAAAGTTCCTTTCTCAGCTTACAAACATGATTTTTATGGTGCAGTTATATCAACCATTATGACTGATTGAAAAATTTTGTGCTTAGAAGTATCTTTCATATGATGCAAATTCTGCATGTCTCCAAAAAGTATTATATTTTCACCCCTTATTCAAACCCATTTGAAAATGTGAAACTGAAACGATTAAGTGAGAGTTTCTGAAAGAAAATTTTTAACAATTTATCATTTTTGTGCCTTAGACACGTTGGTATGGATACAATTTCAACACAGCTTTGATCCTGACTAAAGCCATCTCCTTTACCTTTAACCACTTTTTTGTAAAATCGATGTTTTCAAGGAAGGTACATAAGAAACAAGTTATTATAACTTTTCGGGTAGTGATAACTTAATGAACAAATAAAAAAGTATGATACGAGAGCTCGAAAAGCAACTCAAAGTACTTGCCAAGTAACTTTTATTATTCCTGTAAAATTTTCGCAGATTATGAAACAGCGTAGTAATTTTTGTTGATTCTCATTATAAAAATTATGCAGGTTTTCCTTCCCTGAAAATTGCTCTTTTTTTAAATGAGGTAAGTAACAATCACATTAAGTTCTCATACTAAAGCTAACAAAATTCTAAATTTTGTGTCACCACAGTTTTTCGAAAAGTTGCTTTTGCTATTTGATTTTTTAAATTCAATTACGGCTTAAACCAACACCAGATTCCCATAGGGCACATTGAGAAAATACTTGAACCTGTCGAAACGCCTTATGACTTTAATTTAATTATTTAAAACAACATATGAAGATGCCATAATACGAACCACAAAACGACTTTTGTACTTGCAATATTATTTCGCATAGAGCTCCTTTTTGTTTTAGTTTTAATATCCTTTTTAGGTTGCTAATTTCCTTCATGACGACGTTTCTCCTATTATTTTGATTTGTGGATGGATTATTTTATCCCGATTTTTTGTTTGTTACTTGGCCAAAGAGAAAAAATGTAATATCATTCTTTTTTTACAACGGCCTCCTCTTCAGCAGTCGTTGATCCGATATGTCGACATGTCGGTGTATTTTTGTTTTTGCTCGTGCCACAATTTAGTTTGAAGTCTTTTTTTTATCTTGCCTGATTTGTTGGCAGAGACTATGAACACTTTTAATGTTGATTATGAAAAATGAGAAATTGCACTCGTTATGGTTAAGATGAGATGGTGAAGTGCAGCTGTCAGACAACGGGACGGCATTTGTGATGTTGAAAAATGCTGGCCAAAATTTTAGGAAAATTAAAAAATGTTATGGTTCCGTCGTTAGTGACAACATGGAAGTGAAGCGGAAGGGCACAGATAACATGAATTATACTTTAAAATTTTAAAGTAAAGCACCATCATTTCGTATTTGAACAGAAATTTGTGGAAAACTGTGCTTCAGCTCATTGAGAATTTATTAGAATTTAAAAGAAAAAGATTTTTAAGTTTGGTATTTATGTTACAGCTGAAACATATAAAGAATAAGCTGAAACTATGACGAACTGAAAGTATTTCCCCTATAGACTGCAGTAGTTTGCCACAGGAAAAAAATGTACGGGCAAAGTACAAGTGAGCAATAAATCAAGAAGAATAGCAAGGACAACACGAATTAGTTTTCATTTTTTTGTTGTTGCTCTAAGTAAGCAATAAAGTGAAAGTCCTAAGTGTTACTGCGAAGGAACGAAATGTTGAAATTTTTAAAATGTCATAAATTCTGTAAACTACTCAATCAATCTCTTTCCTCCCCAAAGGAAGGAGCAACTTTCAAAAATGCTCATACGCGACGGCATAATTTGAAAATGTAAAAGAACAACAACGAAAAAGAAAGTAAATAAAATTATTAAAATATGAAATCACATCCTCGCTTTAGGTCGAGGTAGACAACAGCAGCAGCAGAAGGAGGAACAACCACATCAACAATATGACAGCAAACAACGCGTTGGCAACATACGTCGTTGGCGAAGAGTATCACGCTGTTGCTGCTGCTCCTGTGTTGCTGTTACGCATACACTTAAAATAATTTCAGTTTATGAGTGACTGCGCGCTGAGTGCGTACTCGTGTTAAGTGCGCATTTGTGCTTAGCGGCGCGATGTAAGGGCGTGTCTCCTTCCTGTCTTAAGCCACTAAGACCTACCGTCCTTCCATCACCCAGCTTGCCCATTTTTTTTTGCGACATCGTTACCCTTTATATGACAAGTACTAAGCTGTTGCCCACGATTTTGTACGCGTTGACTGTTTCAAAGATTCCCATATTCAAATTTTGATTCCCAACTCTATATCTGATTTTTGTTTATCTCTCTTTTTTCTATTTCTTTTTACTATTTCTATCTGTATAATAATTTTTATAACTCTATTGCCATCAAAGCCATGCAGTTTTTGTATTGACGGTATTCGTATCTGAGTTTCATTTCGTCCCAGTAGGCAAGGGCAGTAGCTAGCAGGCCTTCCTTGGTAAGATTAAGGCCTCGCCACCTCCTTTAAAACTTACTTTCTTTTTTATATGAAACATTCCGATAAAACAGGCCTTCTTTAGCAGGCCTGATAGAAATACTCTTCAAGCAAGTCTTCCTACATCGCTTGCGTCAAGAGCCTTTCTAAGACCGCTTACCGTAGAAGGGGTCACAGAAGTACTTTGAAAAAATTAAATCTTAATACGTCGTGGGACTCTTAGTTAAAAATGCTTATTTTATCTGCGTCAACCTCCTCCCTTGCGTTGGCGGCGTTGATGCTGTTAATGTTTATAATTTGTGATGTTTTCTTAATTTATAATTTCACATTGAATACACAACACTCTACCACTTTAACATAACATGAAACAGAACACCAGCCTAGCAACATGCACACTGTCCCTTACTTCTAACCATTTATCTACTTGTGATGTCGTATAAGTACAATGCAATGACAAAAAAGCAATGTCGAATCATAAGACGTTGCAATACATGAAATAAAAAAATACATGAAGTCCTTCTTCTTTGCCTTCTAATATCAGGCCTTATAGCACTGCTGCTGTGGGAAAGCATAATAGCACGCCTGCTGTGGTAAGGCATAACATCATTTAATGGAGTGTAACTATTCTGCTAATTAAAATCTCAGTACTTATAAAATTTACTCATTTTTAATATCGACAGATTGCAAATAAAAACAAAAATCATAATTCATTCTTGGAAAACTATTTTTGTATGAACACTTAACCATTTAAGCGTTTGCCTCTATGGACAGTACTACGCCCACTTGTGTGATAATTTTAACATTCGTTGTATTTACTTGTCAATCCCCATCCACTTTATCCAATGTTTCCGTACACAGTTTGATAAAATTTGTTTGAATGGTTTTACAAGCATAGCGTTTCAAAATTGTTGCTCCTATATTTAGTGCAGTTTGATTGTAAAAGTTCAATAAAATTAGCATTATTACCTTTCGACGCATAGGCATCTGGAGAAAGATCTCTTCATTTCTGTAAAAAAAAAGTATTTTTATATAATAATTTAAGGTTATTGCTAAGAACGCCCACTTTCTTGTCCATATTCACCCATATTTCATCCGGACAATATTTTCATTGTGTCGATTTTAGCAATAACATTTATTTTGATTTGGTCGGTTAGGGCAAAGACTTTTTTCCAATAAAAAATTTCAAATCTTGAATTTTCGAGCGATGCCACACCTACATACTTAGGATATGCATATCAAAAACTCCTCTCTTATGTTATGTGCCAGCAACTTCTCCATTTCAAATTATATACTTCATGTGAGTAACGGATTGATCGGCACTAACAATCTCAGTAAAAGTTTCCAAAGAGGGTTGGCATATATATTTTCTGAGGATACTGAATGGTGTTTTAATGAATAACACTCAATATAATTAATGAGTATTAATATGATAACCCACCTGTAACATAAATTTTTTTTTGTTTTTCCGAAGCAACAACAATTGCTACAGTATAGTTTCAAAAGTTTTGAGTGTCAGATCACAAAATAGTAAATATTGTGGTTGCTGGGTTTTGCCTTCCTTTCCTCTTTTTCATTATTTATGTGCGATTGCACACAGTGCTGGCGAGGGTGCAAATCTCAAGGTAAATTAAAAACTGTTGCCTGTGTTGCTTAGTTTTAATACAGCGGCAGCAATATGCTGCGAGTGATGTTAGTACCATGGTGCTGTTGCCATCGGCATACAAGTTGTTCAAGCCTTAATTTCTTCATGGGCAGAAATAAAGAACACAGGAAATATTAAACCGCCTTTTGCTCACTGTCGTCAAGTTGGACAAAACTCCGGGACAGGAGACGACCAAGAAGAAGCAAATTGATATTAAGACATTTTGTATGCCCGCATTGTTGTTCTTTTTCCAGCGACAAATCCTTGGTGTAATCACTGATTTGTAGGAAGTGTTTGCAGCCATTCAAAAGAAAGCAAAACTCGAAAAATGTGACAACGTAATAAAATATTTATGTGTCATGTGTTAAGGTTCCTTCAGCAAGCAATTGCAATGAAAGAGCGTGAGCTCATGTTCAACAAGACATAGGACTTGTATCCTGTCAGCCATTCTCACAGAACGCCATCGTGCGGTGTCTTGAAATAACACAGTGGACGCAGTAAATGGTTTTATTTGTTTAGCAAACTTGTGAAACGTCCACTCCAAACGAGTTTTTTTAGCTGCTTTTTTGAAACTCAACTGCATTGTAATAGGTAGGTGGTAATACTATATTTTATAACTTCTTAGTATCGTAAAAATTGATAAGGCTTTTTGCTCAGAAAGTTTACTCCAAAAAAGTTTCTAAATCAGAAAAAAACTCCGTTATTTGAAGAATTTTAATGAAAATCGGAAGTGTGGCGATTTTATTCTAAAAGCAAGATATTTTAAAGATAAGTAAGACAAAAATTAAAAATACGACCATTTGGTGTTTTTTTTTTAAAGACAATTAGTTCCGTTAACTGCGTATCCTTTAAGAATTAATTAATTGGGCACAACGAGCCCAAAATTAAGGCGTAGTGACAGTTAAATCTAAATATTTAGTCTTGTAGGAGAATTTTAAGAGAAAGAGAAACCATGAAATCATCCTTAATCGTTTTATTGAAAAAGAGGTTGAAAAACTTGGAGAGATAAAGCTCTCCATAAGTATCAGCAGATCAAATATATGATTTAAATATTAATAATCATAAACTCGATATTTACTAGTGCTATAATTTTTACTCCGTAAATAATTAAACATATTAAGAATGAGAGGTCTAACGGGTCAATATGTGAATCCTTTTATATTATATGGATGTTGGAATTTTTGAAGGAAAGCTTTAACAATTTTTCACAAACCAAAAACTTATTTCGACATGAAGATCTGAAAGTACAATGAAACCAACTCTTCATGTCAAAATCAATTCCACAGAACACTTATTTACGTTAATATATATAAAAGTTTAATTAAAAATACTTTTACTTATATAAAATATAAGCTAAATCATCTGAAAATTCGTCTTAAGCACTTAAGTTATAACTAAGAACTTAATTCTATTTAGTTGCTTATTAGAAGTACTAGTGATGGCAATTGGGTTTTGTGAAAATATACTGAGTCGAGACTTGCAATGTACTTTTTAGATACCGAATGTACTTTTTTGTCTTGAATACTCAATTTTTCTAAAAATTAATAAAAAAATGTCCTCACTTGTGCCATCTCAAAAGCCCTAGCAAAATAAGATATTGTTACGAAATTTCCTGTCTCTTTTTAGGATAATTTCGATCTCTTACACTTTTCTGAGTTCGATCACTGGATTGTGTAGCAATTAAAACAAACTTTATATAATTATAAAATGGTTTATTTAAATCAAAAGCGATAGTTTTTAAACGGTACAATTTTGTATTTCCTTTGTTTATCGATATTCCAACTCTAATATTAAACTGGCACTGTATAGACAATTATTTCACTATATCGCTTAAAATCCACTGTGTCACTCTATTACTTAAGAACAACTGTGTCTCGACAGCTCAGAAGACAACCTTTTATACCAAATTCACTTTTTTCTTGAAAGTTCGACCACTATCCAGAATGTCATTTGGTACCTTCTAGATGGCGCTTATCGATTTTGTTAATTGTTCAAGAATTATCTGGCATACTGCAGCGACATTCAGTTTAGTATTTCTAGTACAGAAACCACATATGACTGCCAGAGGGTGTTCGAGAACTGGCATACTGCAAATTTCGCTACAATATATTTCATTTACTAAAAAATACAATTATTATAAATTGACCGAATGTACCGCAAATGTACTGAAAAGTGTTTAAAATTTTGCCAGATGTACTAAAAATGCGGCAAATGTAAAAAAGTACAAATGTACCGAAAATGCCATCACTGAGAAGTACCACAGGTCAAAATACGAACTGCTCCCCTTATCTGCATAACAAAAAGCAGATATTCATTAGACATTTTATTCAGCTTATGTTGGTGCTGTTGTCATCCTTTGCCACAAAGAAGATAAATAAGTTCACATGCACAGTAGACTGTCCAATTTTTCCAAGTTTATTTAAACGAAGAGATCGGTCTATTAATGCTTCAGCTAAAGAAAAAAGTGTTGTCCTAAAAAAATTTTAATTTGATCTCAGTAACTTTTTTCTTAACATTTTCAATCGAAAATTAGTATTTTAAGAGTTTTAAGAAAAATTGTGGTATGTTTTTTAGAGTGTTAATTTTTTTTTTTTTCTTAAAACTTCATTATTAAACAAAAAGGTTGAGCAAATCGTTCCGTTATTAGTCTAATAATCAAGAAACAAAATTAACAAAAAAAATGTTAAGTGATTGAAGGCACTCTGTTATGGGCAAAAACAAAAACATTTTAAGGCAACAATTTTTAAAAATATACGAACTTCTCTCTCAAAGCAACTTAAAAAATAACGGACAGTCTAATGCACATCTACAGCGTCGTCTACATTGCTATTGAGGCGACGAACAAGACTGTCAGGGGCGACGGGGAGTATAGAGCAGCGCATCATAAAAAGTTGAAATAATAAAAATGTTTGCTTAATATAAATATGTAGTTGCATGGCTATCAAAAGAAGCGTGGGCCGTGGTGCAAGAACAGAGGTGAGAGTAGCAACAGCAAGTGTCCTGCAGCGTCGTGACTTCGCATGCTATCGGTTGGTGCTGGCACTGTCGTTCTTTTTCATTTGGGGATTTTTATTAATTTTCCCGACGAGTGAAAAATTGTCAAATGTGCGGTTTTACTTTCTAACAGTTGCCGTCGGTCACCCCAATCGCTTCGTGTTTACCCCGCAGTTGATATATCACAGTGTTTGTGTGTCGCTTGCAAAGGGCAGTCAAATTTGTACAGTGAGACATAGAAAATCCTGGAAATTTGTCTCTGAGGAAATCAGCAGCTTTGAAATTTTAAACTTTTTATTTGTTGATATTTATGCTTTATATTAATTTTGTTGTCGTCGTCATGGATATGTTCTGTTGCCGGTTTTGGTGTTGTTGTTCTTGCGCTATAATTTTAAATTATACCATTAAGACCCGGAAAGGGACTAATTTGCACATCAGTCAACGCGACGCAATGAAAAATTCACAAAATTTATTAAAAGCTCAGTTTAAAAAGAAGCAAATCCGAATATGACCTCAAAAATTAATTTTTTTAAGGTTGAGCAAGACGTAAATGGCCAAGTTGATATTATATGTAAACGTACATTAGAGTACTCCTAATGGAACGCTTTATTAACTTCAAAATTCTAAAAACCAGGTCCGTAAGAATTTAAACCCCAAGCGTTGCGAGATGTTAGGAGGGTGTTTTTGGTATTATATTCAAAGAGAATGATTCAAATCATAAAGCTTTAATATTTTCCGTTTACGTTTATTACAGGGTTGCCAACACTCAGGATTTCGCCTTTAGACTCAGGGTTTTGAGTATGGTTTCCGGGTTAAAAGTCCATCTCTCCGTAAGTACATACAAACATACTTCATGCTTCCTTCTCAACGCACAAAATACGATGAGAAGTCGTTACGTACGAGGGCGCTGTTAAATTAATAAATCGACACAAGATAATTAGAAATTCAACACTGATTGACCGCAAAAGATAAAAATAAATTAAATCAAAGTCAGCGGTTTTCCCGAATCTCAAAATCTGTTCCATTTCAAGAAGAGATAATAAGAAGCTTCATATAGTTTAATTGTGTTTGATTTGAAGCAGTCAAGTGTGTTGTTATTTTGACAACTGCTAACTTTCTGTTCAAGGACTTGATCCCTGATCCCCTGTTTTTGCACCTTCCTTGAAGAATGGATGAGAAACGACGAGTAATAAGACTGGCTACAAAAAATTGACACACACACTGCAAAGTTTTAATGTAAAATTTACAGTGAAGCACGACTGGGACAGAGCTGTTACAACTCATCTAAATTTTGATCAAATTTATTCCAAAAAAAGTGTTAATAACCTATACTACTTTTAGTATGACAAGAAAGCTTGATTCTTTTGCTTTAAAATGATGTAGCATTTGCATAGTTTTTTTCATCTTATCTATTTTGGTATTAAAATATATGGCAATTATGTACTTTAACGGCCTCACTGCCAATATTCTCGATTTTTTAATATATTGTAGAGTTCAGTATGCTAATCAAGAATATATATATTTGTTGGGCGGGGAAACGCTTCCTTCATATTTTTTATTATTCAGTATTTAAAAAATAAATAAATTTACTTGTTTTTAAAAACAGTCAGTCAACTAAGAACTTTAAAATAGTTCAGCTAATACGAAGATGATAAAAAGTTCACAAGCTATTAGTTTTTAGAATTTCACCCATCCCCGAATTGAACCTCCGAGCCAGACTTCAGGCCGTGTTGGCAACCCTATTCACTTACATATATACTTAAACATATTTTCTGTATTTTATTAAATCATGTGCTAAGTCATAAAATATATTGAGTTCAAAGTTGTATGAGAGAACGTATCGGCTTCTAGTCAAAATTATTATCATACGATAAAGCGTATCTGCGCTAAGATTCTTTCACATAACTTGATATGCTATCAAGTCAAAATTGCAATTGTTTGAATCGCAAAAAATTCAATTAACTTAGCATCCTGTTCAATATAAAACACAACGATAAAAAAAATTAGAATCTGCATTTTGGAGGTGAAAATGGTAAAATACCATGATATTTAATTAGTCCGGGAGATAGCGTTGCACTTTTCATAGCCATTTGCCCCCGCTTAACAATGTTTGCAGTAGATATTTTAAGTAGAGCTGATAACCGAAATAAGCGTCAGTCGCCAGAATCGTGGTGGGTCTGGCTGTAAGAGGCCCACGAAAAAAATGTTGCTGCATATCTTGGAAAGTAAGCCATAAGAAGAAAAATATTAGGATCAATATTGTAGAGGAGAGGAAAACACATCGATTTCATACCCTGAAAATTTGTATAAGACCGAAATTGACCCATCTATCATTTCTTTCACATTACTAGTGACCATCTCCATTTTCGAAAAAATACGGTTCTAATTGAAAGCCTTGAATTAAGATAACACGTTCAAATCTGGAAACCACATTTTTTGGAAACCTTAAAACGATGAAAGGTGGATCAAATCTTGAAATCGATGTGTTTTTTCTCCTCTACAGATTTAAGTGCAAATCATGAAACTCATGAATAATTTGGATTTTTCAAATGGGATTTTTTCTTGTAGGATTCGTTTATATTGAATAATATAGTATAAATAATTGCGATGATATATTTTGATTGATAAAATTAATCTTTTTGCTTTGGTAATTTTCCAAAAAAACAGAAAAATGTTTGAGCGATCTACTAAAAGAACATTCGCGAAAGATTCAAATGCTATAGCCGATAAAAGCATTTAAGCAAATCTGCTTCTATACTATGAACTATGAATACTTCAAGCTTCAATAGTATGTAAGGGGCTAGGAAAATTTGTTTAGTGGCTTTTTGCAATATCTGAGAATAGTTTTGACCATAAGCCTCTATCAACTTTAACAAAACTTTCAGGCAAAATGAAAACGTAAAGGATTTGTAGGCTCTGATAGCCTTATATGTTGAAAGCTGAAGAGGGAGTTCAATTCATATGAAACTTTTTGAAATTTTATAAATTCCAAATAATATTATAATAATAATAATACAATGTATTCTGTTTTGGAGCTACTTGCGAAAGACCTCAGAAAAGCAGGCTTAGATTGAAAAAATACTGGCACATCTTTTTTCAAAAATAACGAGACCCCAAACATACCCAAATGCAAACACACGCGAATACTTATACACACTACCCAACGGAAAATCTGGATGCAGCTTCCAATGGAGGCCCGTCAGAGGTGCTTATTTAGAAGCATTTAATTCGAAATTTTGATATTTAAAACAAACCTTTACTCCTCAGGGTTTGAGCCTGAGCATACGATATTGTTACATGCGCAGTTTAACGACATCACCCAATCCTGTAGATGGTTTCTTGCTGGCTATGAGTATATCATATGAATTGTCAAGTGGCAACTTTAGAAATCGAAAACTAAAGTTTTCATTTTGACAGAAAATTCAGTCTCACCGATATCAATAATAACAGTAGCTCAGTTGGTTAAGACGTGCGGAAACCACTGGCGTAACACAGGAGGCCTAGGTTTAAATCTGGTCGTCGAAAAACAAATAAATTTTTAATATGCTTCCAAAAATAAGTCTCCACTAAACATGCAAAGAAGAGTATTTTATATGCTTGTACTTGGCATTCAAGGAAGAGCATTTCAGTTGCTTCCAAAGATCGTCCCCACAATGACATCTTATGTTAAAAAAGAAAAGCAGTGAGAAGTGCATTGGAAGCAGCTTCCTGCTTTCCTTGAAGTATATCCACAGCGCTTTGTACACGGTTTCGCTTCGCGTTGGGTAGTGTTGCTCATTGATGCGTTCACTGGCAACAACGTTGTTGCTTGAATTGAATAACGTCGTCGTGTGCCGCACAAGAACAAACCAAAAGAACACAGGAAAAATATTTTTGCCTCGCTCTACAGCACTATGACTGGTTCAGAGCAATTTATCAGCAAGGACCAAGTAATGCCAACGATATCAACAACATGTAAATTTTAAATGTGAACCAATTTAGGGTCAGTACGAAAAGTGTGTATGTGTGTGTATGCCGTGTTGTCGTCGCTTTTAGGTATCCCTTTGCAATAATTAACAAAATATTGCTGAGCCATCAGAGTAAATGAAAAACTAATTGTGGGTGAGGCATTTGGTAACTGGTAAAACCAGGCGGTAAAAGGTCTCGAACCAACGAATAACAAAAAAAATTGTTGTGTGACGCAAAAAGCCATTTGCAGCAGCAGTAAAAAAAATAAAACATTTAAACAACAAAAAAACACATTTTTAGTTTTTTTATAGGAAAATGGGCAGAAAGTAGCCGGGAGGGAGCCTTAGCACTTGAAGGAATTTAAGATATGAATCGCACTCAAGGCATGCTAAGAATTTTCTTTAAATTTTTGTAGAAAGGGTATTACTTTTATAAACGCGATTGAGGGGCCCCGTCTGCATTTATTGTCCTTTGTATCACGTTTGATTGGAATTCCTTTGCTGAATTTTTAATTATTTTAATCGTCGTAAGAAAGCAAAGAAATCAAAAGTTAATAGATCCAATCAAATAATCAAACACATGTCAAAGCCAAACGAGCCACTCCTTAATGTCAAAGTATCATTGTAAGCTTTGTAGGCCTGGAAAATAAACGTAGTTTAAAAACAAAAAAAAAATTTTAAATAAAAACTTTCCTATATTTTTGAAGCAATTACTTATAGTGGAAGGCAAGTGAACTCGATCTAATCTATTTTCAGTGGGCAAGACTTCCTGAACTGAGCTAAGGATTTTTCATGGTCTGGAACTTTGACCAAATCTTATGGAAACGAAACGTTTGCAGTTGTATTCAAAAGAAGCGTCTAAAACTTTTCGATTGCATGGATGAAAGTGCAACACCATCTTGGGAAAATCTGACTGATCCGATTTTTGCTTTTTGCTTCTTCGAACCAATTCAAGTTTTTAAATTAAATTTGGGTGCGCATTATCTTAAAGAACTGCTTCTGTACAGCGTTTTAAATTTTTCGCGTTCATAGAATGTGCCACGTCCTCTTGTCGAAATCAATCCACATTTTGCCTGAACGAATCAATTTTTTTATTTGAATCAAATTTGGTTGCAAACATGAACATCGAAAATCCGTAAAAATAGATCCCGTCCAGACTTAAAATTTGGTAAATGAATAACAGCACACATTGTACTAAAGAGGAATTTTAGAATTTTCAGAAAAAGCAAAAAACTGTTTTTGAGTTCGATCAACAATTACAAATTATATCGTCAAAAGTGCCGCGACTCTAATTAATACTGTTTTCTTTTTACGCGTAGAGATCACAACCGCTGGAGTTCTCCGACACGACTAAAAATAGGACATTTTTGCATATGAGAGCCTAATTTACATTGCAACATCAAAAAACTACATTTTGACAGCCAAGATATGTTCATGATCAACAGTTTTAGCAAGAAAGCTCAAAAATGACAAATTTTGAGCTATGCCTCTTTAGTAGAATGTGTGCGATATGTATGTAAAGGGTGTTTTTTTTAGAGGTATAGAGCTTCGAATTGAAATAAAACACAAGAAAATCGTTTTAATGTCCATCAATTTGGCTTTATTGGAAGGATAATTTTATGCCATTAATGTTTAAATATGATTTCGGGCATGTGGCCGCCGCGGCTGGCTCGAATAAAGCCAATTCTACAGGTCCAATTTTGAACCACTTTTTCGAGCATATGGGGCCGTATGTCGGCAATAACGCCACGAATGTTGGCTTCCAAGTCCCCTAACGTTTCTGGTTTGTTGGCGTAGACGAGCGACTTCACATATCCCCAAAGAAAATAATCCAATAGTGTCAAATCACACGATCTTGATGGCCAATTGACAAGTCCATTCCGCGAAATTATGCGCTCATCGAATGTTTCCTTCAATAAATCGATTGTGACGTGCGCTGTGTGGCATGTAGCGCCGTCTTGTTGGAACCACAACTCATCCACATTCATGCCATCCAATTCGGGAACAAAATAGTCGGTTATCATGGCTCTATACCGGTCTCCATTAACGGTAACTGACTCTCTAGCATTATTTCGGAAGAAGTATGGCCCAATGACTCCACCAGCCCATAGAGCACACCAAACAGTCAGTTTTTGTGGATGTAATGGCGTCTCAAGGGTCTCATGTGGATTCTCTTCACTCCAAATGCGGCAATTTTGCTTGTTGACGTAGCCATTCAACCAAAAATGAGCCTCATCACTGAACAAAATTTTGCGATGAAAATCAGCATCGAGATCAATCTCATTTTCGGCCCATACACCAAAATCACGACGCATTGCATGGTCTCGCGGCTTTAATTCTTGCACAAGCTGGATCTTGTAAGGTCGCAAGCCAAGATCTTTGCGCAAAATCTTCCATAAAGTTGATGGACAAAGCTCCAATTGCTGTGCACGGTGGCGAATCGATTCATTCGGGTCCTCTTCAACATTTTGCTCTACAGCGGCAATTGTTTCTTCGGTGCGCACTGTTCGACGTCTCTGCGGATGCGTATTATCACATAGAGTAAACGTAGTGCGAAAACGATCCATGGTTAACCGAATTAATTGCTCTGATGGACGATTATGTCGACCATAAAATGGACGGAGCTTGCGGTAAACTTCGCGAACTGAACCATTATTTTCGAAATAAATTTGCACGATTTGCAAGCGTTGTTCTTTTGTCAACCTGTTCATGATGAAATGGCAAACCAAACTGAACATAAATGACATTAAACCATAAAATGCCAGTTTTATCTCTATTCGAAAAACAAACCTCTAAAAAAAACACCCTTTACATACATTGTGAAAAATTACAGCTTATTCTCGAAACTTAAAACTCTAATGGATAAGTCTTTTAAAAAGTTTTTGGATCTTTTTAGTTAAAAGTACGTTTAAAAACGATTGTCTGGAAACAAAAAAAGAAAAAGGCAATTTACTTGAATATTTGTGGGATTATGAGCATTTCAAAAGAACAGAAACGAAGTTTTTCTGCTTAAATAACTTCAAAAATAAAACGAAACAAATCTTGACAGGTTGGGTTGATTAGGTGGGTGTTCTACTATTTCCTCGTGTGTGAAAGCGGACACTTTCTCTTCTACTTCAGAAGTAAATTCAGTATTGTCATTAGCGCGGCAATTTCAAAAGTACTGTGATTAATTTTTGCAAAAGCTTCTGTTTTCTCAGATGGTGGATATATTATGACTTCGCTTTTGAGAAATTCTGTTATTGTTGTCGGGAGGAATAGTACTCAACATGTGGTTTCAATTAATATTTCTTAAATTGCTTATGTCATTTTAAATATCCTTTTGAAAGGCGTTAACTTGCGTCTTAAAGTAAGCCTTCATAGTTGGGAAAGGACATCTCTGAAATGTTCTTTCGAAAACGGCCCTTAGCTTGATTTCATCAGTTATATTTATCGAGTAGTTATTTCGACTTTTTTCTGGTGTCTGATTTGGCAAAATGTTTTTAAGCCTTTTATTAAAGAAATGATGAAACAGCTCTTGTGGCGAATTTCATTCATTTTCAGTCGATGATTTGTGTCGATTTCGAAACCAACGCCATTCTGGTCAGAGCACAGACGGTGAACTTCGAAACCACTTAAAGTATGTGCTTATACCAGGCATGGCCAACCCAAATGATCTTGCGGTCCACTTAGGTGCTACTATTGTGTTTACTATTGTTGTTATAGTAAAAATAGGTAATGTAATAATGAAACTACACGTACATTGCAAAGGAATATATAACACCAAAAATTTAATATAAAAATATATAAATGAGAATGAATACAAGAAAATGAAATCATTAAAAAATATTTAATTTACTAGTGCGTAATTTCTTCGCCCACTTTTTCACTTAGCTTTCGCAAATCAATCTAAATTTGAGTATTTGCACATCTTAATTGGTGATGCAGGCTGGGTTCTGTTATATTTGACCGTGTTTTGTGTTTGGTAAATTTCATTTTCGAAAAAAACGATGCGCAGGTGTAAGTGGAACCAAAAGCGCTCACAAATTTTTGTGCCTTACGAGTAAGTGCTTCTATTTCTGATTCTGATGTTTCAAAAATTGGCTTAAATTTAATATTGTGCTGTAATTCAACCAGTTCCTCTTGGAGATATTTTGGGGCCGGCTCGATTTCAACATGAAAAGGAGATGTATATGTTTTCAAAACTTTGTTGTATTTGTTTAACTCTAAATTATTGAATCGGCTTTCAAAAGCAGGTGTAATTGCAACATTTTGATTTCTTGAATCCTTTTCAATCGCAATTCAAATAACAACAATTTCTTCTGGGATGCTTTGATGTATCGATTATTGTCGATTGTATTTTCTTTGCAATGTCATATTTCATTGATTTTGTTCTTGGACAATGTCCAAAAAAACATAAGTCCAATAACCTCTCATTATTTCTTAATTCTGGTACAGATCTTCGCTTGTCATTCATAAACAAGTCAATTTGTTCTCGTAACTGCTTTAAATATCTTCCACGACTTAACCATCTGGCTTGACTGAAGCATACAATGTCACCATAATCAGAATCTAACTCTTGCAGGTACTCCTTAAATTGTCGACGTGGAAGTGCATGTGATCCAATGTAATTCACTTCTTTTATAGCTATGTACTTGCATAACGCGATCCATCGATAAAACATGGTCATCCAAATTTGGTGATGAATCAAACAGTGGATTATAATTAAGTGCTCTGATTAATGGCTTCAACCCAGAAATCAAAGCTAAGTTAGACAGTTTTTGAATACTTATATGGATGCACAAATAATGTATTTTTTTAATATATTGGCTTACTACCACTACTTTGGCTATTGTAAAATAAATATATTTTGTAAAGTGTGATGAATCTCACGGGGCGGAAAAATGTTCAAGGCGGGCCACATGCAGCCCGCGGGGTTGGCTACCCATTGTTTTATGTTCATATATAAACCTCTTTATCTTGAGTACTTCTGATCTAATTATAAAATATTTAAGCAAAAGAACTTTACTACAACCTAGGAAAATTCGTTCAATAAACTTTCTTTACAACAACTTTATAATAACCATATTTATAGGTTCTCGGTGAAGCACTTTAGAATACTACTTAGTATTAGTGCATGTGGATCCTATGAATTAGTTGCTTAGGTTGATTGGCAAATAATAGTATGATTCGCAGCTTAATTGTCCAGTTTAAAAGAAGTGGAGGAATCGGCGACAGCAGTTATTGCTGAAAGAGTTAGCAGTCTCTATGGTTTGGAAAATGAGGAAGGTGAATCAGAAGAAGCACCGGGCCCTGTATAGGACAATGCTTGCAAATAACTTCACGTCCAGAGGTTGGAGATATTCGGAATATATCGTTTCAACAGATTGAAGCTACAGCGCACAATGCCAGGGAGACGATGGACCTCCAGTTCTATATCAATTAGCCTTCCGAATTGAACATCAGTGCTCACTAGCAAAATCACTAATGACATGATGTGTAATCTAACATAATACTTGTGAAAAAAGTTTCAGCAATATAAGCAAAAGTTGCAATCAAAAGCAAAAAAAAGTGAAACAATGTCCGTGAAATTTTTAAAAATACGCGAGATCCTTTTAATTTCTCATACCTTTATTACTGTGTTATAAAACAATTAATATTTTATGGATGATGGAACATCCATAGACACAAAAGTCGATTGCGACATGCTGAGGCTGAGTGCAACCAACTTTCTTAACATGTAAATGACTCCCCCAGTATCGGATTTTGTAGGATGCAAAAAAACGGGCCAACAGCGGCAGATGTTAAATGCAGCAAATTTTGGAATAGAATCACTTTCCTTATAAATTATAACTATCATTTGCTTCTTCATTGACTATTTGACATTTGACTTGTCCATTTGCCAAGTTTACGAATGGAGTTAAGAAGCACACTTACAGCAAGAGACCCATTTAAAAACTTATGCAGATCGATCCTTGTAAGCAGCAAGCCTTAAATTGTCAATACAATCCATGCCTTCCAGAGCAAATCAAATTAATTTTTCATTTTCGTTTACATAAAGTTTTTAAAACATGTGGTCATACTTGTCTAGTGCACTCAAACTGAGGACGGACAATGAATTGTATAGAGTCACCGACTCTAGAATAAGCTGTTTTTAACGGTGGCCAAAATATTGTCATTAAAAAGCTTAAAAAAATTTTGTTATTGAAATAAATGAGATTACAATAAGAACCTGAACTTGCAGATCAAAAACAGTCAAATATTTGACTCCCATCATATCTTAACATGTTGAAGTTTTGTCATGTGAAGGGGACCATTATGTGGTGGGGCTCGGACACATGTCACCTTAATCAATTTATTTTTGCAAAATATGGCAAGTCAGAGAGGCATATTAAGACTAATGACTTGGTTGTTCCTATTTTTTCTCTTAATACGGAAGGGTGGCAAATATTTTGGGCCTACACTTCAAAAAAGTGTAAGTCCGGCTTTGGCCTCACCCTTCTTCTCGTAAGCCTAATTATCATTTTTCGTACCTTCAGGGTTTCTTATTTTTAGGATGACACAAAAAAAAAGTTAGATATTTTTATATCTAAAGCGAATTGCTCTGCTGCAGATAATCTTCATTACGCCGATTTTTCTACCTTTCGTTGGTAGCGTACTCTCCCGTGTGTCTGTCAGGACGATTGTGTGCCTGCCAACATTCCTACAATTAATTAGCGAATGAAATTGTGCTAATAAACTAACAAATTTACGTGCGCTCCAAAGTGTTGCAAAGCTTTTGCGATCCCACTCAGAGGATGTTGCTGGTGCACGTTCTCCAAAGTAGCCGTAAAAATGCCTGCGTCAAGTAGTGGCATAAACTTAAAGCTCAACCTCGCTAAAGCGTCAGCAATAAGAAAAACAAGCAAATCGTTACGACGACGGCATAAAAAGGAAATCAAATAATTTAAATCGCATTTCCTCCATTCAACGCTTTCGTAAAATCAAATATAGCAGCGACATGAACTGGAGCAGCGCCCTGTTGAGTAAGTAAGACGACTATGAGGTAGATGGCTTGGCAGATTACTTCATAGACATTGCGATTTGTGGTTCTACGTTTGGTTTTTATTAAATATTCTTTCCAACTTATATGTACATATGCTCGAAAGGGAAGCAAAATCAGCAACAACAAGAAATTTACATCTAAGAATTCCATCTTCGACTGTCAAATCTATTATTTTGTTTTTGTTATTAATGCCACTATCAAATTTAGGTAGCAATATAATTGCGAATAAACTCACGCAAAAGATTTTGTGGTCCTTATAGTGAAGCAGGATAGTTGAACACCCTGTTAGAGGAGTGACTATAGTTGTAACTTGCCGCTAAAATTTTATTATATTCATAGAAAGATCGCCCCACACATAAATAAGAATTATTTTTAAGGTCAGGCCATATATTAGTTCTAATAATAAATGAAAACCACAGGGATCCGTCTGGATGTCAGCCCTCCATTTTAGCTAAATATCACCAGATAAGAAAAAAAACGGTTGGAATGCTGACTTTTTAAAAGTGTATAATAATAATGTAAAAGTGTACTTAACTCGAGTGTTATGCTAGCAATAATATGTCATAAAAAAAAAAAAGGAACATATAAAAATGGCTGATGTTCTTATCAACGGCCAAGTGTATTGAAAGAATTATAATTCTATCAAGAATTTCCTCACAGATTGGGTATGCAAATTCAACATGCAAAAAGAATACGTACAATAACGAGACTCTGGGCAAATAAAAGCAAATGGAAGACAAGGATTGTCGTTGACACACTCTTCTGGATGTTTGCTCTTGTAGTGATTAGTTAAAGTGTTTAACATCGTGTCTTTGAAAATAAACTTGGATAAAATGATTTTCATGTTTCTAAACAGATTTTATTTACATGTAAATTATTTTTGCTGGATGGATTGAAGAATATCACATAAGTAATAAAAAAAAATAGCATGTAGAGCTCGTTTGTCTCTTCCAAATTGTAGAAGAGAATATGAAAAGTTTTTTTATAAATAATTAAGTAAATGATTTAACGATTTTTTATAGTAAACCATTTTGTTTTTTATAAAATAAGAACATTTTTCCCCATAGTTTTTTAGATATTCCGTACCCAAAAATTGTTTGAACCCAATTTTAAGATACTCAAAGTTTTTTTGAATGTAATTATTTGAAGTTTGAATATCTTCAAAACTCAGTATTATTTAAAGCTAAAATATATTGTGACAGAAAGTCAAAAAAGTGTGCAGTCATTAATGGAATAGACGATTACTTATAAAGTGTTTTTTTATAAATCAAGTCCTTCGGAGACAGCTAAATTTGGCATTTGTGTTTTTTTTTTTGTTTTTTTTGGCATTATCTGCTCAAAAAACCTTGTCATGCTCACTGACTGATGAAAATCCATACTTCCTCACATTATACATAAAAAAAATTCCGATCTCGGGAGATGTGTATTTTTGTTCTGTCAAAGTTTGCAAATTTTCCACTTTTACCATTTGTTATTCTAATTTTTGAAAAATCCGCACAGTTCATATAAAGGCGATAAAAGAAAAATAAATTAAGTTTTATAAAGTGGAAACAACGTAATTTCCACCAACATGCTACATTATTGCAAATTGTTTCAAACCAGTTAACTAGAGCGCACTATCTAACAATTGATTTTACAGAAAGTGTCATAGAACAATTTTGATGTACAAAGTTCAACTTTGAGCCCACTTTGTCACTAAACTTAATACAATTTATGACCACAATATTCCACTGTGTGTCGGTGCCATCCTTCACAATCAAAATTTATTTAAATTACTTAAACTGCAAAAAAATAGCTCAGTAATCTAAAAGTTTAAAAATTGCGCTATGTAGCACATAAGCAATGTCTTGTCATAGAAATTGTAACCTAAACGGAGAACAGAAGCAGTGAAACCAAAGTACGTGAACTCCAGCAAGAAATTCGAACAACTCCCAGGAAGCATGATACTCTAGCTTTCCAGATAAAATCACAAAAATATCTTAAAATCATTTGCAACAAGCAATAAGAAAGAAAGAAATACAAGCAAGTCTTCCTCCCGTTAACAACAAAGTCTCTCCAATGGTAAGAGATAAGGTAAGCAGCAGTACTGTGGACATTTGTCGTCAGAGGCGAAGAGGTAATTTGCCGCTCCTACCTAGCAAAACTCTTTTGTCCGACACTAAATACACAGTTTAAACATGAGTTATTTCACAAATCAAAGAAGTATCTAGGATATATCAAACGCTCTCCACAAATTTAAAAGGAATTTATGGCAGGAAAAGGCCTGGCGAACATCAAGTTAAAACATTAGATTGGAACTACAAATATACATAAGCCAACTATCACCCAAGAATAAGCATTGACTCCTCTTACTGAAAATAAGAAGAGTTGTCTTAGATAGCCAATGGTCGACACACGTCTCTCGTAAGAGGATTTAGTATTGACATGTAAACTTTTTGGCATTAAAAAATGAAAATGTATTTTATGAGTGAAACGTTTGTTCATTTCGTTCCACTATAACATAAACGTCATCATAAAACCACCTGCACTTCGCTGCGTTTATTCGTGAGGCTAAAGTTGTAGTGTTATTTACAATCCAAGTGTTTGGAAGATATCCGTGTATACTTTTCAACCACATAGTCCACCGTTATTGCTCCCAGTTGTTATCTATGAAAGGTAGCAAAAAATTAAAAGAAATATGGCCCAGAGGCAGAGGCGTACTGTGCACATCGGGAACCCGGGGCAAGGAATTTATTACTACATCGATCTATTTTGATTTACTACAAAAAACATTTTCCCACTTTTGACTTTCAAAAATCTTAGCAAAATGAGATTATATTTCACGGCCATTTTGCCGCCCCCATATTCTTGCGTCCGGGGCGACCGACCAACCACTCCACCTCCCTGTCACTAGGTACGCTACTGCATGCATAGAGGTGACAATGAAACAAAAAAAAAAAAACAGTCAACTTTAAAGATGAAAGTCATCAGCAATTCAAGGAGGCTGCCTCTCAACCAGTTGGGCAACCTTTGAGATGCCATATGCCAACGTTTGCTATAAAATCTAAAATACACTCAACCACACATCAGCCCCAACGCCACTGGCAAGTGTTGCACTTTAGCATTTGGCCACAGCGTAACCTCGTAAATATTTGCAACACATGCGACGGCGCACAGTGGGGAAATTATTGGCGTGTTCTAACAAACGACTGCCGAGAACTCGGTTTTAATAAAATTTTAATAGTAATTTTTTTTTGCTTAAAACACTTGATAAGAATTCCAGATCAGCGCCATTTTGTAAAAGTTCAAAATTTTATCTTCAGATTTTTTCAAGTTGCAAGTAAATGAGGGGTTGATTTTTAAGAAATTTTTTTACATTATTTGAAGTAACTGCGAATCTGATGCAACCACGATGTTTCACCACAAGCGGTTTTTTTTTGGAATTCTTAGTGAAGAAACTTTTCTAAGTATCTCACGCGTTGAAGCAAAAAAGACATGGGCTTAAAAAAATCATCGACATTTTTAAAAAACTACGCAGTTGGCAGACTTTTGTAATTGCCAATTTTTTGACCACTGTACGACAACAACAACAGAAAAGAACAGCGAAAGTCAACAAAGCACGCTGGAATGCAAAGGAATCAAAAGAGCAAGAACGTCATGAGATCCCAGAGCTTGGCATTCATGTGTTAAGTGTACACACCAGATGGCGCCAAATGCAGCAATGCATAAAGAAACACAAAACATGGCTGCCACTGCCAGGGGCTTAAAGCGTGGCCACATAAAATCCTGCGTTTGCTGAAATGCCAGAAATTCTACAAAACTAAAAAGGAAACAAGAAACAGAGTAGAATGAGTAAGCCAAATAGATCGTTAAATTGTTACAAAAGTCAACGAGGAGCGCGTTATTTAAGTGGCTTGCGAAGGTCAGAGGCTTAGGAGCGGGTCAAAGTTTCTTGTGAGGAGCTCAACGAATTTTATAACAAAAGAACAAAGGCACAGACTGTGGTTTTATATTACTTTTTTTTACTGGTAGCAGTTAAGTACTGATGCGAATGTGTTAAAAACAGAGTCACATATTATAGAAAAATTGCTATTCTGAGTTCTATCCTTGTTTAAGCGTCAATTTCTCAGTTATCATGCGCATGTTGAAACTGACAAAAATGCTGCTCATAAAGCAGCAGCATTGCTCAATAAAAAGGCAGCAACAAAAGTGTTGTAAAACTTTAATGAAACTTTCTGCAATCAAGTCATACAAAATTTACGTAAGAAAAAAAAAAGCAACGAGAAATAAACAAAGGAATAAATATCGAAAATTCTACCCGCAACAAATCATTGGCGGAATTTTTTCATGATAACAAAAACAATAACGATACCATCGGTACATATCAGCAGCAACATTGTGCCCTTGATGTGCATTCATTTGAAGCAACTACGTTGATGTAATCTGCTGCTAAAGCAGCATTGCAGCAATGCGCAACACTTCCTCAACGTGGTCAGTGAGACAAAGATCCTGGGCAGAACTGCGCACATGCAGAGAAAAAACTGCTTCTTTAGATGGAAGCAATCAAGACCCTTCGAGAAGACAAAAATGACTATACTCGTATTATGTACATATGCTATGTTTATGTGACGAAATTTTAATGGCCCTTGTACGACCACAAAAGAAGAAGAAGAATAAAAAGTTTACATGAAACTAATAACTTATTTAAGACCGTAACAACTTCCCGGTACTATGTAGCCTAGTGGTGATGCAGCATTTTCTCTAGGGATATCAGCGTCATTAGAGGGTCATTTTATGACTTCAATAAATTTGAATCTTGTGTGAAATAACGTGGCATCGAACGCTCTGTAAACTGGAAGGATAGTTTTAGGGAGACGATTTCGAGTTGTTACCATGCAATCTTTAATTCTTGTTTTGTTGCCGTGAGTTCATGTTAAGTCCGCTTTCAGACGCCTATATCGCTTTAGAACTTTCTGCACAGGGAGAGGAGAGTTCTAATTATTTTTTACTTAATTATGTAATGTTCTACTTCACACGTAGTACGATATCATTGAAAAGAGAGATAGAGGAGTGGCAATAAGTTTGAACCAGTGATGGCATTTGGGTTTTGTGGCAATGTACTGAATTGGGACTCTAAATGTACCTTTTAGGGGCCGAATGTACTTTTTTGTATTGAACACCCAATTTAACTAAAATGTACGAAATTCTCCATTCAAATTAATAACAAAGAAACCGAAATGGTTCTCACCTTTCCCATCTCTAAAACCTTAGCAAAATGAGATATAGTTCACATTAAATTACAAAATCTACGCATAGCGACTATTTTTTTCATTTACTAAAAAAAAGATTATAAATCTACACAATGCGATTATTGTCATTTATTTTGAAAAAGGTCATTATTATAAACTGTCCAAGTTTACCGAAAATTTCTTAAAATTCGCCAAATGTAAAAAAAATGCAGCAAATGTGCCGAATATACTGAAAACTTGTCGAATGTTCTGAGGAGGATTTTTCAGGACGTAAATGTACCGAAAAAAGTACAAATGTACCAAAAATGCCATCGCTGGAATGATGTGTTAAGCTATTTTAAAAGTAGCAATCAGATTGATAGTAGTCTGAAGCTTGTGTTAATCCGTGATAGCTCTTCATTTCCTCGCCCCATTTTTGGCGGATGTTATGCATATAGTTATTTTTATATGTCTAAACGTGTATGTTCACATGGTCTGAGTGGATTTGTGGAGAAAGAGCGAAAAACCTATGAAAAATTATAAATAATAACAAAAAAAAACAAGAAATAATGTTTCATTGCCACCAGTTATTTTTTAATGAGACTTTTGCTTAAGACTTAAGTCTTCAAGCTCAATAGCCAAGGAGGCTAATACATAGATGTAGTATAATTATAATTATTACAAGTACAGACTCAAGTTGTTATATATGATGATTTTCGAGAATAATGTTTATTTGTTGTTTTCAATCTTAAATCGAAAATTTGTACAAATTCGTTTATTAAATTGTACTGCCAAAAATCTTAGCTAAGCTTTTTTCTGAGATTAACGCTTCTCTCAGTGTATATGCGGTTGTATTTTGGAATGCAAACGTACATATTCCTATTTAGTACGTGTGTATGTACTCGTTCATGTAAGCGTCCTGCATTCACAATGGATTCAGTAACAAGGGTTGCAGATTCGGTGATTGCATGAAAAATAGATACAGATTTCGACGACGCGAATTCAATTGAAATGAAGAACTGTTTCTAGCGAGACGAAGCTAGAGCGGATTAAACGGGAAAACAAGTGGAACTCTAATCCTTGGACGTTTGGAAAGAAAAATTTCAATAATTTGAAGTGCAACTGCAAAAAAACACAATGGCACACAAAATGTGAGATTGAATTTTCCGACCACAACAATATTAGACGTAAGAGCAACAACTTATAAAATGTTGCCAAAGCAATGAAATTAAAAGTTCAATGTGCGGTAAGCTCAGAGATAAATAAAATGTGTCAATGTTGGCAACACTGTTGTTACTATTACTTTTATTGTGTTTCGGAAAAGGGCAGACAGACAATTCGGAAAAAGGAATGACGAGCGGAAAAGTCAATTTCCTTGCATGGGAAACGCGCTTCCAATTGAAAAAGGAACGCGCGTAAAGGGAGCCACCAATTTCTTGAATGGCACATCTTCCTCGTTATGCGATAAAATTTTTTCTCTTTGTTTTCGCTTTCATTCAATAAACAAAATAAATAAAATTTAAATTTTCATAGCGGAACAATTTTCAATATCTGTCGAGTTTACCTTCTCCAATATGTAAATATGCATTTGGAACAGTACGAGTAGAGCCAAGTAGACAAATCCATTAAAAGCTTTATAAGAGTATTGCATACACTTTTTTGCTGCTCGTTTACCCAAAAGCGGCTGGACATGGTCGTCACTAAAAGATGAAAACGGAATGGTTTCGCTTATACCAAGTGTAATTTTTGAGGCCGAATCAGTTTTATGTGTTTTGATCAGGGTTACCCAGTCGTACAGAAGCAATTCCCTGCATTCTCAAAAAAATTGTTTTGCCTCAATTTTTTTATGGGAAAAATTTATGACTTTTTTTTTTTTTTTCTTTGGTCAGCAATATTAAAAAATTCATTCATAAATTAGTAAAAACTTAAATTTTTGTGTGGAAAAATTTTATGGTTCTTTTTTTGCTCGTTAAACAAAACTTGAAGATCATGTCACAAAAATCGTCCTTACGGCTTTGACTTGATATTCCAGGTCAATCTGGCTCACTTGGGAACCCTGGTGGAAACCATACAAAATGAGAACTATATTTTTCGTTTTGACAGAAAACCACCATATTTTCGCTCTAAGGTCCTAACCCTATAAAGCAACTAATTACACCACAATGGCTCGTTAAGATTATCAGCAACCAGGCCATCGGCTCCAATGTAATAATAATAATTAAATCATCAAATAAAGAAATTTGTAAAATGCGATTCCCAAAATTTTTAGTGGGTCAGTTAGGAGAGGGCAGCAGAACAATGCAAACCAGCATGTGGAAGTTAAATTGAATGTTTTCCGCTCTTTTTTTGTTACGTAAATATTTAGTAAATTTAAGCATGGTAATACTTAATAAAATATTAAATATTCGCGAATTTGAATTTGCAAATTACATCACTTATAAATTTTTTTTTTATATGATTTCACTATATTTTTCCATCAGTGGGGGAATTTCACCAAAACCTTAGCAGCTCAACGATGATAGCCTTAACCTTAGCCTTTTGCATAGATACAGCACCATTGTTTTGGGCAGATTTCAATTTGAAAAATCCTCATTAGAGTCACATAAATTTATCTCAAGGTAAATTTCGAAATGAGCTTAAAATATCCTCTTAATTCAACAAGATGTAATCGCTTTAAAATTGTGGCAATCTTGGGCCTCCTAGAACAATATAGAAAACACACGGCTTAAACATTTTTTTAGCAACTAACTGAAAAACTAAAGTTTCTTTGCCTCCACCTCGTGATACCTATTACTCGATAGCCGCCCACTGCTTCTTTAAGGACCCACAACATCAACTCATCGTCTCATTTACATTTTTACCGCATCATAAATTCCAATTAGTTCGTGTTTTACACTATTTTCACTTAAGGCAAAATGTATGTAGCTCCACAGTCCTCGTTCTTTCTCTAGCACTCACTCTTCTCTCCCCCTCAAGTGCACATACATACAAAGATACCCATTAAATTACCTGCGATTTATGCGCCAACCGAATCTCAACAGCCAGTGTGTTTCAGTTGGATTCTGCGAGCCTCAAAACAAACAACACTGAGTGAAGATACAACTTGAAACAGTTTTTTGTGTCGCTCCTCCACTTTCGTGGGGCTGCTTATTCTTTTTCATCATAATGACTGTCATCATCTTCATTTGTGAGCCTTTAATGATGTTATCAAATGACCCAGATTTTTACCTGCCGCACTTGTCATGTTTCCTAGAAGTTTTTGTTGTTGCGTTAGTATTTAAAGTCCCATGGCGTTGTTGTCATCGTGGACAATTGAAGTTTTTTTTAGGTGAAGATGTTGTTGCGGTGGTGGTGGTTGGCTATTGTAAAACTGTATTCGCTTACAGAAAAAGTCTGCTGTTAGCATTTTGTGATAATTATAGTAATGTTGTGTTCTGTACGGCAATCCCCAATGTAGATCTTCAAAGCACGAAGGGCTTAAAATTAATTACCACAACGACATATGTGATCTAAAGGAATACAGATGGTTTCGAACGCAATATCCTATAAACCAAAAAGGGGTCAGGCATTCATTATGGTTTTCCGTTGATTTGTTGCTCGTAGGGAAAATGGTTACGAAGCAATAAAACTCTTTGACAACATGAGTATTTCCAAATGAAAGATACTCCGAGTTCTGGAAAAAGACAGTTGGTCCAAGATCACCCTAATTTTCACATTTTTATGTTGATAGCTTTAGAAGAGAAGTAAAATTGTTGTTATGAAACTATTTTTTAAAAAGAAAAAATTTATTAATCTTGAGTATCTAGCGTGCGGTTGCTCAGGGCACAAGGCTTGGGGGCGACAAAATGGTCGTGAAATATATCTCATTTTGCTAGGGCTTTTGAAAGTCAAAAATGAGGACTTTTCTTTTATTGAATGATAGCAAATCTATGTAGTAAATTTGAAAGTTTTAGAAGGTCAAAAGTGAGACTTTTTTTTATTATTTTTGTTTGGTTCGGTAAATGAAATTTTTGTTAAAAACTACGAACATTTTGTTCGGTAAGGGCGGAAAATAAGTATTTCGCCCCAGGCGCTCGATGTGCACGGTACGCCTCTGGCTGGATGGTGTAATTTATGTTCTATATCTCGTTAGACTAAGTGAATATGCACAAAATTAATTAAGGTCTATTTGTATTCTATCACTTATGTTCAAGAAACGTATCATTAGAACTTGCCAGTTTTCTTTTTATTATAGATATTGCGTTGGGATATTAGTTTCACAAAAATATACATACATACATACATAACTAGTAGCTATGTTGGTACTTATTTAAAAACCCCTGATACTGACAGCTATTTCAGACTAATTTAATGCATTTTCTATGCTATTTAAGGATACTAGTAATAGTGTCCTTATGTCTGCAACTCTACTGATATCCTTCAAACGTTGAATATGACAAGTGGTTTATAAATGGAGATCCCTTAGTTCCACTTCATCGCAATGCCGGTGGTGATGGTGACAGCTGCGCCAATATTCAAGGAAATGAAAGCGTGCACCAGCTCAACGCTTTCGTTCGCCATCATTAATCTTCGAGTGCATTCTGTTGTTTTAACAAGCGATTAGTTAAGGTGCAGCCAACACAGATAAATGTGGATTGCGCTGCTTCTGTTGTTGTTATTACTACCGCTGCTCAAAACGCTATAAATCCAAAATAGACAACCGCCTCATTTAATGGCAACGCTTCCTGTGCTACTCAAGCAGTGGCGACCACAAGAAGAACGCTGCAAATCCATCAAGTAAAATAGTTGGTAAAGCGTTCACGATACTTTGAACATTGTTGTAGTTGTTGGTCTAATTTTTCTTATTCTGCTTTTGGAGTCAGCGATGCAACTGGCTTTAAGAAATAAATTTTAACCCATCACTAACCGGGTTTGACTGACCACGACAGGAATTATCAATATATAAACAAAGAATATACTTTAAAAATAATGTATGTATTAGGGCTGGTCGATATTTTTTTCAAAAAGGATATTGCAGGAAAAAGTTCTACGGGCAATTCTGAGCAACTTTGCCAAATAAACTATGGGTCTATGGGCCATCTTAAATATTCCTGCCTTTGGCTTGCCAAGTGATTTAAATGGACTTAACTTACCAAATGATAATCATTTATTTAAGTACACGGTTAGAAATTTTGGAATAAATGTCAATACTTTTGGGCTTACATACATGACCACAACAGAGTTATAGTAAAATTTAATACTGCCTTAATATTAAAATTCATTTTTAATACAAATTTATATTAAAATTTAACTCTCGTTTTTATTAAGTTTCAAATATGCTCATCTCAACCAACTGAGCTGCTGTCATCATATTTCTGACCGACTAAAATTTATCTACTTTTCAGTCAAAATGAAATATTGAATTTTCATTTTTCGTAGTTGTCAATTGATAATTCAAATGAAACACTTTTAGCCAACCAAAATAAATTGATACGTTGGCTGATGTCGTTAACCTGCGCATGCAACCTTTGTATTAAAAGGGAACCAATGTCAAACCCCAGTGGATAGTTAGTGGTTTAAAAATCAAACATAATACTTACGATAACAATAAATTGAATTCAAATGGTAAAAAATATCATAATGTATGAACTGTATTTAAATTTAATACAAAATTTATTACAAAACTTTCTAATCTGTTCAGAAGTATTAAGTAGTCAAAACTTTATTAAAATCTTTGTTATACTCCGCCTGTATTAAAATATATTTCAATATATCCAACCGTGGACTATAGTTTTTTGAGTGAAAGTGCTAAAGCTTAAAGCACCTCACATACTAAAAAAATTAATTGAAATTAAAAAAAAAAATAAGTATCGAAATTATTAATGTTAGAAGTGTTGCTAAAAAGTTAAACTCCTTGGTTAAATATTGTCAGAAGGAAACAAGATTCTAATCTAATCCGCAAACGGTTAACCACAATTTGTGCTGAAAGTTTGAAATAGTTTGTAACTGTTCCCATAAAAATCCAATATATGTAAGTACTCGTACTGTTCAAAACCTATTTGTAAAAAAACGCAGGCTCGAAATTGATTTTAGAACCCTAGGACACTCAGAATGCTCAGAATTGTCCGTAGAATATTTTACTACCATATCAAATTGGAAAATTAAAATAAATAATGCCACAAAAATAAAAGAAAACTTGTTATTATTTTCTGAAGATAAGTTTCATAACTTTCGGGGTATGCCAAGAGTCAAAATTAAATTCATTTTTTTTACAAATTTTTCAACCAGTTCCCAAGACAAAACATCATTAAATATCCACTTTTTCGAAGGCTTTTGTCAACAATCTGATTTTGATAAAATCAATTTATGGGTTGATCATGGGTTAATTGATATGGGAACAACTTTAACTACTGCAACATAGCAATATTGCTTTAGAATGTCGTGGTTTTCATGTGAGGTTACGGGGGGTTGACTCAAGTAATTCATAACCACTTCATCTTCATCAGTTGTCGGAGTATCGATGTTGGGTGCTACGACACTGCAGTTACGTTATTGAAGCTTCTTGTGCTCCACCTCAATATGATGTGTCTCTGATAGCTCGGTTTATTCAACGTCAGCTAAATTAAGCGAAGTATCAAGCAATTTTGCAAAAGGTTTCGGTTGATCTGGCAAAGAGTGAAAGATTTTCTTAATTGCAGGGTTCACAAACTATGTCACTATTTATGTCGTCAAAATCATAAGCAGGAGTTAGGAATACATCATAAGAGTCTTACAAAATATGCTAAGAGAGGTGAACGCTGCTTAGCATGGATGTTTTCCGCAGAGAAAAAACTTTATTGTTTTAATAGAATTGGAGAAAAAACGTTGACAGGAAACAAGAATTTTCCGATTAAACTGAAGGGGACTAAAACGCTAATTACACTGCCTATCACGTGAAGTCATTTTCAATTCAAAAAGTCGAGTAATTCATGAAAGTTTTTTTTAACCATACGTGAATTGCACATTTTCTTCGAATCAAAATAAAACCTAACGCTGTAGGTAAAAATCGACCATTTAAATTTCTTTTAGAAACATATGGTGTTTCTATTTTATTAAGGAAATTTAAAGAGGATTGGTGGCAGCATACGGTGAGAGCTTTTTAAATGCAATCATGATGCCAAATGGCTTTGAGAAATGTTAATTTTCGTTTCGGTCTAGTGCATATCGTATTATTAATTTTCCTAATCTTAGTTGGCTATGGATGTAAATAAAGCAAATGTTCGACTGATAAGAGCCAATTTTAATGAATACTTCGAGTGTTCTGTAGTTCAACATGAAACAACAAAAAATTGATATTGTTTTACACACATAATTTAATTAATCTGTATCTAGAAATTTGTGAGCGAAATCCATTTTGTAATCGGTGCCAGATTTGCTGTTGCGGTTATGTTGGCGGTAAGGTATCTATGAACGTACGCACACCCATTGGTCACTCATACATTCTGCACCTCATGCGCCGCTTTTTCCTTGCAATCCCCGCCTAATTTCCACAATCGAAATTAATGCAAGCAAAGGTCCTTTCCTCTGCGTATTTATGTAGGAAGCATCCAATTTAGCGTTGATGTCGAACACATGTTAAGTTGTTGTGGGCAGGTATAGTAGCGGCGGCGAATGGAAGGTAGGCATTAGTACTGTAATTAACTGATTATTATGCGGCTGCTGCTGGGCAAGGGTCTATGCACACAACTTAAGATTTGAACAAGCTTTAGATATGTGAAAAGACTAATGACGTATACGCAGGGGCTCATCATGGGGCCCTGACCCTTCAGCATTATGAAAATAAGTTTTTATTAATAGTTCTTTCTATACTTGTTTGTGTTAAAGTAAAACTTACACTACTCTGCGAATTTTCAACTTTCGATATGCTAACACAAACCCACTTTGTGTTTTTGAACACGAATTTGGGCTCTAAGGCTCTGAAGGTCGCCGAAAAAGGCATTTAAGGTACTAAACCTTCTAGAATTTTCTAATCTGATATTGAAGCTTGTCATTTTCCCATTCACATCTTATCTTGAAATCCTCTGCGCTCTTCAGCGTAGTCGTGTCAGTGATAGCTATTATTATTGAGATCGAACAGGAAATTTATCAATTTACAGTAATGAATTACATTTTGATAGAATTCCAAGAAACCATGAACATTCCGTGATCCTCTAAAGCAATACCTATATTGATTAATGTACCCTTACTTTTTTGATGATGGTTTCAATCTTTGAATAGTTTCTAGTCGGAAAATATATCGGAAATATTAGTTTGTATGGCCACCAACGAACAAATCCTAGATGGATCGGTGAGTTTTGCACCCTATACAAACAACCCTAAAATTGCAACCTTCAATATTCGTAAACGAAATATCCTTCAGCCATGATGATTCTGTTTTTCCCAAGGTTTCAAGGGAGATATCTCTAATTTAAGATACTTTGGATGGTTCTAGAACATCGGATAAAGTGCCCCGGTTATTCAAAAATGCCAAAAAACAATTTTTTTGAGAGTTTCAATCCTCATTTTCTCAAAACTATGCGTGATGGACAACTTTTGTTCACAGATCATATAAGCAAAGCTTTTGTAGACCAATTAGTATAATTTTCCATAATATACATTCATTTATCTTTAAGAGGTGTTCATACAATTCACAGAAGTTCCGTTAAGTATTATTCTAAAGGTTTTATTTTAAGTGAAGACTTAAGTTAGTTAATATTTTTAATATGACCATAGTAATTTTAAAATTATCAACTCAAAAAGATAATCATTAGTAATGATAGGTGCACGCATATCGATTTTTTTTCTAATTCTTTATGAATTTAGGGGTCCCAGGCTATAAGGGAGAAATTTTTTTATTGAATTGAGATACACATACCACGGCACGGGTTGCCGTGATTCTAAGTACTACATGAAACTTTATTTAGATTTTTTTTGACATCATTCAAACAAAATTAGAGGGTATACGTTAGAAAAAATTTCTTTTATTTTTTGGGACACCCTAATGTGCATATTTATATTGTAGAATCAATTGCATTTTACGATTTTCTTGGATCTCACACGTTAACTTCTAAAAATATAAGAAAGTAATAATCTGTTTTTGTGTTACTAGCGAGTTTTCGCTGTAGATTTTGAATATTTTTGAATATTTTTTTTTAAATGCATTCAAAGTTTCGTCTTTGCACACATTCAAATGCAGACGTCGCTGATCAGCTCACTGATATTCCTACTCCAGATTTTTTTTACAATTTCAATAATGTAATTCTGTGAGTAATAGCTGATTTCATTCTTAATATGACCACACACGAGTTTTTTGTTCTAAGTGCACACCTTAGCGACTTTCGGCAGTTCTTCAATGCATCAATCATTTTCAGAGTAGGAAAATTCTAAATATACTTAAATTCGGATATCTTCTAATAACAGTCGAACACACTTATGTTTCAGGAGTCCTTCTAATGCCCCAGAATTATTGGTGATATGGTAACCGGGGCTCATTTGTGGCAAAGTCTTAAAAAGGCCTTTATTTGCAACTTATAATTTATGTAAAATGCAATAATTTAAGATATTTGCTCCTTTAGAAGTTGTTTCTCTAACTTGATCGAATCTTCAAATTTTTCGCCCAGATGTGCTTTTTATTGTTGCTACTTAGGGGAAGTCATATAGTATTCAAGACTTGAGTGAATTACCCACCGAAATTTAGTGCTAGATCTACCACTGGAGAACACATAAGTGCAATCTGGAATTTAATTGGGGTTGCATGTTTAAAACTGCATTAAATTCACATGCAGCATCTAAAGTCACATTTTGTTCCCAACTCAATTAAACCAACAATTTAATTCGTTGTTGTTGTGAAATTGCTTTTGTTTTGCGTCAATCACCGCTTAATTGCTGTATTTTCACAATTTTCTATCGGTATTTGTTCCTTTGTTTTCTCGCCTGACCGAGTTTTTTTCCTAATAGTTTCATCAAAGCAATTGCAACAAATTGAACAAAGTCCATTGGTTGCATCACCAAAATCCCAAAATCTGTCTGATTGTCCGTTTGTTCAACACCGCATGTGTTCTATTGAACGCTTCATAGTTGCGCTGTTTTTCATCAGGAAATTCTCGAACACGTATTGTAGTTTGGTGTGTAATAAAAATTCGATATTTTTTGTCTCTTTCCGGGATTTTTATCCTACCTTTCTAATTTATAAAAAATACACAAATCACGCCGCATTTAAACGGCAATGTGCTGCAACAGAGTAGCGCGTTTTGTCACCGTAACTGTTCACTTCAGTGATTCTGATTTTTGTCGGAATTAGGGCTGTCTCTCGGAAAAATCCTATCAATACCAAAATTTAAAAACTACTCTCAGTATCGTGAATTTTATTGCAGCTTGCCGTTTTACCGTCAGTTGACTTACACTCATAAATCCTAAAATTTTAAGACTTTCAACGAAATATTTGTAACTATCACCCTTAACAAATTTATATTCCTATATTTGCGTAAAAGGAATTTACTGAATCGGTCAAAATGTTGCAGAAGAAGTGCTTTCCAAGGCCGACTTGTGGTAGTTGATTGGTCACGTTCAGGTCGACTCTCAGCGGCAATGGAATGACGAAAACATCGGAAAAATCAAAAATTTGGTGCTCCGACATCGTCGAATGCGGATTGGCGAGATGGAACGAGTGATTAACATTTCATTTAAGTCCGTTTTAATCATTTTACTGATATCTGAGGCATGAAACGGTCCAAACCACTCGACAAAATAAAACATTTTTTTTTAAATTAATTATACACCGTGCATGGTATATATATAAAAATGTTTGAAAATCTTTTGACTTGTCTTCAAACAACTGCATCTGCGTGAAATAAACTTTAATTATTTATATCTCATTTTAAGGCTTCCTTGTGCTTAAAACCATTAGATGAGGTTCAATTAAGGAAAACAGTTTTTTGCTTCGAGAAAATGCACTGTACGAAATTAAATCCTTTGGCAAAGCTACAGTTTTTGCAGAAAATAACAAATTTTCTTATATATTTTTATGTGGAAAATATATACAGTGAAAGCTCGTTAATCCGAAGGCGTGTAATCCGAATTATCCAGTAATCCGAATTGAATTTATGACGCGTTACATACTCTATACTCCGCATTGATTGCAACTCTGTAATCCGAATCTTTATTTCATTTTTATTTTCTGTTTTTTATTACTGTGTCTAGGTTTGCAAAACTTTTTTGACAAAAGCAAGACATCATTGATATTCAGAGCCTACTATGATTGATATTAGGTCTGTATCATCCGAAAAAAATAGGTAAATATTTATAAAGTTTTACCACAAAAAGTGTATCATCCGGAAAAAATGTGGTGGTTGAGAGAGAAAAAATGAGAGTAAAAAAACAGCTGATCACTTCCCCCCCCAAAAAAAATTTAATTTTTCACCCAGACAAATTTCTTGTGGCTTACACTTGAAGACTGTCAAAATCGTAGGCATCAAGACTAGAGACTCACTTTTGACAAGCGAGGGAAAGAAAATTGCCTATCTCAATTGTATTTGCCCAATACTTTTCTCATAAAATATTGTGGTGATTCGACTAGTCAGAGAAATTTCAGCTTTTACTCTCTTGAAAATCTCGATTTGACACTTTTCATTTTTTACCACAAAATCCGGATGATACAGACCTATTGTAAAGGGTGTTTTTTTTAGAGGTATAGAGCTTCGAATTGAAATAAAACACAAGAAAATCGTTTTAATGTCCATCAATTTGGCTTTATTGGAAGGATAATTTTATGCCATTAATGTTTAAATATGATTTCGGGCATGTGGCCGCCGCGGCTGGCTCGAATAAAGCCAATTCTACAGGTCCAATTTTGAACCACTTTTTCGAGCATATGGGGCCGTATGTCGGCAATAACGCCACGAATGTTGGCTTCCAAGTCCCCTAACGTTTCTGGTTTGTTGGCGTAGACGAGCGACTTCACATATCCCTAAAGAAAATAATCCAATGGTGTCAAATCACACGATCTTGGTGGCCAATTGACAGGTCCATTCCGCGAAATTATGCGCTCATCGAATGTTTCCTTCAATAAATCGATTGTGACGTGCGCTGTGTGGCATGTAGCGCCGTCTTGTTGGAACCACAACTCATCCACATTCATGCCATCCAATTCGGGAACAAAATAGTCGGTTATCATGGCTCTATACCGGTCTCCATTAACGGTAACTGACTCTCCAGCATTATTTCGGAAGAAGTATGGCCCAATGACTCCACCAGCCCATAGAGCACACCAAACAGTCAGTTTTTGTGGATGTAATGGCGTCTCAAGGGTCTCATGTGGATTCTCTTCACTCCGAATGCGGCAATTTTGCTTGTTGACGTAGCCATTCAACCAAAAATGAGCCTCATCACTGAACAAAATTTTGCGATGAAAATCAGCATCGAGATCAATCTCATTTTCGGCCCATACACCAAAATCACGACGCATTGCATGGTCTCGCGGCTTTAATTCTTGCACAAGCTGGATCTTGTAAGGTCGCCAAGGTAAGCCAAGATCTTTGCGCAAAATCTTCCATAAAGTTGATGGACAAAGCTCCAATTGCTGTGCACGGTGGCGAATCGATTCATTCGGGTCCTCTTCAACATTTTGCTCTACAGCGGCAATTGTTTCTTCGGTGCGCACTGTTCGACGTCTCTGCGGATGCGTATTATCACATAGAGTAAACGTAGTGCGAAAACGATCCATGGTTAACCGAATTAATTGCTCTGATGGACGATTATGTCGACCATAAAATGGACGGAGCTTGCGGTAAACTTCGCGAACTGAACCATTATTTTCGAAATAAATTTGCACGATTTGCAAGCGTTGTTCTTTTGTCAACCTGTTCATGATGAAATGGCAAACCAAACTAAACATAAATGACATTAGAGTTGCCAGTTTTGACCATAAAATGCCAGTTTTATCTCTATTCGAAAAACAAACCCCTAAAAAAAACACCCTTTATATGATGAGAAGTACATGTGTAATATTTGTGTTTTTTTGCGTTTAGTTATTGATTGGCATTGTAAGCAAAAACCTCAATTTGAATTTAGTATAATATGGCCAAAAAACGTGCACATAGAATGCTATCATTAGCAGATAAGCTTAAAATAATTGAAGCAATAAATCGCGGTCAATCTGGAAAGAGTTTAACTATTTGTGACATAAAAAAAATTCTGAAAATATTAATAAAAACAGCCTATTCAGTAATCCGAATATATCGTTAATCCGAATTAGGGTCTGCAATCATTAATTCGGATTAACGAGCTTCACTGTATATATATTTTGCAGGGAAATAGTTTATTATTTTGTTTGCGTTTTGAACCACTATAGGGGCGTCAGCTTGCTCAAAAACTATCAAATGATCATTTATTTCGTTCGTATTTTCAATATGACTTAAAAATGACATTTTGATTTCTGTAACCAAAAAATAGTGACAACTGTTGTCCCGATTGAAATCACTGCATCTTCATAATATCGGACAGCATTGCTATTAGTAATAGAATAAAATGAGTGACAACACACACTAATAATATAATAAATTATATTCGGAAATAAGAAAACCGTATGAGACTAACCAATATTTTGAAATTACAAGTTAAATTTTCAGGTAGAAAAGTAAGCTTTGACAAATTTTATATTAAAAATTGATATTCAAAAAGTGTAAACAAAAGAATATAGCGCAGCAAATCTTAAAAAAAAAATTTTCCATCTTGATGACCCATATATATATATGTACATACATACATAGAATTATTTCGAATAGCGTCGTCCTTTCTCAGTCCTAATTAGCGACGCAAATCGTGGCCTGGTTTTATGTGCAGAGACAATTAAATTTTACTGGAAATTTGCATTAATAATTAAGAACTACTTTACTGGATATTTCTTGATTCGCAATGATATTTTATTTAACTTCTTCCGAATGCACAAGGTATACACACAAACACTAACTAAATTCACATCAAAAGTCATTATAAATGTAAATTATAAAAAATACAAATGCAGAATGCAGTTCGCAATTTCCACAAAACCGCAACGACAAACTTGTGCACACTCTAATACACATTTTGCATATGTATTATTTACCAAACACACAGACTCACAGTAATTTAACAATCGAGCGATTGACAAATCCCACAATGCACAAGAAATCATTTTGCAATGAATTTTATTTGACAAAAGCTTTCTATTCTAAGGAGATTAAAGGTGCACCGCCTGGTACACTAAGCCTTTGCCATCACAAATTCTGGCCATTCATGTTAAAGTTGATATGTGTGCAAAAAAAATTGTTTCTTCTTTTAAATTGTGACGTGACATACATGCATACACATAAGAACATGCACATATATATGTGCCATTACGGTGGGCCTACATAAAAGAGTTAAAAATTTATTTTTGTTCCTTAAGCAGAAAATTGCTTTACGAAAAGTTTGGCCAATAGATTTTTCCGTGACTTTTTTTTGCCATTCTTTTTTTATGAAACGTACTCTAAGATACTTTTTGAGGACCACCACAGGCGGGCGTGCGTTACAGTCAGAGGACGGCAAATCACAGTCAGTAATGATGATATTAGCTCCACTCTAGAAACAGAGGCTATCTAAAAATTAATGCACACAAACTTCCGCAAAACTTCACGCCAGGTCAAAATAAGGCTCCTAAATTTGAAAAAAAAAATTATTAAAATACAGAAGAGCGGCAGAAATTCAAACGTGAGGGACTTGTTTTGCTCATAATTTTAAAAAAAGGTGTATGCAATTTAATAAAAAATATCCATGACAGAACTCGCAATTTCATGAACTTAAATATTATTGCCTCAGTACCACCCTAATGTGTAATACATATACATATATATGTAGATCTAACGCAGTCGGCCATGCTGGAAATACAATGCTACTGAATTAAATATTTCAGCAGCCTTTGAGGTATTTGTAAATTGTGTAAGCTCTCGTAAGCAGCATCGTAAGCTCTTCATTTATGCAAAGTCAAGTTGAAGGGACGATTGTGGTAAAAATCGAATCAGGTAAGTCAGCTAAATGAATGGATGGGACATCTTTGGGGATGAAGTTGAGTTCATTTGTTCGAAGCAGAACTTATTGATTTTAAATAAAACAAAATTAATTTGATCGGCTTGTCGAACACTATCCTTTGACTTAATTTCAATTAATTACTTCTATGTAAGGTAGTTCTTGCAAATAAGAAGGACGGATTTATTGTTAAGAGAAATTATCTCATATTTAAATACATATATGCAGGTTATATTAAAAATTCTGACGTTTGAAATATATGTACATACATATTCGTATAAGGTCGTTTTAGGTCCAAAAAGTTAAGATTTCCAGGATCTTCACAAATTTTTATTGTCTTTTTAGACATAAATTTTAATTTTCTTGTACACTCGTAAGTTATATTAAAGGAAGGTGTCTCCCTTAAATAATACTCAAAAGACATGTCATAAGACATTTTCAAAACAAGAAAACTTTAAAAATTTGAACTTACTTACATTATAGCGAATGTGTTGAGCTAGGCCGGCTCTGGCAGACGCTGGGAAGAGAGTTCTGGTTTGTGCCTTCTTGCAGGAAGTATTGCTTATAACAGAATATAATTCAAGCACTTCGGTTTTTTCTAAGCTTTTATCCTGCTTGCACTGCGTAAGTATGTTTTAAAGCTAAAAACTGATTTCTGCAGAAGCGTTTCAAAACGATATTAACTGACAATTTTGTATGGATGGCACATAAAAAAGTTAAAACAAAGTTTTGAAGCAACCAAATTTTCTTACATTTTAAATTATGTGCTTTCTGAACATAAATCAGTAATTTTTGTAAAATTCGATTTATCACTTTTAAAATATGACAGAAAAATTCAAAAATGGCTATACTCCGAAAAATTAATAGTGGACAAATTAACACTATGTCTTCACCTCAGTGGGTATTTGCATCTTATTTTTTTATTTTTGCCACGGCAGACCGCATTTATTTTCAATCTAATGTGATACCTATCGACGATTGGCTACATCGCATAATGTAGGGCAAGGCCGTATCCAGGGGTTTTGGATTTCAGATTTTTGAAAACCAATTTTTGCAATCTCTTTAATTTTTCAAATCGTGAATTTTTTTTTTCTTAAGTAACTCACTTAAATTTTTGAAACACTATAATATTTGAATATATGTACGTATACAATTAGACTCAAAACCGTTCATAAAAAAACATGTTTCTAGTTGTAATTTTTTATGCAAAAAAGTTTAAAAAATCATTTACAGAAGACTTGCAAATGCTTTATCTATACTACGAGTATTATATAAAAAGGTAAGATTTTTTTTTGTATATAGAGGGAGGGAGGGTAATCTCTGGAACTATAGTAGCAAGTCAAAGGTGTACTTTGTCTTTGTAACAACCTCATATAATGTGGACGTGATTAAACGGGGCGTGGAACCTTCCTTACAGCAAAAAAAGTTTAAACGCTATATGTTGGCATCTATGACCGATACAGTTGTGAAACTTGATACATGGATGTACTGTAATAGGTGTGTAGACTTTTGTTAAAAAGGACCTGCCTACTTTTATTTTCCGGCGCTTATAAAAGCCATTGGCAAGCAAAACAAAAGGATTTAATAAAGCGTTTCGAGAGTGCTCTTTAGTTTAAATTGAAACACAGGCAGTTTATAGGCTATTCAGTCGATTCCCCGCATCGTGTGTTAAAAAAGATAAGCAATTAGAAGCGCATTGGAAGCACCTTCTGCTTCCCTTGATGCGCATCCGAAGCGATTTGAGCGCACTTCCGTTTCTCGTTGGGCATATTCATTTGCTTCTGAAGATGGTTACCACTTTAAGGATTTTCAAACTCTTCATATGATTTTGATTTCTAAATAAATCTGCTCAAAAATGTGTCAGCCACAATATTGCACGCATGCATTTCAAGGAAAGTACTACAGAAACGCTATATTTGAAACACTAACGTAGTAAGAGTGAAGTGCCTTATACATATGAAGTCATAGCGAAAGCGGTGTACTTTACTAAAATCCGATGGGTTACTTATTCGATTTTACCTTTCTCCTGTTAGAAACTAAAAACATGAAATGCTGCAATTTTGTCATCGACACCTAGAAGAAAAAATTATATTAAACATTAAAGAATGTGAAGAACTTAAAGTAAATCATAATATTTCCATGGAATGAATTATATCCGCTAGGCAACATTTACAATGTAGTCAGTTTATTGTAAATTAATTAAATAAATTCGACGCCAATATAATTTCATTAATAAATTAAGCTCAACTTAAGTACATCAAACGGGGTGAAAGGCAACAATGAATTTATTCTGTAAACTTACACATTAATGCAACAACAACAAAGACAATTTTACCACAATCGGAAATTAATGCCATTAAAAGTTTTATTAAACTTCAAAAACATCATGTTGTAGTAAAAGTTTAATGGTTTTTCAAAGCTTTTCATTAGAAATATCGTAACTTCTCGTTAATTGCAAATTCATGTCGCATTACCAAAATAAGACGCTTCGCATCATTCAACCATCATCTCTCCTACCAGACCGCACATTCACACTAAAAATATGGCTTAAATTGAGAATTACAACATTTGAAACACATACGCATCCAAACACAGACATACTCGAACACATACCTGCAGACATAGAGGAGCACAAAGATTTTTACCAGAAAATTAAGGAACTTTGCTTGGATTTCCTAAAGTCTGCGTCGATAAGAGATTCATTAGACGCCGCGTGGCAGTCAGCTCGGCATAGCACTGTGGCACTTACGCACCGCGTGTTCAGTGAATTTAATGAGGTGCAAATGAGGTCGCTTCATGAACCTGTAGAAATACGCGCGACATTAGAAGATTTCCACAAGTGGCTTAGAGCAAAAATCAAATGAACAGCGGTGTTGCAGCTGGGAAAAGCTTTATGTAGCTTTAAAATGAGTTCAGCTCAGGGAAAAATTACAGGTTACACATACAGCCCACATACAGATGTGACACACAGACACATGTGTTACATTAGGATTACAAACCAACAACAGCAGAAACAGCAAAATCAGCCAAAACATGACAAGACGACATGCCACAGTCGCTACCTGATGAGTTTTCTCCAGAGGGATGGAGTGAAAGTTGAAGGCACCACTTGCTACATGTTCAAACGTCTACGGAAATTCAATTGAAGGCGCAACAGTCTCAATTTTAAAAGCAACCGCCAACAACAACAGTGTTGTACGGGGTAGGCCAAGGCTAGCTACAGTAGCAACTGTAAACAAACGCTCGTCTTAAATCACCTATCGCCGAGTTGGTGGCTGTGTTATATAGATTTTTCATTTTTAAATTTACAATTCAAAATGATTATAAAATATATGATCAATAAAATAAGAAAAAAACATTGCATTGCATGAAATTGTGTGTGAATTGTACGTTGAAAAAGTGTTTGGTTTTGGAAGCAGGTTGGAAAATTGTTGAGCGCGGTGCGATAATGAACTAAAAGGATGCTATGATGAGATTAAAACAAATAAATTAAAAGTATTTAATCGAAACTGTAACTGACTTTTCACTCTACGTTCTCCCGTAATTTGTTGACGCTTATCCGTGCATAATATGGCAGTTGCATTTTCTTTTTAAAAACAAATGCATTGCTCCACTGTGATTTGATAAAGCAACAGGAAATTGAAATAGTATATAGAGTTTCTATGCTTTGCAACATTTTATAAAACTATGTGCCAATACACAGGGGCGGACTTAAGGTATTGTCGCACTAGACCCATAAAAAAATACCGCACTTTTGTGAAGGATCATTAGGGAGCACTTGTTTTCTTTGAAAAAGTTTTCGAATTGACTAGCACAGAAAACAAAAACTAATCACTTGTGATCACTAAGCGCGGTAAAATAATCTGTCGGTCGGAAATTGGTCGCCTTTAAAACCTGCCGCTATATTCCTAGTTAGCCTACAGCGAAATCCACCACTGCAAATTCATAAATCAGAAGTAAACTTGCAGACAAAGCACAAAATTACTACACTCACATGTGAGAGTATGTGTAACTATGAATAAAATAACATTTGCAACAAAACACCAAAAACAATAACAACAACTACAGCAACTGCCACAGCAAAAACAACAACCAACAGCATTAGAGGCAAAAGACAAAACCCCAGCAGTAAATATCGCATGTCATGTTCGCGTATTCAGTTAACAAACGAAGAGGGAGCAAATGGGACATAAATAAGGAAGTAGTGGAAAAAGACGATGGATGGGATAAGCAGAAATGCTATAAAATGTTTAACATGCAATAAAGAAAACAGCGACGACAACACCAACACTGAATATTCGGAAATACAATTTAAGTATCAACGCTAGCACATTCACGCAAGGAACATGCATAGATAGGTATGTACATATGCTTAAGGACCTTTACCACGTTGCTTTCGGTTTGAAAGTTCTTTGCATACATATGTATATACGTATATGTGTGTGTGTGTGTGTGTGTAAGAATCAGTGCTTCTTCCTGTTTTCTTCAGCTTCCTTCAAAGACGCCCACTTAAGCAAAATAAGTTAAATAATTCCGGCTGACATGACAATATTTTTACTTTCATTGCGCTGGTTTCAGAACTTGAAAAGCTTGGAAATCAGGTGGAGAGCTTAAAGTTTGTAAAGATTGTGTCTTATAAATGAGATTTGTTATGGTTTTAAATTGTCAGCAACTAAATGGAGCATAACAGTAACAGCCAGCAGTGGAAGTTAAGCGTTAGCATCCTCGGAAACAGAAAGTAAAAACGTTCGAATTTCCTATTATGGCTAATAGAGTTAAGAAAAATCTTATTTATGTGAAACATTTTCTTTAATGGTGAAGTTACCCCCATTACACCCAGACATTACTACTAATTGAAATGATTTGCCTATACCTACTAACCCTAAGTATAACGTTTGAGTGCATAATTTTAGTTGTTTAATATGTTATCCTTTATGCCATAAAAAAACTCTGGACTGGCAAGAATCATTGCCCGGTATGTTAATATGTTCAAATGAGGCAGATAATTACTGTTTTCAACATAATAAAAATGTTTCCTCAGAGTTTAAGTGAACTAAAAAGTCGACCCACTTCTAAATGGCTTTCTAAAGTAAATCGGGTTATCAAAATTGTCATTAAACGTAACTGCCCGTATTTCCCCATAAGCCGAACATTATTTTGATCAATGTGTAGATCCCTCGCGATATCTCCAGTGTATAGCAACAGTCTACACTTAGCCAAATGCAAAGGACAAATAAGCACAGTAACATCCAAAAATCTACATACAGAAAGCATATTATAGAGAACCTAGTAAACGTAGAGGGAACAGATGTGTATATTAGGCCGATTAAAAAAAACTTTTTGTTTTTTTCACGATGAGTCACGATGATCGGCGGTAAAATAATATAGGGCGATTTTGTATCTTTGAAGTAGAAAATCGGAATTTTTTAATTTTTTCGGTAATTTTCTAATTTTTTTATAAGAAGAAAAACCAATCACGGATTCGAATTCCTCGATCGATAATAGCGCGGAAACCTCTCCAACTTTGTTGGAAAATTTGATAAACCATTGTACCATTATTTAAATCAATGTTTTTAAAGCTTCCAATTTTCAATATTAATGAAAATCCTTTTGAAGGGCTTTGCCTAGACATACAAGGCTATTGCAATCCGTTTACACATCAAAATTTATTTTTTTTAACCGCTCTAATGTATATATTTGCATAAAGAAGTCAGACGGGCAAAGAAGTATATGAAATAAGTGAAAAAAAGCTAAATGAAAAATGAAATAAATGTTTAACCCAGTGCAAAGCATCACTTACCAAATAAGCGATTCAGACGTTGTCCCGAAATTAGCACAGAATAGTGTTTCAATTGAAATTCCCAGCAGAAACATTCGTTCAAGCGACGTCTTATACCAAATTAAATATTGAGCACATTATAGTCTTAGCCAAGGAGGAAATTTTTAATTGATGAGTGAATTAATTGCAATGAGACCTTACTAAAGAAATCCACGAAGAAAAAGTAGACGGTGCCCTAGTGCCTGCATCCGAGCTTAGTGGAGGAGTCTCCTCAGAATGAGTGAATTTGAAAAGTAGAGTGAAGGGAACAGTTCAGTGTCCTAATAAAAAAAAAATCTGGGTAAGAGCTTTCGAGAGGACCATGAAATTGCAGCTTAAGTCTCGTTTTTTTTTTTCATGGTAACAAAGTTATTCACAGACTAGATATCATAAAAAACAAAATGGTCACGATGGACACGAGTAGCTATAAGGCTTCCTATAAAAAACAAGCTGAAGTGATATAAAAAATATAGTTTTTGACTTTATTACCGTAATAGCAATAACTTCGTTATCACTGTTATCAGTTTTAAGCCAACTAAACGATGTTGCTGCATTGTAATGCCGCCCACACAATTGACACATTCTGAAAAAAGCAAGAGACGAACTAAATTCCAATCAAATGCACCATTGTTCTTTAGACAGCGTTCAGAAATTGGAGATAATTGAAGTGTGAAGCGTAGCTGAAAACCGAAATGAAAGCTGCTGACACCATAGTGAAAATTGCCGTGAATGTGTGTTGGTTCCGCAGTATTCGAGTGTAACATTGTTGCCAAAAACCTAAAAAATATGCAGCAAATAAAATAACAAAATATAGAAAATGCGAAAATGATGACACAACTTGTAATTGTGAAAAAAAGTCAAGCGTGACACGAAAAAAAAGAATTGAAAAGGTAAAGAACAGGGCGGAAAGTATAAAAACCAAATAATGCAACAGACACACGTACATAGTGTGCAGTACGCTATGAAGAGAAGAAGCAAAATCAGCAAGGATTCATCTGGAGCTTGCAAGAAAATAATGCAGCATCCGTAGACAATGACATCGTTGAGTGTCACTACAGCTTAAGACATAACCATTTAAGAGCAGAAATGTATATTTTGCTTAAAAGAATCAAATGGTATCGACAAATGTCGAAAAATTATATCCAGTAGTGTCAAAGAAGCCACTAAAATTCGGAAGAGTTTTGGAGGGGATTGAAGGCCAAATGTATTTGATAATTTCATAGAAAATATTTTGAAAAAAGTATAGTTCAAAAATAAATCCCAAGAAAAACTGTCGATAAAATAAAATCTTTAAAAAATGTCATTTCAAAAAACCTTAAAAATTTCGCAAAATCAATTATTGAAACTTATTTTTAATCTGAAATAAAATTGAATTGAGTTTAAAAAATTTTTACGTTTATTAGAACTTTAGCTTAAATTTACACCTTTTAATGACTATCTCTAAGAATATAAATCTCTATATAACACTTTTTGTCCTGACTGACTTACAGTAGAGGGCCAAGCCATACCATTCATTGGAGAAACATAAACACTCTAACAAGTGCTCATTTTACGACAAATGTATACTTTTAAATAGAATCTTCATGATCTCAATCGATATCAAAGGAAGTGTGACACAACCTTCTGGTTCTGAATGTCACTTTTTCATAAAAATGTCTCAAAATATTGCTCCAGATGGAGACTACAACACGTCACTCACCGTGCCGGTGGAAGAACTGCAGATGGATAGATTAAATTGTGCACATGGCCATTTCTTGCATTCGAAAAAACTCGCCCAAAGTATTTAGTATTTATTTTCCAAAGTTCAATTTAGTACTTAAGCCATTTTTCCCAATTCAATGCGAGTGTAGATAGAACTATCGAACAGCAATTGTGTCTGCACGTTTGAACGAACATGTGGTCAACTGGCTCTCACACACAAACCCTTCTCAATAGCTGTGTCAAGAATCTCAAAGAAAACAATTGAATACCAAAGTTGCAACACAACAACTGTGCTTAGCAAAAAACTATAAAATTGCTTCCAAAATGTCAGCAGCGTATAACAATTGAGTCGGTTTTTGAGCCGGCTTGCAAAGTCACAATATTGCAACTTGCAGAACGAATTGAGGAAGTACGCGGTGCACAATGCGAAAAAGGAATGCATGTCTTGCAAAATAAACGTAAATAAAAATAAAAATAAAATATGTGGCACAGTTTAAGATTAAGTTAAATTTTTGCTACTGAAATGCACAAACTAACACAAATACACGAGCACCACCACATGCTTGCTTACATATGCAATACAAAGGTTTTTACGCCCACTTCATATGGGAATGCCGGTTGGTCAAGGATGTCGAGTGCATCTGCAGAGTTGGAGGCTGCAGTTAGAATCAACAAAAAATAATAAACACAAAATTTAACAATTTTTGTATTTCAATCAATTATCTGAAGATTTTCTGAGTTTTGAGAATAAATTTAATTTCAATTTCTTGTCAAGTGGTGAATTTTGAACTCGACATTTTAAGCCGAAAGGACAGAATATTTGCAATTTAAGTAGAGCATAAGAATAAAAATAGGCACAAACTCATACACCATTGTAAAAATTACATCAATTTTTGTTACATAAATGTTGTGTTCAAGATAACTTTCGTATTGTATAGTAGAAATAGAGATTCCCACTGCTTTATAAACGTCATCTGACAACAGTCGTACAAAACTCGACTCATCTTTTGTTCATTAGGTGAGCACGAACGCAATTTTGTACTAAGCCTGCGTACTTCTTGAAGACTGCCAAGGTCAAACCTAAATCCAAAAAACTGCCTCTAAGTACCGACAAAATCGATCAAGGTATAAATGCAACGTTGATTTTGTACGATTTTCTGACTTCCTTTTCAGCGTATTAGTGTATATAAGTATGTTTTAAACCTTTTTTTTTTGAAAAAATAGTCCCATTTCAGAAAATAAAATTTGTTACGTGAAAGCTTTAGTAGATTTTTGTAAAAGTAGCCGATAGCGAAAAAAATAGCCCAACGTAAAAAAAGTGGTCACAGTGAAAAAATTGATTTTAGCTTTTCATCCGATTTTTTTACAAAATATTAAGCTTTATATTATTGAAATATTCAAGCCAATGCAGATTAAAATCTAAAAAAATCTATGAATCGATTCGATGGAACAGACCAAAATAAAATATGAAAGAACTTTCCAAAGGGCTTGTTATAGGTTAGTTTGATTAAGATATATGTATTGTGTATCTTATGAAATGCATTTTTGATTTCTAATATGTGCTGCGATCTGGTACCTTATCTTATCAGAGTAAAACTTTTACACGAATTATTACTCCACGTATCCCACTACATGCTACTCACTTGGCATTAGTTGAAATCTTGTTGGCCAGGATGCGCTAGCGTCAATTTTCTCAAAATCAATTTTTTTGAATTACGATCTGTTAAAGTGCATAGCTTGTTAAGTCTCATGTTGTTTTGGATAAGTGTAGCCTTGTTTTGTTGTTAATACTACATAAAAGAATATGACAAAGACTTAATTTACACCTCTGGCAAGACAATGTCAAGTAAATAACGCTTATCGTATATTCTTGCTCTTTTCAGATATAACGATTCTAATAAAGTTTTCGCCATTTAACATTTTCTCGAAAGAAGAGATCCTTCAAATCACGAAACGTACTTTATACCTCTCACTTGATCTATCGCATGTGCTGCTAATGTTCAGTATAATTTTTGATATAATTCCTATAGCTTAACTACTCCGCCGATATTTTCCGAATTTTGCGCTAGTAAGTTTAGCATAAAAAATTATATTTTCAGTCAGGAATGTATTCGATTATAAATATATATTGATGTTCCTTGCACTACACATAGATTTTCCTACCGGAGTGCAAAAAGTGTTACAACATGCGTACAAAGGTGGTCGTGTTGGCATGTCAAACTTTGCCAATTCAACGCTTACGCACAAGCATGACAGCAAGAGCTAGAAAATTGCAACAACAGCTACATCAAGTACAGTGATGTTCCTCTAAACCGAACCCCGTTTAAGACGTTTTATTGGTTAAAGTGAACAAAATTGAAAAAACGACGTTTTTCCTCACAGATTTGTCCCGCTTAAAGCGAAATATTTGTCAAAACGAACCGAATTTACATACGAAAGTTCTTGATTGCACGCTTAAAACGAAACTTTGAATTGGCAGCACTATAAAATGGGTGTTGTGTCTTGCCTAATGTTTTCAAATCAGGACTTTCAGTAAATTGGTGTTTATTTGCTTAAAAACCGGTAACCTTCAGCAGCTGAACAACTGAAAAGTGTAAAAATGGAAATATCGAGCTTTAAAAAAAAAGGAAGCGTTTCTCTTTAAAAGAAAAATTTCATATTATAAAGCTTTTGCAAAAAGGTGTAAAGCGAAGCTGAATATGTGAATATGGAAAAATAAATGCTGTGTCTTATTCGCCATCCGCTGCTAGTTATCTTTAGCTAGCAACGATAATTGTATGGGAAAGCAAAAACAAAATCGAAAACTCAACGAGTAAAAATATAGTTGCTATGCATACGTAGCAAGTTTCTTAATGCGTCAGGTGGCAAAAATAAACAATTTTAAATGAAAAAAGTAGAAAAAACAACAAACAATATCAACGAGTAGAAAACTTAGCTACTTGATCGCTTTTTTTGTATATAAGTAGCTAGTAACTTGGTGAATAAAACACAGTATATATAAGTAAGAAAACATCTTATGTAATGTCAAAATATAAATTACATAAGTATATGTGCTGAATATTAAAAAGAAGTATCTGAGAATAAGATGACTTATATTAAACAGAAAATAGGGAGTAAAAGAATAAAAGTAGTTAGAAGAATATTAATTAGAAGACTTAATAAATTAGAAATGGGGGTAAACAGTGGTCTTAATGTGATTTGGCAGAGAGTTCCATAGTCTATCAGCGTGGATGAAAAACATTCTTGTAGAGTTTAGACATTTGTGTTGTGGAACAATAAGGATATGACTCCTTTGCGATATACTGAATTGCAATTTATCAAATAGATATAGAGGGGTTTTTGAATGCATAAGCTTTTATAAAAAACTGCACTTTCTGAAGCTGAGATAGCTTATGAAGTTACAGCCAAGAACACTTTTATTGAACTGGGAGATATAAAATTTACGCAAGGGCCAATTTCAGTTGAGAATTTGAGTCTATTTTTCTACATACTAGTTCTCCATATGTAATCGTTGCGATAAATTATTGTAATGCAAGCTTAGCTCTTGTGTCAATAGGTGACGGCCTAAGGTTACGTATAATGAATAAAGGGTTACGAACTACACTGTTAATGTGGTCAGAACACTTAACAGACGAGTTCAAATGAAAGCCTAGACTTTTTATGTTATCAACTAGCTTAAGCTTCTCATTAGAGAAAGCTTCTCTTTGGAGAAAATTTCATTTTTTGAAATGGGCAATATGTAAAATTTTTTACATTGAGCTGAAGACAGGTCTTACTAAGGAAGTCCGGATCTTGTTTTGCCATCAGAGCTTCACATACTTTGGACAAGCAAGGCAAGATACTGATGGACTTAAAGTATAGGGAAGAATAAGCTTAATAAATTTCAAAGAAATACCATATTCACCAATAGCATTAATCTAATTTTCATTATCGATTTCCCAACTTCTTGCTCAGTAACAGCAGAAAATTGAAATCAATGTTGAGCAGCATAACTTGAAAAGTTCACATTTCCAGTATTAGAAACATAAGAATTGGAAGGAAAAAGTTATTTAGCACATCAAGATCAGCATTGCATTTTGCACCGCATTTTTCGTCTAAATGATTTTAGGTTTCTCCACAATATTTTAGTAGGGAGTGATGCTTTGAGTTTTGTCAAACAATATTTTTGCTTAGCTTGCTTTGTAATAAAAACTGACACATTTCTGGCAACCCTATAATGTTCCCAGTGATCAGCAGTTCGCATTTTTTTCCACAATCGGTGTGACTTTTTCTTTTTTTTTATACCCAGTTGAACACGTGAAGTGGGCCATGAATGACGTTAAATATTCTAAAAGGCTGGGATTGGCATTGCAAGAGAAGCGTGTTGGAATATTATTGACAATTGACATACCCACGGACACAACACTTTCACGTAGCGAATAAGATATTTTATCACGACAAAGAAGATTGACATTAAAACTACCAAAAATTACAACAAGATTAAAGTCGGTTTAAAATCACAAAAAATTATTGCACCACGCTATTGCACTTATAGGGGTTGTAGACACAAGACAAAAAATCAATTTTATGATTATCATGTATACATACATTTAAGAACTCTACAGTTCTATTGCACTCAGATTTGTTTATAAGTTTAACACCCATTGATTTATTAAAGTTTCCATATAAAACGAACTTCGCTCAAAACGAACCATTTCTTTCGGTTCCTTCAAGTCCAGCTTAGAGGAACATCACTGTATATCATATTACACTCACGCGCTTTGATCACCTAGCAAATAATTTGTTCTGTTCACAGACAAAGATACATACATACATAAGAACATATCACTTATGTGTTTGTGAATATCGTATAAATACGCAACGTAGCTTCAGATATGTGAGGCAAGCAAGCAGCAGCAACAGATACAAAAATTGCCAACACCGATAGCAATTTCAACAGCCACAAGTTCAAAGAATATTCTTGTCAATGTCTAAATCATCATCACTCACCATCTGACGTAGGCAATCCAAAATCTACAAATTGGTGCTGATTTCGCTAGCAAAATGTCCAACGCAAACAGGGTAAAAGTTTCAATGTATTGCCAAAATCAAAAGCACTAAATTATTAGCAAATATATGAAGTTCTACTGCTGCAATTGAAATCGTAATTAAAGTAGTTGCGTTATTGCTGTAATATTCTCACATGCCACTTGTGATAATTGAACTTTCCATTCCATCACATCGTCTGGCACAACTGAAGTGAAGAACATAAAGAGCAAAAGGATATACATTATTTCCTACACATGTGGATGAGTTGATTGCGTGAGTCAGCGTTTTGGTGACGAATGCGATAGTCTGATGGTTGCGTGCGATTGTAACACGTTGTTAATTTTACGCATCAGTGACAAACAACTCAGCAACAGCGGCAGACACACCTATGTACGTAGGTTCAAAATACAGTGATTAACCATGGGCTTAATTAAAATGTTTGCCAAATTTAGTTAAACGCATGAGAAGAATCAAAAGTTATGAAACTCAAAAAAGTTTGATTTAAAAAGTTGTGTTAATGTCTCTGTGCAGGATGTCTCCGTTACTTCTTTAAAAAATACCGAACGAACAAAGGTTTTATATTTTTTTAGTAAGAACAATATATGTAGCAATATTTTATCATTTTACAAACTCACAATCTCATCTAACAAAGGCACTCAGTAGCCGTTAAGGCAGCTGTTGCACTCTTCTATATCGCAACTAATACATTGAAAGTCATTATTTCAGTTTTTCAACAAATCCCCATGAGAAAAAAAATAATAAATTAATATTTGACCACTAAATGTAATCTTAAGGATTAGGATGTCAAATATTAGCTTATTTTTCTGCTTTTGTCATACAATTAAGATTTGTTCTAAGCATTTGTTGTTAGTTTTATTTAAAAATCTAAATTTTATTTCATTATATTTCCATCAAAAATTTTAACGTTTAATTTAGGTTTAATTTCGACAAGGAACTATAGTCTTTTTTTTTTAATTCCGTTTTTAAAAAAATATGTTTTAAGCAATTCTTCGTTCTAGGATATATTTTAATAAAATTTATGTTCCTTTTACAGTAAATTGTGAATTAAATCCTTTAATATAAAAGTTTTGTTATATTACGCAGTTCTTGTGTTGTTATAAAACATTTTCTTTTTTGTTGTTGTTACCGATTTGCCTCACCATATACCTATCAAAAGAGTGAGACTTAAAATCAAGTCCTTTTTCAGAATAACTTGAATCTCAAAAACACGAAAAGTCGCAGGAAATATTTTTTTAAGGTAAAAATTTCTAACCTTTCGTGTGATTCTGCGGAAAAATTTTGGGATAAAACCCCTTTGTTATTTTTTAACCGTTGTTTCTTAACTAAAGAATACCCGATATAGAAAACGTTTCTAAGGAGTCTTAAGGCCTAAAAATTGGTACCACTTTTGAAATGAAATATGATTAAAATTTGAAGAAAAGCCCAAACAATATTTGCTCAGAAGAATAAAAGTAGCGAAAAATCGGCTCAATACATGCATATTTATGTACGTACAGATTGTATAAATTTATGTCATACTTCAGCTTATTATTATTATTATGGCTCTTAATTTAGTAAACTAAAGACACTAGACAACATTATCCCAAAAATAAAGCTTAAACTCCACTCACAAATCAATTTATGCGCTATCATACATTAACTTAAAAGAATAAAATGCAATGAGAATCAATGACCAAGAAATACAAGCCATTCGATTCCGTAAATGGTTTAAATGAATCACATTTGATGGCCACAATTTACATACAGGGGGTGAAATTCTAATGGTTTCTGTTTCAGCTTTATTACTTTCAAAATAATGCATTAAATCGGAAAACATTGCAGCACACAATTTCATTTTAAACATTTTAACAATAATAACACAATTTATGGCACGACATTTCCTCACCAAGATATTTTGAAATAAATTAATAGATGCGCATATTAAACCGGAAGTTGATAGGTAAAACCACACATATGTACATTAATGCATTGTACCGAACTCACACTGGCACACACAGGCACATGCACGTACATAAATAAAAAATTTAATTCCTCCTTTTACACAGTATAAATTTGATTTGGTTTTCGCAAAGAAAAACACAATGAAAATCATTTAAAATTCAAAAATCATTATTCTTTAGTTTGCTGTTGTTGTGTGTGTTTTTGTGTGTGCATGTTGGTGTGTTGTTAACTGCTCCGTTTTTATGACGCCATTGTTGTTAGCAATTTCACGTTGCTGCTGCTGTTGTTTACTGCTTTTCATATACGCGAAAAATTTATGGCAAAGGATACAAAGAAATAAACCAACAACGAAAAAGTGCAATTTTCATTGAAAACTAATTGGCGCCATTCCTCCTGCATCTTTGTTGTATTGCATTCATTATTGTTTCTTCTGTTGTTCCGATTATTTTTCCTATGTTTTGGGCAATTTTTGTCTGGTATGGCAATAGTGCAAGCATACGCGTAGTTTCCATAGCATGCTATTTGGAACATATGAATGTTGTTGGTCTTAAGAGCGTTGAGTCCAATGCGAATTTGGTTTTTTAAATTTTGGACACATTTCCAGCACTGGTTAGTTGACCATATTTAAGGCGCGTAAAAAACTCTGTTTGTGCTTAGAATTTGTATTCATGTAGGAACTACACACTTTTTTATTTAAGTTGTCAGCTAAGCCTGTCAATTTCTTGTAAGCTTAAAGTAAAAAAGTATTAAAAACAATGCAAAATATGGCAAGGAAATCCCCATCGGAAATTTCGTTATTGGTGGCTTAATGATAACTTCAACGAGTGTCAAAAAAAAGCAAAAAAAAGCATATCACGAAAAAATTGCAAGACAGTTTATACGCTAAATATGACAGTATATATGTATGTAAAAAACCATCCCGGAAGTCGTCACAGCTGCTGCATTTAATTTTTTCAAATAAAATAAAAAGGGTTAGAAATGCGGCGAAAAGAAACCGCCGTCGATGTCATGTTGACAGCGTGTGAACATGGCAATCATAGCAATAAAACCGAATAAAACAAAATTGCCAAGAAATCAAATAAAGCAGCATGACGGCTAGAAAGGAAGGAAATGGAGCAGCTACAATGAAATAAAAGAACAAAACCCCACATTTTCAAAAGCGACAAAAAACAACCCTACAGCCGTCAATATTCATTTTGTTGCAATTTTTGTATTGGCAAGCAATTTTTTGATTTTCTTTTTTTCACAAATTCATCTTTCAGTCTAAATGTCAATACTTTTTTGAAACAGATTTTTTACTTTGCCATATCATCTTCATATGCATATGTGACTTCACATGGTATTAAACCCAAAAAAAGGCAAATTATCTCTTTACACTCGTTGAATTGCATTCATAGTACAATTACAATTGAGCGTGACGGAATGCATAGAAAACTTCATAGATTCGTAAAAAACAGCACATATCTAAAACTTATGTAATTTTTCAAAACTTTTTCCTCTTTTGTATCACAAATGGCAAAGTCAAACCCGCCAACCCTATGTGCTTGTTATTTTGAGCAAAGCTGTGGAATCTATGTTGCCTGAGAACTAAGGGAACTAAATCCAAGCAAAATTTTTCTTAAATTTAGTATATCTTAAAGTAAAGTTACAATAAAGAAATGTGTACTATTGGCATATAAGCCTTTTCTCCAAGGTAATGTAGAATGTAGGGAAAACGCTTGATGTAGCACTCGAATTTGAATTTATTATAGCATTTACCGGTGACGCATATAATTAAATAAAAAGAATTTTTCATAAAATTAATATTAAAGCTTTTTTGTAACGTTTTTAGTCCAAACTGCAGTAAATAGTGTAGTGGACTCCTAAAGTCACTATTACCATCACAATACTTTCCCAATAAATTTCATTTAGACCACCTACTTACTAAATCATAAATTAAAGCTAATTACAATAACCCGGCACTTTACATAACTACAGAATTTTTGATGCAACATAAAACTAACCCAAACAAAGACGGGTACTTGAAATCAAAAATTCTGTAGATAAGCGAATGTCATTTACACTTCACACAAATTCATTTCATCCCCTTTCCCTTCATAGTATGTGCATACCTAAACTCAGCACAAGACATACGCTACTACAACAACAATGCCATAACATATAAGCGACTGCATAATGATAGATCGGATTGCCTAAGGCAACGACATTCAATTTGAAGGCCAAACCAAATGCACAATGTAGTGCATATGAATATGAGCAGGATCATATGACACTGATTTGAAGGCCAGCACATATTCAATCGTTATGTACATGTTGTAGTTGTAGCTATGAAAACCAAAGCAACTGATCGATCAACAAATTGATTGGCGATCGGCAAAATTCTGGGAGGAGCGTAACAAATACTGGCATTTATACTGTTAAGGAAAATACCGGTTTTATTGATATAAATAAAAGAAAAAATCAGAATTTTTTTATTCTCTCAACAAGAGACGACAAGTCTTTTCATTTTATGTTATTCTCATCAGCCGACTAAGCTGCCTTACTAAAACATAGCCGAGTGGGCTTAAACACAACCTCCGCGGCGCGTCCCGAAAACTAATTTAATTTCAGAACTCAGAGGATTCAGAAAGACGATCCGCATGACACCAGGCTCGGCGTACAACACATGGCGATCCTGCCAAATTGGCAAATAGAAGAAATTTAGCACAACAACTCTATTCAACACTCTGATTGACCACTGAAATTATGAACGAAGATTTTGAGGCAAATTTCGACGCACTGGTCCTACGCATACAATCGCTACAAAAAGAAATTGAAGAATACGTGCCAACAGCAACTGCTACCGAAGCGACGTACACACCAACACCCATTCCGGGACCAAAACGCCTCACAATAGAGGAATATTTTCAACAACAAGAAAACAAAAAAGAATCGATAGCCAAACAAAACTCCGTACAAAGACGGAAACACACGAGGGCTGGGCGCCACGTCAGACAGAAAGCCCAACTGCAGGAGCTGTACCGGCTAATAGCCATCGCGAAAGGCGCATACAAGCAAAGCCTTGCAAATCAGATCAAAGATCTGAAATACAAAATCAAACACAAACTGAAGTAATGGATGAAACTACATGCTGTTTTATCTGCGAAGAACAAGTTAGAAATATCGAACAACACCTTGACAGTCATCAAGGAATAATTACAGACGCATGCGACAAAGTGCAGCGAGCACAAACGCTACATAACTTTATTTACAAAAATCCGACTTTCAGAGAAGATAAGCAGAACATCAGATCACCATATTTAAAGAAATTATTTAAAACAAAATATATATAAACAAAATTTTTTTTTTTGTATAAATAAATATGTAAAAATTTAAAACAGAACTTTTACATTTTTGAACTTTACATTTTTTTTATGATACCGAACTTTGCTCAAACAATTCTAAATATCACAATGTTTGACAATAAAAACAAAGATGAAATCGTAATAAACGAAAACATCCAAAATAATTTAGGATCCGCGATAACTACCACCAATGTAAAATCAGTTACAACCACTATAATAATAACAATAATTATTATAGCAATTCTTTTCTACATCTTTTACAAGCTCAATGCCTATTATAAAAAGTACGTTTTAAAACACGTAAACCGCGTACAAAATCCAATTTAAATCAGTCAAATCACTGGTATTTCTAAATGAAAATTTTACTTCAAGTATTCAGCCAATTGAACACAATAAATAGAAATTTACGAAAATCAATCAACAGAGGTTATACGGCACAAACTATACAAGAAAAAATATCACAAATAAAAGCTTATTTAAAAACTTTCAATGCACATTCAAGTGCAATAACTCATAGTATAGAAACTGAACGTTTAATTGAACAATTTTACGAATTGTATCAAGAAACAATTTCTCTATTGAATTCAATGTCTAGTAACGAAGATACTCCGCCACAGCCACCAGAACCAACCATGTCTACTCCCACTACAACGCCTTTTAATTTAGAAACTATTCTAAAAATAGTTCCTACCTTTACAGGTAATCACAAAGAATTAAATAGTTTTTTAAAAGTGATACAAATCATGTATGAAACATACAATACCGCGGACAAGTTACGACTTATTGACCTAGTAATCAATGTGAAATTAAGTACAAATGTACGCACAACATTAGCAAATGCTAATAATATAACAACATTAGACCAATTAAAAACTAGTCTAAAAACATCATACAAATCAACGTTAACAGTATCTCAAATTCATACAAAACTGTCAACTTTAACACAACGGAACAACAATGTCACACAATACAAGGATAAGTTGGTATCCTTGATATCAGAACTAAATAGTTTACAAATTTCAGAGCTATCAGGTGATATAACACAACAAAATGTAATCATAAAAATGAACGAAAATTATGCACTAAATATTTTCAAAAACGGATTAAACGATGACCTCAAAAATACAATATTTGCTTCTCAACCAAATTCATTAACAGAAGCAACAAACCTAGCACTCGAGCTAGAAAATAATAACAAAACAAGCAACCAATTGTTGTATTTCCGAAACAACAACTACAACAGTCATCGCAATAACATGCAAAACACAAGTACAAGATACAACAACCGCGGATATCCAAATAACTACAATAATTCAAGAAACCAAGGTCAACGAACCAACAGTTTTAATAGAAATCAAATTTCAAACAACAACAACAATGGAAGCAACAATAATGCATACAGAAATGCACAAAATAATAATAACTCATATAGAAATCCACGAAATAATAATAATACATATAGATATACACAAAATAATAACAATTCGAATGCACACCGTAATTCAAATAGGAGACAGAATTACAACAACACGAACCAGCGTAACAACAGAAGAATGTTCGCTTTTGGAACTGAAAATCAGGGAAACGACGAACGCTCGGATATCGAGGAAGATCATCCGGGACAGCAAAATTAAAGATATATAACCTATCGGATATCAAAACAAATTATATCACAGTAAAATGTTACAACTCCAAAAAACCACTTACCTTTCTTATCGACACAGGAGCAGACATATCTATCTGCAAATTTAACAATATTGAAGCAGATTTGATGATGGACACTAGATGCAAACTCACGGGGATAACCAATGAACAAATAACAACATTAGGCAAAATAATTTTAACATTAGATTTTCAACATGCGAAACTTTTTCAAAATTTCCACGCAGTTGACGAACATTTTCCGATTCAAACCGACGGAATATTAGGAAGAGATTTTTTATCGAAACACGCATGCAAAATTGACTACGAGACACAAACATTGACGATAACAATACATGACATAGACATCGTGACACCACTACACTTCAACAAACACGCGTATGACACAATACGGATACCACCGCGTACAGAAATTATACATCCTATTTTCTTAGATTTAAACGAGGATAGTGTAATTCTGAACGAAGAAATTCAACCGGGAATATTTTTGGCAAATTCAATCATACCAGCCACTGGTAAATGCCACGTAAAGCTTCTTAACACAACAGACACCGAAGTCAAACTAACAAAATTAACACCAAAAACAGAGCCACTTTCCAACTATATTCAACTAAACCAAAATAACACTTACAACAATACACGTTTCAAAAAACTCATGCAAGAACTAAAAACAGATGACAATCACCCTTTAACGGAAATTTTTAGGGATTTCCAACACATTTTCCATTTAAAAGACGAAAAATTAACAATGAACAATTTCTATACACAGACATTGACTACAAATGACCCGACTCCTACATACATAAAGAACTACAGACTACCGCAAGCCCATGATGAAGAAATTCACAAACAGGTACAAGACTTATTAAAAGATGATGTCATTGAACAATCAGTAAGCCCATACAATGCACCGCTATTGCTAGTACCTAAAAAGTCAGAAGATGACACTAAAAAATGGCGATTAGTTGTAGATTTTAGGAAGCTAAATAACAAACTAGTTAATGACAAATTCCCACTGACAAGGATAGAAGACGTTTTAGACAAACTTGGTCGAGCAAAATATTTTTCCACACTCGACATGACAAGTAGCTTCCACCAAATTCCTTTAGACAAAAAGTCCAGACCACTTACAGCTTTTTCCACAAATGATGGACACTATCAATTTAAACGATTACCTTTCGGATTGAAAATATCCTCCAATAGCTTTCAACGCATGCTCACACTTGCACTAACTGGTCTAAGCTCAGAAGCATTTCTTTATGTCGATGACATAATAGTTTTCGGTTGCAGTCTACAGCACCACAACAACAATTTAGTTAAAGTTTTTGAAAGATTATCAAAATACAATTTAAAATTAAATGCCGCAAAATGCAAATTTTTGAGACCAGAAGTAGTTTATCTTGGACACTTAATTACACAACATGGAATTAAAACTGACCCATCAAAACATGACACAATAAAGAACTATCCGACACCAACAAATGCGGACGAAGTACGACGTTTTGTAGCCTTCTGCAATTATTACAGACGATTCATTAAAGATTTTGCTAACATCGCGCAATGCCTAAATAACCTATTGAAGAAAACGCAAACATTCAAATGGACAGAACAATGCCAACAAGCTTTTGACACGCTAAAGCAAAAATTGATAGAACCTCCAGTATTACAATATCCGGATTTTTCCAAACCATTTATTGTAACAACTGACGCATCAAACTTTGCTTTAGGAGCTGTCTTATCACAAGGAGAAATAGGTAACGACCTTCCCATTTCATTTGCGAGTAAAACACTTCAAAAGCACGATTTAAACAAACCCGTGATAGAAAAGGAATTATTAGCCATTCATTGGGGCATAAATTTCTTCAAGCCATACTTATATGGTAGAAAGTTCATTGTGGTTACAGACCACAGACCATTAGTTTCACTATTCAGCCACAAAAACCCATCATCGAAAATGACAAGGATAAGATTGGATCTTTCGGACTACGATTTCGAAATAATATTTAAAAAAGGAAAAATTAACACTAACGCAGATGCCTTATCGCGTATAAAAATAGATTCAGAAAAATTAATAAAAATGATTCCCTCAGAAGAGGATGAAAAAATTAAAAAAGCATTGATTTTAACAAGGGGTATGAAAATTAAAGAAGATAATGAAGTTAAGCAAAATAGTGAATATAAAGCGAACAAAATTATAAAAGAGAAATGCATGTCTTCAGAAGAGCCTGATCAACTTTTCATATGGGACTGCACATCGATATCTGACGTCAAGAATGTAAAACGCGTAAAATTTGATATAAGCAAGAATAATTTGAAGAAAAATATAATTGTCGACAATACAGATGATTTCGTACTAGTACGATGTGGTGATAATCCAACGAATCTAGATTCGAAATTGGAGAAACTATCATCTAAGATGCATAAAGAAAATATAAAAGAACTAGCGCTAGAGGCAAAAGATGCCATATTTGAAATAATTGATAAACAAACATTTAAGAAGAAATTTAATAAGCTGCAGCATAAAAGGAATAATAAGTATGAAAAATCGCTTAAAATACTAATATACGAAACCCCACGAAACATAAGAAATAAAACAATGCAAAAAGAGTTGATAAAAGAATTCCACAATTCACCCCAGGGTGGACACTTAGGAATCAGGAAAACAATGCTCAAGTTAAAACAACGATACTCATGGAAGAACATGAGACAAATGATAAAACGACATGTAAACACATGCGAAAAATGTGCAAGGAATAAACAAATTCGGCACACGAAAGAAAATATGAACATAACGGACACTCCAACCACAAGTTTCGAAACAGTGGAAATTGACACTGTCGGTCCACTTAAGATTTCAAACGGATACCGCTACATACTAACAATGCAATGTCAACTAACAAAATTCGTTATAGCTCATCCTATAGAAACCAAGGACGCAAAAACAATTGCACAAACTTTGGTAGAGCAACTTATACTTAAATTCGGTTTATTTAAGTACCTAAAATCAGATCGCGGAACAGAATTCACAAATGAACTTCTTAGAAACATATGTGAATTACTGAAGGTAGAACAAATTTTTTCCACCCCCTATCATCATGAGACATTAGGTTCATTAGAGAAAAATCATAGAACACTAAATGAATATTTATTATCATTTGCAGACGATTTTGAATGGGATAAATGGATTCCATACTATACGTTTGCATATAATTCAAGTCCACATGTTGATACAGAGTATACACCTTTTGAGTTGATTTTCGGAAAACTGCCATCCCTACCAAGTGATTTGATTGAAAAAAACACAACAACAACACGGTATAATTTAGAAGATTACTCAAACGAATTAAAAATAAAGCTAAAAACTGCATTAAGCAAAGCAAGAGAATTGATAAACATTGCGAAGAATAAACGAAAAACACAGTATGACAAAAATGTAAACGTTTCAAATTTTAAAGTAGGAGATCAAGTTTTTGTAAAACTAGAACAAAGAAAAAAATCACAAAGTCCATACAAGGGACCATATGTAATTAAAGAAATAAATGGAGTAAATTCTATAATAGAAATAAACAACAAACTAAAAAAGTATCACAACAATATGTTGAAAAAATTTAATAATTAGACAGTATCCAAAAATTACATTATAGTAAGTAATTTAACTTTTATTAATCTCATTAATATTTTTTTTTACTAATAAAGATATCAAAAATTATCTCCATAAAATAAATTTTCACTATTATCATGATAATATAGCATATTATATATACACATATAGGATTATAAATTTTACGAATAATTAATATCATATCAATACTTTATATTACGAATACTTTTTATTTTTATAAATAATAAATTTTTAATGTAATTATTTAAAGAACATATTTAGAATACAAAACAAAAATATGTATGATTTTCTACACATATTATTAAATTTAAATTGTATTTGCCAGAACTCCCCATAATCATATTTTCCCCTTTTTCACTCTCTTTTTCTGATAAATTTAACTTCGAGAAGTAAAATTTCTCTTGACGGTGAGGGTGTAGTGGACTCCTAAAGTCACTATTACCATCACAATACTTTCCCAATAAATTTCATTTAGACCACCTACTTACTAAATCATAAATTAAAGCTAATTACAATAACCCGGCACTTTACATAACTACAGAATTTTTGATGCAACATAAAACTAACCCAAACAAAGACGGGTACTTGAAATCAAAAATTCTGTAGATAAGCGAATGTCATTTACACTTCACACAAATTCATTTCATCCCCTTTCCCTTCATAGTATGTGCATACCTAAACTCAGCACAAGACATACGCTACTACAACAACAATGCCATAACATATAAGCGACTGCATAATGATAGATCGGATTGCCTAAGGCAACGACATTCAATTTGAAGGCCAAACCAAATGCACAATGTAGTGCATATGAATATGAGCAGGATCATATGACACTGATTTGAAGGCCAGCACATATTCAATCGTTATGTACATGTTGTAGTTGTAGCTATGAAAACCAAAGCAACTGATCGATCAACAAATTGATTGGCGATCGGCAAAATTCTGGGAGGAGCGTAACAAATACTGGCATTTATACTGTTAAGGAAAATACCGGTTTTATTGATATAAATAAAAGAAAAAATCAGAATTTTTTTATTCTCTCAACAAGAGACGACAAGTCTTTTCATTTTATGTTATTCTCATCAGCCGACTAAGCTGCCTTACTAAAACATAGCCGAGTGGGCTTAAACACAACCTCCGCGGCGCGTCCCGAAAACTAATTTAATTTCAGAACTCAGAGGATTCAGAAAGACGATCCGCATGACACCAGGCTCGGCGTACAACACAATAGCCACAATCATGACAAGAACAAGAGCAATATCAAATATTGTCACGCCATCAAAAAGGCGTAACGCTGCAATATCCATTAATATTCGTATTTTCCATAATTTTGCAAATCTGTGGCAGCCGCTTTGATTAAATCTTTTATTTGATGACATGTTGCTGGCGTTTGCAAAATTACCGCCTACACACACGCACACTCACGTATGTACATGCATATGCATACAGTTAGGCGCACAAACAAATTTTCGCTCATTAAACAATTGAATACTTAATTAATTTTGCAAATTTAGTGAAAAATAATAATTTAAATGAATTACACCCAACAAACGTAATTTAAATATCACACGCCTTCACACACCTACGCTAATTCATGCAACCGCACAGACCCCAGTAGGCAAACGAACAACATCTCTCCTAGAGAAAGCCTGCTGGCATTGCTGAATGCAGCGTCAAAATATATGCAAACATTGCATGCATTCATAAGCACTTCAATAGTAAGACCTTTTCAAAATTAACTGTTCAAGCAAATATGCCTTCCAACAACAAGCCTGCTAACACAGGCCTATTAACACCTGCAGCCTTTCATTTCGATAGAAGTGCTGCTATTAATTAGCCACAAAGTCTGCTTTAATGTTTTGATTTCATGGTTCCTATCTGGATCTACGGAATTCAACTTTGGGATACGGCATGCAATGCAGCTATCCAGTTAATGCAACGTTATCAATCAGAGATACTAAGGCTTATAGTTGATCCACACTGGTTTGTAACGAACGAGCAAATACATAAGGATTTAAATATTCTTTTAGTTAAAACTGAAATAGCTAAATTTAGCGGCAGATATGTAAATCATCTTAGTGATCATGTTAAGACGTTAGCCCTCCAACTATTGGATAATAGCTTAACAACGAGGAGACTAAAGCTCTACCATGTCCTTGACTTGCCTGATCGTTAGTTGGTGCATTCACGTATGTACATACATACATATATATAATGAAGAATACATATATGTATATAAATTTGTAATTACTCCAACAAAATCTCTCTTTATATAGATCCACTCAATGAAGTGTAACTATTCTGCTAATTAAAAATTTTTCTACTTAAAAAATTTACTTATTGTTAATATTGACAGTTTGTCAATAAAAACAAAAATTATAATAAGAAAAAATGTTTCGGTGGTGAAAAATAGACTTTGGTTCTAACATAATCCTACGACCTATACATGATGTTAGATTGAAAAATATCTATTTTGAATGAATCAATCGAATCGATTATTTATCAACATTTCATGAAAGGCCATGAAAATACCATTTTATGTTTTGCTTTGAAAACCACCACAACAGGGCCTTATATAGTTCTTTCTGTTCTGACCATTTCATATAAAAAATTAAAATATGTATGTTTGAAAGGAGTTATAAAAGCCAGTTACGTAGCATAGAAGGCGTTCTCTTAGCGCTTCTTACTCCTGCTTCTGGCTAATATGCTGCTGATCTACTTCAAAGCAAAGACCATAAAAAAATTCAATCTTACATTGGGATGGTTGTTTATAACTTTGGTTCTTCTATAGTAGCTGCCCCTAGAAATTATGTTAACTTACAAAAAATAAAAGTTGTAATATTGGAACACACATCAAAAGTGATACATTTGTCAGATTGGGTCTTAATAGTTATTTATAGATTCGAAATAACTTTAGATTTTAATTACAATAAAGCCTTTCTTGATTTGTAATGATAGTAGTTATTAAGAAAAATAGAAATAAGAGCTAATAAAATTATTTTTTGATTACGTCCCAATAGTGGAGTATAATGGGAACTACAGAGTAAACTTACATAAAGAGTTCGTATTTTAACAATGAGTCTATCTGTCACTCACCTTTCTGTAAAGTAAGAATATCATAGTCTTCTTAACTTAGTATTTTCTTGCTTTCTTGTTTCTGGAACCTGAAACCGCCACAAGATTCATATTTTAATGAAAGCTTAGGTCCATTGATAAAACAAAGTAAACTTCTTGCAAAAAGACTTACATATGCCCTAAATAACACTATCTACTTACCTACTCATCGCGCTACTGCAGATGCAATTAAAAAGTGCAGGCACAAATCGATGGCGCAGTACATAGGATTTCGTAAAGCGTGTGGGGTTATTTTACATGAGTGGCATCAAATTGCTGCCATCTAGTGAATGATATTTGCATAAATGGAACAACCGTAAAACATCTTCAAGAAGCAAACAACAACAATGATAACAGGGCACAAGCGCCGACCATAGAAGATGAAGTGTTTGACGGACGCTACGTTGGTAACATGAAGCTGAAACAGCAGCAACTTGCAACGATATGGCGTTTAAAAAAATAGGACTCCGGATTTTGTTTTTTTTTTTTTCTTTTCAGAGTCTGTAACATCAGCACTCAAAGCAATGCTATGAATTATTCATTGTTCACGGTTTACTTGGTGCTTTAATTAAGGAATGGGAGCAATTTCAGTGCGGTGGGAGAAGATAGCAAAGCAATATATAGAGCAGGAAACCATGGTGTTGCATTAAAGAAACAAAGCTATTGCAGGCTTGCAATCAGCTATCATCAGTGTTGGTTATTTCTAAAAGAGTCACTGGAATGGAAGGGGCCCAGAAACTAACCACAAAATTAGACTTGTGTTTTAATTTATATATTTCTATAACTTTGATTGGGCGCTATATTGGTTCGATTACCTTCTTTCTGGCAGACGGCAGGTTGCAGGTAGTACTTATATCCAATTTATATATAATTGTTCAACAGAATTGAATGTAGAATTCCATATGGATTTCATTTCAATTAAATCTAACATATGGCTTGGTTCGTGCTCGATTTGCGTAAAACGTCAAAGTGGGTTCATGTTGATAAAATATTCTACCAAGTTAATAAAAGAGGAAATCATAAATGAAAAGCACAAAAAATTAATTTCTCACCAATGCAATCATCAATGCAGTAAATTCTATTTTGCTTGGATAGCTTCAAATTTGAAGATTATATTCGCGTTTCGCTTATTATTTACTCCGGAACATTCCGCAAGAAGATTTTAGAGAAAATGGAGCGCTGAAAATATCTAATTGAAACTTTTGCTGAAATAGTTCAGAAGTGCATATATTTTGACACTTTTTTATGATGAGTTTTGATACAAAAATGATTTGAGGGCGCAATACTCTGAATCCACACTATCCTTCACACAGAAAAGAGCTAGCCCTGGCTGTCATAAAGTAATCACTTGCAGCGAACATAACCGCCAAGGGGTGTAGTTTATTATGTAAACAGGCCAACAATAGAACAGTCTCAATTGATTTGCTTACTGTTTGAAGAGACTGTTCAGTGCGCCCAGCTGAACTTGAACTGAGAAGTCTATGTAACTCGAACACTCGTATGTTAATTAGAGAAATTAAAGTCAATACTTAAAGCTACACTACCCATCTCTACTGTTAGAGATGTTCTTCATTCTCCACCTCTCTCTCAGGTGACTTACCTTATGGCTGTTGTTTTCATCTCAAAATATTTTGTGTTGATTGCACATTAAATTGCATTCCACTGAAGTACTGGCATCGTGATCCAAGCTAAACATTTTTACAATAAAATTGGCAGCATCCGTGGCAACATAAACAGCATTGGCAAAGCAACAGCATTGAGTAAACAACAGCGACACTTGGGCCATGATCCTGCCAAACAACAATAACAAAAGGAATAAACTCAGGAGCTACAGCAGTAGCGTATAAAATGGTGGGTGCTTCTTAAAATCGGTAAAAAGTGGGCGTGCCTTATTTTCTAGTGACTGGCGCCAAGCGTAACATTTTTCTTGTTGAATTTTATATTGTTATTGTTGCATCAAATGGAAGCTCTGAGTGACGTAGCTGCTGGGAATCGCAAGAGCACAGCAGACGACATCAAACATTAGGATGTGATGACGATGCAAAGGACTCAACTGGTTAGCAGCGAAGTGAAGTAGACGTAGCAGCAGAAGCTTGGCATTTAACTAAACTACAGAATACGTTGTTTTTTTATCAATTTTCGAATTTGTCTTTTGCTGCTGAAGTGAAAAGAGTGCTCTCACAACTGTTGTTGTTGTTCATGCTCTTTTTTGTTATTATTATTGCACATTTAGTCCTTTGCGTTGTTCTATGTCGTTGTTTACCAGTGCAAGATATGAAGCGCATCCTGTCAAGGATATTGCATTATTTGTTGATGTGTGTGGTATCATTTGGGTGTGTGTGTATGTGCGGTTACCTGGAAAAGCAGATTCGTTTTTCTTATTTGTTTATAATAATGCAGCGAATTTTTCAAAACACATCAACAATAAAACAGGAAATTGCTATCAATTTTTTACCGCTCGCTCATAGACGAATAAATGAAATATCCTGGCCATCTATCAACGTGTGTGATATTTTTGCATGTGTATTGTTATTTTTTTTTTGTGAGCAAAATAAAGCAATCATAGAATACCTTTTATGTCTGTAATTTTTGCTATGGTTTTCCAACTTTTTATCGTTTGAAACTTCAAGACTTTGGTTAAGTTTTGTAACGACCAAGATAAAAGTTAATTTTTGTGCTTTCTTAAGAAGGCATTTTTATTGTTTGTGATTATATACTCATTATATCATACAACATCTTCTGGCAATTTTAGTTCTAACATGTAGTGCAAGCAACATTTATCCAAATAAATTTGATCAAATTTTTCTTATTTGACGTAGTAGACCCAAGGCCAATCATCAATTCTAGTCACTCGTTCATGTGAGTTTTGAAGTAAACTTATAACTCACATACTCGTGTATCACAACTAAGTATATTTTCACTATTGCAATCATCGTCATCAGAACCATTTCTTGCAATCAAAACTTTGTATCAGCTTGCAGAAGATTATGAAAATGAAACAAGCTGAAGGTAGTTACCACTCATGGAAGACAAAAAAGAGGCTTGGTTGGAACACTACTCACACGATGAAGTGTCCAACGACATTGAATCTCAAGATCAGAACCAGAAAGATTTAATCAAGGTAACAAAATCAAATGCGAGGCTCATGTTATCCACCTTAGCAACAGTCAGCAATACCGAAGCAAGAATTACAAATCGTATAAATTTATTCACCAAGAAACTGAATGATGGTTTAAAGGCAATCAACCCGATGCAAGGATTTCACGAACTCTCTGAAAACAACAAAATTAACGTACATTTAATGAACTCCTACTTAGTAGCATCAAGTTACATAAGAGAAATGGAAACAAAATACAATAGACTGTTGAACGCATACCTGAAACGCAGTCACCTCTACGAATTTTCATCCCATGAAGAAATCAACAATATTACAGAGAACTGCAACGCGAAAATTGGGCCAGAGTTACACGTACTTCCGGATCCCCAAAACCGGTTGGAATTTGTTGAAGATTCTACAAACATTATCATTTACGGATATTTCATCATTGGCGACACTGAAACGTATGAAGTCATCAAAGGCAATGCAATACCGCAAGGTCTGGGAAATAATACATACCGGGAGGTCGTGATATCAACATCGATCTACGGCGTCAATTATGATAAAAACCGATACTTTGAAACTACAATAACAGAGATAAATAACGCAGAAAAGCTTGATGACTCAACATTCTTAATGCATCCAGCAATGTTTTATAATCTTGATCAAGGTCACAATTGCATTTTGCAGCAAGTATACAGAAAAATAACCTATGAGGAATGCGCCACACGGAAGTTTCAAGTACACAATATTATCTGGAAGGAATTGTGAACCCACAACCTCGTCTACAGTGTTTGTTATATGTCATATGGGGAGAGAAGAGGTAGTGCTGAATTGTACTGGCATTCTTCATATTACTCCAGATTGCATAATCCGATCTGAAACTGTTCAGCTCATGAAAAACACAACAATAAACGCCAACAAAGTAACTCAAATTTTCAACGAAACAATCTTACCATTAAGTTATGATTTTGCAACGGTATTGAGCGATAACAACAAGGATGCTGTCTACAATTTAGAAGAGTTATCAGAAATGAATTGGAAAACCATAATATCGCACAGATATTGGACAGCTTCTGGGTGCCGGTATTTTAGGGTTGCTGACATTCATAACTATTGTGAGCCTCTGTTGTCGACATCTTTCTGGTTCGAAACCTAAAGTCAATCAATCATTTTGCCTTTCTCAAAAAACATTATTTTTATTTTAAAATTCGGGCCCCGAGGATTTGTTGGAGTTTCGGTAAGCCTAACTTACAAGAAAAAATTGCATTTTGGTTAGCCCTTATTGGAAAATAGAATGGTTCATTTTCGGCAAGTTTTGCGCTCTCTAGCAATATTTGAACCAAAACTCGATTCGGGGCTACTGTGCAACGGCGCGAAGTATTTTCAGAGGAGCGCGGAGAATAATTTTTTTGGGATAGTAACTATTTCGCAACCATTCGGCAAAAATGGGTTCCTTAAAAGAAATTTGACGAGGAAATCATTAGGATTTCTTTTAGTTTCATATCGAATGGCGTTCACTCTATAAACTATTTTCAAACAATTGATTTGATATAAAAAATATTAATTTTTCATCTAATGCGAATGACAAAAACGTTACAAGAAAGCTGATCTTTTAGCTTCAAAACGACATTAATTATTTTTCCATTAAAATTTACTTGAGATATAACAATTTCAATATGACCATAAAACAACATAAAACTTCACAGCTCGATATCTTCGATGGCAAATAACTTCATAGCTTTCGAGATACTGTGGTGTTTTCATTTTATCGATCTTCTTTTACTTTTAAAATTCATATCTTGAGCTAAAAATGTCCAATGTAATTTTTCTTGGCACCAAATTAAACATATTAATATGAAAAGCAAGCATGTATAATGACATCTTTCATTAGATGGATGAAAACAGGCCAGATTTAAAATAAAAACTCATTTTCAATTTGGAATTCAACAGGAAAAACTACGTAAGAAATTTTACCTCTCATCAAAGCAACAAGAAAAAAAGTCATTTTGAAAACTTGTGCAGTTTAAAGTTCCTGCGACTTTCTTTTCCAAAGTTGAGAGAACTTTTTTAATATCATAGTGGATTACAATTGAAAATTATTTTATCCAATTTTTAATTATGTGCAAATATCGATATTAGTCGTGAAATAATTTTACAAGCGAAGGCCTTACGCTTCGAAGAGTTTCTGTAGTTCTGAGCCCAAAGGCATAACGACTAAGTTTTTACTACATTTTTAATTGGGCGTTGTGGCATTCACCATGGATTTCTCACTATGAACAAAGGAAATAATATCCAACCAACCAACCATAGTCAAATTGCCCAAAAATTGGGTGAAAAGTTTCATAACACAAATTTAAGGGCATATTGTCTATAGCAAAACATTTTTAGTAATTATTCGAAAAACGGTATCCGTCGCCGAAGGCCTTAATTTGAATTTTCTGAGCATCGACCTCGCTTATTTTTTTTTTTTTGGGCTCCAAAATTGCATTCTTTACCAACTTTTATGCAGGATTACAATTGCTAGCGAAGCTTTAATATATCCAATACTGGCTTCGCTAGCCACGGTAATATTAATAGATAATAGAGTAAGAGGGCGGCCTCAGAACTTACATATTGCAGCATGTCCAACACTAGCATCGCTAGCCGCAGTAATATATAAAGATAAGTAAAGGATGCAATTTTCGTTCTCAAAAGCCGAGGGTACTCTATGTGTACATATACTTTTACTCAAAACAACCTCAAAAATAACATATTTCAAGGTCAAGGTCCTCGGTATTTTTTGAATGATCCCCAAACGTTTTTCCACACTTTGAGTGAAGTCAAATTTTAATACAAAATGTCATAGCGCCCAAAATTGTAGTCATAATGCCCAAACAGCAAGTAATAAGGCCCAGATCTTCTTGTGAAGAAAATTGGCATTGCATAATTATTTCATTAATTTATTATATTTTGATTTGAGCTTTGTGTTATAAATTTACTAAGCTGTGGGCGTTGTGATATATTTTGGGCTTTATGTTTTAACTGAACTTGTGCATTATGAACTGGAGAGTTCCAATCCTCTCGCAAAAGTGGCTTATCAAATCTATGCACATTTTTCCGGAGCTTATCCATCGAATTTCTTTTCTTAAATTCGTGTTTGAAGCTGGAGGCCTTCAGCCGCTGCTCAAAGCATACGTCCTATGGAATGAAACTAGTTTTTCTTAAAAACTAAATTTTTTTGCCGTCTAAAGTATTTTTGAAAAGTGAAAACAGCACCAAAAAGAACCACCTCGACAAAAAAAACTCGTTTTTTGCCTATAACATTAAAACCTCATTGTGATGTAATTTTTATCATTTATATATGTCCCAGAAAAAACTTATGTTTTGCTTTTTAGTTATAAAAAATACCCAATATTTTGTTTGGTCATTTTTCGTTTTTTATTAATAATGGCTAGTGTTCAGATCATAAATAACTAAAAACTAAGTCACAATTTTCTTTTTCTACAAAAATGTCTTACTTTTTTCGTAAGGCCCTTCATTAAATTTTGCAGAGTTCTTTTATCGACCATACGGTAGGATCTTTTCCACTTATGACTCAAGTTTTGTAAATTTTTTGCAGTCTTACCAGTCTTTCGAAGATCTCACAATATCTTTCAATTGGGCGAAGCTCTGGGCAGTTGGGCGGTTTTGCAATTTTTGGAACAAAATCTTTTTACTTGCATACCATTCCATCGTAGCTTTAGAGAGGTTGCTAAATCTGGCCAGAACATCACGGTACCCTCATGTGAACGAATAAATGGTAGAAGACGTTTTTTGAGGCACTCGTCTACATAAAGTTTGGAATTGATTGTGCCTTGCGTAACAAAAAATCATATCGTGCATATGGACGCCAAACCATATATTGCTTCGGAAATTTCGAAATATTTTTTTATTTGAATTTACTAGACATATGCCCCTTTTTCGGTGATATCTAATATTCGTACCCAGGTAGCTGCTTAAAATCTGCTTTGACGTAAGTTTCGTCGTCCATATCACAGCAATCAAATTTAGTCAGGTACCTTTAATACAATATTCGGGCTCGCATCTGAGCCATCAACTGATTTTCATCAGAACGGTCTGGTACTTTTTGAACTCTATATGTCTTTAGCTTACTTTTCTCCTCCATCCTTTGTACGGTAGATTTTGATTTTCCTGCTCTAGCTGCCATATCTCGCACTGAGATGTTGGGATTTTGCTTAAAAAGGCTCTTCACCTTTGTCACTACCTTTGGGTTAGAAAATTCTGGTTTTTGCCTGAACCTTTTTTTCGTGAAACAGATATACCCTTCTTATAACTAGAAATATCCGTAAAGACAGTTTTTTCTGATGCACCAACTATTTTTGCTATAGATGAATATTTTAATTCTGGATTTCGCAGGTATGTGGACAATATTAGTTCGCGGGCTTTTTGTTGCTTGCTAGACATCTTTGTAGTTAAAAGTGCTATCTTCAAAAGTTGTTTACCATATTAGACGTCATTTTATATAGAACAAATATTGTGTCTTTTTAGACCTATAAGCTTATCAGGTAGAGCATAATACAAAAACAAAAAACGTATGTTTTTTCTGGGACAGTCCTTAAGTGAAAAATTAAGCTTTAGAGCTCGGCTTCAACACAATTTTAACAAAGGGTGTTCTACAAAATTAAATCTAAAGAGCATTGTCACCATTTTTACTTTCCCAAAAAAAATCAATAACAAATCGTCTTGTGTAAAACTTTGACCCAAAACAAATGTTTGTTACTTAAAGCTATTAATTCATTGACCAACAACAAATTTAATTAAATTAAACTGTCGTACACTCACACATACATTCGTTCACACTCGCACATATGAAGTTATTAAAGATTCCATTTGAAAAGATCGTTTGTCTTTGAGATACAATAATTACTTCCACATAAATAAATTCCAGCGTAAGAAAAACGAATAAATAAATACCTGCATGCCACGCAGCTGAAGTTCAAACTCATTGCCTTTGGAATCGACCGATACGTAGGTGCAAGCAAAAGCGTAAGCATCAAACGTTAAAACACAAAGGCTTTTATGAATAAAAATAAAGGACACAAAAACTTGCAAAAATCTTTCAACTCATCCAGCCCTTTAGGGGAAGTAGTCCTACCAACATTTTGAATATGATTCCCAAACATCATTCACATTTGCTGATGACCGTTTCTGCGAAAAAACCACAAAACGACCTACAACCACTACCCCTGCCACAGGAAGTGTGAAAAGGAGTAGAAATGTGGCATAATGCATACGATAAGTATTGGCCTATTGACATTTCTTTTATGTTTTAGTTATTTTTTTATATATTCCTATTTGTATTAATCAGTGTGTTTGCATGTATGTTTGTACTCGTCCACATGTATGTATGTGCGTTACCTAATTTGGAATTTATTTTGGCTCTTTCACACATTGTCCCTCATTTTTTTTTTCAAATTAGGCTGAGTAATAAGTAAAGCCAATTATTCAGCCTAAAATAAAGTTTTCTTGGGTTGATATCTCAGGATTGACTGTGCGTCTCAAACACATACGAACTAATTACTCAGCGTTGAGAACATGTTTTCTAAAAGAGTCCAACACACATTGCACACTATGTTTTCGAAAACTATTACATACTTAGAACTTTCTTATATAAAAACCCTTACAAATTAATTGTTAATTTAATGAAATTTCACTGGAAAGCTTTATTATGTATTAAAATATCTTCCAGAAATAATCAGAAATCAGAAATAATATATAGAGAGAGAAATCCTTACCAATAGACTGCGAAATGAAAGGCAATCGTCCATAACCGATTTTGTAAAGAGATTTAAGGAATACCTATGTACATTGAGGTGTTTTCTTTGAAAGTTTTGTAGGCTGATTTTATTTTTGCTTTAGGCTTAAAAAATATTATCACAAAATATTAGTTTCTGTCCGATTTCACACCCTAATGTACAAAAAAATTTTTTTTGTGAAATGCTAACATACTTGAATTTATTGTAAATTTTATCTTAAGTTGAATTAAAGTTCCTTTAATTAAAAAGATATTTTACTTTTTTATGTGCGTACAAAAAAATAAATCCTTCAAATTTAAACTGAGAGATGTTTATTAAATTTTTTCTGGTTCTAATTTTTGACTCTTGGGGTAAGGTCAGCAAAATACACATCTACTTTAATTGACTAAGTCGCTCAATTATCCGAATTCTTCAATTAATCCCTTGGATCAAGCGGGGCCAGCTCTATTGATTCCCCGGTTAATATATCCACATTTTTTACGCTGTTCCACTCATCTTTTATAAACTCAACCCAATGTGGTTTACTTTAACAAAACCGTCTGTGCACTTATTCTTCTTTTCACAAATTCTCGATCGGAAATGGGAGTGATACTTTTTACAACGACTGTATGTTTCTGTGAATACGACTATTTTGAATCTTTTATTGTGTTCATGATTAGCACGATGTTGACATCGTTAAACAGGTGCGCATTAAAATCATATTTTCATCAACTGCTTCCATTTGCTGCCTTGTCGATCATATAGCTTAAGTATATGCCTGCCTTAGTGCGAACGACAGCATGTGTTACATTGTAAAGTGACAAAGGTGGTCGCGGCATCTAATATTACGTCAACTCCATGGCAATTTTTTTATTTTATTATGAAAACCTCGTTAACTTCCGACTCCACCAAAAGCAAATAACATTTAGCATACAAGTTGGAGGCCTGGCACATGGGGTTGTTTTTGAAAATGCGAGGTAAACAATTCTCAGTAGGAAAGAACCACACGAAATTGATTCTTGATACATATGAGTGTCCAAATCGGTTACATTAAATTATATAAATTTTATGACAGGATTGGTTAAATAAAAGTTAAATTTGAATTTCTAAACTCACAGTTATACAAAGGATCAATCGGTTGAAATTTTTGGAAATCACCTATGTTATGTATGTACAAATGTTTTTGTACATTTGTATGTTTTTTTTCTTTGCGAATATCTTTACAAATTCATAAGTGATTGATACCTTATGCAATGGCTGAAAACCTGTGATGGATTACAACCTTTTATTATACATACATATTTACATTGGCATTGCGAATCTAAAAATTTTATTTTTGACTTAAAATTGCAAATTTTGAAGTCGAAAATAGTCAAAGTAATCTTTTTCCCTTCTATTTTTAACACAGACAACTTTTAATTAGAAAAAAAATGATTCTCTTCAATTTGAATATTTTCGGCCATGGCGTAAAATCGTTAGCGTTTATGGTTTAATTATTGGTTTTACCGATTACTTATACAAATTCTCATGCCAACACATTTCAGCTAACTTTTTATAAAACGAAATCATTTTGTTATGAGGCCTTTAAATTGTGAGTCGGCCAAAATGTCTGTTGACAATGCTACGGGAAAAAGTTGTACACGTCTTTGGTTTCGAAATTTAAAGCAGCTGCAGAAACAAGTTATACTCACACACTCTGACACTTATCTATGCACATGTAGTTGTACCGCAAAGGTCATTGTAGTCGTCGTCCCTGACAAACACACACACATATGTGTATACCGAGGCGCACGCACGCACGCACAGCCTTTGCCAAGTACTTTTAAGTTTATGTTTTAATTTTTTATAACTCTGACCTCCGACTACATAGAGCAGCATGAGACTAAGGAAGAGGAAAAGGTTTTTCCAAAGGAAAGACGTGCATGTCATGCATCTTGTCATTCCCAACATTATCTCTGGTTGAACGTGAGTAGATTTTTAGAAATCGAATATTTGAACAAAATTTAAGTTTTTTTTTCATTTGCTTCAGTTTGAAAGGATTTTGTTCGCTTTGAAGCAGTTACGACTGTTTCAAATTATTGGACATTTGAGGGCTGGTGGGTTGACTTGTTTATTTTACCTAAATACGAATCATAGAATATTAATGAAATGAGTTTCCGTCGAATCCATTGTTTCAATTTATATGCAGCACATAGTTGTGAGACAAATGGACGCAATTCAGTAAGGTTTTTTTTTATTATAATATATTTTCAAGAACGGTAAAAAGAGGTGTAGCAATCCGTATGTAAAACTCTGAACTAAGAATATTATACAGTGCGCTTGAGCCAAATTTTTTTTGAAGTTATCCAATGTAAAAATTCAATATCTATCGGTTGGTTTTTAGATTTAGAAAATTTAACATGGCGAATCTAATGTAACGACCCAAAAACGACCAAATCAATAACAATATCTTTCGTTAATAACTTCTAACTAATATGTTGAATTCAATTAATTAACGCTTAGAGTATACTACACAGGGTAAGCTACAAATCAACAATGTAAGAACTACCAGTTCCTTATCTGTAGATCTACTACGTTCTCACCACAAAATATTGTTTTAATAAGTTATATCAGCTTTAACCTTAAGGTTTCGCCTTTGAAACGGTTTTTAAATTGTTATTTTATAATTTTTTTACAAAAGTTATATATAACTATATGGCCATAGCCATTTAACAGGCCACACCTGAGTTGATATATTAAAGATTGTATATATCATCTATATCGCTCACTCGTACAACGGCCGAAATTGACATTTTTGGTTTTCTTCAGAAGACACAAAAAACTGTAAAAAATATTTAAATTTGTGTACCATAAATGCAGTTTAGATACAAAAACATTAACTTAATTATTTTTAATGAAAAACGTTGATTTGTTTTTATTGATATTTATTTTATTTCAATTAGGGCTTTTTGGCATCTTTTTTATGTATGCGTAAGTGCATTCAGGACTTTTTGCAGTTACTTTGAAAACTAAAAGTGTATTTCATTTGCAACAAAATTTAAGAAAGTATACAAATATTGTACTATTTAATGTAGGTTTTTAATAAATAAAAAGAAACTAAAAAAAACTTGAATAAACAAATTTATTCAAATTGGTTTTGCACTTGTGTTTTATATATTTCGTAGATTTAATGTTTTTATTTTTTGACAAAGCGATATGATGCTAAGAAAAAAAATTGACTTTTCTCAATCGAAATGCTATCGTTATGAGGTGAGATAATTAATTTAGATGAAGTCAGTAAGAAACGTATTGCACGCATATATTTTTTTATAAATTACTTAGTGCTGTATTGCAAGTACGTGGTGGCTTAGCTATATAGCTATTGTTCTAGTCAAGCCAACTCAGATCATTGCATAAAAACTCTTTCACACACAAACTCAAAGGTACAAAAATTCAAATGTACCCAACCAACATTTGGAAGATATTATATAAGTTTTCCACTTCTTAGGCGCTCAACTTATTACTTTCCCAGAAGAGAATTACGCGATCTAACTACAACGCGATTAGCTAGTGAACCTCATAATACTCTTAGTGAAGTTAAATAGCAACACAAATAAAAACAATTGATTTTGAATCATCCATGATGATCTGTAAATCTTACATGACTCCAAATTTCCAGACATGAACTTATAACTACTTACACTCACTTTTTTTATTATCTGCATTGTATATACACGACATCAAATGTAGATCAATTGTTAGAATTATATTATATATAATAATGTTTAGTATAGTTTCGTGTTTCGTTACCCGAAAAAACTATCGACAGCCATCAGAATATGAGCTTGCGACCGATCAAAACCATCGGCAATTTACTCTTCCGAGAGTAAAAATGTTTGCTGGGTACTTGCAGAAATGTGTTTCATAACCTAAACATACTGAAACGTAAAGAAATAAACAATTTACCAATACAAATACAAATAAATGAAAAAGAACACACATAAATACTCATACTTACTTACATATGTATGCACACACCTCGTTTTGCTTGAGCCCCAATAAATATTGATGAGACCGGCACACAATCAGCCGCCAGAGCAAAACGTAATCAACTTATTTGCCATTTGGCTTGGTTTGAGCACGTGCTAAAATAGCTGCTGCTGCTATTGCCTGTTTTAATATCGATGTGTGTGTTTGCGTGATTGGGGTGGGCACATTCAACAGTTAATGCTTAAATGGGTAGGCAAGATAATAAAAGTAAAAATAATACAGAAAATGAAAATGAAAAAAGCACGGTGCAGCGGCAAAGGCGGTAAATGCGTAAAATATTGATTACTCGAAAAGTATGCTTTGAAAATAACTTTGGATCACACAAACACACACACACCTAATTGAATTGTGTATTGGCATTTTCTCATAGATTTCGTTGTCTTTGTTTCATTTGGTCATTTACTAATAGGTTTATGCTCAATCAAAGTTTAACAGCCAACATGGCGAGCAGCATGACGTGAATGCTCCTAAAAGTAGGCAATTGCCAATTTAGTTATTAATTTTATTGTTATTTTCTTTATACTTTAAATGAGTAGCATGAAATGACTATTTAATAGGATACTTTATTTTTTTTATTGTATTCATTACAACCGCACAGAATGGGATAGGACTCATATGTGTAAGCCAGCCGTGGCAGTTATAGTATGATTACAGATGCAATGCCTGCAAATATCCTACTTACAAATTTTAACAATAAATAATTTATGAATGTTTTCTTTATATAGACTAGAAGAACAAAAAAAATATTTTTCCAGACCATTATTATGTTACCAATTCTTGAATATGAATCACCATTTTAATATATATTTATACAAACATTATTTAATTCAATGTACAAATCGAATGACTTTGACTTTGTATTTGAGTTTATTTTTTGATGGGCTAGAGCGAATTAGGAGAACTTTTTCAATTGGTATATACATATTATGATATATGAAACATTTTAGAATTTGCTGTTTAAATTATTTAACATGTTCTCTCTGTTACATATCCAAACTGCATCCTTCCATTCAGTTCAAAATTTAACTCATTCTTATAGTTTCATATAATTTTCTAACGCACAAGTCCCCAAAGTGTTCTCAAAGCAACTTATTTCCCCAGAGCCGACTGTCGAGAACTTCCAAACGATTCTCAATGCCACAGTAGCACAAACAAATAACGAATAACTTGAAATGATAACAAAAACGATGAAACTAATCACACCATTTGTAGAAGACAAGCAAACTGGCAGATAGTAAGCTTGCACAAAGAAATGCTCGTATACCAAGCATAACTTCATGTCATTATTCTCGCTTTCAACGCCATCCTTGGAAGAAGAATGAGAGCAGCATTTAAAGATATTTCATTGATTACGAAAGTGATGCAAAGGATGCAAAAGCCAAAAGAAAAACACCCTTGGGACATAAGAACACTACGGAACGTTTTCACAAGAGAAGCAGTACAACCAAAGGAGTGCGTGAAACAATGAAGCTGATTAACACAATTCTATGTACGCCACAGCAGCTTATGCAACGATAGCAACGTACAGCAGTTACTTGTAATAATAAATACATATTATATACTCAAAATATATCAGAAATGCGTCTGCAATAAAAGCTGTAAGTGAGAAAATTTTTTCAGTGCCTTAATGCCACCGATATCCTGTCAATAAGAAACCAAACACACAAGCCAACAAAATATGAAAAAAGACCCATTGTACATATAAATCATTTATTTGTTATGTGGCGTTTTGTCAAAGCAGCTGAAGTCGATCTGTGATCGTATCACTTAACAGCATAAGTTATACGCTTATGCACAAGATTAATGCTGTATTGCGCTGTGATCACAAGTCGATTTAAGCTACTCTGATAAAATGACACAGTATTAACCTCTGGGTGCATGCTGCTAGCAAAGTCAAAGGTCAAAATTAATATGACGCACTAAAAAATGTCAAATGTTATTGATATTAAAACTGTGGTTTAAGTGTTCATCATTGAAAGTCTAATGGGTTTTAAAAAGTGCCAATGTTTAAAAGAAAATGACATTTTTTTAAGTTTACTTTTTTTTGTAGTCAACGGAAAATGTTGAATGAAAGGATTATAGATGGAATTATGATGGTGCATGGTAGTAACGATAAGAAAATGTTACGAATGCAGTCGATGAAACAGTTACATTTCCTATCAGTTCTATCACATGTCAATGAATTCTGTCCAACAGCTCTAAGGCGGACCTTCAATCGTCCTCCCAAACGTGATTGTTTTGTTTCATATAAAGCCTAGTGAAGGTGAAAAAGATGAGATTAGGTTGATGTGAAGCACTTATTTTTTATATGGAAAAACAAGGCACTTGACCACGTATTTAGGCATATCAGATATGTAATCGGCTCATCTCATATCGGCTTGAAACAATATGCCCAGAATGTCAAGAGAACAAATCAACTCTTTTTGCATCACCCCATTCGTTAGAGTCGTCAGTATTATTTTCAGTTTCAAATATGCCAGAAACATTTCTAAGGAAATATGAATCAAGAATTATGTCGTACGCAAATTGGATTACGGCCAGAGACAGAAGAAGGTCATTGATAACCTTGGAGTATGCTCCCAAAAGAGTTTTAATTTTACCGCTTTTACCATTGAAGATTGAAAAAACATTTAACATTATAGTATAATTCAACTAGAGTTAATTCTAAAGAGTTCAATTGTCTGTCAGAGCGAAGTTTTCAAAAGAGTGAAAACTGACGTTCAGTATCAAAATTGCCGATTTTAAGATATTTTTGAACTAGGTTGCTGAGTACTCTGTCACATGCTATCCACTCAGATTTAGTACAAAGCCCTCTCTTATGGTCACAATGTTGAAAAACCTAAGCCTCGACCATCTCAAAATCACTGCTCATCTCTGACAAAATGAAGTAGTTTTTTCCAAATTATATAATTTTATTGCTACGTCTACGGTGCTACTGCTTCAAGTAGTGCAAACGTTGCCAAGGTATGTAGTATGTATGTATGTACATATATGTTAAAATTTTGAGGAGTTCTCCTTATTCATATTGCTTCACTTTAAACAGCACCAAGATATTGATAGCATCAATGCGGACTTTATAAGAATGGAGATAAGTCGATGCCACAAATTAGTTGGATTATTCATAGTACAATCATTTTTTACTTTTGCCTGGAAAGTTTTCTGGGAGTTTTTAAGACGGGTTATTGTATAGATTTCTATGTGCTCTTTCCGAATTTCAACTTTACCACCTCGTATTTTTGCCGCTCGCACCGCCAAATTGAATAATTTCGCCCAATTTCAAGACTCCCGGAAAACTTTCCATGTAACCTCTTTTTTATAACCAAATGACTGTACTATCAGGCTTATAATGGAAGTTTTATTTCTTTTGCTTAAAATATTTGAAGCATAGCTCAAAGATTTGTATACTTCTTTACACGAACAGTTAACATACCATAGTTTGTTCCCAAGTGCTTTTGTAATAAGAAAAGAAGAAATCACGCGAAATATAATTTCATTAAATCAACGCTCACAAAGGAAACGGAAATATCAACAATCAAAGTAGCAATCAACGGCAATGGCTGCTTGATGATTCACATTTCATCAGAGTGATTGGAGCAACTACATTGAGAACAAAACTAAAGGTTAATAAAAGACAACAAAGCAAACGCTTTTAATACCTTTCTACCAGAAGCCATCCCCAAAAACATTAAGCTCACATCATCAGCGCAAACATCATCAGCCTTCAACGCTTTGGTACGCAAAACGAAGTGCCCAGAATTAAAAGCGAATTTATTTGGAATCAATATTAATTGAGCTAAGAATATAATTCGGCCCTAGGATAGTGTGTGTGTGTATATGCACACACATGGCTCCAAGTAACAAAGAATAACAGTGAGAAATTAGAAAAGGAAAATGATAAATGATTGTGTATGCGGTATTTGTTGATAATCCCTACAGCAATCAAGACACTACGCTTCGAATCGGGTCGAGTAGAGGAATTGCTGTTTGCAGAACTTAAGAGTAAAGTGACTGATCGTAGAGTGGGTCACATTTTAAGAAGACATAAAATTGAAAATGGTATTTGCATAACTGAGTGATAATTGGGATAAGAGCGGCCCTGTTGCTTACTTGTGCTAAGTGTTTGCAAACACGAATTAAAAGAATTACATAATACAGTAAATGCCAATGTGAGTGGCAGTCAGTGGGTGAGTCGGCGTTGGCATGTACGATTACCGCGTTTAAGTTCGAAACTATTTACTATGCTTAATACTTAGCATACGACCAGTTACACAAAAGTAATTTCCCGTACCAGAGAAATGTTTCCCGGTATATATGCATGCACCCACGTACACACGTAAGACTATACAATGAGCTTTTTGTTTCGCATTATCCCAGCAGGCAATTGAACAAGGCCTTCCCCGGAGAAGGCCTGCTAGCACTACTGCGATTGTAAGAGGCCTTCTCAAAACTAAATTTCATGCAAATAAAAACATGTATGTATGCTCATATTTTTTTATGATTTTTGTTTTTATTTACAGTCTGTCAATATTAACAATAAGTAAATTTTTGAAGAAGTGAAATTTTAATTAGCAGAATAGTTACACTTCATTGAGTGAAATGATACCTTACCACAGCAAGCGTGCTATTATGCTTTCCCACAGCAGCAGTGTATAAGGCCTTGCCACAGCAGCAGTGCTATAAGGCCTGATATTAGAAGGCAAAGAAGAAGGACTTCAAGTATTTTTTTATTTCATGTATTGCAATGTCTTATGATTCGACATTACCTTTTCGTCATTGCAATGTACTTATACGACATCAAAAATAGATAGAAATAAGGAACGGTGTGCATGTTGTTAGGCTGGTCTTCTGTTTCATGTTATGTTAAAGTGGTAGAGTGTTGTCAAATGTCAAATTATAAATTAAGAAAACGTCACAAAAAATATACATTAAAAATATTAACGCAAGGGAGGTTGACGCAGATACAAAAAAAATTAACTAAGAGTCTCACGACGTATTAAAATTTAAGTTTTTCAAAGTACTTCTTTGATGCCTTCTGTGGTAAGCGGTCTTAGAAAGGCTCTTGACGCAAGCAATGTAGGAAGACCTGCCTAAAGAGTATTTCTATCAGGCCTGCTTTATCGGGACGTTTCATATAAAAAAGATAGTAAGTTTGAAAGGAGATAGCAAGGCCTTAATCTTACCAAGGAAGGCCTGCTAGAAGGCCTGATAGCTCCTGCCCTTGCCTACTGGGATGATATGCAAATGTTCTATATCGGCAGCGATAAGCCAGGCTACTATTATTTTTTTAATTACGCTACTCAACAGAATTTTCTACAAAATTTCTATGATAAAATTTTCCGTAGCGTCCGAATATTCTTATGATATTTTTCGATTGGCCCCAACTTTCCGTATAAATGGCACAATTCCTAAAACACACTGTCAGATAATCATCTTCAAATTTTTATATGTTGTAGAAAAGAGTTGGGAAAGAATTAACTGATTAATGCTGGTACGATACTCAAAGAAAAATGTTGTATACACGCATTGAATTAATAATATTGTACTATTGTTTTTAGCCAATGTAAAACATACTTTAAAAAAGTTGATCGATAAAACGTAAATGTTCTACACCAGCTGTTCTAATCGAACATTTCAAAACAAAAAATTTTAATACCAAAATTGCGCGGTAACGGCAGAGTGACAATTTGGGGCGCGATTGGAGCAGCTGGAGTATGATCTTTAGATTTAATCGATGGTTTAAATATATTAAATGTAAAACAACGGGTATAGAAATATATTAAATGTAAAACAACGTCAATTCATCAAAAGAGAATCATAATTTATTTGCTTAAGAAACCATTTGTATGAACATTTTTCCTTGCAACATTATTCGATTTCCCAGGAAAAATGATAATACAAATAATGTTTAAATGGCGTTGCAATAAGCGAGGTAAAATTTGTTTGAAAAGTTGCACTTACTGAGTCTATTCGTTGCAAACATTGAGCAGTTTCATTTATCGAGGGTTGCGTTAACCGAGGTTGCGCTGTATTTATAATTTGGATTAAATTTACAAGAAATGTTTTTTTCTTTGTTTTAGAATATGTAATTTAATATCTTCAAATACATAAACATTGAATTAAACCTTTTGAAGATGAACAAACCTTTTAAAACATATATACAAAGCTTAACTGAACTTTTTTTATTATTTTCATATTGTTTTTGGACTATTCTGAAATATCTTTCAACATTGCCCCTTTTACGAATTGCTATACTTGAAAGACAAATAATTCAAATACACTCACCATTCTTCATCACAAAATAATAATTCTCTTCCCCTTACTTCACCAAAATCTTGCGGGGGGAGGGGGAAGAGAATTACAATTCCACCATTATAAGATGATTTTATTAAATTGATGTATTGAATAATAACTAGTACTAGGGAGGCCAATGCCCTCCTAAGTCCCATCCAACTGACGCCACTGCTTCCCATTCATCATGATAGGGATATATTTTCTGCTTTTTGGAATTTGTGCTCAAATGGCTCATTGTGGGAAAAATTATTGAGCTAAAAAAAATGTATTTTATCAATAATAAAATTAAATCAAAGTAGTTACAGCTGAAACATAAACGAATTGATGAAACGTCTATTAAAATAGCTAATAAAAAAGAAAAAAAGATCTTTTCACCAAATTTGTTTGATTTTTGGTAGAACAGCACAACTATTGAAAACTCGAACAAATTTGCAGTTGGCACCAACTGTGTTAGCGATGCGCTGGTTGCCGATTTTCTGCGTATTGATTGTTTAGTGGCGGCATTCAGAAATCCTATGCTTAATAATTTACATGAAAGCGAAGAAAATGGATACACTTTTCTAAATTAAGCACGAAAAAATTTTATCTTATGAAACCGAACAAGTTAATTGTTGCTTCGACGCATCAGACAGGCGGGCGACTAAGAATTGATACGCGGTCTACCGTTTGGCCACCCCTGACAAGGAGCAATTTAATGTTTACTTATTATGAGTCATATTGTATTTGGATCAAATAGTGGTATATATTGGTTGAAGCATTTTATGTTTGACTCAATCAAATATTTAATTGCCCTTTATGAAAAAATTGTTGTATTCTAACAAACGTTTTCTCAGTTACAAAATATGAAACATTTTAAATAACTGCACACTTTGATTTTTTTTTTTACTTTTTTGAACATTTTGTTAAGGAAATTTCTCAAAAACTAGCGTAGAATAAGAATTCCGGTCATAACTTTGGAAAGTGTGAATTTTTTTTATTGATGGTATGCACCAAAGTAATTGTATTAATTGTATGAAATTTTCCAAAGCTGTTTTAGAATTTCGATTTGAAAGCAGATAAGTCCTACGGATTGATTCAAGAATATCATTCAAAAATCAAGAGAAATAGGAGTCACAGTTTTTAAATTTTTTGTTTTTTGATAAAAAAAAAGGGCTAATTTATAAAAATTTTTATATGGCAGCTGAAGTAAACTCAAGCAGAATTGTGTTTGTGCACTGTGGTGCAATGCCTTTTAACGTTGTGTAACTCTAAAATGTTCCCCTTTTTTAATAAGCAAAACACTTCACTTTTAACTCATCAAACTGACAACAGAAAGAAGGAGTAGTTCGACTCAAAAGTGTATTTAAGTAGGACAAAGTTTATCGTAAGGAGAAACCAAAAAAAAAAAATTCAAAAGAATTGAGCGAGCAAAAAAAGACTTTCAAATTTCTTTCATGAGCGCATAGCCCAGCCTCAGTAGAATTCCAATATTTCTTTAGTGAGAAGTATGGACAAGTGGAAAAAAAGTATGCTCCAACATTGATTTTTTTGAACGATAAATGTGTGTGTACCTATGTTTTTAAATAAGCTATTGTAATTTTTGTTCACTCAAGAATCTTGACTTAAGATATAAAACGAATGAGCGCTCCACATTTTTTTTATCATAAATCAAATATTAATACTCTTGATTTGTTTGAATTGTATTGAAGATGAAGAGTGAAATATAATGATGAGTATTTCCAAACTCTCAACAACATCGCAAATAATTCCTCATTGAAGTTTTTTTTTGTAACTCAACCTTGCATTCAAACTTGGTTAAAGCCCGCCGTGAATCAATGAAAGCACTGTATGAAGCAGTAAAAGCTTTCAACAACAGTGAATGTCAATCTGTAGCATGGATTCCGCACATAAAAGTTTATACTACAACCATTCTTGTTTTCGCTAAATATGGTTGGGACGAAGAAGCAAAACACAAAGAAGTATATATTAAAGAACTACACTCCGAGATTAGTCTGTAATTGGAACGTACCGTAGTTAAACGCAAAGTAAAATCAACGGTCTTAGAATCAGGGGAAATGCGATTTTGGCTTATGTTGCGCATTGGGTTTTTAACAATGACGTCGAATTCGCTCTGCTCTGCCATTTTGTATTTTATTAGGATTTTCTATTTTATTCATTTAAATTTATATGAAGTATTTTTGAATACAATAAAATGAAAATGAATGCTAGTATATTGAAAATTAAAAAAAGTAGGAAAGCCTTTCGGTTATTATTCAATAAATTCAACATTAGCTGCAATTAGAAAAAAGAGGAAAACCCTGATGAGAATCATTCAATAATTGAATTCTTTCCGCCGTTTTTTATTTGAACTTTACAAATAATAAATTATTTCTACCAAGCAACCAGCAAATGCAAAAGCAAGATTTTTATTTTGACTTTTCCAAAACAACAAATTTGCAACCGATCCCGCGTCATTTGCGTTGTTGTTGTTGCTTTTTTCTTTAAAAAAATTCAGTTGAGAAAATCCTATGGCAAATATTATATTCCTTTTGTTTGCTTGCATGTGTTTCACATTTTGCTATTTGTTGCAACCAGAATTTTTTCTAAGGAGGATTTTAGTCCAACAAAATTAAGAACTTTTATTGTGATATTTTCTTGTTTTACTTGAAACAAGTTATATTTATGTTGGGGGCTTAAGCACCATTGATCCCTTGCTCGAGAGCATGCGTTTTTCAGTTCAAACTGAAAAATAAAAATGATATTTCATGTTGTATGACTTGCTGCGCGCCTGCTTCAAACAAAAATTCTTTTGTCTTGCGTTCTCCAATTTCTTCCTTTTTCAACATGATCATGAAAAAACAATTAAAAATAAAATAAATAAATATAATATTTATCTGTTCCACATATGGAACATTTCAGTGCGATACTACAAGTTTAGCCATGGTTGAAATATTTGGTTTCCACGCAACAAAAAAAATATACTATCAAGTGGTTTCTTCCTTTGGTCACATCATCGAAAAGCTCTGGGGGTGCATTTTTAAGAAAAGTCCCTGGAACTTATTTATTGAATTTTCCGACTAACTTTTCCTGATCCTAAGCCGAATTTTTAAGAGAGATGTTTTTGGTATTTCTTTTGTACTGCTTTTCTGTTCGGGTTACAGTTTCGGTTTGCAGTATTTCAAATGAAACATTTCTGGTACATTACCTACAGTATCCAAAACTTTCTGAAATGTTACATGCCGAGCACATCAGTACATTCATATAAAGTTTTACCGTAATTCTTTTGGGAGTACAGTACTTTTTTTTGCCCGCTTCACTGTGTACTTCGAAGGACAGGCAGACTTACTCCTTTGTAATGCTATGTAATTATTTTTCCTAGTGTCCTAGAATTTTATAAATGACCTTTTGTGGTCATCAAGTGTCCGATATTTTATGTACTTTTTTTCAGTTCGGTTTGTAATTCTTGTTGCTCCAAAAAGAAGCACACAAATCGCCGGACATTTTACCAAGGGGAAAATATGCATGACCAAAATATGAAAGCTCATTTATAATATTTCGGAATATGGAGAGTAGTACAAGAGAAGGAATCATCTTACCTATAAAATATAAATATTTGTATACTTATTACTCTCTAAGTAGTAAAAAGCGGTATATAGCAGTGCAAGGGTACATTACATTACAACAGGCCAAAAAAAAGTATTTGACTCCCAAAATAAGTACAGCTGGTTACGTTAGGCATGCCCATGAACTGTCAATTCAAGTGCCTAATCAAATTGTTTTCGATTAAAATATTAAAATCAATATGATTTGCATTGGATTATTTCTAAGGATGAGTGTATCATGAAGGAAAATACAGTTTATTTTGTTTCAATTGAGCAAAGAGGCTCACAATTCCAGCTTTTCAACTGATGCCATTTTATTCATCATAAAAATATTGCAACTCAATGGTTTTACTTAAGTTTATTTTAAGCTAAAAGTTTCAATTGTTTCCTCCATAGTATCATTTAAAGCTTATTTGCTGGACGCAATATAACTAAAATATTGTGTTGCTGAACAACAATCCAATGACTATCATCAAAAAAACTAAACTTTGTGGCACCGCAATAAAAAGTGTGCTGCATTAATTTGCCGCTTTTGCTAGCAGGTGCTTCGTTGCGGGTTGAGGAAACTGGAATGCATTCACTGTGATATACGATAGCTAGAAAAATGAGACTGCGATTGCGAGTGTCTCAACTGCTGGAGCTGTTGTATCAATTGATAACAACCGAATACGGCTACTTTTAGAATTTCAAAGCAGAATTAAAATGAACTTGTGCACAACCAGAGTGAATGCGACCCGCGATTTACCTACATAGGTATTTGTTCCTTACTGTTCGTGTTCTCAGACAATCAAGAAACAATTTACTATTTTTTATTATTATAAAATTGACTATGATAGTCTGGCTTTCTCGCGCTACATTGAGCTCAATTCTAAAAAGAATCGAATATATAGTAAACTTAAAAACTTCGCATATTTACTAACAAAGTTCTCACTACGAGTATATGAGCGGCACCCCACCACAAACACAGATAGCAAAATTTCTACGCAATCGAGAGCAAAGTAAGCCACAATTCTACACAATCGAGCAACAGTGCCGAAGTTCCTTTTCCGTACCTCACTTTACCCCATGAACTGACGAAAAATTACCTTCGCAATTCTTATCTTCACTGCTGCGATAGCGACAAATCTGACAGCTCACATTAAAGTTGCAATACATCGCTATTCGCATAACGTCACCGTAGAGCTTACATGAGGCTATGTATGTACGTAATCAGCGCGGCATTTGCGAGTAATTGGGTAGGGGCAAAATACAACGGTTGATTTCAATACAACAAACGAAGCATCTCAAAAAATAAAAAGCAAAAGTTTAGAATCCAAGCACATACAAGCTCCTAGTTGTTTATAGTTGAGCAAGCAGTTCGCATTGCATCTTCAAGCTACCAAGCTGTAGAGCTAATTGTAGTGTTTTGCAGCTCATCATGAATCCACCGTCGAAACTGCAACGACGCGATTACGCTGCCAAACACAAGATTTTTGAAACTCCACCAAGCACTATTGTGATAATTAAATTAATGTTCTGAATCAGACGTTAATAAAGCAGCAACCAAAAATTTACACATAAATATATGTACGTACGTATATCTGTGTATAGTAAAAATAGTGAAAAATCGCAAGTGAAACATTTATTAACACACAAACACAGACGAATATCGTTATCATCGTGAAACAGAACAGAAAACGAGCAGTAGCTAAGAAATAAAAGCAAATTCCTCAATCGATTTTGTTTTTCTTTTCCCAACTCCAGTTAGGAGATCCCTAGCCACTCAAACTACAACGAAATGGCTCGAGATAGGCTTTCCGAACTACTTCAGGTGAGTGCAAAATGTAATTTGCTAAAGTTTTTCACGCGCTCATCAGTCGCTTAAAGGGTTACACAATAGCCCTGCTTTCATTTTGCTTTATTGGCCAAGTTGCTTCAGCGACAAGAAAGTGTTAATTTCTTCAAGTCTTCATGTGTTCGAATTTTTCATCAACAGAGATCCATTAGTGTTGGTTCGTCTAATGGTTCACAGCACACTGAAGTTAATACAATGGAGCACAACGCACAGGTAGACGCCATTCTCAATCCGGTAAGAAAATCAAATGAATATCGATATTTATACGTTATCTTTTGAAACTCAATACGTTTAGTCTTTAAAATTAAAAAGCTAATAATGATAAAAGAGTAATTTATGGTCGCTGAGTTCGAATATGCTCATAGGAAGGTTAATGCCTGGCATTGAAAGAGTGGTGTAAATAAAAAATATTTGTCTTTTCATGAGGAGAGCGTTTCAGTCCGTGTCAAAATCAGGGTTAATTTATCGACACGGTGACGTGTAAGCCAAAACTGTAAGCTGGTTCAAACTTAGCGACCCCAAATTACCCTAAATTGACATCAGCATATCAGGTCTCTTTCCACCAAGTGTTGTCATATCTCGAATGTGACTAACTTGAAAGTTTTTATTTTAACGATATAAGTTTCGAAACTATATATCATTCATTCAATTTTGAAATCAAACTCCTTGTTTGTATGATTTTAAAATTTGACAGGTTTTTTTAGAAAAAAAGGTTAATTTTAACAAAAATATTCAATTTATTATTTTTCATACGACATCTCTCTTTCTGAAATCGAATAAGGGGCTACCTTATTATGGAAAAGAGATTGCCGATAGCTATATCTCTGATATTAGGTGCTTTTATAGTGTGGTATGAGACTACAGTTATACTGGAAATTGAACCAGGTCTATTAATTGTGGGATACGAACATGAAGATTAAGAAAAATGTTGAACTAACCCACGGACCGCATGCGGCGCTCAGAGATGTATCGTGCTGCTCGCAACCATTTTTACACATATCTGCAATTGCAATTAATAGACCTACACTCCTATATAGCATTCGGAAAAAAATAGGATGATGATGGGAGGCGAAAAATTTTATCAATGCTTGAATAAGGAGCAATATCCAAATTCATATGTTTATTTGAATCGAATTATATTTTTGAGCAAAACTTCAGTATCATGAATCTGAATCAAAGCAAGCTACAATCTTGTACTACGGACGTAAGCTTGGAGCGTGTCTTAAAAGTAAAATAAGTTAATATATCTATCAATTAATCGATTGTTCTAAGTTTTCTATTCCAAGTAATACATTATCTGATTTCAAATAATGTAGCTAAATAACCATGCCGAAAAAGTCACAGGAAAATCGGTTCATTCTTTTCGGATTTCGAGTATGTTTTCCCGTACATTCATTTAAAATGTATTTTATTGTAATGAATGAAAAATTTCCATTTATAGGGCGTATGTATAGGTTAACATGATAATGTAAGAATTCGAAAATATAAAAAGTTTGTGTGCTTAAATCGATTTCTAGTAACTTACCACTCTAGCTCTGAAAAAGCACTGTCGACTATGTGACTGACTCCGTGACGGTATTAAAAAATTAATTTTTACTCGCATCTCCCTGTAGAGTTCTACTTTAGGTGTAACAATGAGTGATGGCGTTTTCAGTACATCCGCACTTTGAAAAATACGTTAGTACAACGGATTAATTTTTAGTACATTCGGAGGAATTTGTAATTTTTTAGTACACTGTTAAAGTGTAGTTACATGCGTAAAGGAGTCTAAATTTAGTACGTTCCCAAAAAATCCAAAACCCATACACTGGTCACAATAGTAAAATACTTGGAAAAGAGCAACGACTGCAATGTTCCTTGGTCTTCAAATATATAATCGTGTCCCAAAAATTTCTGTTATAGAATCCAATCGAATTTGTGCCTTTCATGCTTGCAATAGCTACACGCCAGGCCAGGGTTGCCAAGTTGAAAATGAGTAATTATCGGTCTTCCAAAAGGAAGAAAGAATTTGCAAGTCCCCTGCGCGGCCTACGGCTTTGGCATCCAATTAACGGCCTGACCGCGTCAATAACTGCCACTTGGCTTCCCTGTACCAGCCCAGTGTATGTACCAAATATTGTAAAGTAATATTTAAATAAAACTAAAAGCTGTCTACACATATCACTTGTCAAGGTGACAGCAAATATTTTTGTACGATAAATTTTTATTAGAATGAATTCGTTGTTGCGTTAATATGCCAGACTCATATGACTATCTCAAATTTATCTCTTATACAAATAAGTTTATGTAGATATTATGGGATAGGATCTATGCAAGATTACATTGTGCAATTATAAAAAATTCATCTTCCTTCATAATGTCTTTAGTACTCGGAAATCCGATTAAATTTAATTCAAATTGCTGCTAACTTGGAAACAATGAATCGCATGGTACAAACAATCAATATACGTAATTTTAATGGTAAATATTTATTCACAGATTTTTTCGGCAGATAATAAATTCTATTTTCTGTTCTTTAAAACTAGAAAACGAAATGGATGAGCTACGAAACAAAAACCTTAAATTTGGCAATCAATTGATGAATAAATTCAGACAATTAAAAGCTGACTTACCAGCAGAAAATGACTACAGTCTTGAGGCGCGTATGAAACGCACTCTTTTCTATGGACTACATCAAAGTTACATTAACGTATGGAATAAAAATGAGGAGTTTCTACAGCACTATGAGAGAAAGCTAAAGAAAAATTTGCAGATGCACTCTAAAATTATAAATTGCAATGCGACAGACGAAGAAATTGAAGAGCTTATAGCGAATAAAACCACAAACCTTTTTGTTGGAAATGTAGGTGTATTTGTCAACATGTATGTAATACGTAAACGATTTCACACTGACCTGCACATACCGATTCCTTGATAAACAAATGTATTGAAATTAAAACTTCACAAATCTGAGATCTTATTTCTTCAAAAAATGTTAAGAACTCAAACATATGAAACCCTTTATTAAGATAGATTTTCCTCTAACAATTTTTGCTGCATTAAGCGACGAATTTTAAACTGCCCTTAACGAGCTAATTTTGAATAATGCAAACTTTGACAAAACTTTTTTGTGTCTTGTAACATTTTAATATAATTGTTGGGGTCAGTTAATAACACTGAAAGAATGTCTCCAAAAAAGCTGAAAAATTCCAGTGATTTTCAATCTGCTGAATGGAGTTCCACTAGTAAGGGCTTATCTGAAACCATACTTCTTCAACAAAAGGATTTTACAAAATTTACAAAGAATGTATGTACATATCGCACACATTCCACTAAAGAGGCACAACTCAAAATTTGTCATTTTCGAGTTTACTTGCACACATCTACCAGTGCAAAAGAGATAAATTAAATTTTTGGTGTCAAAAAACTGTTATGTCTCTCTTCATGTTGCAATGGAAATTAGGCTGCAATATGCAAAAATGTCCTATTTTTAGTCGTATCGGAGAGTTCAAGCTGTTGTGATCGCTACGCGTAAGTGCAAAATAGTATTGATTAGAGTTGCGACAGTTTTAACGACATAATTTGTTGCAATTGATCGAACTCCAAAACAGTTTTTGGCGTTTTCTGAAAATTTCAAAATTTTGGTTGTGCTTCTTTAGTAGAATGTGTGCGATATGTTTAATAAACGTAGTTTATATGTCCAGACTGGTGTAACTGAAGAAACCGGTATGCTTAGTACCTTCGATAAATTGTCGTATATGCAAGAGCAGATCACGGTAAAAAGAACATAAAGTTTTTAGCCGAAGTTATTTTTACAGGTCGATAGTTCAAAAGTTGTGAAGTCTTAAATATAATTCACCCGAAACTAAAATTTTTTATGTGGGAACTTTATTTAAAAAACTTTTTTTCAAATGATATCCATTTTGTTCAGTGTCCATTCAGTGTTTTACAACTTATGCCAGTTTAAGAAAAAGCCTTAGCCACGAATTCTTTTGCCGATGCCTGAAATCTGTCCCAAACGATCAGTTTTATTAACAGGTTGGTCTTTTCACTACAATCACCCTATTTTGGAAAAAAAACTCAAATATCGGGTTGAGGTAATACGTTCCGTTATGGACTCTACAAGTGATGTTAAAATCAAAATCGGTGGTGAAATTTTGAAACATTTTTGTGTGGACAGTTTTGCCACTTTGCTAGGTGATATTTAATATTTTTAAGTAAAATTAAAACTCGTTCTTACAGCAAATCTTTCCATATCCTTCTTTGTTAAGATATAATCGATTTTTAAAAGTCCCGAAACTCAAATCCAAGTATTTTGTGTCATTGGTAGACTATTAAACGTTATCATAGTTTAAAATTTTTTGTCTTACATTTCAAGATTTTAGAAGAAACTGACAAGGAGCGAAAAACTCTGCGCGACCTAATGGATCGCTTTAATGAGTTGAAAAAATTGGAAAAGTCTATCGAAGACGTTCACGCACTGTTCGTGAGAATTCAAACTCTGGTCATGGAACAAGTAAGCAAATGATCGCTTAAAGCTTGTGACTAATACAGTGAAACTTATGTTTTTTAGAGCGAAATTATACAACGCGTTGAATTTCATGCACAGCAGGCCACGCTGTACGTGGACAAAGGTGCAGATGAATTAGAAAAGGCTGAAGTACTGCATAAAAAGGCTTTCAAGGTATTTACTCGTGAAACCAAAGCTAAAAAAAATATGAATTTTTTTTTTATTTTCAGAAAAAGATTATGCTGATAAGCATTGCAATTGCAGTATTAGTGCTATTAATATTAGTTGGTATATATTTATGAACAAAAAGCAACGGATTGCACTTTAAAATTTATATTAAGAATACATGTGGGATCTGAGGCGAACCCGACAATGAAAATAGATTGTGGTCGTGAATTTTTTGTATATGCCGGCCAGTTATACTTCTTTTTTTCGTATGAGCCTTAATTGCAGTGTTATGGGCTTCTGAAGAATTCACGAAGTTTTAGGATCGTCAAAGTCCTACTTTTAGCTTTCCTAAATATGAGCTAAGAGGAACGAAACACATATGAAACGAAAACAATCCGTCGCATAAATACCAAGATATGGATCGCATTATAAGACAACAACGAATTTAAAAATGAAATGAACCGTGACGACTAACGGAGGTTTCGGATAATAGGGAGACGGGTATTTTTGTTAATCGAGGTTCTACTGTATTCTACTTTCGAAAAATACATTCCTGAGATAACGTCGATTTTTAGAAGTCCATAACTTGACAACTAAGCCTAATAAAAAAAAAAAATTAAGTGTTTACACCTTCCAGAACTACAGCCAAGCCGAATATAAACCAATTTCAAACTCTCATTTCTTTCATTGTCGGCTTCACCGAAAATGCTCCATGTACAATGTATATCACTGATGGAATTTGGGTTTTGTGAAAATGTACTGAATCGAGACTTGAAATGTACTTCTTAAAGGTTGGATGTTCTTTTTACCTCGAACATCCAATTTAACTTAAATGTACGAATTTTTCTATAAATTAGCCAAAAGGAAAAAAAAGGTCCTTACTATTGTCATCTCAAAAACCGTAGCATAATGAGATATATTTCACATTAAATTACAAAATGTACACATTGCAATATTTCCATTTACTAAAAAAAAGAAAGGTAATTATTATGGCAAATTCTACTAAAGTATCGAAAACGTACTCAAAATGAGCTGAAAATTACTCAAATGTACTAAAATTGCGCCAAATATACCGAATGTACTAAACATTTTTTTGGACGCAAATGTACCGAAAAAAGTGCAAATGTATCGAGAATGATATCACTAACATAAATACTATTGTGACAGGAAAAGATCAAATGTTTGAAATGTTTACCTGCCTTTGTCTCAAATAGTTATATAACAGCTTACGTAAACCTCAGTAAAATTTCAGCCAATTCTATTAACAATAAGAATTAGAGGTCGCGAGATTAATTTTAAATGATTTTGAAAATGTTTATTGTGTTTTGGTGTTTGTAAAATCAAGCGAAATGTCGGTTTAATTTTAAAACACCCTCCGACCATTGTTTTTCATGTAGATATTCAAAGCAATAAGACTAACCGTTAACACTCGAAATCTACGGTAAGTTTGCCATTCTGCAAATCAAACTTAACTTCTAACATATTTGTTATATTTCTCGGTAGAAAATCTCATACTTTTCCGAGCTTGAGATTTTATTCTAATTTCAGCCGGTTTTCCCACATTAAATTTTACGCGGCTTCTTCTAGCAACTGGATACGTATTTATCCCTAGATTCCACAAATTCAAGATGAAACCGCCAACATTTTTTTTTTGCGTTCGAAAAATAACAAAATTTTTTGTCGGCTATAATAACTTGTACAACAATTTCTTATTTTTTTCTTTTATAGGCAAAAAATAATTAATGTAATAATTTTAATACGTTGGAAAAAAATCAAAAAACATTCTTTCGACGTAAAACCAATAAAAATATTTTCTATCTTTTGTAGGCTTTTTAGTCAAAAATACTTTTGAAGCCCACAAAATAAAAAAAAATAATTATTTTTCACTTGCTTTAAGCCAGACAGAATTTTTTGTTTAGTTTATTTCCTAATAAATACTGTATGTAAGATAATCTTTTCATTTTTTTTTTCGGGAGCTTTGTATTCAAACTTACTTTCATATGATAAAACAGTTACATTCACTAGCTTTTAAACCGAAAAGATTTTTATTTTTTTTTCGTTTTTTAAAAACTTTTCTTCTTTCGTTTCTTTCCCATTAAAAATGGTGAATAATGCAAAAAGTGTATGCTCATATTTTGGCTAAATTATTAGTTTCATTAGGTTCAGCTGCTCAACATACATGAAAAACAATAGTCAGAAGGTATTTTGAAAGTAAACCTAGTACATTTCGCATAAGCATGAAAAGACAAAAAGCATTTTCAGAAACACTTTAAATGAATCTCGCAACCACTAATTCATTTCAGCGCCCGTAAACATTTCAAGTTTTCGATTTCTTATGTCGCCCTAATATGCATACATATATAGTTAAGTCAATATAAAAGAGCGGTGTAAGCTAAATTGAATGCCATATTTATTAATTTTTATATTAATAGTTTTTATAATGCATAATGCTGCTATTTAAGCATCAACTTACAGAAAAAAAAAATCAAAATAAATGTCTTGGTTTTATCCCGAAAAAATTAAAAACGTCAATAAAGGTCATATATGCTATGTTCATATAATTTAAGTCATCTGAAAGAAAGTTATTGAAATTGTTGAATTTTTGGTGTGAGTATAATTTTTTATTAGTTTAGCTTAATAATGAGTTGGAGAACCTTTTTGTTTCATAAATGTTGAGAATCGGTTTGGCATGCTGCGTACCAGGCCTTCCCAATGGTCGGGAGTAATTTTATGACACTTCTCTTGATTAACTTGCCACAAGCTGCTTTACTCGCAGGTTTTCGTGCTGCTACGACTCGTTTGATTATGCCCCACAAGTTCTCTATAGAATTTAAATCGGAGCGTTTAGGTGGATTGTGTGTCCAGCCAAGATTTGACAAGTGGAAATCAATGTTTTGGGCCATTAACAAGCTGGAAAATCCATCCCATTGGAAAATTTTTGGTGTAATCGATGGCCAAATGTTAAAAATTTTAGTTTAATGACTTTTTAAATAAAAGTATAAAAGTTCAAGGTCTGCTTGCACTAATGGTTAATACAAAAATTAATTTAAAGATTTGCAAATGTGTTCAAAATATCCGCATCAAAAAAATTGATTGAAATTTATTTTCAAGAACATGATTAAGTAAATGGAATTTTTCTGACTAAGCTCATTAATCATATTCAAAATATGCAAGCTTAACCTAACATTGTGTAGATTTGAAAACTTGATAAATGACACAAATAGATATTTTGTCCAAATATTAAGTTTTAGTTGCTGGACTCTTTGCGGTATGTAATCTGATAGAATTTTCAAATGCGCAAAACGCACACTCTTGAGTTGTGTGTTTAAATGTTTTCATTTTTCATAATGTACAAGTACAAAACATTAAGGGCTGAACATTAGTTACGTAAGATGATTAGAGGAGGGAGGTGAGGTCAACAGCATTCTTAATGTATCATATACTGGGTATATTTTTATACTACGATTTCCAGCAGGAGGTGGGCGGAGTAGGAGATATAAAACCATTAAAAAATAAATAATTAATGTACAGCTTCTTACAAGTCCGAACGAGTGAGATACATTTTTTACTAGAGATGGGCGCGTGATGTGCTTTGCGTGTTACGAAAAACCACGGCACGAGCGTGAGAAATGCTTTGAGAAATGCACGAAAATTATTGAGTGAAATTTTTTCTTGCGCTAAGAAAATATTATCGTTTTACCTTAATTTCGCTACTTTTTTTTTTAATTCTAGCAACAGCTTAGAAATCAATGAAACTACAACTTTTCGAGCATTTCACTGCAACACACTGATTATTTTTCAAAAACCGAAAGTCACAACAAGATCAGAATACAATCCTTTCAAGACACGTATTAAATACCTTGCAGGTCTGCAGTTGGGCGGAGGAAAAGAGCCAGACTTTTGGGCATATTGTTTAATTTATATATAAAAAAATAATCACAATTTTCTATAATAAATTGTTAATACATTATATTTTCATAATTTCTTTTGTGTGGTCCAGTTGTGTGATTACAAAAGTTCAAGTCGTGAGCATTAAGTTTACTGTGCGTGAATCGAACAAATTGAAATCGAGCGCGTGCGTTTTTGAAAAAAAAAAAAGGTATTCAAAACGTAGTTATTCACATTTTTAAACGTGAAATTTCGTATGACCTTCTCGATTGTGCTTAAAACAAAATTCCTAATAAAGAATAGTATTAATTTTAGGTAGTAATTTTATTAACCATTAAACCCTGTTTTCTTAAGCCATTGTGGTTCTAAACAGAGGCTGAAATGCAGGATGAACTTGGAACTCAACCCAAATGAAACAACTCACTAAACAAAGATGAAAATACATATCGATTGAGTAAACCGTGTTTCGGCCCATTAGAACTTTTTCTTGTCTGTAAATTATTATTCATGTATGTTAAACAAAATGAGTATTTAGTACGAGTATACAAAAATTATTTTTTAATTAGGTTCATTGAAGCACTTCCATCAAAATGCGGTCATGCATCATAAATTCTATCAAATTCGTTGCACGTTTCTTCAAACGAAACCTGATAGATAAATGTTGTCTTTTTGTCAATATTTTCATGTTAACAACTCCGAGACTTACAATTTCTGCAAATTATCAAAGGATAATCCTTGAGCCTTACATTCCCGCAAGAGATCGGTAGCATCGTTCGCCATTCAGCTAGAAATTTAATTTATCTAAGCCTTTGTTTCAGATACTTTTTGTGGATATAAGAAAACAGTCAATTGTTTAGTAACAATGTTTATTGTAACGATAGTTACCAAAATAGTTTATCACGAATTACCTTCATATTTTATCATTATTTGCTTGTCTCTATAAAATATTTTTCTTTATATACCTTCTGACCATGACAACTTTTCTGAAGACCTTCGTTGAATTTTAAAAAATTAAAATTTACTAGCAAGTCATACGAATGAATTGATAACATAAAAATTATATGTGTATGTACGTATCTATGTAATACACTTACATGCGAATGAACAAGAACCTGGTATCGCATTAAATTTTGGATCTCTAGTTTTCGAGCTTTTGTGGTAAGAACGGGGCCCGCGCGAAACTTGATTTTGAGGCCCGAGCCCGTGGCTCGAAAGGAAAGGAATGGGGGTCACGAAAAAAAGCCTGGCCCGCGCCCATTTCAAACTGTACCCTAGGGTGGAGTGAAACAAGCCATAGAATTTTATTTAATTTCGTTAGCTCTGTATGTGAATATGTTAACCCGTATTCTTAAGTGGTAATATTTTAACCGTTAACAAACCGCAGTGAACTTTAAGTATTAAAAAGGAGAAAATTTATCATAGTGTGTAATGAAAATAGAAGCAAATTGATATGTTTTAGCGAACTTAATTAAAGTAATACATGTAAGAAAAGAGTTACTTAATATACTAATTTTTTTTCACGGCTGAGCGCTGGTTTGTTTTATGCATTAAAGTTAGCTCGTTTGTAGCCAGAGGACATCTAATTTTTATAAAAAAAAAAAATTCCAGTAAGCAACCTTAAAGTGTAGAATATTTATTTTTGACAAGAATATTGCTCCAGTATAGAGTCAATGTATGCACATACAGAGTTCGCAAAATTGCAAAAAAATGAACTTCACTACACTCTACGGTACACAGTAACAAATCTAGCACCAATCGAGGTCAAATGGATATGTTTTTATATTATATTATATCAAATAAACATATCTGCGTATTATTGTAGTATTGCCATCGTACGTAAAGGCGCTCATTTTTTATAGCCGAATTAGCAAAAGTTTAAATTATGGATATATATTGACTCAAAATTGAATTTTCTGCTGAACTGAGGTATAGGGAAAAAAGTACATTTACCTTTTAAAATGGGTAAGTTACGTACATATATATGATATGATGGATTCTTTGTATGAGAACTTTTTGGCTCAACTACTACTCTATATATAAAAGTTCCAATAAAAAATCGCGAGAAGACAGCACCCTCTTACACAAAAATTGGTGTTCTGCTGTATGTAAGGTCAGCATCAAACAAAGACTTTGCAGTCTGCTTGGTTTGTGTTTATCAGCACTGACTGATATCAAAAATTTAAATATTCGATTATGGTGTTCAAAATTTTCAAATAATTTTAAGTATGGATGCACCAATACTAGTTCACATCGCATATTCTCCTGAAAGACAACAAAATAACAATGTATTATCAATGGGAATAATAAATGACGATATATTAAAAAATTTAAAAACCTTTAGCTCCTTTTGTCAAGAATTGCACTTTGCATTGATTTACTATCGTGTTTAATTTCTAACTTAATGCGCTTGTGAAGTTTTTGTTTAGGCAATTATGGTGTTTTGGTGAAGCACCGCTTGCCTACAATTGAGCACATTGACTTGCAGCATATTCTACTGCCTTAAAAGACGCCAAAATTAATTCACAGTTGCTATTAGTTTAAGGTTTCTGATAACTTAGGCTTAATAATCAAACTCCATGTAAGTTTACTCATGGGAATCTGAAAAACGAAAATTTATTTATTTGCATCCCAACTTCTAGAAATTTAAGTAAAAATGTCAAAAACAGCTGTAATGAAATTCAACACAGCTGCCATGAGGCTGCCACCTTTGAACCTTAAAATTCACCATTTTTCTATCATGCTGAAAACAGAAGTGCAGATTTTCTGCAACAAAAAATTACATACAACATTTTGTTCTATGTCTTAAGCACAACAAGCACGGATCACGAAAAACCCGTCAGCGGAAAATCCATCAGCTAGCAAAATCCGTTCGAGTAAGCAGAATTACGACGAACGACTGTTAATTCAGCTGTCACTTTGTGCTTGCAAGAAAATAATTTTTTTATTGAAAATTTTTGATTGCATTAGAGCGAAAATTTTTTTTAGTATGTAGTTATTTTATTAGTAATTCGTAGTAACTCATTTTATTTATAGTCTTATATATATAAGAACAACGTTTTGAAGAGTTCATATTTACATTACAAACTTAAACCGATTCGCCGTCCACCGACGAATAAAATAGAACTAAATCTATGTCGACAAGTAACGTTCAGTGGATTTCCTGTTGTATTTTTCAAGTGACCAAATGTGCTGGATATCCGGAATGAATTACAACGACTTACTAATGGAGGAAGTATTTTCTCACAAAAAAAAAATAAATAATAAAAATGTGTAAGAAAAATTAAAAAAAAAAACATCTATTAAAACTAATTTCTCTCTTTAATGTTAGACTACGTTGTAGCAAGCCATTTTTATGAGTTTGTTTTGACCAATATGAATGACATTTAAGTTATGTTGCTTACACGCAACAAACAATAAAATAAATAGTTTTTCTTATTTTTTATACTTATTTATTCAACTTAAATTTTAATAAATGCATTTTCGACATTTGAACGCCGACGCAGCACGACAGGAAACTTGTGCATCGACTCACTACCAGTGATGGTATTTCTGATACATTTGAACTTTTTTCAGTACTTTGAAAAATCATCTTCAATACATTCGACAAGCTTTCAGTACATTCGGTACATTTGGCCCATTTTCAGTAAATTCAGTGGATATTCAGTACGTTATCAGTACATATCGACAATTTCTAAACATTATAATTTTTAAAGTTAGCTTATAGCGCATGATGCGTGTAAACTTAACTGACCTTTTTTTCGGAAAAAATGTTGAATTTTTGTAATTATAAGTAACAAGTTTGCTGCTCATGACGAAAAATTACTTTCGGTACACTTGACTCTCCTTTCAGTATATTTTCACAAACAGCAAATGCCATTACTGCTCACACTACACTGACGTTGAAATAATAAGCTACTACGCCGATGTATTTTGCGTTCACACAAATAAAAAACTACAGCGAAGTCATAGGCCGGCGCTCGAATTTGGTGTGTGTGCATAACGTATTTACCGCTGGTATCAGCTACTGTTACAGTCGACTGTCGCTTGTTTGATAGTTGATTTTGAAAACGACACCTATGTATATAGCTATCACAATAAAGCAAGAGGTAAGCAAGTTGACAATAACCCTACAGAGAGCAAAAGTGCGAAAGTTGATAGTCAACTATCAACTACCACCTTAGCGGATACAACTCCTGCATTCAGCGATCTTGTGAGTCGATGCTGCGTGTAAACAACATGCGAGCGAAGACAGTTTTCAACCAGTGATGGCATTTTTGGTACATTTGTACTTTTTCCAGTACATTTGCTTTGTGAAAAATATGCATCGTCTTTTTCTTTTTAGTAAGTTTCTTGTTTTGAAATTTTTATTTTCATTTAGAATTGCCGTGGATTTTTGAGTTATTTCTAAATTAAAAGTGGTCGAAGTAGCATCTAGGAGCAGGGCCGACCACAGGGTGGGGGGGGGAGAGTGTGTGATGGGAGGATTCTCTCCGGCCCGCAGTTTTTCTAAGAGGCCCGTAAATTCTCCATCCGTAAATAGAAAATAATGATGACGAAATATTCAGGGCCTTTGTGTTTTTTCGTCGATTCTATCCAGAGCATGCTTTTACCGACTATCAATAAAACACCAATCTCTTAATCATTAAGACTTAATGTAACCTGTAAACAAAACAGGTACTACAGAAAAACTTGTTTTGAAGAAAAATTAATTGTGTTACAAAGAATATGTAAGTAAAGAAGAAATCATAATGCTGTATACATGTACATATGTATACCGATAAAATGAAATTGCATGATAAATCAAGTTTCCGTAGAAATGTTACTTTTAGCATACTACATAATTTTTAATTTTGCAATTATTAGGGGGGAGGGAAGAACGGCCCGTGCATGGATACCATCGGACCCGGATTTGCTCTCGATGACCCTGTATGGGAGCGTTGCATCTTAAGTTTAGCAATCGACTTTTCCTACACGATTCTATTCAACATTTATATTTATTAGCGTCATTCATAGCATTATTGAATTTTCTACGTATTTTCATTTATGTAGGTATAACATTTTTTTGACTTTTTCGAGACTATTCTACCTTGCTCAACCGCTATCGAAATTTTTCGACTTTCATTCAATACTTTTCGATCTCTATAGACATTTTTGTTTCGTTTTAGAACAATTTTGTATTCTTCAATCTAATTCGATACCTTTCGAATAGTGTAAGCCATTCTGCCTCCCGCAGGTAATTACCACAGAACTCATGTTGTGAACAGAATACAAATGGGTGTCGGGAAATCGTCAAAGATCACACGCTGTGAAAATTACAACACACTTGATTCAAGTATAAAATATTTTTGACAGCTAGTGATTGACAGCGCTTTCCCGACAACCGTTCGTATTCTGTTCACAACATCAAGCAGAGGCTGCGTGTACGCTGCGAAATACGTTCGGAGCACACATTGACATGGATCTGTGTAGGCTTCCTTACACTGCCTTAGACAGTTGAACTTTAAGTTTCAATCAATACCACAATACGAACTTTCGAAAAGCTTACCAGCGCCGACGCCTTAAATACTTTCCCGGTCAGGCAATCGATGAACTTCCCAGGAAAAATGCAAACAACTTATAATTTCTTAAATATTATTTATTTGTACATAAACACTATTGAGGTTTTCAACGTTTTATATTTATCATTTACACTATACATATGTAAGTATCTCTCTTGCTTAGCTTGACATTTGATTATATTATTTTCATTCTTTAAATTCGAACTTTGTTGGGATAAATACTCCATGTAATTAACATTAATTTTTATTTGAATGGTGAATTAACAAATTTTACAAAATTGTCGTTCTATGACAGAGTTCTTAAAAATGTAGTAATAAGTACTCATACGAGTAGTTTCACATGAAATGGCTGTTCGTAATTCAAAAAATCTCACTATTTGAATACAAAATACTCCAACCCTTTGAAATTATTGAAACATATGACTATCAATACTTGGCATATTTTGGTCACTAAGGTACTGATACTTGGTTAATGAAACGGAAGAAATAAAGTGATACGTAGTAACAATGCCAATGGTTGTGTCAGATGCTTCAATTGATAAATAGTAGCTATGATTTTATCTTACAAAAGAAGTGAGACTCAAACTATGATTTCAAATAAATTGGTTTTGAATTAGTCTTAATTAGAGCCCTTTGAGCTTATTATATGAAACTTAAAAAAGTATTCCAAAAGAACAATTTTTTTTTGGGTTCGGCTAATTTGGATCGCTTCATCACATAATTTTTTAATTACCGCTACAATATTCCTGATAAATCAAAGACAATAGACAAGTGTGAGCCGTTAAGTTTGGATGTTGCAATATATCCGCTGCTTACCGCAAAAAATACGAACATATGTACATATGTATGTCCTTTATATAAATTTCTGGCCTACTTTTCATTCGATGTCTCAAAGATACATATGTAAATATTTCAACCTCATTCAATCAATGTGGTTAAATTGTTTTAATAAGTTTTGAAAAATAAACGAGAAAAATTTGCGATGTATTTTTTATAAAATTTTAAACAAAATTGACAAGTGCATTTCAAGTTACCCTAAGGATTTCAAAATTATAAAGCTAATGACACGAACAGAATAAAAATTGATTTTGAAAGCTTCTAAGGATCATATCGAGAAATTTGTCAAGTATAAACAGTGATCTTTTACACCAAAAGGAAACCAATAGGCCAAAAAAACAAATGTTATAAAAATGAATTTTTGCCATTTTAGGAAGTATGTATTTGAACATAATGTTTTTGAAAAAAATACATTAAATTTAAAGTTCAGATGGTAAATGACATGAGATTTGCAGATATATACTTAATTAAATTCACTCTACCCGAACATATTTTCTACTTAAAACCCACTTTATCTTACGTCTGTTTCAACAACATGGCGACCGACTTCAACAGAAAGCAAATGCATGATTTTTTGATATAACTTTTTCGGAAAACATAATTTTAATTATACATTACGTTTCCAATCCCAGTAAGTGCTTCGAAGCCACTTAACTTGTTAACAGGAATTTTCTTTTCTTGAAAGTTTAAGCACTTGAGCATATTTTATTCTAGCTTTTTACATCAATTTTATCTTTTTACTTCTACATTATTTTGTTATAGAAAAAGCCCCACAAAGAAAAAATATGAGATGGGTGTTGATAGAATCGGCTACCGGGCATCCAATGGTACTGCAGTCAAAAAACAACAAAAGAAAGTTCTAAGTTTAAATTTGCTCTCCTGTATTCACGTTACAATATTTTTTAAAGTCTATCCCTAGTCTATCAAGTAGTAGATACCATTTTGTTAAGTATCAATAAGACTGAAGTTGCAGATCGTAACTTCTCCATGTACGACGCTCCGTTTTCAGATATAAAACTACTAGTTATTTATAATCGATTTTTACTAGGGTTGATAATACTTCTTTAATATGTTTCTTGACATTACTTGTTATTGAAATCATTTTTATATCAGAGAACGGATTGTTGTACATGGTTAATGAAAATAACCTATTTTTGCAAAGAAGCTCACTAAAACTTTAAAATATATCAGAGTAGATACACATAGGTAAGCCCATGGTTTAATTATATAAGTTTGGAGCGAATCCAAATTGTGCCTCTTTCTTTATCATTTGCTTATTCTCGAAATGCCAAAATCGAGATTATTAACTTTATAGTTCGTGTGATTTTTTCTTTAATATTATTATTTCATTCAATAACTATGCTGATTTTTTGTGAATTATGCCGCATTGTTGCATCGCAGGAAAACCTTTAATTTTTTTGTGTTCCTACGAATAAGTGAAGACGTCGACAGTGAATCGAAAGCTGCGGCAAGGACTTGAAAGGAAAATAAGCATTTGCTTAACACCGCTGATTCACCAACGTTTGCGCTACATTCAACTCCAATCTGCTTCCATATTTTCCATTCCAGATTTTGTTTAGTTTAGTTATAATAAACATTTTTTCCTTATAAAACTGTAATGGCCATGATATAGTTAAATCATGGTAATGGCGATGTTCTTTGTGTGTTTATGCGTATGTTTATGTTTCTTATTTTTTTTGTTTGTTTGTTTTGTTTATGCTGTTGACAATTTGAGAGATCTTCTATGCTCTCCCAGGGTTGCAATTATAAATTTTGAGAAATGCTCCAACCTTATATCACTAAACCATGGGTAAGCCTTAGACTCAGAATTTACATTTATGTGTCTTGTACTTTTCATGAATTTCGACCAAATATTCTAAATTAATTTTGCGATTAAGTAGTTTTGACTCATATACATACATACATATATATCAGAAAATCTGTAAGCATAATTTTGGAGAGATTAATCAAAAGAGTGCGATATCTTTATGTCATACATATGCACATACATTTATATATTACGTTTTCATTTTTATATTACGTTTGCAATTATTTTCTAAAAAAAATTATTTTCCAAATAGCTAAACTGCTCCTCAGTTCCTCAGAATCAATTTGAGGTAATATTTTAGATTGAAGATACCGAAATTTTCATCGCAAGTACTTCGTTAATGCAGCGCTATTTCAAAATTTAATAGAGCAATTCAACGGTGAAAGCAATGTTACCGTTTTCTACTACTAGCTACTATATATCTCATCTTAAGCGCAAATTGTAAAATTCGGGTGAATGCAATAAAAATAAACGTGAAAGGTTTTGCTGGAAGTATTTTGTTTCGAAATAGTGGTTCACAAAATAACAAGAAAAAACCTAAACAAAGTTCGACACTTTAGCCTAGACACTTTTTCTCCAAATTTAATTAGTTCTACCACGCAAGTTCGGCGAAGCTTAAGTGAATTATTTTGATAAGTATTTGTTTGATCCGGTATTCGACTGTACTATTTTTAATTTGAATTCTTGTCAGAAATTGGCAGAGCCAAAAGTAATCCATTGACAATTGTGTTTCATAATTTTTTATGAATCCTGTTACAAAGTTTTAAGCTTGTGAATTGAACTTTATGAAACGTAAATTAAATTTTGGCGAAAAAAACCACTGGCTAACAAAACAAAATGTACTGAAAATATTTGTGAAATCCATCTTTTTCAATTAGAAATCCTTAATATTGCAGAAAGGTAACATTAATTTTTAATAACCGATTGGTTCTATATGTGTAGTTTTTCCACATATAATGAGCAAATTATTTGAATTGTGAGTAATTCTAGAATATTTGTTTTTCAAAAATGTTATAAGTTCTAAGTTTTTACATTCTTATGTCTAACTGACGGATCTAAATGATAAATGATTCAATATACTTTTCGAAGTAAAAAAACGAAAATAAAATAATTTTAATGTTTTTAATGAAACTAAGAATGCACATAAAAGGTAAACGTAACTCTAAACAATTTTTTTTTATAAGAAAAATACAAACTTTCATAACAGCCAAACAAGAATTTTGTTAATATGATAAAAGATCACAGATTTAATTTTATTTGCAATAGTATTCAAAACTGAACTTAAAGTTTACACAAATATTTTTCCGTTCTCTCCCTTTAAATAAAATCCTTAAAACTATAAAAACTGTTTATGTATATTGTTATATGATAATCCAAAAGAGCTTTATCTGTATTTTGCATAATTGAATTTAAGTGTGCTCTGTTAAGGACAGTTATTTTAAATACGCTCTACTTAAATAAAATGAACATACCTTAAATGTCTTCAAGTCAACATTTAGAAATAATTTAGACTTTAAAATAAAATATTTACATGTTTATCAGACCTGCGTTTGTCTGCATAATCTTGGTAAAAACTGTATCAAGCTGATGACAATTATACATATACATAGCTTAAGTTAAAAATGTTTTCATTTAGATATTTTTTTTATAAAATTTTGTAAATTTTTCGATATGACAGTATCCATTATAATATTTTTTAAGCTTAAGTATTTTAAAAATTCTATTTTTAAGTTTTCCTGAGAAGTTTTTGGATATGTGCAAATAACAATTTGGAAATTAAATTACTTTAAGTTTAAATTCCCTGAATATCGATAGTGTTTTAAATACAAATTTATAAATTTTAAAGTGCAGCATTATTAATTTATCAGAATGCAATAGGGTTGAGTTTCCATGTGTATAATTTCTCACAATTTACATTTAAGTATTATATAAATCGAATTTAAATTTAGAAAAATATTTCTATGACGAAAACTTTTACGATATTGAAGTGGCATAATAGAATATATAGTAATTCTTAAAATGCTATAATTTTTGTCATTTGTACTTCCCTGGTAAAAATCACTGAGTTTTTGTTAAATATACTTTTAAATAGGATTTTAAAGATTCCCTGCCTTTTTTCATTTTATGTGTTATTTTATTATTTTAAATATCTTGAAACCCTAGAGTTTGCTTGGTATATTTTTCTATTACTAAAACTTTTTCTGGAATTAATTTTTTAGAGATTGTTAAAATAAAAAATTTCACTTTAAAAACGATTTTTTCTAATAATTTTGTTTAAGAAAATAAATTAGCAAAAACATAAATGAAAGTTTATCTTTCTTTCGTACCGTACTCGCTAGACGCTAGCACTCTTTCGAGAGTATTATACGTCATGTAATATCTCTGAACTCATTGTTCGGACCTCGACATCTTGCCATTATGTAAACACCAAATGGCCACAATAGGGCGTTGCTAGGCCTTGGCCCTACCTGCGTTGCCGTACTTAAAATCTATTATCCTTTGATCTGACGGAGACTATGTCCAAAAACTTTATCATACAGCGCCGATGTCCTTAAATTTGATTACGTTCGCAAAACTTTTGTTCTAGTTAGGCTTTTCTACGGCCCAATAAGCTAAGTGACATTTCTGGATATTGCAAGCTTAATTTGAATAAAGATAAATTTAGCTTAGAAGACGCATTGTACTCAGTTTTAACCATGGATATTTAGATTTTTGGAAATAGTTTTCTAATGTTTTCCATGAAAAAAATATTCGATATATATTTTTTCTTTTTAGGTTCAACCATTTTCGTGCGAATCATAATATGATTTATTAAAAGTTTATGGATCGTATAATGGCTTGATTTTCTCAAAGTTTATGTGTCTTATGGAAGAGTAATTTATGCATAAAAGCTAAAATTTTTCTTTTTAAGGATGCGAACCAAATTCTGCTTTTTGCAAGAATTGTATAACTCTTTACAAATGAATAATCAAAACCAGAATTTCTAAACAATAGGACAATTTGATCGTGAAATTAACGCTTGAAGTTGGTCAAAAATAGATATCAGATTTGGGATCCTTGTATGTGTTGGTTTTTAGGTTTCATTTGCTTTAAACACTGGTAGAAACACTGGCTTTTTCAGACGCTTTTGTAAAGTTGACCCATGAGTATGGTTCACATATCCATACCAAAATAAAATTATATCGTCACACGAATTCAGCCTTCAAGTGCAAAGGCAAAATGGTGCTCAAATATTTAGGAAAATTATCGGTTTATAAATACACTGATCAAAAACTTCGCTAACGTATTCTCCAAGAGTTTTACAAAATATTAAAAGGTTTTTGACTACCCATATTTCCAAAATGAAATGTGTATGATATATGTAACTAAATTTTTTTTTTGTTACATCTTCTAAAGCGCATTGACTTTTCTGGATGGGATGTTTGTTGAACATTTAGAAAAATTTTTGCATTTTCTGGAAGAAAAAATTATTTTGTGTCATCATTAAGGAATTATGGGACTTAAAACGTATGGCATATTAATTTTAAATAAAATATTATATGGATCGGTGTTGCACTAGGAAGCTGCAATATTGGCACGATTACACATGTGGCTAAAGTTATGCGATGGGTCTACGGCTATTCGGACTATTTTCACTTTTTTGGACCATCTATAGAGGTTTTTTTAATTTTACAGACTTAAGACATAAGGTTGAGCCAGCTCGGTATTACTAATTTTTGCTAAAATATTTCCAATTTTGGAACGATATTTTATTCAGTGTTCACATTGCTCATTTGAGCACATTCTGAATCTGAACTTTTTAATATTGCACGTTTGCTGAAAGCGGTTTACAGACGATCTTGCAAGATTTTTCTTTTCCAATTGATATGCGCAAATTACTTCTTATGCATAGCTTAAGCCTTAAAGATTAAAATAATTTATGGTAAAATAAAATAACATTTAAGTATTACAAAATTAGATAACAAATAAGACAAAAAGTTCTCTTATAAAATATTTATTGTTTTGTCGCTGACGGTGCAAAACTCAATTAAAAAGTAAAAATCTCTAAAAAATTGCATTCCATCTTAAATCCTATTGGATACCTGGTGGTGGTTGCCCTAATTCGCTGGTGAAGGCAAAAAGGCTGGCCTGTGGATGTCCCATTGCGTGATGGTGAGAATGTGGCACCAAAACATTCTTTATCGCAGAGGTCTTGAGCAAACGTTTAAGCATGCCGCTAGAGCCCCGATGTTGCAAGCTTTTGTGCGTAGTCAATGAGTTTTTGGTGCGGTAGCGTCTGTGACAAAACTCGCAGACATACAGCGTGTCCGATTGTTCATGTTTGTCTTGGAAATGACGCTTTAGTGAATAGTAACAGGAAAATGTACGCCGACAGTAGGGACACTCTTGTGGCTCGTTTATGCCACCGCTGGTTGGCGGCGGCATACGGAGCGGCATTTGTGGTGATGAGGTAGAATGTGTTGGCGTAGTCGATGAACTGCTATTCCCGTGACGAGGTGGGGATGAGATTATGCTATAGGCGTTGCCATTCGTATTAAGAGGGCCACCGCACATCACTGCACAAGTAGATGAATTTGGCGAAGTTAGAGCTGTTGTTGGTGAAGGTGGCGACGAGGCTGAGCTGGATGGTGAAGTTGCTGAGAAAGCTTCTATACTGTGCGGTCCTGTTAAAAATGTAACGATGATATATTTTAAAATTCGAGATAATTTTTAGGGGATAGCGTTTAAAGAAAGTAAGTAATTAGAAAAAGTTTTAATGACAATTTATGTGTATCTAAATGAGAAATAAGAAAGTGAAAGTTTGGTTTTAGAATGTAAAAGAACGCGTTTTTGTCTAAATCAATAACTAAAACGGAGATTTCTATTTATAGTTTCTTTAAGGCCAGAGAAGAAAAACTTAAGCTTAAAAGTTCGTATTCGTGAATATATATATGTACTACAACATGCAAGAAAATTTTGAGAACGAGCACTACAAATGTAATAGCCACTTAAACAATAAAATTTAGTAAAAAATGGGTAAAAATAAAATTAAGAAAAATAATTCAAAATTAGCAGTAAGTTAACGATTGTAAGAATCCCATGTCAGAAGCTATTTCATTACATTACGACCACAGCTTGAATTTAATTCGCTAAAATTTTCATTAATAAACCTATCTCTGAAGTAATATCAAGTGCTGATTTTGGAACGAGTGTATTCCGAAAATTGCCAAATTTCTGAAGAAAAATGTCAATAATAGCTCAATTTTTGCACAGACTTTTAAACTGTTTGTCAGCAGCAATAGCACCATGTACTACTGAAAGTTGCAGATGTTCTACAAGAAGATTATTTGCATTTAATACATACGAGCTAACGTGTTAATATCGAACGACTGACTTAGATCGGAAGTTGTAAGGTACCCCACTACCAAAAAGCATAGTTTGGATACTTATAATACATATGTATAAAATTTGAAAGATAGTTTTTAGTTGTAAAACTCTTACTTTAAATTAGAGGGTCCCACCTATCAAAATACATATTGCCAAAGCTTATGGTGTATTTTTTTGACTTACTTTGTCTTCGCATGTGTTTTATAGGTTGTTACAAGTGCTCTAATTTTTCAAGTGCTTGTACTTTTCACCCAAAACATCAAATATGTTTCATAAGCCAGCAATACCCTGCCAGTACTAATAGATTTTATATCTGTGATATGGAATATTGTTTGGCTTTTGTCCTTTCAAATGAGACACATATCAATGGAGTTAGGAGAATTGTTTTACGATGAGCACATATATCTATAACCAGATATAAATTACAAGAGGCAAAATATTCAAAGAAATTAAGATAACTCTTTTGTGCGGAATTATCTGATCCAGAACTTGATATTTGAATAGCAGAAAATTAAACTTTGGCCTTGATTAACTTCTTCATCGTACCCAATACTGCTAATTATATAAGACTAAATTGACGGTTCACACGAAAACTCAGCTTGTCTTGGATCTTTCCGTAATTTGTTCTTTGTTTAAGACAATTTTTCTGCTCTACAAGGCAACTGTAATATTTACAAATGAATAAAATATTAGTTTGAGTTCACAAATATGGAAGATGATGAAATATTGTTCAAGTGAATATGTATGTAAGCGAGCATGCGACAAAAATGTACATATTAACACTGAAAAGCTGTACGACACTTTGATAGATTAAATAATGTTAAGTGTTCAATGAACTGTAAAGATATTAACGAGTTTTCTGAAAAACTTACCAAATTACAATTAATATATTTCAAAAAAAATAAATTGTTTTTATATGAAAAGGACCTTTATAGTCAAATCAAAAATTAAGGAATCTACAATATAAAGTCAAACACTAATACAAATAAGATTTTAAAAAGAATTTCATTGACGGGTAAAAATAAGTGTGCTTCTGACAGCTGGTTGATAAGTATTATATATGTTTTCAATCTCAACGTAGAGGTCAAAAAGGCGTTGAATCTGCAAAGCAATAATTGGACCGGTGTCTTGACGTATTGTATGCATTATGTACATCTTACTTTTCAAAAACGTAAGAGTTATAAATGAAAAATGTTGATAAATATTTTATAGCACAGTACGGGCTTAGAAAATCTAGATAGCTTACAAATTAAGTTAAGGTTTCAATGGAAAGAAGTGAAAAAAAGTGGGTAAAGTAGTAATAGTCACTAATTGAGGAAAATATTAATTTAAATACTTACAAAAGTGAGAATATGTATTATGTATAGTAGCGTAGATATAGTTTACCAGCGAATTTTGGAATGTGAAGCAAAGATTAAAAGATCGAGAAAGAAGCTAACACTATAGATACATAGTGTGAGAATGATTGTTAGAGAAATGTACAAGTTTCATACGGTGAGACCCCAACAGAGTTCTACTAAGTAATTGTGATGTACCGATTGCGCAATATTTCCGCAAGAAGAAATTAATTCATAGTATCAATGCTAAAGATTATTTTAAGAAGGCTACTAATGTTCTAAGTGAAAGAGTTTTTAAAATTAATGCATACAGAGTGTAAATTATGAACAATATTTTAAGACTCAAAGATAAAGAAAGTTTAATTAGAAGTTGAGTGTGTTTGTGATACGAAGAAAAGGGAGAAGATCAGACAGGAGACAAGGTAAGAGACAGACAGTATTCAAGTGAAGGAGTTTGTATACCAAGAATTAGGACTTTACTTCTACGATAACGTTAGAGGCGTATTGAAAACGCAGTTAAAAAGACTAGAATAGGAGTGTTTTTCAGAACGTGTCCTTCTCACCTTCTCTGTCATTTAACGATCGTTCGTTCGTTCGATCTGTGTGTCCTTCGTCTTGCTTTGCTCAGTATCACTCGATGCTTGCAATTCACTGATGCACATTTACTTTGATGAAATAATGAGTTTTTAGTGGAACTGAGAGCTGTTTGCTTTTGATTTCTAAGTCTTAAGAGTTAAAAAGTTAGCGTAGAACTACTGACCAGTTAAGTCGGTAGCGATCTAGCACAAGTTATTAAAGTTGATGTGCTAAAAATAGAAATTGACTAATTTAATTATACATAGAAGGCTGCATAGATTGCGATGGTCCATAAGAATGTGTACTGAAGATTAAATGCTAGAGAACGACTTTTCGAGTACACAAATTTTGTATTCGAAATGATAAATTAACTAGCGCGAGTGTAAAAACATTTGCTGTTGGTTTTCATTATTGCAAGGCTTTTCTGTCATTTGTACATAAGATAGGTAGTCGTAGAGTTTCATGACTTGTCGTTGTATTATGAAATTGGCTACGTTGGCTTTAACTGCTGTGTGAGTATGAGGGCTTATATGTTGTTCAACGTTGGTTTTGTATGACGTATCTCAGATTGGCGTATTGAATTGATTGTATAGCTTAATGTCTTTCATTTCCATCTCGCCGGGTCTTGATTTGTGGTAGGTGTAAATGTGCGTCATCAGGGAATTACGTGAGCAATAGACTCTTTCACAGATGATACAACGGTATTCCTCTTGACGTACAGCATGTTTATCGGCTATGTGACGTTTTAGTGAAGCTTTAGAACAGAGAAGCTTACCACACAGTTGGCATGAGAACAGTTTCTTAGGTGAATTTCCTGGAATTTTGTAAGTTTTTGTTTGTACTTATTAATTTGCTTGATTTTATGAACAATAAAAAGAAGAGTGATATCAAAATTAGCATTTGAGAGCATACACATCATCATTCGACTGAATGGCTTATTGATGAAAATGCATCTGTACTAATATACGGAGGTAAAGAAAGATTTCACTTACGTTCTTACACTAATTTAAACATATTTATGAGTCTGAATATACGAATTGGCGATTAATCAATAGTTAAAGTAAGAAAGATATAACTTAGTTGAAGTATGAGTAAAAGCTTATAGTATTGCCTTTTCCAATTTCTATGTGGCATACGTTAAACTAATGAAAAGGTTGCGTCTTAGCCCACCAAAATGCTTTGGTAATTTGCGAACTTTTGAAAAGATTGTAAAATGGTTAATATACGAGTAGTAATTTTGGAATTAATTAAATAGCTGAAAATTTATGAGAAAAAAATGCAAAGTTGTTTTTTAATTGCTACCGTTAGATTTGGCATAACATACCACGAGCCAAGAAAAACAAGTAAAGAAACTTTGAAAACATAATATTTATTGAATAAAAGAAGTTTGATAGTATTCCTGTTTTTAAATTATAAGTAAATGGTTTTATTTTTTTAAGAAAATATTTTATGTAATAATGCCACTGTTATTAGATTTTGCTCTTACGTTAATGTTTTTTTAATTTTTTTCTTTTGTAATACTATTAAAAACTAGAGTAGGTTAGTTTTTATTGTTTAATTCATTTGCAAACAATATTACAAACATCTGCTTGCGCAAAAACATGTAATAAATTAAAGTTTTAATGCTTGTAGCTAGTTATTTTGTAATTTTTACATATTTCATATATCGTATATATAGTACATATAATAGTAGCAATGATAATTGCATCACGAGTTTTAGTTACTTTAAAGTGATTTTTTCTTCTTCAATGAATTCCTATTTTCATATTTATATATGTATGTGTATGTATGTATATAAATATTTATGCTCGAACTTTACTTCAAATATGTTTACATTTAATGACTATATTTACAATGCAATATATTTAAATATTAAGAAAATGTGTCCCATTTGGAAACATGATACAACGTTTGAAAAAAAAATATTTTTAAATCCCATTAGGTTTTGTTGCAAATCAGATATTTGTTTTTAATATAAATTGCGGTTTTTACATTTTTGTCTGACATAACCTTAGAAACAGATGAAATGTAAAATATCAATAAATTATAGGATATTTAGTTTGGTAATGTGTATGAATATTCTATGTACATTTTTTCGTAAAATCATTTTTTGTTTGTGACCACGTTGTGCCATGAATGATTTACATACATACATACATATTTCCTTTACGATCATTAAATAATTATCATAAGCAAATATATATAATCGTTTGACAAAAATAATACGATTTGGTATAAGAAATTTAGTTAAACTAATGTGTAACATAAAAAAATGTAATGCACAACTTCCTATACTCGTAAAAGTTAAAAAAAAAATTTTTGTGCCGAGTAAAACCGTTTGCTAAAAATATATACATATGTACTTGTCAGTGTAAAAAATTCCAAGTTAAAAAATATGTCAGGCTTTTATTTTCGTTTTCCAACAATTCAGTATGATTAAATTTGTTTTTTATATATGTACATATGCGTGTGTTGAGTTTTTCGTGTATGCGTTAAGCTACTATTTTGCTCAGGCAATGATGAAATTTGTAAATAATTTTTAAATCAGTCTTTCTAACAAAATGTTTTCTTTTTCGATTACTTTCCTTTGATTCTTAACATACAGTTATTATCATAGTTTGTGTCTTAAGAATTTTATTACAATTTTTTTTGCCAAATCTGACATTATTCATACGTATTCGTTAATACTATCAGTCCATGTTCAGAAAATTTTAAGGGCCTGGTTTTTTAAAGCAGACGTGACCATAAGTTAAATGTGAGCAAAGCCCAAAAATGAAAACTAAGACTTAAGACTTTGAAAATCTAAAATGTATAAAAAATAATGCTGAACATAACGTTTTAAACCGATATACATACAATGTTAAAAAAAAATTTTATAAAACAATTATTTCTACAGTATTTTCTCGAATTGCAATGACATCATTCCATTAGGATTCTAAATTATGAAGAAAATAAAGGTAGAAAGATTTGGCGTAGCTATGGTGTGTAGTTTCTTTTGTACGGATGTGCTTGCTTTAACTAGCAAAAGGGCCTTCGACGATTTCACGGCCTTTACACAATCAATTGGCGAAAACGCAATAAATATTTCGATTTTGTCTTCCTTTTGTATTTCATTAAAAGATAGAAGTGTGTCTGTTTTTATTTCTCGAATTTGGAATCCTAATAAATGTATGCTTAATTTGATGTCAATAGAATTTGTTAAAAAAGTACAGAAGCTGTGATATTTATGAAAATGGCCAAATATTGAATTTTGGTAATGAAAAGTAAACGTGTTATAGCTTGAAGTTTCAGCAGCTAACATGTTAAAACTCATAAACCTGACCTCACTAGTTTAGTCAAAGTTAACTTTTAAAAATTTTTGGTGTTTTGTATAAATATACAAACATAATGCCTCCTTTAGAAGATCCGGGTGATTTGGTTCATAAAAAACCCAATTCCTAAGTGAAAAAATTTTACGTTTAAAAGTGTACAATAATGCTTTGAACTAATTTTATAATATTATTATGACCGATTCGAAGACATTTAAGCTTTTGTTAAGTTCTAGGACTTATGTATTGATTCCCTTAGGCAAACTACTTAACTGCACTGTAAACCATTTTGGAAAGTGCGATTACGCGCAGTTGCACTTCTTAATAATTTTACCTCTGTTCAAAAAAGCAAGACGTTGAAAAAATTGTTGTGTCCATACAAGATCTTTTTAAGTTATTGGAGTTTTATGTGCATTATATACTTAAAGTATAAAAGTTTTTATTCGATTCAACACTTGATAAAAGTTCGTTCAAATAAACAACATTTAAAAAGTCAAAGCAAGACAAAAATAAAGAAATCAAAGAATTGAAAAATATTGGAAAAACTATGTACAGAATATATTTTTATTGTATGTATATAAATTTAATTCTAAAGTTCTTAAGCTAGGGCTAAATAATAGTATTTACATACCAACAATTGCACCTTATTCTAAAAACTGATTTTAAATGTGTCTAAAATAATTTGTCAAAAAACGTAGTCTTTCTCTCTTTTTGATAAAAGAAGATAATTAAAATTGAATTTGCAATTTAGCGTGCGTTATTTTAAAAATTCTCAAAAACCAAACGAACTCATTTTTAAAAGGAGTATGAAGTTGTTCTGCATTTGTTGTATCTTTCAAATGCACATGATCTCGAACTAATCTTTGTAGATATATTTTGATAAATTTGTACACAAACAAATTTTAATTAATAAAACAGTAGAACAACTAATTGGCACAGATGACATCTGTACATACCTATATATTTTTCAAATGGTAAGTTTGTACTGATAAACTACACCTCCATCAAGTCATATTTTTCACACCTATCTATGCGGATATCTCGGAAAACAACACATAGCAGTGTAAATCGGAGACCTAATTCAGCGCATCAAATTCGTTTAGGATCGCACTCCATTTTCACATTCTAGAAAAATCCGTAAATTTGAGCACATTTAAGAAACGAAGTAACGTCACTGACATAAACGTTAGATTTGATCCAGCCGGATTTTGTGGTAAAAAATTCGAACTGTGAAGTCGCGGTTTTTGAGAGTAAAAGCGGAAGTTTCTCTGACTAGTCAAATCACCACAATTTCGGCTATAGCGTAAAATGGCTATAAAATGATAACTGTCAGGTACAGCCCGCGTCGTAGTTGAATAACAATTTGGTTAATAACTTCTAAATACAAGCCAAGTGAAACCGTTTTGAGAATATTGATAAAAAGGATAAAACTTTGATTTAGCGACACTTCCAATTCCTTATGTTAAAACTGTGCACATCGAAAAACAATATTTTAGAAGCTATCGTCCCACCACTTAGGTGGCACTCAACTTTTCGATTTTTTTTATTCAATGAAAAATTGCTCAGCTCTTTAATTAAATAAATGATCATTTACTGAAAAAAATTTAGATTTCAAGCTTTTTGTTATGTTGCTACTTTGTGTCACAATCTAATAAGAAGTGAAAAAAAATGAAGGCAGGAAATTATTCCATAAGGAAAGTGTTGGACAAATAGGTATTATTAAGACAGGAAAGTTATTTTCCCTCGTATGTCAAAACTGAGTTTCCAGTCTTGTTACCTAGAAGACTGTGAAGACTGTCTGTTTTCCAGTTTTAACCACGAGAAATTTTTCTGGGTGAAAAATTTAACTTTTTTCTTAGAGGGGAAGTGATCAGATATTTTTACTCTAATTTTTTCGCTCTCAACCACCACTCTTTTTCGGCAAATCTTTATGAATATTTCTCTATCTTTTCCGGTGTGGAAAAGATGATCAGCTAAAAATATCGTTTCAGAAAACAAATATTTTACTTCAGTCCAACAGAATTTTTTTGGAAATTGCTCTGCAGTTTAATTATTAATATAGTTTTATAATCCTATTTGAAAGTAAATGGCAGAAAATTTTAAATTATGAGACTTTAGAACCTCAACAATTCATCTGCCGTGAAATCACAAAAGTTTTTTGACTGAAATTTTGAGTAGCATCTGATAGTTCCGCGAAATGAATATTTATTAGATTGAAAAGCCTCTGAAGCTTATAGGCACTGGCAAAGGGTTAAAAATACTGTCGATCAATTCAAGAACAGTTCTTGGGTGAGAAATCTATGCTTTCGAATTTCTGTATTTGAAGCGCACCACGTGCTCAGAGAGGCAACGCAAAGGATGTATGGGCAATTGGCTAAGTTTTAAGTGTGATATTAACAACATACATGCATATGTTTAATATGTGTCAGGGATGGCATTTTCGGTACATTTGTACTTTTTTCAGTAGGTGCATTTGTGTTGTGAAAAATATGCGTCAGTACATTCAACAAATTTGTTGTACTTTTGATGCAATGGACGAATTTCTGTACATTTGGCATATTTGCAGTGTATTTGGTTTGGACTATTTCTAATAATTACCTTATTTATTTTAAATATTAAATTTTTTTTAAATTTTAGTAAGTTTTCGATTCACTACATTTTTACAAAATCCAAATGCCATTAGAATGTATGTATGTATGCTATTTGATCCAAAGTCTATATCAATTCACGGATGTGCGGACAGCTTTCGAGACTTGGGTGATTACCATTTTTAAATGGCATTTTTTCATTGACTTGCTGTGGTGCAGTAAGCTTTAGAACTAAATATGAGTGAGTTAGATGAATACGTCAGATCTAGAAAGTTAACTAGAAATGTGACAAAAATTGGTATACACACGCCATCAACAAAATAACAAAAAATGTAGATTATATCCAATGGCAGGTCCACCCACTTGCTAAAAGTATTTTGCAAAACTTCTGTTCAGTGTTGTATCGTACGGATCTAAGATATTGTATTGTTCTTCAACTCTATATTGGCTTATATACTTAATCCTTCATATCTCTAAAACTGTTCATATATCACACTCATAGACTTTTCATCAGGATGATATGAATTACAACATGTGTACTTTAATTTTTGGCGATGTTCCCTCTATACAAAAAGTGAGGGCTTCTCTTGCTTTAAAAAAATGAAGGCTTTTTGTTGCTCATCAATTTTATCTACTCCCAAATACACGTACTCTCAGGTGTACATAGTTTCTTTTCTAAGATTTGTTGTCCCAAATTCATATGGTAATTTTTTAATTCAACATTAATATGTATGTGGTTTTCTAATCGTAAGCAAAACATTTTGACCATTGTAAATCAAATTTATTTCATTTAATGCAAAACTGAAGAAGATTTATATGAAAAGGCATTATCGTCATAGAACGACATCTACCTATTCGAATACGGAAACTTATTTTTGAGTACATACTATGTTTGTATATAGTTCAATATTATATATATATGAACTGGCGACCAAAAAAAAAAATCAAAAAAGAAACTCTAGAGTACGGGTCTTGCGCAAAAAGCATAAGAAGAGGTTCGAGATTGTGCATGAAATAAATGTAACAAACAATACAAATTTTTCTAAAAACACTAAGGAATGAAGTTCGAAATGGTTTTTATAAAAGTTTCTTTTACATTAAAATGGTAACTAAAGATAAAATAAACCAAATATATAATTAAATTGAAAGAAAATGCGATTGCGCACTAAAATAAGACTTATCGCTTAAAAAGTATTCACTTAAGATATTTTAAAAAAGTTCGTTAAAACATAATACATATATATATATATATATATATATATATATATGTTTATGAGGGTGGTTTACGCTTCCCTTTATTTTACCTTAGGAACATACTCACGCTGCCAGATTTTAACTTTATGTGCATATGCACATGTTCGCATTGATTTTCAAAAATTATCTTAGAGCAAGGGGAGGCGTTGTTCGAAATTAGCATCTATTTGAAATTTTCCAATGTGACCTGAAGACTTTCTGAATAACAAATTAACTAAGAACTATAATTTCAAATTTGACGGTTTTGAAGTGAACATAGCTTAAGACAGAATTCTATGACCGATTCTCTGTCGATATGACGGTCTGGAATCAATATTTCCTTCGAAGAGAAAACAATTTGTGAACACACGCTCATTGAGGAGAAAAAGGAGGAGCACCCTTTGGTCTCAATAAGATGGTTTCTACTGAAAATATCGTTACAAAATTGTGTTTGGAAATAGCTAAGTAAGAGTTACAAAGAAATCCGATCATGAAGTTTGCTCAAAGTATATTATTAACCCATCATTATTATAACGGCACAATCAGTGCTACTTATGGCTTCAAGCTTGTCTGCTAAGCCACCACTCTAACCCATCATATTTTGAGAATGGAGAGATAAGAAATAAACCCAAAAGAAAGTAAGCTTTCACTGTGAAAGAAACTTACACCTTAGAGTGATGATGAACAATGAAATATGTATGTACAAATTTTCAATTTTGTTTTCTATGAGTACATATCAAACTAAAAACAGTTCCAAATTTAAAGAAATTACTTTGAAATTATTTTAAGAACGACAGCTTAAATTTCCAATTTGGAGTCCGAGAAGTTAATTTTGACCACTCCGAAGGCATCATTACGCGTACTCCGAGCTCCATGTATTTTATATTTTCTAGAGTGATTTTTTTACTTAATTTGGATTTTTTTCTCATGTACACATCATTTCAGATGGCAAACGATTGTACAAAGCTTTCGACTTGTACCAATAAGTTTCAGTTTTGAAAATCTGACAATAACACATAAAGACTAAATTCAGAGGCATGAGTACATCCTTCCGATTATTTTGCCTTTTTTTTATTTCACCCTAATATATTGTGTAAGCACAATTCGCGTGTTTGGTATAATTATAGGTTTACAACACTTTTGTGATCATGTAGTACAGTTGCAGTTGTATATATCAAGCTGTCTATGTTCTAACAAAAATAAAATTTTAAAACTTAAATTGCACATATTTATTTTATTTATACTGGAATACATCGTAAAAAGGAAGCGTTTTTGTGTCATAAGAAGGGGTAACTAACAATAAGATAGTTAGAAAGTATTTCTAAAATAATTCTAATTTTGGAGAGGAGTGGGTGACCGATCTCTTTCTGTCCTGTGTTTATGCAAATGCTCTAAGTAAAAACTTTTTGGCTTCAAATTTGAATAACACAAGGACTGAAAAACAGGACGCTCTTTCTCTTTTTCTTCCCATTAATTTAGATAAAAATAATTTGGGCAGCTCAGTCTTCAAATTTGTTTTTTTTTTAATTTTTTTAATTTAAATTCCATAACGATTTTACTTTCGGATAATATATTGAAATTTAAATGAAAAATAAAAAATCACAGGTTCTTAATGGACATTTAGTCATAGTCTATCGATTTAAAAAACGTTTAAAGAATGGTAACGAAAACAAGTAATGTGGTACTTATAAACGCGTAGAGTGTGAGAACTTTGGCTAGAAGATATTTACTGAGAGGAATGGGGTTAAGTGTCCCCAATGTGAGATCAGGAAATTTACATACACTTTTTAAAGCCAGATACATGCGTCCAAATCATGTCTGCAAAAAAATTGTTTAATTAGATTTGCTATATACTGCGCCGTCGCCAAGGCAGTGGTACTCTAACTGTGTTAAATCAATAGTTGTTGGCTGTTGTTGTTCGCCAAGGCCGCTGTTCAAAGTAGCCGCAGTTTGGCCAGACGTATTGAGGACAACTTGGAAAAGTTGCTTTAAAAAGTGCTGCTGATCTTATAAAAAGTCCATGCACGGTTTCACAATATTTGGCGAAGATTGCTGCTGGTGTGCGGACAATTGTCCACCAATCGCATTGGCATTACCTGCCGCTGCTGCAGCGCCAACAATAGGCGAAAGTAATAGCTCAGCTGCAGCAGCGGCAGCAGCCGCAGCAGCAGCAACGGCATTCCCATTGGATGAACCTGCAGAATTGTGGCTTGCAGCAGCAGCGCTTAAGGAACTCAATGACTGATGGAGACGATTGCCGGGCGAGTTCATAGCATCACCACTTCCAACGCTGCCGCCATGGTGAAAGTATGAATGATGATTCTTCTGACGCCTGTGATAAATACTTTTGTGGTTGTTCAAACTATTAAGCGTACGGAAAACTTTGTGACATAAATTACACACAGCATTATTCAGTGGTTGAAGGTGCTGTTGCTCCTTATGACGCTTAAGTGTGAGCTTAGTGCTAAGTAGTTTGCCACACACATCACAGCGATGACATGCATTTAACGGCAATGGTAGCAGCAGTCGATTTGTGCCGATATCACTGCTGCGCGAGGAAGAGAGGATACCGGCCGCTGATCCACTAGCCGAACTGCGCCCTGCGGACGACGGTGATACGGAGGGATGTCTATGGTGCAACAAGTGATGGTGATCCATTGGTGATGTAGCTCTTCCTAGATGGTGATGGTGATGATGATGAGGTGGGGGTGACATTTCATGGTGGGGATGCAGCTGGTGGGTTGGCAATATTGGCAACGAGAGTTGCTGGTGCCTAAAGTGTGTGTGGTGGTGTGGCGACGGCTGGTGAATCTGCTGATTTAAATGGTGTGGAGATAATGAGGATGTAGTCTGTTCAGTTTGTTGCATTTCTAATTGCTGACACTCTGATTGGTTGTGATCAGAATGGTCTTGCTGCTGTGGGTGCAGATTATGCTGTTGGTGGTGATGGTGGTGGTGGGAGGGATGATGATGGTGTTGAAGATTGCTACTACTAATGGGGTTTCCACCGGGTACAATCACCCCACCGATCAGACTGGTGCTTCCACCTATATAGCATATAGGAAGAAAAGAAAAAAAGAGACAACAGTGACTTTCAGTTTCTAAATTTTTGTTTGTTTTTATGTTTTGTTAGTTTTAGTCTCTCCTTTTACACGAAACTATTAAAACAAACAAATTCAGGCGCCATACAGTTAAGAGATACAAAATTCAAACGAATAAAAAGCTGTTTTTCTTGAAATAATAATGACTATGTTAGAATCGAATTTCAGTTAACTTCATCTAAACGTATTTGTTAACTTAATGAAGAAAACACTTAAAACTGTTACATCATGTACACGCATGTTATTGCAATTCACCCTTAGGAAAAATGCTGATTGAATTTATTTGGGCTATTTATGAAGCACAATTTAAGCTACAAATTAATTTTGTACGAAAAAATTCCTGAAGTCTGGAAGCAACCATCACATACTTCAGATATTGATGCGTTCTGTGTTACTGATCTTTGCTAAGATCACTTACAAGAGATTACACCAAAAACCGTCAATCTAGAAAGACTTTGCAACTGTGAAAAATGCTCATTCGGCGGAGAGATAAGACCCAACTCAAAATTTCACGTAAAAATGTATGTATTCCTTTCGCCAAATAATCGAAGGTTGCAGTCTTTGCAGATTGACAGTTTTTGATGACACGTGTGGTTGTCGAGTTCAAATGACATTCTTTGTTACTGATGTATTTTCAAATTAAAAGGACATTTAAAATAAATTTAAAATGAGCATGCCTTGCATTACACTGATTAAAACAATGAAATTTTACGTTATTTTTGATGTTGTCTATTGCAAAATTTTGAAACATGTATTTGGCCTGATTTGTACATAAATCTTGATTTTGAATCATTATGTGATATTAATATTGTTGTCACTAGTGTCTCTTTTTATCATTGAGTACATCACCAGTTGCAAGGTATGCAATTGTGGTAATGTTTTTCTTAGGTTTTCCGATTAATAGGGTCAGATGGGACTCTAGAGGAAATAGGATATTAGGAGTTTAGTGGTAATTTTAAAAATCCAAACTTATGTAAAAATTAAAACTAACAACTTAAACACTTAATAGGTATTGTGTATTATGTGCTAAATGGTGGTGGCAACAAAAAAATTATAGTTGATTATTAAGATATATTTTAACGAACTTTTTTAAGCCTAAATATATATATAGTATGTGTTAGTAATTTTAAAAACTTAAAATTTAGTTTTACAAGCATTCCAATATATTTCGTAACACAATTTTTTTACACAAAATCTCCGATCTTCCAATTTTTGAGTTTATTTGATAGGATCGCATTTTAATCATTCCGATAAAGAACGTACGTACGTAAACAGTGCTGATTAATACAATCGACTTTCCAACAAGTTTTTAAATGCCTTTACAATGTCACACCATGTCAATAAAACACTACATCCTCCCTTCATTAAGTAGTACATTCTGTCCAAATCCTTCAAGTAAATTTCATATTTTAAGTTTTTACAATGATTTCTTCTCTCTCCATAAATTTGTTGCCTTACACCGAAGGTTTTTCAGAAATTTCGAGATAAATAACATTCAAAATAATTACGACGTTTGACCAGTATCATAAAATTCAGTAAAAATGTTATTGTGGGCTATCATATGGGAATAGAATATGGTAATACAAGTAACAAAATGTGACTAAAAGTGATTTTAAACAACAAATTTTTATCAAGAGCTATTACTTTCGCTCTCCCATCATACTTTTATACAAATTGGACTTACAACTGTATGAGTTTTTGTGAACTTCCTCATCATACTGATATTGAGGTTTGATTAAGATTCCAAAGGGAAAACATTGGCATTTTTTTGAAAATAGTGTGTAAGTTATATTTGATTAAGCGATTTATAAATACTTTGGCAAACATATATATAGCTTGGTTGATTCTCCATTTTTGCACGGTACTAACAGCTCGGCAATATGCTTTTTCATTTCATTGGTAATATAATAATAACGAAAATTCCTATCTTGTAAAGGGTGTTTTTTTTAGAGGTTTGTTTTTCGAATAGAGATAAAACTGGCATTTTATGGTCAAATCTGACAATTCTAATGTCATTTATGTTCAATTTGGTTTGCCATTTCATCATGAACAGGTTGACAAAAGAACAACGCTTGCAAATTGTGCAAATTTATTTCGAAAATAATGGTTCAGTTCGCGAAGTTTACCGCAAGCTCCGTCCATTTTATGGTCGACATAATCGTCCATCAGAGCAATTAATTCGGTTAACCATGGATCGTTTCGCACTACGTTTACTATATGTGATAATACGCATCCGCAGAGACGTCGAACAGTGTGCACCGAAGAAACAATTGCCGCTGTAGAGCAAAATGTTGAAGAGGACCCGAATGAATCGATTCGCCACCGTGCACAGCAATTGGAGCTTTGTCCATCAACTTTATGGAAGATTTTGCGCAAAGATCTTGGCTTGCGACCTTACAAGATCCAGCTTGTGCAAGAATTAAAGCCGCGAGACCATGCAATGCGTCGTGATTTTGGTGTATGGGCCGAAAATGAGATTGATCTCGATGCTGATTTTCATCGCAAAATTTTGTTCAGTGATGAGGCTCATTTTTGGTTGAATGGCTACGTCAACAAGCAAAATTGCCGCATTTGGAGTGAACAGAATCCACATGAGACCCTTGAGACGCCATTACATCCACAAAAACTGACTGTTTGGTGTGCTCTATGGGCTGGTGGAGTCATTGGGCCATACTTCTTCCGAAATAATGCTGGAGAGTCAGTTACCGTTAATGGAGACCGGTATAGAGCCATGATAACCGACTATTTTGTTTCCGAATTGGATGGCATGAATGTGGATGAGTTGTGGTTCCAACAAGACGGCGCTACATGCCACACAGCGCACGTCACAATCGATTTATTGAAGGAAACATTCGATGAGCGCATAATTTCGCGGAATGGACCTGCCAATTGGCCACCAAGATCGTGTGATTTGACACCATTGGATTATTTTCTTTGGGGATATGTGAAGTCACTCGTCTACGCCAACAAACCAGAAACGTTAGGGGACTTGGAAGCCAACATTCGTGGCGTTATTGCCGACATACGGCCCCATATGCTCGAAAAAGTGGTTCAAAATTGGACCTGTAGAATTGGCTTTATTCGAGCCAGCCGCGGCGGCCACATGCCCGAAATCATATTTAAACATTAATGGCATAAAATTATCCTTCCAATAAAGCTAAATTGATGGACATTAAAACGATTTTCTTGTGTTTTATTTCAATTTGAAGCTCTATACCTCTAAAAAAAACACTTTTTACGATGAGCATATAAAAACTGGAAAATTGGAGGTTGGTGAATGGCTTATAATAATTTTAATAATAGTCAGTTCGAATTTACATGAAGATTGCTACAAATTAGTACGAAAAAACGTAAAATGTAAGAACCGACAACCTGCATAAAATTCGATTTGTCATTTTATGCGGATTTCGACGTCAATCAAGTCATTGCTTGTGACTGTTTTCTAATGTTTTCAAAGATTTCATAATGAGTACTTTTCTGTGAATGACAGACCTCATGAAGGCCACCCGAAGCCTTCGACCAAATGTAAATGGAGTCCTAGTGAAAGCTAAAATAGATGAAGAAAGACTGGCTCAAGAAATGATTGCTGAAGTACTGGGTTTCAATGCCACGGCTGTGCCTCGAATAATACAAAGTCTTAAATGACGGTATTTCCTTACAAAACTTTTAAGCGGCGCGTCTGGCACCTTCAATAAAAATTTATAAGGTGATGCAGCTTGATTCGATGGGTGCATTCGGAAATGAAACAGTAGTTCATAATATGGAGCTGTGAAGGTGTAAACGACCCATTAAAGCAACAAAAGCCATGATTTTATTTTACTTCACTATGGCAAAAGTTGTAGCGCTTATCAACTGGAAACTGATCCAACAGTAATTGCCAAGTGGTTTACAGAAAATTGCTTTACAAAACCAGAAAATAGGGGAACTACGTCGCTGTTTCTTACGCTACGATAAATTGAGGGCAATTGTCTATAGTAATGCTTGTCTATTTAATAAGTATTAAAAATTATTTTCGTTTATTTTTCCCAACCAACTTAACGAGCTTTTGTTAGGCTCTTTGTAAATTAACTGATTCAATGAGTGATTTTCTTAGAGAAAAAAATTAAATTTGGATTGAACACTCAAAATTAAGTTTGAATCTAAATTTTTGTTTTCTTTAAAACGTAATGCACTCATCTATTTTTTTGATTCCCCTCAAAATCCCAGGACCCAGCACGATTATTATGAAAAATTTCATACGGTTCAATTGACTGAAACTTTAGTAGTAGAATAAAGCTTACATCGTCATGATTCTAACACTATGTATATTGGCGAAAGTGCGAGTGATGGACTGATTTAGAGTAAGTGTCTCTTATAAATATCAACCGAATCAAGAGGCTTAAGAATTAAAAGAATTGTCAGCCAAGAAGCAAAAAAATTAAGAAATTGGCCCTCGTCCTTTCATTTGAAATACGGTTTCATATAGGGACATTTCCTTGTACTTGGACAATTGGACAACTTTGTGTATATGAGCGTACTTGTTGGATATGAGATTTGAATAAACCCGTAATGGATGATAGTAATATTCTGGTTAAAAGTTTTAAAAATAGGTGTTTACGGAGACATGTAAATATTTTTAGAGGCATATTAACCTAAGTACGCTATTGAGCTTTACTGAAGTGCGTTGATACATACATGCGCGAATTTATGTATACCTAAATTATTAACTACATATGTATTGTGTATGTACTGCATTTGTGTGAGTACATGTTAAAGCCATTTTAAATCGTCTTCTTTCCGGCACCATCGATTATTTGATCTATATATATATATATATATATATTTAGATTTGATAACTTTTTAATCTTATGAACTTTATATATATTGCTGATTTAAATTTATTTAACTACCTAATTAAATTGTACTTTTATACACTTACAAATTAGATTCCGCAGTTGTTACAGAATATAAATACAAAAACAAGATCCGAATTTATAATTAACTTCTTATCGTATACGTAGCTAAAATAAACTGCAGTAATTGGGTTTCTTAAAATTGATTAACATTAAAATTCTCTTGTATATTCTTAACTGAAGCATTACTTTTTTCTTCGTTCTACTCAAAAAGGCTTAGTTGTTGGCATTAGCTAAATACTCGTAATCAAAAAACATAAAACCCTATGAGCTTGACCTATGGTTCAGTGGCGAGTAGTATGGATTGTGCACAGCTACTCCCATGCTGGTTGTTTGACTGGCATCGCCTGTTGATTCTTGTTTCGGTTGCTTAAGGTTTCTATGGTAAATGCTTTTATGGTTGCGGAGGCTGTTGAGGGAGCTGTAAACTCTTTTGCAGATATTGCAGACTGGTTCTTTTGTGGGTCTCATGTGAACGTTTTGTATGTGGCGTTTGAGACGCGTCAGCGAGGACAAATTTTTATTGCAGGGGTCACAGCGAAAGTCATCTCCGCCACTCGCGGCGTTAAGGTTGCCAACGGTTGTGTTCATCGAATTGCTTGAGCATGCACCACTAGAAGATGCTGCTGCCATATTGGCAGCCATGGCGGCAGCTGCTGCAGCGAACATTTGCGACTGCTGTGCAGCCACTGACGAAGAGTTGCTTCCGTTTCCGCCGTTACCACTGCAACTGTTGTTAGCTATCGAACCGCCTCCGGTATTAGAGTTCGGCTGGTGGGCATTGCATTTCGTTAAGGGGGAAGACATAAGTTGACCACCCAGAGATGACACTACAGAGACGCCACCACCACTAGAGGCGGAAAATGTTGAGAGGTTAAGTCCACAAATTCCTGATGCTGACGTTATGGCTGTAAGGTTGTTGTTGTTGTAGTTTGAGTGGTGGTTATTGTGGTGGTATATGTTTAAGTTTTTGTTGATGACAGATTTACAGTTTTTGATGTTGTTGATTGTAGGTGCCGTCAGTTGACCTGACGACAGGGGGAAAAAAGTCAGAAAACGACGTATTAGCTCAATGGCAAATGCTGTGCTTTGATAAATTGAGTTAATATTAAACAATTTTTCATTTGAGATATGAGGGGTAGGGTTCTAGATATCATTTTCATTTTAATTTTGCGGTATTTGGTTTCGGTTATTTTATTAAATTGGAAATTTATTTCTTCTTTGATTGTTTGTATTTTTCGTGCTCTTTTTTGCTTTAATTTCAATAAATGTATGTAGATATTTCTACGACGGTCAGTCGAATTTTGAAGAGGGTTGTGTTCAATATTTTCAATTTTCGTTTGGCCACTGTTGCGGAGGTCTTCGTGCACATGTAAGTTTTGTTGCTTTGATACATTTTTGTTTTGAATTTGGTTAATAAATTATACTGTGTACCCTGTGTGTATTCAACTCCATCACCAACGTGTGTGTCTGGTTTCTTTAATGGTTATGCTTGTTTTTGGTTAAGGTTTCTTGTTTAATAAGTCATTGTTGGGATATAATAATATACATAAATTAAAATGTAAACAATTTTAGGTTTTCGGAAGGAAGTGTAGTGGTGGGTGAGGAGATCATATTTTTCTCTAAATAAACTACATATATGTACATACAATAAAATATTACAGCATACAATAGTGATAATTATCAATTTCAAAAGAAGTCAAATGTATGCAATTTTTTCAAAACACCAATTCAAGACATTGGCAACATCCACTTACAAAGCAAATAAATACATTCTTAGTTAAAGAAATCAGAAAATTTTTTAAAATACGTTAGATCGAAAAAAATTTGTAATCAATAATTTTGAGCGCTTATTGCTTGCAGAAATGAATGTTGCACTTTCATCAATTTATGTCAGACACAGGCCAGGTCAGTTCCAAAACAATATTAAGACTAATACCAATAGTGTTCAATAGGTCCGACGCTCTTGTGTTTCAATTTGTGACGTATGCTAAAATAATTTTGTTGTCCCTTTACCAACGTATGCGTGTATTTTTAATTGTATTAGTTTTGAAAAGAACATAAGTATATTTAACAGATTCAAAGTTATTTTTCAAGACTAAAACAATCATTGCAAGTGTAACAGCTTTATTTTAAGTTTTTGTAACTGCGGAAATTGGTGCTTTCTAAATGGTGTTGCCAATTATATAAAACTGTGTAGATTTACCATTTGGCAAATGTCATTTTAACAAATTCAGTTGCCTCATGCATGCAACATTAAATACATTGGTATCGTTTATAAATTTCAACACTTTCCAATTGTTTCTTTTTTGGCATAAATAGCTTAACTAATATAAATGTTCAATAACAGTAAGCTGAATTTTGTCTTAAGTCTAAAATTTCGATATTTGCAAATTTTAATTTTATTTTTTTTTTTTTTTTTTTTGGTATACCATATTCTATTTTATTAGTTTGTGCAAAATATAAAGTATAAGACGCGTATTGTACGGATAATTTGGTTAATGAAAGCTTAACTTAGTGGTTAAAATATTTGTGGTTTAGCAGAATAAAACAGATAAGTAGGTAGTATGGAATTAGTAGTTTGGTTATGATATGTGTGTATGTTAGAAATCATAAGTACACACTTGCCAATAGAAAATTTGAGCAAATAAGTAAGATCGAGTGTATCCATCGTAAACTTAGAAGTCAAGACAAATACGAGTAGAGTTAATTACGATTAAGCGGGTAGGTTTATGTGTATGTAGAACGTGTGTCGGTTTCTTGTACGGGAGGGGACTTAAAGCCAATTTTTGTTTTTTATTAAATATACCTTATTGTGTTTCAGTAATATTTAGTTGATATCCTTGTCAAATAATTCCTAAATAGCAACATTTTTCTAAATGGAAAATAAATTTCGAAGTGCAGACTTTTGTATTCGTAGTTTTTTAATTTGTTGATGCGTGCGCGTAATAAGTTATCGACAGTTATATGTAAACATTAAAAATTTTAAAATAAATATCAAAGAAACGCAAAGAAAATTTGTGCAAACTGCTGTTATGTCGGTTATGTAATGAAATTAATGGGCTTGCAACAGAAAAAATGAAATGTTTGAAACAAAACGAAATGCAACAAAAAACAGTGTGAAAATAATGATGTAAGGAAGAGAACACGGCGTATTAAAAATTGCCTTTGTTATTAATTAACAAAATCAAATAGGTAAACTAATGTTAATGGTTTTGTTTATTTTTATTTTAATAACACACATACACGACGATAAGTATTTCAAAATTCATTATTATACGAGTATGAAAGAAATCATAAAACACGCTAAATATAATTATTCCAATTGTTATAGGTACTGGCATACAAATCAAAAGTGTATAATTATGATACGAAGTATATGTCAAATGGAATACGAATACAGAATCAGTACACAAAAACCAATTCACGGATAATATATTTCAAAATCTCCACTTCAATGAGTCAAGATTCGAACTGAACTTTATAAGTTAGACAAAAATAGTTTTTCTTCTTCTTTGCAAAAAAATAGTTTTAAATATTTGAGCAAATTAAAAGCTAAGCAAATGTCCGGGGACGTGCTTATTTGTAGTATAAAAATATTTCCTCAACTTTCATTATGATGCACGATTTAGAAGAAACAAATACTTTTGAAATGATAAACTCAAACAAGTTTTTTTACAGTGTTTTTTTTTTAAGAAACGGTTGTATGCTAACAGGATTTGCAATTTATAATAAGCACGGCAAGCTTTCAACTTATTGTATATAAATGGCTTCGATAGAAAGTGGTGTCGCTAAGGCCTGACAAAATGCAATTTAAAGTCAATATGTATTACATTTTGTAATTTATCAGGATACTGGGACCTGTGTTGTGCTTGAGAACATATTATTTAAAAGAAATATCATTCAACCATGTAGACTTAGCTGAAAGTTTGCAGCAAAAGACAAATCAGACAACAAGGTTTATTCATTGGTATCTTGTTAAAATACAAAAAATAATTTAAAAAAATCAGACATGTTATCTCTATGTGAGTAGATAGAATAAAATTATACAAATTGAATGCCTCACAATGCGTAGACAGAGGTGTCAAATTGATTTTTCTTGAAAAAAAATAAATTTTGTAGCTCAAATCGAGATGTAAGTAGCGAAAACTTAGTATTCTGAAGGATATTTCATTGCTTACTACGAAGTATCAGCGAGTTTTATTTATTAAAAAAAGGAACGATCAAACATAGCTGTTTGAATTCAAAATAAAACGTAGAAATTGTAATGATGCCTTGAAGTTGGTACTTATGTCTTAACGATTTCATTGTTAGTAAAAGGAAATGTAAATTTAACAAAAATTTAAACATCATAGGACCAAACGGGCATTGAATTTGCGTTCAACGACATCAAATCTAGTTCCATTCGAAAAAAATTTCAATCTTGTAGCTTCATATAAAACAAGATTTTTTATATAAAAGTTTTTTGGTTACTCAAACCAAATTTGGTTTTTCTATAGTTCTAGATTTACTTCGCTGAATTCAAGTCCGGTAACAGTTTTTTAATTGCTTTCTAATTTACATTTCTGGTACTGTGAAGTCGTAACTTCACAACATCATCAAATCTTTTTGTAAGGTTTTTGTGACCACATATCGATGGGCTATTTTCTGTTACTTTTCTTAAATGTACGAAAACTTCAAATATTCCGATGTTTTTCAAATTTTATTTCAAAGGTTCGTACTTAGCGATCAAAAAATCTATGTGTTCCAAGTTCAAGGTAGATACAACTATTTTTGAGATGGAAAATGATTTTTTTCCAAGGAAACTTAATTTGGCATCTCTGTGCGGCAATGAGAATAAGACAATTCTGCTATTATCCGACTTATATAGAACACTTTGAAAAATGGAGCTTTGTCCCTTTGTCCCTAATGACACCATGTGTTCATTAGTACTGTCCAAGTGTAAGACGACATCTTAATATAAGAACTTCGAACTTCAATTGCAACTCTGAACCAAATCGGAATCAGAAGGGGCTTGATTATTTCTTTGTATCTATTGAAAATTTTAAAATATTTTTTGTAATGATAACTCAATTTAAAACTATTGTTTTGTTCCCTTGGAAAGTAGAAAAATCGTCATTCATTAGCTTACAATTTCATCTATATTGAACGTTTTACAATGACGAAATCGCAGCAAAAGACAATTTGGAAAGGGATAGATTTATGCTGTACTATGCAGCATTGTGGAAAATTTCGTCATTTCAGTATTTTTAAATTGCGTTTTGATGCCCATGGAAGCATTTTTTGTATTATAATATATGTAAAATTTATTTTTAAGTTTTTACTTAACATTCATTCCGGTATTTGTTTCTTCACTTTAGTGATTAGGGAAAAAATAAAAAGATAAACCTTCGAAACAATCAAACAAGAAAGAAATTTATTTCATATTTGAAACAGTGTTATTTGGTTGTTTTTGGAAACACACAAACAACGTCATACTGGTTATAAAAATAAGGAGTTTAACTTTTAAACTCATGTACGAGTATGTCTGTACAACATTGTTTGTAAATAAAAAAAATTAGCGCAGAGAAGAGCTGTCGATCTTCACATTTAATAAAATAAATAAACCAAAAATCTAATAAAAATAAACATTATAAAGGAATGATATAAATATTATAAATTAGATATGCATTGATGGGAAATGAACTGAGTGTATCTAAGAAAACTACTTACCCTGTGGTGACACGGACAATTCTGCTGCTGACTGCAACTGAGAGTTAAATCCTAAAAATAAAAGAAGAAACTGAAATTAGATAACAACCCTTTGAGCAGAAATTTTCATATTTACCAGCCAGTGTTGCCGGATCAATGGTGCTCATTGAGAAATTGAATGCTGCTGGTGATGGAAAGAGTTTGGACTCTGCTGGTGACATTAAATATGGCGGCGGCGGGTGTGGGAGCATGCTGTTTTCAATTTCTTCATCGTTACCAGAACTGTATTGATATTAAATTTAATAATGTTGGGGTTGAAAAATTCTGATTTTTATGTACCTTAATGATCCTTTGCCACCGTCCCCACTGCAAGATCTATTTACTTCATGTTCGCCCGTCGAGTCATTGCTGTGATCATCTAAAACTGAGGGATTGTTGTTTGTGCACACCAACTCCATAGGTTCAGGCTTAACATCATCTGCTGATCTTGCCGGAGGAGACGGGGTCAGGTGGCCTGCATTTTTTTCACTAGATGAAATTCCATGTCCATTGCCGTTATTACCGATTCCCGTTGGACCATTACCTGCAAGAGTATAGATACAAATCAATACTATACGTTTATATATATTTTAGGTGGTATTAAAAGTAGGATCAGCGCGCAGGCCCAATAAGAGAGAAAAATATATATGCCGCATAAAAACATGTAAGTAAACGTGTCACATGAAACTCTGGATATTGTCGCGTGATTCCCAAATATAATTTAGAGGTCCATTGAAAAGGCTCTGGGCCGAAGGGAAATACCTCCACACTCTTGGCAATTCTGAGATAACGAAAAGTGGTTCCAATATCTCACAGATGAAAAGAGTTGAAACCTTAAGCCGAAATTGCATTTAAAATTGATGGCCGGTTTTGAACCCTTTGTGGAAGCCGAACAAGTGCTCACGCGACCAATATCGCAATAGCGTCAATTAAAATATGATTAAATTGTCTAATGAGCATATAAATAATGAGCACATATATATACACACATATATTTGTTCAAAGAAATACATTGAACGATCTGTAAATTTATATATATATTGGTGTTTGCTTATGACTGTAAGTTCAATTGAATAATGTTCAATTGTAATTAATAGTAATTAGACGATAAAAACATAAAGTTTCAAAAATTTCAATTATTACTTATTATGTACATATAACGGGTTTTTAAGCAATACCTGCACAGAATAAAGTTTTATTCGCGACATATAATTTTTAGACGGTTTAAGATAACTTGGACTTACGTTTTTCTTCTTTTAAGGGTGGTGTGTTGTTGTTATTGTGTTTGATCGTGGAAAAATCTGCTGGAGTCAGTTGTGGTGAAGAGCTGCTGCGTTGGTGTATAACATCGGGGCTATTGTTATTACTGGTCGGCAATCCGCATTCGGAACCTCGCATACGTTTTAATGTATTATTTGTGTCTTCAGCAGATGGTGTAGAGTTGTTGCGATCTCGGCGCAACATTGCGGCAGCTGCCATGCTGCGTTTAAATAGCTGACTGTTAATATGAGATGAAGCAAGTGGCATTTGTGGTGGAGGTGGGGGTGAGCCGGCATTGCGCGAAAACAGTCCGGCATCATCATGAAGCGGTGTATGATGCGAGTTTATTGGGGTGCGTGCACCGGAACCAGCTAGGTTTTGAATTTGCGTCAGTTGCTATTGAAATCAAAAATAAAAGCTTATAACTTCATAATGACTAATGTGAAAAGAGAGCATACGTTGTGGGTTTCTTCAGCTTGCTGTTGTGTCAAACCTGACACACGTAGAACCTCCGCCGTTTTTAGGAAGGACTGTAAGGACTTTTGATGAACGTTAACTTCACCGTGATAAATAAATTCAACCAAAGAGTGTAAGTCAAGAAAATTTACATCTTGTAGCAAAATTACTGGATGTTTGCAGGGAGTACTCTGTAAAAAAATACAAATGTGATCAAAACATTTTGTCAAAGAACTTAACTTAATTAGTAATTTGGAATAAGTTTGCAAAAAAAGTACGTTCGCCAATAACTTTTTATGCGTTACATTACAAATAAACATCGAACACTCTTCGACGAAGTATTTAGAACATTCGGGATGGTGAGTATTTCTGAGTTTTAAAACAGTTGTGGTAGTCAGAAACCTTTATTCACGTACACATAATTGTTCCTGGAGCACTTACGGTTCCAATATTTTGGGGACTAAATTTCGCACTTGAGGGTTTTTAGTGTTTTTAGTGGATAAAAAATCAGTCACTTTTGCCACTTAGCACTTAGTGACAAGTGAATGAATGAGTTTTAATTTTTATTTGACAAAAACAATAATGAAATGTAAAAAAACTCTCTTTATATTTGTGTGAATTAAGTCTAGTAGGGTTTTTATTCCCATCTAAGCAACAAAGTTTAGTGGTAGTGGAAAATATAAGGCATTGAGAGTTGTCCTCACTCTGGTTTTTACACAAATGTAATATGTATCCGTGATAAAGTAATAATAATTCTTTTCTGCTTTGGGTAAGTTGTGTTATCACATGTAATTACTTGAACGAAATTTTAGTATTAAAGTTGTTGCTTTGATATTATTTGGGTCAAGTGGTGGTGATAAAACTCCAAGCCATAAATGTGTATAGGATTTTACAAGTGGTAGACATACATAGTTCCACTAAGCAACAGCCAAAAAGGTTGTTCGATACAAGCCCGTTGAATCCAAAAATAGTTTCCATTTTAACAAATTAGGTTTTTTTTCACGATATATGAGGTTCAACATATCAAAACTCTACTTTTGGATAACGTCATGCATTATCTTAAAAGCACTTTTCACAATTGAATCTTAAATATCCAGGCTTATCTCTTAAGGCTTACATATTTTGAATTATCTAAGAACGAAATCTTTGATAAATAAATTTTCTTCAGATTCCGAGTGTAGGTAAGCTAACAAATATTTACCTTTACAAATACTTTTGAATCAGAACTGAAACTGCAAGTTTCTTATTAAATATTTAGACTTTTCTGCTTAACTTTACACCTCTTTTGCCTTTAGACCCTCAAATGCTTTTATGCAAAATGAATATTTTGTCTGCAGCTTAAAACCTAATTAAAATAATGCTGCAGTTAATTAATTATTCATCTATACAACTTGCATTGTAGAAAAGTCAAGTAGAATTTAACAATAGTCTTGTTGTTGCAGTGACTACCTCATCTCTGGTGGACACAAATGATGGGTGTACGTTCCAAAAGAGATTTCGTCGTCCAGTTGCCAAAAAAGATTTGGAAAGTTTGTTTGCAAGTTCGTTTTTCCTTTTTTCAGAACGTTAAATAATCGTTAATTGTGTTCTTCTGTGTAAGTTTTTTATTTTGGCTGCTATATTGTCAAACAAACGGAACAAAGTAATGCATTTATCTGACGTTTTTTTTCTTGCTTAATATAAGCAAGACCTACATATAATAATGTAGTATAGAAGAAAAGTTGAAAGTTGTATAAAATGAATTAAGATAAAAAGGTAGTACATATCATACAATGCCTTCGTTGTTTTTATGATTAAAACACAAACTTTTAAAAGCTTAGCTTGGCCGAAGTATTTCTCATTTTCCACCAATTGTTCATAAAGGCAATTTTCTTGAGCTATTTGTTACCAAGACCATCTGATTAGATTAGATTAATTGCAATTGTTTACGTGTGTTCTTTTCGCTCAAAAATATAACTCATGCAACACATTGTATGAAACATTACTTTTTTATATTTAACTAGCATTACCCTGTGCGCTTCGCTTTACCTTAACTTGAAAATTTCGTCTTAATTTTTAAAGTGGTCTCTGTTAAAATGCTATTTGGAAAGTATTTTTGCGTGAGGCCATCCTAATAGAAGTTACCTTAGCAGTGCCTCACAATATAGAGACTATGTGGTGTAGATTCGGTGTGAATCGATTAGCCGTCGAAATGATATTTGAAAAATATTTTTGAACACCCTAAATATGTACCCTAAATGAAAGTATTACAACCTTACCTTTGCCTCTTAACGTAAAACACACGTGGTGTAAGTTTCAAGTGAATGGATTAAACGGTATTCGCGAAAACGATGTGCTAAAAATATTTTGATATGAGAGCCATATGTGTCCTAAATAAAGCTTCATACCCTAAGCTATGCCTCTGAGTATGAATGACACATAGTGCAAATTCCATGTGAATCGATTAACTGATCTTCGTGAAAATGATACTTTAAAAATATTTTTGTATGTGTGCCACCCTAAATATGTGTCCTTAATAAAAGTTTCATAGTCTAAGCTATGCCTCTAAGCATAAACGACACATGGTATAAATTCCATGTGAATCGATGAAGTGGTTTTTATGAAAACTCCATTTTAAAAATATTTTTTGTAAGAAACTACCCTAAATAAAAGTTTTGTCTTAGCTATGCCCTTTAATATAAAACCTAAGTGGTGTAAATTCGGTGTGAATCGATTGACCGGTCTTCGTGAAAATGATATTTTAAAAATATTTTTGTATGAGGGCCACCATAAATAAATTTTTTATAGCCTATCACATCCGCCTGATCGATACTAATATACTGCAAGTATTTCATCAAAATAGGCCGGATAGTTTTAGCGTCCATAAGAGACAGCCAGAATAACAGACAAAAACTGAATTTTATACAGTAGATTACTAGCGGTCCCGGCAGACGTTGTGTTGCCTTTTCCGGAAGGTGGCACAGTGTTGTATGAACCCATGCGATCGAGTGTCAAAGCGAAACAGCAAATTTTTCCAGTGAAATTACTTTTGCATGTACCTTTTATATCAAGTTCCATTCATCTGCGTCAGTAGTTGATGAAAAATGATGAATTTGATTTTGAAGGGCGTGTCATCGCCCATTTTTCTAAGTCAAGCTTTGCAAAAACCTTCCATAGACTATAAGAAGCATTTAAAAAACAATTATGAAATTGTCGTGAAAATTCTATTTAAAATATGCTTTTGTAAGAGGGCTGCTCTAAAGTTGCACCCTAAGCAAAAGTTTTGGAGCCTAAGCTATGACTCTTAATACAAAAGAACGCATTGTAAATTCCAAATTAATTGATTAACTGGCCTTTGTGATAATGCTATTTTAAAAATAAGTTTGTATGAGGGCCACAGTAAATATGCACCTTGAATAAAAGTTTTACATCCGAGGCCACTCCTCTTATTATAAACAAAACATGTTGCATCATGTGAATCGCTTAAGTCTTTGTGAATTTGCTATTTTTAAAATGTTTTTGTACGAGGGCCACCCTAAATATGCACTTAATCGAAATAAGATCTGCCATATCTTTTAAGTTATACCAAATTACAGACATAAGCTAAATTTCATAAAAATTATTTGTTTCATGGACTGAATTCAACTAAATAAACGAAAACCATCCTAGATCCAGTTACGAGCACAAAGGGAGCAAAATATTTTCATGCGTTAGAAGCAATAAATTAGGATATCAAAACATTTTTCTGAAATTTTATTTACATTTCGCTATCTGCGAATACTCAAAATATCATCGTCTGAATGCCTTATTTTTTAGTTCCTCAAACGTTTCTTCAGAGCTTCTACCCATCCTTTTCCGAAGTTTCCTAGTAACGCGGTCAGTGGGGTGGTGTGTGACACATTCAATGTGTTACCCTCGACCAAGCGTGCTTGCTGCCCAAATGTAGGATGTTTTATCTTCAGCTACTGAGAGCATAAGGGCAGATATTCGTATGAGGAAAAAGTTGTCTCTGTTTGTATTCACGTGGGGTTTGTCATATTCCACCTAATTGACGACGGGTTAGAGGCCAATTATTTTCTGCGGAGCACAGCAGTTGAAACTTTTCAACATCTGAGTAATCTTTTAATTTTTGCGCAAATATTTGATTGTACGTGCAACGCTGAAGCAGAGTCCATAATTCCACACCTGGCCTTTCTATCAAACTGAAGCACTTGTTATTAAAAAGCTTTCTTCACTGTAGCGGTTGGAATTGTATTTAGTACGACACTCGTTATACTTTTGTGTGCTTAAAGTGGGATGAGAAGTTGTGCAAGAATATCCATAACTTGCATGCTCATCTGCAGCAAACGTCCCTTACCGCCTTAAAGCAGTGGCAGTAGTTGCACAAGAACAAACTTTTTATAGCAACCTAATTAAAATAATGAATCTATTTCAAATTTTGAAAATTTCGTGCACCAATGGCATACATAGAAAGGGTAAAGGGAGATTGACGAAGAAGACGAGTCCTTTGCTCGCTAGGGTTTTGCGCAGCAGCGGCTTTGTTTACATTTCAATACGTGCACGTCGCTGTCGTCAACGTGGTATTTAATTTGAGTTCGCTCTCGTGTTTTGAAGGCAAAAAGTTTCCTCAGCTGCTAATGGATTGCATTACTGCGTTGTGAAATGCAGCAAGCGAACAAATACCAAAATACTAAGCACGAGTAGATCGTTGCCGCATTACAATTTGTTATTCTTTTTCTTACTTAGGACGCCATTATATAATGAGTTTAAAACTCATTTTTTACATACAGTCCATATTAAGAAGAAGAAATAATTCTGAATGTTCGTTAAGTTGGATGGTTAGAACAGGCACGCTCGCATTGCAGCGGCGATATGCCGCCTAATGCATTATTATGAGTAGAAATATGATGGCAAGTGAAAAACATTAACAATTTTCAAATAAACTGCAGTGTACTGCCGTAGACTGACACGCAAATGCGGTATGAGACACAAAAAGTTTGTTCAAATAACAGTCTTTAGTAGATTATTCGTTTCTTGTACATAGTTAAATATTAATTTATAACGTCATAATGCAATCGTAATAGATAAAACAATTGTGATTAAACGACCTGAAGCTATGGTAAGTGCACGACCTCTCTTGGTTTGAATAAATTAATTATAAACTAGTAAGGGTGCTTTCTTTGGCCATGCCAACATTGAAATACTCTACACTGTACATTGGGCCAAAGAGCTTGGTCAATTGTTTAATATTTATGATATCGTACAAATGGTAGTGCCATATTAATAGAAAATATTTCAAAAATTCATCTGGCAAATAATTTTAAATTTGCTGGAAGAGTGATGCGATTATCGGTACTAGCAGAAAAAAATAAAATTTAAAAAAATTATTTTTTTTTGCATAAAATAAGTTTTTTTTAATTCATCTATGAATTGGAGTTTTTTGAACGTGTTCCGTTAAATCTCTCTCTCTCTCTCGTTAATCTCCGTATGGAGAAAAGAGTCTCCACAAAACTCTTACAACTTGCACGATCAGCAGGTAGTGCCTTAATTCTCTCCATCATTTCACGAATTTCTAGAGATTGATGATTTAGAACGGTGGCGTTTTCTGCTACCTTAGGGAGCTCTGGTGATTTCCGCAACATGTGTTTAATCCATTTCTGTTTCCGCTATTTGTTTTGAGCGGAAATCGGATCTTAACGTCTTTCTGTTGAGCGATTCGACATTGGGGATGGCCTTAGGCCACCAAATTTCTTGAAGTATTTTTATAAAAAAAATTTTTTTTATTTTTTATTGGAGTGCTTATGGCATACTAATAATCATGATGATTTTCGAATGCTAATCCTTGGTATCCAATAATAAACTTATATAAATGTTCAAAATTCACACTTGAAACGAATATGATAATAATGTGAATTTTTAGATAATTATATCGATGTTTTATTTCGCTGAATGCGAATATAGAGTCAATTTCATGTTATATCAGCTTTTTAAGATAAATGCATTAATTTTTTCACGTGGCTCCCGGACTCATGTCTATATAAAAACCTATATTCTAATATCTACCCCGATATAACACTTACATCTTATGGCCGAATTCGCGATTAAGTGGCTCAGTGTGCAATCCATTAACAAGTGAGTGTTATAAGTCTAATGTATGTTTCATTAATATATGTAGGTGACTTTCGCTAATAAATGTAATTATATATATCGAAGTTAAAAAATATTAATGAGACGGATTTTACTCAAACAACACATCTCCAAAACAACTACGTATAAAAAATTTAAGACATAGGTACTATTTTGGAAAGCTTACCTTTAGCAAGTCCCGAAAGTATGGACTACATGCTGAAAGTACAACCCTGTGGGCCTTTATACTTCTTCCTTCACATGCAAGTGTCACATCTACAAAATCTTCATCGTCACGCAGATTTTCGAAAGCAGAAGTAATGCTACTTTGGTAATTGTTCCATCGTAAGCAGAAATGTTGTGTTTCATCCATTTTTACTATTTTCCTGGTATATAATAAAAAAACCCCAAATCTACTTTATTCAAAAGAGTTATTGCTTGTTGTTATAAAGTTTATTCTGAAAATAAAATAAGTTTTAAGCCATTAACATTTTTTATTTAAAAGAATTACAAATATAAGTGTTCAGATCAGATATTTTTGATATTTATATGTCTTAAATAGAATACAATTGAAAAATAATAATAAATAATCCAGATACGTGAATTACTTATGTTTGTCCAAAAATTTAATCAGTTGATTAAATAGCCGGTGGTGCAAAAATACATATTTGTGTGTAATGATTTGTAGCTGCTAATAAAATCTTTAGCACTTAATTAAATAGGTAATTTGACGAGCCAGGTATCGATATGCTGCAGAAATTTTGTTCAGGTTCAACTCTCTCGACTGAGTTTCAATAGGTAAAGGATCATTCAACAGGGTGTAGTTTAGAGGTTCGTACCATTTTTGAACTGCCAACATCCAGCTATCATTGAGATGACTTTTGATAAAACTAGTTTAGGAGGTTATTAAATACGGATCGATACACACTTGCACAATATGTAGAAATAATGAAAATTCATAAAGATGTAGTGAATATCGAAAAGTTTTAACGTCTGAGAAAGGTTAGCGATGTGAAGACTCCTACTCGTATTCGTGTTCCCAGGTTTGCTGAATACATCGTCCACGTAGCTGAGAGTTTGGCTGAAAACGTAGGTGTCTCCATTCCTAAACGATAACAGGATTTCAGTCTATCTGCAAAGCTTATAAGGTTGAGTTGGGACAAGAATTGAAGCCAGCAGATCCCGTACAACATCGTACTTTCGCAATTGACTCAAAATGTGGTGATGTGTATCTGCCCAAAATATATTATTTCCTTAATTTGACAATAATAAAATTACTTAAGGGGTCAACCTAGTTTGTCAACTTCAAGAAATCGATTGTGTTTACGATTTCGAAAGTAGACCACTTCCAACCAAATATTCCTCACATCTATGGGAATGAGCATGAAACAAAATCAAGCCAAAATTTTAATTTCTTCTATTATTTTAAACCGGCATATTACCCAACAAATTCTCATTTTTCGAACAATTCTGCTTAAACAGCCGCCATTTTAGCATTCTTGCATAAAATTTAATAATCCTGGTTCAGGCGATAGCCAATGTCATACTTAACCCACATTTTTTTATATTTGTGTTTCAGACGATTCCTTGCTGCAAAATCACTGGCCAATGCAAGACTACGTAGATCGCACTATTTTGTATATTTATAAATATAATTTAAAATGAATTAAAAACTTTTTTTCGTGCATTCAGGAGTGCATTTATTGATACTGAAAAGAATTATAATCAAGTCTGCTAAGGGGGTTGGCATACTAAATTCTGAGGTTAGCCAGCACTTTTGTCCTATAATGTTCTTGTACCGAGTTCCACTATTTCACTTAGAAAACTTTTCTCACTGTCCAAATTTGATGTCATTAATTAAGTCAGTCAGGAAGAATTGTTTTTTTTTTATAATGCCTTAAGATCTAAAGAAATGATTTTCCTATAAAATGATGCCTACATATTCAAAGGATTATTTTTTTCAAATTCCATGATTTTGAGATGAACCATTTTGCCTAGGCGTTAGTTTTCATTGAGTCAGCACAGTGGATTTTTCATAGATGTGATTTCTTGGGAGTAACAAACTTTTCGAATTTGAAACTATAAAGAACATAAATAAATTCGATATCAAAATAGAATTTCAATGAAATTCACATTAGAAAACTGTCTTAACACAACTGTGTTTGCCCTTGGTATAACTTAATATATAACCCAAACTTTTTGACAAAGTTCAACTGGAGGGTTTGATGATCAAAGTTATATTTTTTTCTATTTTCGCACTCAAAAATACTCTTTTAACCACATATGTACATACATATCAATAGTTCGAGAAATCGCGGCTCTTGATTACGTTTAAGGAATCATAAAAAAATATATTTTGATACTCTGCTGCAGAATTTATAACTTCATATCACAAGTAAGCGTAGTAGCACAAAGATAGCTTTAATTTGAGATAAATCTTAACTGGAGTTTGCTATCACAATTTTTTGTAACGTGATTTTGAATTTGAAAAAAATTATAAGAGGCCATTTCAAAAGTGTACTATGTTTTATTTCTCTGAAAGAACAGAAAAAATAATTAAAAGTTCGGGACTACTTTTCTATGAATAAGACTAGTTTTCGAGTAAATAGCTTATGAAGTTCCGGAGTTACAAAAATCGAACATATACATAGTTAAAAAGGAAAACAAAGATATTAAAACTTAAGAGGTTAGTGTGTCAAAATGAAAATCGTTGTAACTTAACTAAGCGACGATTTTGGGCAGCTAGAACCGAATGCGGCGTTTGTTTATTCCATCATGACAGGTTATTTTTAGTTTCTACTTTATTATTTAAAACAAGCATAAGAATCGATTTTTAAAAAAATAAATGAAATCTTGATAATTTCTCTCTTTGACTCAACAATCATTTTTGTAGTAAAAATTAAATTGCCAAGAGAACTACGTTTAAAAAAAAACTTTATTCCAAGAGATAAGGGAAACCTACTACACACTATTTAACCAATTCGAAGTGCATATAAAAATTGTTTCGTAGTTGCTGTTATATTCTTAGAGTCAATACTCATGTATTAGCAGCTGGCATATCTCAAGGTCTTCTAACTCACGGTGGCCCTTAAGAAAAAAAAGTTTGATATAAATGAATCTTAAAATGGGTTCCACAGAAAAGGTTCAACACATCCGTAAGATAAATATCTACAAAGAATATAGTCTTGCACTCTCCACTTTGCGAGATATTCGAAGTCAAGGACAACGAAAATAATTTTCTTGTATCATTTGGGTTCCTATGGAGATTGATACAGTTTGGATGATAACTGGAGATTTTAAAATATCTTACAAAAAGGTTTTGACAATTTTTTCGATACAACCTAACCGTTGCTGTCGTAGAGCGTAGACAACAAATGCGCTTAATATCTTTCTTCACGGTGCTCCTCAGACTTTAAATGTCAGAAACCTACTTCACTTTGACTAGCATTCGGCTATCAGTAGGGCAATACCAGATTTCTTTTCAAACCAAAATAAAAATTCAATAATAGTTAGGCCATTTTTGAAAAATCACGATGAACCACAATGGGTGAGGAATATTTAACTTTGCAGGCGTGATAGGAAATTAAAAAATGACCTAAAATAAATTATATAAATTCATGTCTCAAGTTAATTCGTATTTTTATGAAAAAATTGATTATCTTTTTAAAAAATGTGCCAATGATAGAACCTTCAAATCTCGATCCTTGATCTAGACGTTATTATTAAAAACAGATGTTTCTGTTTTATTTATTTAACCTCACTTCATTTGACCGCCGAGAACATACAACTATTTTGGCATTCATCTTTCACCCTACGCTTTCTGTTAGCCGTTTTTAGACACCGTTTTATCAAACTTTTTTGAATTGAAGATCACCGTGAGTCGCTATCACAATTTCCAACATATTATTTTTTTATAGCATTTCAAAACTATATACATTTATTAAACTATACAAAAGCAGCAAATGCAAAAGCAAAAATTTTCACTTGCAGAGAGAGGGAGAGAGACACATAAACATTCACTCTCACTTTCTTATCTAACAACTTAGCGCAATGCTTTGTGCATTGGTTCATAATACGCGATTGCGAGTAGCAACGATGTTTAACAATTTTTGCCAAAAACAATTTTTTCGAACAAAACGAATTTAAGATTTAGTTTTTGAATTATTAAATAAATATGTATATGTATGTGCAGATTAACGGTAAGAGAAATAGGAGCATGGAAATTGCAAGAAGAAATTTTGCTTCTTACCTATTGGAAATTAATCGCTTATATTTTTGTCATTAGTGACTATTATTTTTAATTTTTTTTTTTTAAACGAATTTATGACGATTTTGTATTACATTCAGATTTTTTCATGAAATATTTTTTTTCACATTAGTTTTATGTTATCATATTGCACTTTCGTATTTTTTTATTTTTGTTCATTTTTTGTGGAGTGTAGAAACGAACTTCTTGAATAGAATCTATACACTAATTAGTTGTCAGCAAAGTGACCGAAGAGGCCAGTCTGAACTAAGCCGAAAAAACACGCGTTTGTAAATTCATCTGCTGACCTGACCAACGTTAAAAAAGCGCATTAAGCAACTGCCAAAAAACTATCCAAAAAATTCACATGAACCGACTAGACTGCGACTGCGACCGTCTACTTGAGGGTGTGTGCTTAATTTCTTGTTTCATTTTATTCATTTCGCTTCATTTTTTATATATTGTTAATTTCTTTTTATTTGTTTATTAGATTTTGTTCAGTTTTTGGTATTTTTGTTGTTGCCGGTTCTGTGTTTTTAGTGAGTTCTGCATTATTTTGTATCGCAACCTGCGAGATATTCTTTCGATTTTTAATGCGAGTATATATACGTATATGCATTCCTACTTTGCAGTCAGAAGACCAGTATAAATTTGGAGACTCACAAACACACTGACAAGGAACACGACAAGAACAACAACATTAACAAAAAATTCTATTCATGCATATGACACAATAAGGGGCTTCATTTAAATAAGTAAAAATAAACTGGGATTTGAGTATAGATTTACAAGCTGTGCAATAAAAACAAAGTTAATGCAAATGAGCTAATGATTTGAGCACTATTGACAGTTTTAATAACACCTAGTACCACTTCTATTACTTGACTATAATGCCAAAGGAAAACTAAAATTACAAAGTTCATCTAATGAAATTCTCCAAAAAAAATCCAATACCTTTTATGCGTCTATACATTTCTCTAATATGAATTTCCTTTTTTGTGATATTAATGCTTTTGTAAAATTCGTAATGAACTTTCAAAATTAAGTACTCAACCTGAGTAAGTTAGTCAATTTCACATTTGCCTTACGCTAAAGTAAAATTGTATTATAAGATCTCCGAAAAACGTCAAAAGGGTGTGTTTATCAAAAATGCACATACTTAGTGCATTTCCCATTTTATATGAATTCCCTTACACGTTACAATATTTTGTGCATATAACATGGTGAGAAATAAAACGACTCCAATTTTTTTGTTTCTTTTTTGCAAGTAAAGATTTTAATAAAGAGTGTGTTTAGATAGTTAGACGTTCACGTCATATTAAGCTTACTGCAGAAGATATTAATTCGTAATACTAAATAAGTTAAAATTTTCCAGCAATGTGATTTGCATTTCTTCTTGCTTAACCATCCCTTGATCAACCTAAAACCCTAAAAACTGATCTTTACTTGATTGTGTCGTTTTGAAAATAAAAGCACACCCTGAAATTGCAGTCCACGACTTAATCTTAAACTAAGTTTAAAAAAAATCCAAGCAAGCACAAACATATCGCAAAAAGTAGCAAAAAAAATATAGCATTTAAGTATGCGTGCTTGTCTGGGAGAACGGAAACTACAATATATTGTAGTTTGTTCTCTCGTCTCTTAATTTTTTTGTTTTTTGCTATTTTCAAGGTTGTTGTTAGTATTTTTGTGAGCAGTTTTTCAATATTATGCGTCAAACTTGGATTCTTAAAAAAGTTTACTTTTCTCAGAAGTATGTACACGCTTGGATTGCACTTTTGAGTCATAGTTCGATCCTGCACTTGGATTTGTGTTGAACTTTGCCATACGTTCTGGATTTCCCGAAACGTCCCGATTTTCGGCATCCATTCAAATATCTTGCCCAGATATAAAGCCATAACTTTTTTTCAATTATAGCATAAAATTTTTGTTTGCTATTGACCTATATATATATGTTTGTACAGATCATAAAAGAAATAAAGTATGTGCCCTAAAAGTTAAAAGCGTGGACTACTTAAATTTAATCGGCAGAAATAAAACGGAGGCACTATGATATTTCAGTAGGATAATGCGGCTGTTCATACAGCGAAATTTAAATTTCAAAACTACCAATACTGCCCTCACTAGTGCAAAAGCCGTACCTATCTCAAAAATATTTGTATCCTGGATTCTTATGCCATCGTATAGCTTAAGAAATTACTGATCTAATAAACTACGCCAAATGCTGGTATCTTAGTTCAAGCCTATAAAAAATCTCCTAAGTCAACTTTTACACACAGAAACTCTTGACGAAACGTTTCCTTGTTTGTTAGCAAGGGGGAATAAACGAAAGGGTGGTGTACATAACTTTTCGTTCATGGAAATTCTCTTTCATTCTGTTCGTTCGCTGATATTATGCTTTGAATTTACGTTTGTTTGACATTTTCAAACACAAACAAATTCTAGTTTTCGTGTGTAAACGCAGAATAAACTCACAAAAACTCGAATTTCTTTGTGTAAACGTTGACTGAGGGAACTTTCCTATCTCAATTTTAGAGGTATTTCAACAAATTGACTTAAACAAAACATCAATTTTCTAGAAACGAATTTTTTTAGACACGGCTTTAATGCTACTGAGGGACGTAATGGTAGTTTTTATATATAAAAATCTTCAAAATCAATAAAGTTTTTATAAAGTCACAATGGTACCTCTTAGGCTTGGAATAATTTATTGATGGATTTGCAACAAGTTGATGAAAGGTACAAGTACTGTGGCATAAAGTGTCATAATTCAACAACCCATCGACCAATTCTAGTGAAATTTGCTTCGGAAAGGAGAAACTGCTCATAGAACATATATTATTTGTGTAGGTGGTGTTGGGGACATTGTTTTAGTTTCTTTTTAGCTTTGAGGATCTTGTGGAAGCCAAAGCTTAAAAGTTTTACAGTCGTAATAATAAAGCCCGACTATAAAATCGCTATTTTTAATTAGAACGATTTTCTAGAAGCTACAGGGTGTTTTTTTTAGAGGTTTGTTTTTCGAATGGAGATAAAACTGGCATTTTATGGTCAAATCTAGCAATTCTAATGTCATTTATGTTCAGTTTGGTTTGCCATTTCATCATGAACAGGTTGACAAAAGAGCAACGCATGCAAATCGTGCAAATTTATTTCGAAAATAATGGTTCAGTTCGCGAAGTTTACCGCAAGCTCCGTCCATTTTATGGTCGACATAATCGTCCATCAGAGCAATTAATTCGGTTAACCATGGATCGTTTTCGCACTACGTTTACTCTATGTGATAATACGCATCCGCAGAGACGTCGAACAGTGCGCACCGAAGAAACAATTGCCGCTGTAGAGCAAAATGTTGAAGAGGACCCGAATGAATCGATTCGCCACCGTGCACAGCAATTGGAGCTTTGTCCATCAACTTTATGGAAGATTTTGCGCAAAGATCTTGGCTTGCGACCTTACAAGATCCAGCTTGTGCAAGAATTAAAGCCGCGAGACCATGCAATGCGTCGTGATTTTGGTGTATGGGCCGAAAATGAGATTGATCTCGATGCTGATTTTCATCGCAAAATTTTGTTCAGTGATGAGGCTCATTTTTGGTTGAATGGCTACGTCAACAAGCAAAATTGCCGCATTTGGAGTGAAGAGAATCCACATGAGACCCTTGAGACGCCATTACATCCACAAAAACTGACTGTTTGGTGTGCTCTATAGGCTGGTGGAGTCATTGGGCCATACTTCTTCCGAAATAATGCTGGAGAGTCAGTTACCGTTAATGGAGACCGGTATAGAGCCATGATAACCGACTATTTTGTTCCCGAATTGGATGGCATGAATGTGGATGAGTTGTGGTTCCAACAAGACGGCGCTACATGCCACACAGCGCACGTCACAATTGATTTATTGAAGGAAACATTCGATGAGCGCATAATTTCGCGGAATGGACCTGTCAATTGGCCACCAAGATCGTGTGATTTGACACCATTGGATTATTTTCTTTGGGGATATGTGAAGTCGCTCGTCTACGCCAACAAACCAGAAACGTTAGGGGACTTGGAAGCCAACATTCGTGGCGTTATTGCCGACATACGGCCCCATATGCTCGAAAAAGTGGTTCAAAATTGGACCTGTAGAATTGGCTTTATTCGAGCCAGCCACGGCGGCCACATGCCCGAAATCATATTTAAACATTAATGGCATAAAATTATCCTTCCAATAAAGCCAAATTGATGGACATTAAAACGATTTTCTTGTGTTTTATTTCAATTCGAAGCTCTATACCTCTAAAAAAAACACCCTTTAGATACCGGCTAAGTTTTCATATGAATAAAAACAGATTTTTCAAAAGTCCGGCGAGAAGGCACGAAATCTGTTAATGCTGTACCAAATTCAAAAGATTATTGAACTGTTATTTCATAATTTGCTCTCGCGGAAAATTCAGCATCACTTGAGTTTACCAAAAATGCCTACCATGCAGGAAATTGTGCAGCTTTCTGAACTATTCGGCTGCATTTTTTGCTGCTTTATACCATAGTTCGCTCAATAATTCGTTGAGACGCAGCAGTATGTCGACCATAAAATGCGCTTAGGGATCTTTGAGCTTGGAGAACTGAACAAACGATTTTTGAGCAGACTTTCAAAATTTTTTCATTTTTGAATTCACCTTTTACCAGGAAGACGTTGCAGTAGGACTTATTTGTGGGCAGTTTTGCGCCCTTTCGTTGTTTAATAAATCATACCACAAATGTTATAATAGTTTTTTAAGTGGAAGCTGGGGAATTCAACTTAACTCTTGTGATGCGATCGAAAACCGCTGAACAAAAAAGGGCTGGTTTCGATAGTATATGTATCTACTTCCCTGCTTCCGCTTTGCCCTATTATCTAAGACACCCTGTACGTCATTAAATTAATTACTCAAGAGTCTCAAATTTCCAAATATGTATGCATGAATGTATATTGAATGTAAAACGAAGCTAAGCGTCTATTGCAACTTTATCAGACAGCTTTATAAAAAGACCAAAGTTGTATTTATTTACTTATTTTTCCCGTCAGTTCTTAAAACTTATTCATCATTTTTTCACCAGCAAAATGTTTCTCTGCTAATGCTGAGTCGCAAAATTCTGTTCATGTATGTGTCTCTTGTGAGCATGTATTTGGATCGCATGTCGCTCTTTTCTTGGATTGCCCGTTTGAATTTCAACTGTTGAGCGTCGTCTTTCCATTTAGTTCTCTTCTATGAATTTGAACTCATTTCTATTGGTTTCGACGGCAGCGTCGTCTATGTTTGCTCAGTATCTACTCGTTCGCTTTTTGCTAATGTGGCCTTCACCTTAACCTAGTCGCTCAGTGTCGGACATTCGGTCATTTACCTCGCCAATTCGCAATGGTGTGCGACAGACTGACTGAGCTGTTGCTGTTGCTGTTGCTGTTGCTGTTAGTTCTAATGCGGTTGTTTTTGTTTTTGTTATCGAATGTGATCACAAAAGAGTCGGGTATGCATTTGTTGTTTTGATGTTTCGATTTTAATTTAGAAATAAATTTTGCTTTTCATTCTTAATTTGGGAGTATTCATTGCATTATTTTAATAGTTGTTCATAAATCTACAATCTTTAACCAAAACCCAAGACTCAAAAAAATTATAAAGTGATTCCATTTTAACTCCATTCTCATTTGTAACTTTACTTTTTTTGGTAAATCATTTTCCTAAGTTCTAAGTTGAAGAATTTCAAAGAGTTACATAGCGGGAAATTGCTATTGGCAAGGCATTTATGGAACTTGCATTTGTGTTTTCATTTGTCATTATTTGGATTATGAATTTTTGTATGAGTTTGTTCAATAATTTTACATGGGAAATTTTTTAGTTTGTTCCCGTTATATGGTACAGGAAAACGCTTAAGTAATTCTTAAAAACCTGAACCAGATCCCGCCTAATTTTGCACAGTGCATATTGCTATGGAAGCGGGTTACGAAATTACGCCCACATATACTCCAATTAAGTGAATCAGATATGGGGAATTTTTCATTTCAAAGGCATGCAACAATTTAATCCTAAGATACCTGGTATTCAGAGACATACCGAGGAAACGACTAAATCGAAAGCTTTTGGCCCTGCCTTTCCAAAGAAGCTCCGCGTTTCTAGCGGGAAAATGCGATTGTTTCACTAATTTGAACGCTTACGGAAAGAAAAAGGTTCTCCAAAAATATAAAACAAATGTTAAAAAAGGCTTTATTCGCCGCGGACCCTGCTGACTCACTTTATGGACCTGCTGATATGCATTGTACATAGTAAAACTAGAAATTTTTCCCTTATTCTCCCACAGAAAAGATAGATGTTAACAAAAATATTTAAATATTTATTATTCTTAGGTTGAACAAAACAAATATTATTTCATAGATAACAAATTTATTTTATATTGCTAGTAATAAAATTTAGATCAGAGGATGAAATTAATTCAGTAAACTGATTAATTCGATTAAAGACACAAGATTATGGACTCTGTGAGCTATATCATTATTTTTGTGATTCCATTAACTGATGGTCCTAACTTTTTTTTAGGGAAATTGATAGTTGATTTAAACTGAATTTGAACTCATTTCTATTGGTTTCGACGACAGGTTAAATGCAAATAAAATTATACATACAAAATTGCAATATTAATTAACTCAAACTCCTCGTGTAACGATTCAACTAACACGTTCAAAGATAGGTGAACGTTATATTAAAATAATTTAAATTTTACAAAAAAAAAAACATACTTTATTACAATAAAAGGCTTTGATAAAAATCCAAAAATTTTAGAAAACATAAAACTTTTTATTTGGGTCGAAAAGCACCTAAAAGTAGATTTTCGAATAATGTAGAAGTGCGAAAAGAACTATTGATATGCCGTTAAAAAAGTAGAGCTTTCAACTATTAAACTTGTGTTGAGTTCTATAAACATATATTTTAGAATTTTTTTGAAATGACATAGAGAATTAAGCCTTAAGCCAACATTCTGGACACCCTATATAAAAAAAGTTTTCTACTACGAAGCTCTTTCTAAAATAGTAATTTGTTACGTTTCGAAAAGTTTTCTCATCTGAATATAATTCTTTTTGAACTACTCAAACTAGTAGAATGAAACTACGCGTGCCAATAGACTTGAAAACAAATCTCTTTTCAATGCTACTCATCGCAAATAGTCTCAGCTATTGACTCTCAAATGCTAGTTTATGTCTAGGAATCTCAACTACAAAAGTTGTGTAAAGAGCTTCAGCAAAGAGCGAGGTGCTCTGAAACTCACAGCAAATCAACTCTGTGGTGAAAAACTAATTTTTTAAGTTAGATTTCATGGAAATTCATTAGTTTTCTAGTCGATCGCGCGGCGCCTATTCAGTCGATCTTTGGTAACTCGTAGGAAATGTCGCGTTGTAATGTTTAACAAAAGTTACAAGAATTGGACCGACATTTTTAAGCGCGTTATCTCCGACAAAAGTTTGTGTTGATTTAACGGTTCGTTTTCCAGTTCGTCATTATTTTAACATTGAATTGAGTGTTTTGCTTTTTTGTGACTACTACAGGAAATAATTGCAGTCGAGGGCTTTGAACCTGCGATAATTGCGTCGGAGAGAAGTTTTACGCCGCGTTACTTTGTACGATCTACTCGTTTCATTACGGGTGTCTGTGTTGCCAAAGCTAAATACAAACAAATATTTGTATATGACCACATAATTTGTACATATAGTATATAAAGTCATTTTATTAAGAGTGTAAAGTGTACTGGACTGATTTGACGTTATGTGAATTGCAGTTTTTCTAGCGCATTAAATACGCGCTGCTGTCTGTAAGTGTAGAGTGCGTTACCCCCTGATTATTTTGGATGAATTTGTGCAATTGTGAAATGTGCTTGTTGTTTTCGTTTGTCGACTTGAGTGTATTTTTGCTTAAGTAAGCAGAAATTAAACAACGTCGTTATCAAGCAAAACAGATTCGATTGCTTTTTTTCCACATTTTGCTAAAAAATTCACTTTATTTCGGAGTTTCTTCAACTTTTTAATACAAACATGTGCTAAATTGAGAAATCTGCATACAGATAAGAACCTCATTCGTATTTGTGTGGGTTGGCGTACGAATATGTTTCTGGTTTGTTTAGAATTGCTACTGCCAAATGAAAGCGACACAAAACGATCGGCTAGCCATTGTTTATTGAATTGGTCACGCATTTTAATTTATGTACATACATATGTAAGTATGTATGTACCTACGAGCAATATGGCAACAACTTAAAATTAGGCAAAAAATTGTATCTATCGGATGTGTATTTGTGTGCATGGTACATATAAGTGTAGCCACGTTTGTGCAAGCACCGATCGCAATTGTGCTTATAAAATGAAATTGAAAAAATGCGCTACACGACGATCTTTCATATTGCAAAGTATGAGCTTTCGGGTAGGGTGGTGGCGAGATGCGGGCAGAGAACTTAACGCAACAAAGACAAACGCATTTTCAAGTTTGTAGTCGTGTGCTTTTCATTTGCTTTGAATGTTTCCAGTTTATTTATTTATTTCGCCGTTTTATTAGCATTTCTCCCCGTTCTGCAGCCGTTGTCGTTGTTGCTGGAAACAGAAATGCAGAGGTTAAGAAACTTTTTGGGTTTAATAACTTTGCACAAGGTTATTAGATAAAATGTATGAGTGTAAAAAGTTGTACTTGCATAGCCGCAATCGCTTCGGTGCTAGAACTGATGCCAAGGGTACAGAGAGAAATACCATAATAGATATCGCTAATCAATATGGATGACGTACCGAATAATGGGTAAGTCAAAGGCACTGAAAGCTTCATTTATAACAATTTATACCCAAACGAATAAACGTTTTAAAAGTCATTTCGTCGTAAGACCGTAAGATTTTACATTATGTTGAGCTAAAAATTCCACTGCTCAATTTTGCAACCGTTCTCAAAATATTTTGGTTGAAAATGAAATATCCCTATTTTTCCCAAAATTTTCTACTCTGTTCGGTAGAAATCAATATAAACCACGTGTTTACTGATTTCAAGCGAAGTTGTTATTGTGAAAACAATTGACGATAAATTCAATTTTCTTTAATCTGATTTCATTTTATTACAATTTGATAAATAGAACTCGTGAAAACTACCATTAAATGGAACTTTCTTGTCTTAAGTCGACAAACTTTTTTAATCTCTTTTCATAAGATTGGGTAAGTCGGAAATATTTGTATTATTTGTAGAGTCAAAGTTAATATCGTGATTAAAACAAATCCATAAAAATTAATTTCAACCTTAAGTGAAATAGTATTGTTTTGACGAAGTCCTTCTAAATTTATCAATGGTATGCATTTTTCTTATGAATGTAGAAAAACTCTACTTTAAGTCGTCGAAAAATTCAACCATAATAGTATATTTTCCATGTAGCTATTTGTTATTAGAACGTTAACTTATCTGCCGACTTGCTTAACCGATAGCTTTTTTTTCGACCCAAAGTTTGTATGAAATATAAACTTTAATTATTTAGGTTTTCGACTGATGAAATTGAAAATATCTTTTGCATCTGTTATTGTGTTGTGCTGTGTTGTGTTGTTGTTGTGTTGTTGGTGCAGATTTGTTATTTTACTTATAGCTTTTACTCGAAAAATAGTAGATCCAAAAAAAAAAAAGTACTAGGGCTTTTTCTATTCAACAATTTCAGAGCTTTTGAAAATAAAAATTAAATAATCTGAAAAAATTCTGATGATTCACGGAGATAATTTTTTTAGTGCACTTTATTTTTTCTTTAAAGCTCATAAAATAATAAACAAAACAGTGTAAAGTTTTTTTTTGTGCATCTTCAAGATTTCGAGTAAAGTGATAATTTTTATGTAGTCAAAAAAATAATTTGAAAAAGGAAAAATTAACTGCTCGCTAACACGTTATACTGGGCAAAAATAAGAAATTTACGTTAAAAACTCTTTTTTTATTCAGTATGATTAACTGATAATGAAGATACAGTGCGGCCTCGGTCACCGCAAATAATAAAAACCAAGTCTATTGCAATAACCGCGGAAGTTGCAATGATGGAGTCAGAAATTCCTAGGTACGCGAGTGTAGATATTGAATACGAAATAATCTGAAGTATAATAAACGTCATTTATTCGCTGAAGAAGCCAATTGCATAAATATTTTTCCATCTTGGGGTACTCACGAACTCGGTTTAAGAACGGAAATACTACAGAGCATACTCAAACGACATATGTTGCACTAAGCGAGGTAGAATTTGTTTGAAAAGTTGCACATGCTGAGTCTGTAATGAAAGACATCTACAGGTTGCGATAATTGAGAAGCTGCATCTATCGAGGGTTGCGTTGACCGAGGTCGCACTGTACTTGGAAAATAACATACAGTTACATATACATATATTATTGTCATACATACATACATGCATATGTACAATGTGTAAAAACTATATCAAAATTTTGATTTGCACTGATCATACAGTTTATACTGCCCTCAGAAGCGAAATGGGCGTTTCAGAAAAAAAATCATATTCGTGGTTCTTATGGCATTGAATAGCTTAAGAAACTAAGCTTCTCAAGAAATATGCCAAATAACGATATTTTAGTTCAAACATATACGGTATCTCCTAAGAGACTTTCCTCTATCTCAATTTTACCGCAAATTTCTAAGCGGTTTAGACTTATACCAAGAATTCGCAGGTAAATAGTGGTGTATTTGAATACACTGAACATAGTCACAAACAAAAATTTGAAAACTAAAGTTTTGCCTCCACCAAAGAAGAAATCTACTCGAACCGGTATATCACAAACCAAAAAAGAAAACATTTTGAAGTCACTTCACCATCTAATAGCAGAAAATAGAATGTCCTTATGAAGAGAACTTCCTACTTTTAAGGCTACATTTTATATAATTCTTCTTATATACTTGAAGAAAGTGTAATTTCTAAAAACATAATTTGATTCTAGTTTTTATTTAATTTTATCTGTATTTTATGCGATACAAAATTTTATGAAAGTTTTAATGAGAAACCTTACGTAAAATGGCGCATCTATATTTTTAAAGCTATAAATACTCAGAGAAATGGCAGTATCGCATGAAAAGGGTATAAACATCGGGGATTTCGATATTTTGCCTAAATAAATATTAAATATCCTTTAATTATAAATAGTCTGCCATAAATAAATTAAAAAATTCGTAAAGAAAGCGAGAAGAAAGCGGCATTTACAAAACATCAATTTTCTCTAAACGCATTTTGTTGAGATGCGCCCATTTCGCTTCTGAGGGAAGTATAGGTTTTTGGCAAATAATTTATAAGCAAAAACAAAATAAAAATTCCACATGAGGACATAAAACCTGATACAGACCAATTGCGCAGCAACAAGTCAATGTGGATTTTTATAAACTACTTTGTTTAGCTTACATTCGCGAATGTTGGCAGTCTATTTCAAAACACATATTTTACGACGTACCCATCAATTTTCTGTTTTGTTGTTTTATCATTTGTCCTTGGAAACTGTTTTCGAGAAGTTGCAGTTGCAGTTGCAGTGCATCAGACTAATGTGTGCTGTTGCTATTTATCTGTCCTTGAGAAAAACAAACGAATACATCTATACTTGAATCGTATTTGCACAACTTCCATTTATATTCGTTTTTTATATACTCGTACATATGTAAGTGCGACAAAAGCACAACGAGTTAAAGCAAGACAAGGTGTGTGGCGTATGATAGATTAGACTGATTCGATTTTTTTGATTTCTGGACACTCTAATCTTGTTACTATCGTCGAACAAGTGTACTAAATTGCACACTCAATTATTTTTAGTAATAGTGGTCAAAATTCCTTGTCACTTAACTTATCACTAAATGTTTATTGAAAGTCAAATCACTTTATCACTAAAAATTTATTGCTAATGGAGTTCAAATTCCACTGCCACTATATACATGTCGCTAAAAAAATTTGTGGAGCTATTATTATCTGAGAGGAGACATATTGAATTTCCTTTACCTTCAAATATTTTTAATTAGAAATATCTATTGGGAGCAAACTTCCGTTCAACTATTCCATTGAAAAATATTTTTCTACAAAAAAATTTAACTTGAACTTACATGTGTGTAGTCCAGTCAGTGAAGATTTTTGCGTTGGAAAAGGTGGAGGAAGGTAATTTTAACATATGTTTTTTAAGTCGAAACCTTTACAAAAAGATGCTTTTTCGAACTTATGCAAGGTCAACATTGTGGCAGCTCGTTTCAAAAGTGCTCAAACGACAAACTGTAACCATACTACAAAAGAATTGAATATATAGAGATTCGTCATGACCGAAGTTTGTAATTGATTATCGATGTTAACACATAATTTGTAAGCGCAAAATTTCGCATTGTCAATGACAGAACAAAACCTACTTCTCTCACTGATTGAATACGAACATTCGTGCAGGCCGCCAAGCTGTTTATGTCAAGGAAAGATTCCAAAACAGTGTTATATACTAGGTACTAGGGACTTATGGAAGCACAGTCTGGAAAAAGGGAGTAATTGCGCAAGTGACTCTTTTAAAAATGGCATTTTCATCTTTAACAATCAATTTTGCAGAAGTAGGTTGCTTTCATCTGCTTAAATTAGCAAATATGTAAATATTAAAGTATATTGCATCGAAATTTTACTTAACAGATAGTTAATTAACTGTGTAAACTAAAAGTGGAAATGTGTAGTGATTTTTGGCATTTTTTGATATAGGAGGAACATGGGAGGAATCGGTAAAAAGGCCGAAAACCGCGTTTCGCAATATGTGAAGAACGACCCCCGACGTAAGTTTTTGTAACATTTGTCCTTGTAAACTGATTACGAGAAGTTGCAGCGCATCCGACTACTGTTTGCTATTATTGTTTTTTTGCCAAACACATTCATGAACATGCATATTCAGAGGTATGTAAGTTTGTATAAGCAATGTATAATTCCAGCCTATTGCATTTTTCGTTTTATGTTTATGACAGACGTCCTTGAGAAAAACAAATGAATACGCATACATATTGTACTTGTGTTGTATTTGCACAAGTTACACTTTTATTCCTTTTTCATATAAGTCCTACAAAAAATAAAGAGTTATAAATAAGACGATTGGTGTGGGGCACATATGTAGAAACAATAGACTGCTTACCGCAAAAAAGACGTTTCTGACAAATCACAAATATTTCAGGAAAGAAGAAAAACATTGAGTGTTTTGAAGCTGTTACTATTGGAAACACGAATAAATATAGTGATTTTAAATAATAAATCCAGCAGTTTTCTATTAAAACCTGCAACATTTTTTTGGCCTACGTCTTGAGCGGTCGCCACATCGCGACCAGTAAATTGTAATAAAATCAAATATTTTTTACGGACATATTCTTTGATTTTGTGAAAAAATTTATTTCCGTTTCTAGGCAAATATTCGATTTTGTTGCAGGCGAATTTCCGACCACTTTTTCAAAGTTTTTAACGAATATAGAAAAGTATTGACAATTTTTTCATGAAAACCTATTTTTCTTTATGTATAGCTAATAATAAAGCAAGTTTTGTTCTCTATTATTGAAAGATTAAACTAATTTTATAGTAATTTTTCTGCGCTAACTGGGGTAATCGTTATAAATTTGAGATATAAACAGGAGTAAATTCACTGTGCGCATGAAAAATGTTCATGAAATTCAATGAATACGAGTATATAATAGAAAGCTTTTTTGTAATTAGCATAGAAAAAAGATTTTCAATATCCGACAGGCATCTTCTAAAAAATAAATTGAAAGTTAAAATTTTCCATTCTAATCCAAAGTTATTTTTGTCCACAAGTCAAATTATAAAATTGCTTAGGGCCTGTGAGTCCTCTGATATAAATAGATCCTAAGTCCTTATTGCATATTTTATAAAAATTGTAATCTATTTTCACTAAAACTCTGAACAAATCGAAAAAAGTCCCCAATGAATAATTTCGATAGGCATTTTGAAATGTATAGTTTATATTTCACCATATTAATTTCTATATTTTCGAATAGAGGAACAAGTTTTTTAAATGTTTTCCGATCGCTCCACCCTAGTGCCATTTCATTACATTTATGAACGGTACTTAAGCAGTATGTCTTCTTTTTATTTTTGACACAACAAAAACGTTGTAAGGTTAGACATCATTAAGGTATCATGTGATCCTAGGAAGCCCTACATTATCGTATGTCACATGCGAACATATTGTTGCTGGATTTATTGGTAGCTTCCTTTTTCTTATGTCTCGCCTTATATACATAAATATATACTTACATGCTCCCGTATACAGAGTAAAATTCTGTCAATGCAAGTGTGTCGCACACTTGTATAGAGTAGGTCAATTGGTGTATTTTTACACAAGCTTCACAGCCTTCCCCCATGGCAGTTAATGCGTTCACGCGTTGCATTCGCAACCGTATATCACCAAACTGCAACCATGAAAGATCAGGCAAAAACTACATTCAAGTTCGTTCGGTTTTGTATTATTTTTTGTATGGCCTTACTTACACGTACATATGTGCGAGTCTAGTACATATTGCGAATACTAACGCAACTTTTAAAAAGCAAATTGGTGCCTATATTCAAGTAACTAATAGAGCTGTAATTGTTGAGTTACGTTTTATTTTTCATGTCTGCTTGGCCCACGATAACGACGCCATGGTACAGGATTGTGCTCTGGCGTTCCCCATAAAAACGCACTGCGTCGTCTACTTTTAGTTTCTGCGTCTATTATAAGTAAGTACATATGTATGTATGTACTACATACGACCGTCTGTCCGAACGATCGTCTGTTAGCTATTCATTGAGCACAACATCGTGCTGATAGTCGAAGCACAGTAAAGAAAGGAATGCAGAAAAATGTGTTAGTGGAGTAGTTTCCATTACGTCACGTTTTCTACTCGTCGTCGTGGACGTCGTTGTCGTCGTCGGTCTTGGTTTACGTCTCGGTCTCGGTCTGGGTCACAAGAATATCTGAATATTTAAGAGTAGTCGTAGTTGTCTATTCATCTGTCCGTCTGTTCGTCTAGCGGCTCTCGGACGTAGTGCAAGAGCACACACAGCAATACTTCTGCTGCTGTTGCATGGCTGTTCTTGCCACTATGAAGGTGGATGTGGTGTGATTTGCGAAAGTGGAAACTAGTGGAGTCTGGAGTTGGGTAGTGACGTGGGGGGTTAATCTCCGTTTGAAGAATTTGTGCTATGGTACGCTATAACGTGAGTGTGTGTTCACGTTATTTTGTTATTGCATTTGCAAGCACCACCACTCACTGTGGTGGTAGACGTTTTATTCCTGACAGGAAAGCAGCCATTTGTGTGTGTCGTCACGTTGTTAGTTGGTTGCACTGCTGTATCTGGTATCTGATGAAAACAATGAAAGCGAAAGTAAGTCAGCTTTGCTTTGTGGGACAAATTGTTTGTAAGCACAGCATTGGCCGTTGTTTGAAACGACATTGACTGTGGCATTGGCGTTTTATTTCACATATTCTATTTTACGCGAAATAGAATAAAAGGCTTCAAATCATATCCATACATACATAGAATGTGCCTTTGCACCTAAATGGATTGTCTAGACAAAATATTCACGAGCAAAGATTTCTGAGAACGCCACCAAGCCTTACTTTTTACAAAGATTGTGTGCATGTATTATAATATTAAGCTTTAATTTTAAGGGATCGAGCATAGCATTCGACAAACCCGCAAATAATATACCCTATCAGTAAACTTGAAGAAACTTTAAAGTCAAAAATCTATTGCAAGGCCTTTCGAATCGCAAGAGGAAAGTCCCGATAAAGTGTAATTAATAAATTATTCAAGCACTCAATTGAAAAATCTGGACTCAAAACTTTCATTGACTGCAAATCAAGCTTGATACAAATAATATCCGAAAGTTTTCTTAAAAACTTCTCTAAGTAATATTTTAAATTGCAAATTTAAGACAATAATAATAAAAAAGAACAGAGAAAACAAATTTTACAAACATAAGAAAATGGAACGTTCAATTACAAATCAGACCAAAGCTGCAGAAAAAATCATGAAATCATATTGAGTGACTGCATCCCGATTAATATGTACATAATAAGATTAAATCAAACTGTCAAAATTAAATTTGAGAAAAAAATTTGTCACCATATGCTTATGTCAAAATCCAATACAAAATGCAAACCAAAATGAAAGAGAGCACTTACTAAAATGAGTAAACCTTAATTATTCATGGTCTGCATAACATGCTTTAGGTCAAAAACGCCTACTACAATTAGAACGAATATTTCAAAGCAAAATTGAGAAACTTTGAACAAACATTTCGAAAGCTTATGATTTCTAGTTTTCGAAGCTAAAACAAACATGTATTAAACGAGTTACAGCTCTCTTAAAGTTGATTATACGAGTATAGCAGACAATGCAATGTTTTCTGGAAAGCATGATCAGAATTATGATTTACTGCATATTAAAAAGAAAACTTAATTGATTGGATGAGCATTACACTTTTGTTCTGACCTTTAAATTTGTATTATATTTGAAGAATGTCATTTTATTACTACGAAACGTTAGTGTAACACTAAAACCTTCCCAAGCAAACTTTTAAAATCTCTGAATTAAACGATTGTGCTCTGCGGGCAGTAATGCACAAATGTCACTCTTGCCTTTAATTTATTTCGAAAAATTCAAATTAAAAGTTTTATTCACAGACACCGCGAACATTTTCTTATAAATTTACTTTTGTATGAGAGTTCTCACGTTTTGTTTCGTCCGCTTGTGTTAGAGTTACTTCACGGAATGGAAATATTGAACTAAATTCATATCTTCAATGATAAACTTGAGGAGCAAATATGCGAACTAAAATCCGAACTGAAACCTCTTGCGAAAGAATGTAAAAAGGAAAAGAGCAAAATAAAATGAAGCAAATAAAAAAAAATTCAAAATGAAGGAATGACTCAATTGTCCTTCTGCACTGTCTAGTCCGATTATTCTTATTTTTATTATATGCAAAGAAATAATAATTTTGGAATTATATCTTATCCCAATGTTGTTAGCTGTTGCTTATATATATATATAGTAGAACCTCGATTATCCGTCTCCCTAGTATCCGTCACCTCTGTTGACCGTCACGGTCCATTTCATTTCATGCTTTAATTTCGTTGTCGTCTGGTATTTATGCTTATATTTAGGGAAGATAAAAATACGCTTTTATGAGTTATCCTGAGTTCCTAAAAATATGTCGTAAGAAATTTATCACACTCAATGTGTTTTAAGGACGGTAAGATAAATAACTTTCATCGCCTTCATCACAATGTCCAGTTTCTTCATCACAATTAACAAGTTCAACTGCTGGATTTGAGGAAATTTCGAAAATTGTTTATTGTTAGGTCGGCGTCCAATTTTAATCTGGCGTTCTTTTGCGCATTTGTAAGATTATAGGCTCAACATCAGTACTGGGTTCAAAAAGATAGAATATTTTGATTTGAAGAACCTCTTTATATAGAATAGAATATTTTGGATTTTGACCGTTTGCAGAAAAATTTTAACGCTGAAGAGATTCCTATCAAAGTTTTTTGAATATTTTTTTTGAAAAATTTATCCGATCACACAACACATAGCAATGTGGATATAAATTCCACAATTTTTACATTTTAAAATGTAAAAAACCTGAACATTATTAACATTGCCATTATTTTTCTTCTTTCACTAATATCTCCAAAAAATGCCCAAGTTGTTAATTTCAATTGGCATGTATTTATCCAGGAAATACTGTTATAGGTTTATGTATGAAATATTTTTGTTTTATTAAAATTTTAAATAATTAAATTAATCCCAAGCCACGGTTGGAAATCAATCTTTAAAATCGAATCTAGTGACCTAAGCCAAATGCCGGTTTCTTAGTTAAAACCTATAAAAAATCTTCTAAGTCAATTTCCTCTATTTCAATTTTACATCTATTTCAACAAATGGACATAAACAAAACATCAATTATCTCGAAACGCGTTTTTGTTTTAGATACGCCCTTTCCGCTTCTCAGGGCAGTATACAACTATTAAGTGTTTTATGATGCTTGAAAGTGAAACTTGAGACAATTTTTTTCCTCCGGCTAATGGCATGTAAATTTGTTTTATAAAATATATATAACTGAGGAGACTAATACGAAAAGTGGATAACTACGTTAGCTTTGAGTATAAGGCAATTTTCTGGTGTAGCAGGACATGGTATTAAAACTTAGTACATGCATGTATGCTGTGCATACATGCGACCAAATAGTTGTGCGATTGTGTGCCACATTGTGATTTTCAATGTAAACTCATCGGTAATGTCGACTTTTGTACCATAATGTGTCCTTCTGACAACCTAATACTCAGTCGATAAACACAGCATATACATAACAATCGGATTACTAAAGCGCTCGAGCAGCTTGGTTTGGAACTCGAGCTAAAACATCCGCCAAAAGCACTCCAGCGAGTTGCGTTCTTTTTTTATCAGATCAGTTTTCAAAATTAAAAACCGCTTCGCAATAGTTCAGTATTGCGGTATAATGGATAGATCAGTGATGACATTTTGGTTTTGTGGAAATGTACTGAATCGATACTTGGAATGTACTTTTTGAAGGGCGTATGTACATTTTTTGTCATAGACACAAAAATCTTTTAACACTTACTTAAAAGAAAAAAAAGATCAAAGCTAGCTAAAGAAAAAATAGAAAAGGGTAATTATGAGTAATAGCGCAAGTATGCTGAAAATGCGCCAAGTGTACAGAAAATTCGTTCATTGGACCTAGTGCACCAAAAATTTGTCGAATGTAGTGACGCACATTTTTCACAATCCAAGTCTTCTGAAAAAAGTAGGTGCAAATGTACCGAAAATGCTTTCACTGACGTTAACGCGATACACCAAGAAACAAAATGTAGTGAATTTACAACAAATGATAGATATTTTACCCGGACCAACGAATTAAAATCATTTTCGCACATATTTTAAGACTCCAATTTTTCGTAAAATAGTGAATTGAACTTAATTTGCTAGACCGGCCAACTTTGATGTGCTTAATGTGAATGAAATGGCTTATGCAACCAACGTGAGTCAAGTCCATACATCGCGGACCACTAGCATATAATAAGATTTAATAATATTTCTAAGTTTTTTAAATATTTCTAAGGAATAGCTTTTCCATAATTTTTTTTGGAACACAGAGTAACGTTACTTTACTTTATGAATTGCTCACATGAATATGAATACATTATATTTAGAAAAATGTTCTTTTCTACACAGAGATAACTAAAACTACCAATATACAATCATGGAAATGTAATAGGGGTCTGTAATGTTATTCGGATAATCATAATTCAGATATTTCTAATTTGGATGTATCAGAATTCACTTAACATCAGACGAATTTAGATTCGGATGATTCAAAACTCTAATATTTTAGATCTCAGACAAAAAATGCAGATTGTATTCAGAATTTTATCAATATTTTGTTAAGCTTGTAAGCTTGTACGCTTGTGTCGCTTGTGACGCCGCTAGCAACAGTAATCCTACATCCTTCAATATGTGCGACATCGGCTTTAGTATGTCCAACAAACAAAAAATGTCCGAATGAATTTTGAACTATCTGAATTTTGAATTATCAAAGTTTCAAAACATCTTTATATTAAGTTCTCTAAATTCTGAATTATCACCATCCATATAATAGATATACAAAATTTATTTTTGGGCTTAAACATAACATGCATATAAAGTACACTATTATTTTTTTATTTTTGCATACCAAGAATGCTGGCAAAACGTAGTCCTCAACTACTCACATTTATAAAAGATTATCCTTCAAGCATATTCCAAAGTGCTTTTGAGATGCAGTTTGCATATTGAGGGAAACAAAATTTTTTTAACTGGAAATACTATCCGCATTCGTTTTCATTAAATTTTTTAAATTGTTTTTGTTTTACAATAACGTACTTCAGTAAAATAGTTTTTTAATAATACGCTACAGTACGATTACTACAGATTCTTGTTTGAATGCTGCTTTTTTCACGTTTAAAGTCTATTAGATACGAACAGCCTTGACTGAAACTAAACTTTAAATGCGATCTAAAGTTATCAAACCCTCACTGAATGAATTAAAAATTTCAACTGAATTAAAAAATGCAGTAAGTCCAATTGAATCAGAGAATTCCCAGTTATTTTTTGTCGCACATTGTTTTCTTTTTTTTAATTTGTATTTTTTGATTTTGCCCAGTGTGCTGCTTCTTTAGAGAGCACCAGCAGCGCAGCGGTCGAAGTTGGAGTCGCATTGCCGCCGAGCAGATCCCTGTCCGTGCACTTGGTCGGTATGTAGACAGGCGTTCGTTATATACGATCGCTGCTACTCCTATGTACTGTTCTCATATGGGTCGCGACGCACACATTGCCAAAATTTATACCGCGAGTTTCGCTGAACGATTTTGGGAGATTGTTTACTCAGAATGTACAAAAAAGTTTAAAATGCTGTAAACACATTTTTGCGATTTTTTTATTTATAAAATACACAAACCAACACATCCAAACAAAAACGCAACAGAAAAACGAGTAAAAAGTCCAAACGCTAGAGACGAGTGTGTGTAATCTTGTTTTGTGCAGTGCTGCCAGATGAACTTACCAAAATTTGGCTCTTTTTAATTTAGGTATAATAATTTGTAATTCATTGATAATTTCTGAATTTCAAAATGAAATTTTTTAAAAATGTGTTCCCACTTAAAAACTTTCTACGCTTACGTTTTGTAACGAAAATGTTTTTCATATCAGAATGACTAAATAGTTACAACGTAGTGTAGTTTTGCAGGTCAAATTAAAGCCGAAATTCTTTTTTCTTGTTCTTCGTTTTTGTAATCCTTTTGGTTTTACACTTTCTATATACATAAATATTTGATTTGAAATGTGACGAACAGTCTATTCTCAAGTCCAGGAACTCAGTAATCTTATGTTTTATTTTTTATGTCAAAAAAAGGTTTATGACACCGACCACCTCTAACGTATCTTTCTTCATTTATTTTTGTACACGACAACTAATAGACCTATAGAAAAAAGGGCTGAAATTATTGCATTTAAATAATGCCCTGGAAAAAATGGAATAAAAACATTTTTATCTATTTTTTTCGAAAAATTTTTTTTTTTAAAAAAAACATTAGACTATTTAAGAAATGTGGGAAATAACGAGCAGTCCAATGTATATTGTTAAGAAGTGTATGTATAATACGGTAATAATTAGCAAGTGGAATTGTGTATGCGTGGTAAAAAATGAGTTTTTATACAGAGTTCGAATACCAAACTTGTTTTTTTTACTTTAAATGATGACTAAGGGAATCGATGGGGAGGTTTCTTAAACAGGCATATACTAGCAAAAGAGACAGGGTAAGAGACCTGCTTATGATTTCCAAAGCTAACGATAAAATGTAAGTAATTGTTGAAATGTTCTAGTCGAACTTTCTTGTTTTTATACCACGCAGCACCACATTTCTCTTCAAAAATCATTCAGTGTGCTAATTTAGTATTCATCAAGAATCTAAAAAATTTCATTATTACTCAAAAATATCTGCACAAAATTAAAAGTTTTGAAGTGAACTCTGTTGAGAGCGTTACTGGGACTTTCAAAGGCTATCCATTTGAAGTACGATTCGAGCGAAAGTTTTTTATTAGATATTTGATTTTATCACAGAAATACACACCTATTTCCATAAAATTAATACAAATATAAAAACCAACTGGGTTTATTCCCTGCACTCGGGGAAAAATGGCGTCGTAAATTTAAAAATTTTATTTTTGATTTAAAGCCGCAAGTTTTGAATTCGAAAATAGTAAAAATAAATTTTTTTGGCGTTTATTGTTCACACAAATAAATTTATATTCATTTTGAATTTAAAAAGTATTGAAAATACCATTTTCTTAGCTTACTTCAATCGTAAGAAACTTCAAATCGGATTTTGAAGTTTCAGAGTATTTAAAATTACAAAGTTTTTAATTTTACAAGAAACACTTTACCACTTTGAATCACATATATGTGATGTGTTGGGTTTTGCATAAACATTCAAAACTCAGCCTTGAATATAAAGTTCTTTAGCACAAGGATATTATTATACTTACGTCAATGGAATCCAGCTGTGGGGCAACGGAAGTTTATTGAATATAGAAATATTGCAAAGGTCTCAGCCAAAATACTTCGGACTATTTCTGGCGCACCATGGTGTGTCAATAATATGTAAACAAACATACACCAAGATCTGGATATGACTTTTGTTAGGCAGATATAGTAAACACAAAGCGATCGTATGACCAAAAACTACAGCAACATTCAAACATACCAGCTAGGAACCTACTCCTAACATGGAATACGTCTCAACTGAAGAGACCAGAATTACTGCCATCGTAGCCATAATGTATACGCATAATGGGTACTCCATTCACGACTCAAGACAGAATTTGAAAAAACAACATTTCTAAGCATTGGCCTGGGAAAGCCCGTTGCTCTATAAGTTTTTAAAGATTTGTATAGTTATTGTTAGTCTCCAAGCAAGTTGGTTCAATAAATAAATAGCAAGTTTAAAAATCCAATAGTAAGTGATATCACTTTAAGTCAATGTTTCTCTTGAGTTTAAACAAACATAAATTCATTGCTTTTTTCCCTGAGTGTGGTAAAAGGCTATGCAAAACAAATAACAAAATTGCCATGGCTTGTATTTTGATTTAAGCACGCTTGACGCAATCGAATAAATAGGCACCTCATTTGAATTCAACAACATAAAAATAAGCGAGGATCATGTGAGATTCGTTTTGGTTGACAGAAATTATGAAAAACTCAATGGTTAAATTTAATTTAGTTGCAGGCTTACAAATTTAATACCATTTTTTTAAGCTAGAGCAATTATTGAACTTTGATTTAAAAAAAGCAAAATATCTTCAATAAACGAATTTCGTATTAAGCATCTATCCTTCTATTACACACTTTGAAAAAATTATTTTGAACAAAAAGTTAAGCTTTTTTTTATGAATAGCTCATGTACTATGTTCGAAAATGGTTTGGTCTCCTACAGCAAAAATTCATCGCCACATGCTTGGAAAGGTCCAAAAGGTCAAAAATTGCCATATACAAAAGTATTGAAATTGTAGCAATGAAACTATGTTCTCAACCTCAGTGATATATGTACACATACTCGTTCAAACATATGTACATTGTTTTTAAGGCACTTAGTTTTTGTTAGTTTTTAGTTTTGTTAACACTATAAAAATTCATGTTTGGCCACATGAGCAAACATTATATTTGACCCATAGGGACTCTCTCTTAAATCGAATGTCACTGATTTACTTAAAAAAAAATGAAGAACTTTCCCTTCTCAACTTTTAAGAAACGATTGTGGTATGTATTTATCATGGGCTTCCATTTGTCCGCTTTAAGACTTTAGGACAATTCCACTCCAATGTTTCGTGATATTCACATTCGCAATAAAATATTAGTTTTAATTACTCTGTGTCATAGACAATATGTTATGTTAAGCCAAATATAAGAATTGTGTCTTGTCTATGCTATTTGTGTTAATATTTTGGGTTTTTATTTTCCCTTCAACTCCATGAAGATGTGTTGCATAGCAACAGGAAATATTGGAGGTTGATAAAATGATTATTTAAGAAAATATTTCTTTCAATATTTATAGGATACTGAATTTTTAATTCAGCAAACTATGGTAATAATCACATCGGCCTCGTTACTTTGTTAAATCGTTAGGTGGTAATTCGGTAAAACTTTTAACTGTGAAGGCATTATTTTTGTTTCGTTTCGTTTACCTGACAGTACAACTGCTTTTGTGTTTTTAACATGAAAAGTAAATGGAATTTTTGAATTCAAAATTGAAACAAAATTTTTAAATTTTTTTCTTTTTATGTTGGCACAGCTTTTATTTTTTTTACAATAAACTAATAGAAAACTATCAGGACACTTAGTTACTCGTTAGTCCGATACTTCGATAATTTTACAAAAACAAAATTCACATAAAAAAGTAACAAATAACGACGAACGAATTAACGAAGCCGGTGAATATCAGTGTTCGTTTACTGTTTTTATTCGAGAAGAAATAAGTAAGTATAGAAATATAAATTGGAACAGTAAGCTGCTGTCTCTTAAAAAAGGATGTAAGCCATTTTGGAATATAGCTAAAATGTTAAGAAAGATATTTTCGCAAATTCCACCACTTATTCATGGTAATAAAACCATAATTCGTAACACCGACAAAGCTTTGGCACTTGCCGATACATTCCTCCTCAATCATAAAGTATCTAAAAACCTGGGAAGTATTTCCTTTGATAACAGTGTTAACACGGTGATATAGCGCTTCGACTCCACAAATGTAGATACCCAAATGTCTGACTATGTAACTTCAGATGCTGTCAAACAAATTATACGTGAACTTCACTTAAGAAAAGCCTCCGGCTTAGATGATATAAATAATGTTATGCTAAAGCAACTTCCACGCAGTGCTGTTATGTACCTTACTCATATCATTAATTCCTGCTTGAAACTTCAATATTTCCCAGATACTTGGAAAGTAGCAACAATTGTACCTGTCGCTAAACCTGGTAAGCCAAAAAACAAATCTGATAGCTATAGGCCAATTAGTCTCCTTAGTAGTATTAGTAAAGTCTTAGAAAAAGTTATAAGGGACAAAATTTTAGAATTTGTAGACCGAAATATCATCATTCCTACTGAGCAGTTTGGTTTCAGAAGGTTTCATAGCACAACACATCAAATTAAACGCGTATGTAATTATGTTAAAAGTAATTTCAATTTAAAAAAATCTACTGGTCTTGTTTTACTTGATGTTGAAAAAGCGTTTGACTCAGTTTGGCATAATGGGTTAATCTTTAAACTTATAAATTATAGCTTTCCGTTACAATTAATTAAAATATTGAAAAGTTTTTTGACAAATAGATTCTTTTGCGTACATATTAATGATGAACACTCTGATTTCATCAATATACCTGCGGGAGTTCCTAAAGGGTCAGTGATTGGACCACTTCTTTATTTAATTTATTGCTCCGAGTTTCCAAAAACTTCGCACAGCGAATTCGGTGCTGATGATACAGCAATATTCTATGCGCATGAATTCAGTCAAAATATTTTAACTGAATTACAATGTGAACTTTGTAATGTTGTTCGTTATTTCGACAAATGGAAAATTAAAATCAACGCTAGTAAAACACAATCCATCTTTTTTACAAGAAAAAGAAAAACTTGTTTTTTACCTAGCTCTAAGCTGAAAATTAACGGCTTTGAAGTTCCTTGGTCGAATAATGTTAGGCATTTCAGAATTTACCTTGACCAAAAACTGATCCTTAGAGAGCATATAAATAACACAATCTGCAAATTCAACATTGCAAAAAACATGCTATATCCATTAATAAATAGATATTCGAAACTTAGCAACGTAAATAAGATTACAATTTCGGAAGTTATCTTTCAATCGATTATTTTATATGCCTGTTCAGTTTGGGGTTCATGTGCACAAATGCATATAAAAAAATTACAAATTTGCCTAAACAAACTTTTGAAAATATGTTTAAGCCTGCCTTGGCATTTTTCTACGAAAAATTTACATAAGAAATCCAATGTAAAATTAATATCAGAATGCATCCAGAAGCAAACTAATAAATTTATAATACTGAGTCGCATTTCTGACAACCATCTAATTTCCAGTTTATACGAACCATAACATTGTTAAGTCTTTATTTGTTTATCAATTTTGTCAAAACTCCTCTTTTTATCCATTAGAATTGGCAATTCTTATATCATGTCATACATTTAATGCATGTCTATTTCTGTTATTTAATTTGTTAATTTAAAAATATGTTTATTTTTATAATTTTATAAAAAAAAAAAAAATCATAAAAATATTTAAAAAAAAAGCATTTGCCATTTCTAGTCATCCCTTAGTTTTAAGTCTTTATTCGAAGGTTTTTTACTGTAGTTTTCCTTCGCAAATTTCATTATTTAATATGTATATATACTTAATTCAAATAAGAAAATTATAATTTTAAAGCTGTAAGGTAATAGACAAGACCTCTGTAAATTGTGTGATAGCTATGTATATGTTTTACAACGTTTTCTACTACTAAATAAATTTAATAATAATATCAAAAATTTAATAATAATATCAGTTTTCGAAATATTTTGCATTATGAATTATAATTAAAGTTTTAAGATAAAACAAGATATCGAAATATTAGAGATCAAATGGTGGGATATCACATTAGTGGCGCATTGTATTAACGCCATTTCAAATAAGACAGTAAGTTATTAAAACCATCCAAGAGAAATGGGGATAAATTGTTATAGTGACAAATAAAATGTTTGCATCCGTTTTGATGAAGAAATTTCAAACTTTTTTGAAATTATTATATATAATTAAGTTTGGCATAACTTTAACTGAATAGCATTTAGCATAAGCTGTTTTTCAGAGGCTTAAGGCTCCGGTATATAGAAAGCGCGCAGCGAACGCTACGCATCTGAAGCGACTAACGCGTGTGGTGATACATTGAATGTGCTCTTTTGTTTTGTTTTCTTTTATCGAAAATCATTTTGATTTCAAATTCAATTTTCAAAAATTTATAAAAACAACAAATATGTATGTACATATGTATAAAAATCTGTTTCAAGGTGTCAAATAACAAATAAAATTTTGTTTAGTTGCTCTCAGTTGTCAAAAGCGTCTAACGCGCTTAAAAAGTTGAAAGTTGCTGAGCTATGAGCATTGAAAGCAGCTCAGAGTTTAGCTACAGAGTTTAGCTACTGCAACTTAACTTACAGCGCCTATTCCTTAGTAACACAAAAAGAATAGCAGTTCATTTGTAATGTTTTAAGATCTTATTTCGATTATTTTAATTTGTCTGCAGAATTCTAAACTAATCTAGATGTAGTTCACTTCAAAGCTACGTTCTCACAAAATTTCGTTGAATTGTATTGATAAGTTTCATTATTATTGGCACTATTAGCAACTTAATAAAACTTTATTATCTTCCCACCAAAGTGTGTGTATAACACATCACACAATTATTTATTTTTAACCGTTTATTTACATTCATCCCACTGTGCGCCTTTGCGCATGTTCATTCCACGTCCGCAATTTTCTCCAATCGTAGGGATCGGTACATCAATGTTCTTATTAAAAAAAATTAAATTTTTGAAATATTTTAGCCTAGTGTAGCGTGAAACCAAGCATTTAACATTTTTTTCATATTACTTTGATCTCGAAAAAAATGATACAGAAAAATTTCCTTGGTTCTTTTTATTTATTATTTGAAGAGCTTTCAAGATAAAATAAAATACTTTAAACAAAACTCCTTCCACGATCTTTATCACGGATTTTTTTTAGTTAATTTTATTTCATTCTAAAAAATTGATACCAACAAACTACTTATTCTTGGTGGCAGGCGATCTGATATTTCTAAGTTTCTTTAATCGAGAAGAAATATTTTTTTGCTTAGTAAAGCGCGTCACCAACCAGTTTGCGTTGTTTTGATGTTAATTCGACAGCAATTTGAGTTACAAAAAAATTGGTTCGACTTTTTTTATGAACTTCTAAGAATAAAAATAAAAAAAGGAAAGTCCTCAGACGATACCTCCTTCCGGTGTGACCGTACATGTACCCACAGCAACTTTGAATGAATGTATCTCGGAAAGTTGTGCTCGTAGCGCTTTGAAACTTCAAATTATGAAACTAAAATAGTCAAAGTGTGTATAAAACGTGTTTTAAGCTTTCAATGCTTTTCCGAGTTCGACAAAAAGACTTTGAAAAGTCAATGCGAGATTTGGACGGACGAATCGGGTATCTGGGTACCCGATATTTTGTAGTGCAAAATCTTTGAGAAAAATTAAGATTTTGTTCGTTCCTTTGCTAACATAATTTTATTGTTGCTGCTCGAAGTATAATAAAAATCTCATAGATCCACAACTTTTCAAACGGTGTTTATACCAGGCAATCGAAATCCGAACATACATTTGTAGAGTGCTCACACGCCTTACATAATTTTCCTCCCCTTTGGGACGTGCTGGTCTTCAGGCTGTGTTTGTAATTGTTGGTCTGCTCAACGAATACACCAGCTCCATTTTCATGGCCAGTCGAACGAGAAAATTTTGGGTGATTCGAGGAGTTCTGGAATGGGCCACATTATTCGGGTGGCAGAGTTGACTTGAGAGTTTCTTGTCCGAAAACTTTTACAATTTTTTTTATCGTAGAGTTTTCGATAAATGATACAGGATGTCAGTGTAGCAACATCCAGCATATTATAAAAGAAACCGTACGGTCATCTGTTTGTCTTTCTTTCGGTTGTATAGTTACCCAGAATCCTATCCATAATGTTCACGCCGCGGCGCGCCCTTGTAAAAGACAATAACATTTTCCTTGCCATTTATCGGTTCGGTTGGAGAATAGCAGCGCATGTTGCTAAGCATGTAGATGGATTTCTTTTTCTTTACGACTACCGCCAACAAAGAACAATCTTGCAGATAAACACAGCAAGCCCGACCGACTTCATCGGTAGGATGCGGCTTCAATTGATGTGGAATGTAGGGCTTATTCTGGCGCAAGCTCACCACCGTCGTAAGATTCATCGACAGAAGAGTGTTCTGTAATAGAAAAGACGGTAAAAATTGTCCGTCGTTACGTACTGGTTCGAAGTCGGGACTCATTTTACAAAATTAATGACAATGTTCATGCCTACGTTCGTTTGGCGTGGCACATAAGACGGCTTTCCTTTATAGATATGACCCTAAGTAAGTGTTGATGACATCATCAAAACGAGTATCGAATTCGATACAATACGTTGACACGAATCCAAAATAAGACTTAACACTGTATGGTTAGGGTTAAATGACTACACAAAAACAAAAAAACAAGAATTTTTATGTAATACAAACATAATTTTAAATTAATTCTTCCATTCAGATAAAGAGTGCAAAGTTGACCTTCATATGATCTATCGAAAGGGAATGTATGTGGGCATCCAAAACAAAATATGAGCCAGCATCGATTATATGAAAAAAGGACCGCAAAGAAGCAACTTTGGGGCACTCGCGCTACCTCCATGATCGCTTAAAAAAATTTGACTGCACAGTGATGTTCCAAATGACGATGTCTACGACTTTAAGACCAAACCGATTAAAAAATAAAAATAATTCGACCATAGTATATATTTCCATAAATTCATATGTATATCCCAAACATAAATTATACATTTTGATCCAGTAGGTTAGAGAACTCATATAGGGTTGCGGTACAATTCAGTGACAAATATTAGCACTAAAGATATTTTTTATAATAATATTAAGTTCTTCTATAGCACTTTATTTGTTATGATATGTTAAATCATACACAAAAGGTGCCGTAATGGGTTAAACATAATGTGAAAGTTTCAGTTATTAGCATGCACTTGAATACAAATCTTAACCCGTTTTAACAAGAAGAATGTTTCGTAAACCTGGTCAGATAGTTCAATTTTACTCCAGGGAGAAGATGAAATCGCCACTATTGGGTACTGCTAATGGGTATGGCAACTGAACTCATATGTTGAAAATTGCAATTAGCTCCGAAAAACCTAAACATTTTATTTGGTAATATACCAGCACACAATATATTTAAGTCAGACCTACGCCCTTGTATTCACTTGCATACTTGTGTACACAAATGATGTAAATGCCCCACCGACAACGAAAAGCTTTTGGGTAACGATCATTGACATCTCATGATATTTATTCGAGCGGGTGAATGCCAGAATTTTGTTATATTCTTGTGTATTAAAAGTAAACCTTGTGACTATATGTATACGCAGCTGTTGGAATTTTTAACAAAAAAATATAGTAGGTGCATCGAAATATTAAAAGAAAACAAAATATTGAGTGTATGTGCAGTTAGTTCACCCAGGGCAGCATCGTGTCTGTGTGAACGCCGTTGATGACTGATTGCAGCTACGAAAGATCGTTCTTTTTTACATCGCTTACTCTCGCATAGGTATGCGTAGTGTAAACTGAAACTTATTTTTTACAAGTATTTTGACATATACTACTTTGCTTGTTTTCAATTCAAAGGTAATTGATCTACAAAATATGTCAGAGGCTAAAATAAGCAAGAGAATATTATCGGTCTGAGAGCTTTGCACGTTTATTTCTTTCTTTTATTTTGTTACTAATCGTTTGCAAAATGAAAGCTTTCAGGCTTTGAGAATCGTTGAACCTGCTGTGGTACAATGTTTTTTGTGTTAAAGTAAATAAATACGAGTGTATTTATTAAATGCGACAATACTTTGGTACTAAATTAGAAATATCACACATAAAGTACGGATTTCAGTTTGAGTCAATAAACTCGTTAATTTAGAAGGAAATTGCGGTTGTGCACAAAAAAGCACTTGTTTGACCATAACATACATAAAAGGGTCATCACGGTTCTTACATTAGACTTCTGAGAAATAATTTTTTGAGATTCTTCATCACAAATATTCGATAATTTGATTTTAAAGTTAATATTTTTAGCCCTTTTTGTGAATTTCCACTGAATGTTTCCGCTGATTGTTTTAACAATGTCAAGGTTGCTAATGTGATTGATCTTCAAACTCTTGTTTCTAGAAACCTATTAAAAGTTTCGGATAAATAAAAGAATGCAGATTTCTTCAAATATATAAGGTCGGCTTCTTTCTTCAATATTTTTTCACATATATTATAAAAATCGCAAGTAAAAGATGTTCTTAATTTACATTTTTTCTCGATTAATCCACAAACGATAACAACTCAAAAATGTTGTGGAGTGTGAAGAAAATTTTTGTGTGTCTCGAACTATTTATTTTACTGTCGCTACATTCATCAAAATATTTGCTGAATTTCACAGAATTTTTTTAGTAAAATCCTTTTAACAAATGCGTAACTAACATATATTAATGAGTAAATTTTTAACAAATTTTATAGCTTTTGCAACATTTTTTGATTTAGAATTACAAAAATGTAAATTTTTAAAATATGAAGAATCATGAAAAACTAATTTCTAATATCAAACCTAAAACAAAGAACATGTTTTGGTTAGAAAAATTGTAATCTACTCAAAACTTTGTCTAAAAGTTTTCTTGACATTTATACATATACGCAAAGAAAGCAATTTTAGAAACTCCAGTTAGAATTTCAATGGGCATTATCGACACAATTACTCATAGACCTTTTTTAGTATTATTGTGTAGTTTGAAAAATCATTCAGAATGCGCTTGCCGCATATTTTTCAAAAATTATTCTGTTCTTCTTGTATGTATGTAAGTACTTATCTATGCATGTACATTAGACCTGTTAGATTCAGAAATTTATTCATATTCGAGTATATCTTCACTTCCTAGGGTTGCTACCAGAGCTGCAAAATTTTTATTTTTCGGAATTCGATTAAAGAATAAGAACATTGATTGCACTTTTTCTTGTTTAAATTTTTTTTTCCAATAGTTTTATCATTTTCTTGATGAGCATATGTGGAAGTAGAGGAAAAAACTTTGCCGTTGATTCTTAAGCTTATATAAGGAGAAAATTAATGATCTCTACTCAAGTAGGCCACTATATTCAGCTTAATGCACTATTGCATACATGAAATTGTCAATGCCACTACATGAAGATCGCTTGAAAAATTAATTTAGAAAAAAAACTTAAATTAATTTTTGGTCCAAAAATTTTCAAAGTATTTTATAAACAAGAAATTACAGTTTTTTTCTTCAATAATTAATCACTCTTACTAAAAAGTGTACTTTAACAAAAAAAAATTTAAGTTTGAAAATTTTTGGACCCAGAACAAAATTTTATTTTTCATTTACTTCTTTAAGCGAAATTCATGTAGTGGCATTGACAATTTCAAATTATAGTGTACTACGATACATGTGGTGAAAACCACAAAGGACTTGAGCTCTTACACAAGAAACACCAAAGCTCTACTTGCGCAGAGATCATCACATTTTTTTCGGTCCTTTCTTATGTGCACATCAGAAAAATGGAAAAAAATTTAAAAACTACTATTGAGACTAGGTTTTTCTTTTTCAGGAATTGCCTAACATATACAGTTTTTGGGATATCCTTGGATGGATATAAACAATCTTTTCGCTTAGAAACTATATTTTGTTCTAGTAATTTGCCATGCCTGTATTTTTTTTCTGGGGTGTATGGCGAAATAACTCGAACACAGCACGGGAAATTAGCATACATATATACTGAACGTGAAACTGCATTTTTTGATACAAAATTGCAAATATTCAAAAACCTGTAGCAACCCTCAATTCTCTTTTATAAAGAATGTTCTTTTAAAGGAGTAAATTTTGAAGTTTTAAGCGTTCCCGAAGAATTTATTGAATAAAGTTATTTTGACGAACTGCAATTTACATAAAATAAATATTTACTTGTGTCAAACATAAATACATGTGCACATGTTTCAGCTTTTGATTTACTCTACATTTTTCGACTTATACGCTGGGAAAAGTATAATATACATTTGTTTGATAGATTTTAAAAATATTTATTAGCTATTTAAAAATTTTGGCAGACATTGCTGAGCCCTAATTGATATTTGAATTGTTGATTATTGAGCCAGACAAAATATTTGTCGATTGAAGAGATTTGGTTGGGTAGAATATATATCTGATACTCCAATATCTCGATTTTTATATGAATCGAAGGTTTCAAATATCATTTTAGGTCATCGCAAATCAATATTATTTAATGTATACGTTTGCAAAAACAAAATGAACAAGTGCATATTTACTGCAAAGAAATTTATTTTTCAATTAAATCCATGTGAATTTCTGATATGTTGACTTACTAACATATTACATATTTAATTCGCAAATAAATCGTTTTATCTGTGCACTATATAAGAATTTTTTATTTTCAATCAAACCCTCTGTAAATTCTCAGAGTAAAATTTCTATCTGATAAAGTTATAGCCATTTCTGGGCCCGTAAACATAGCCCGGAGCATCGCTTTGTCAAGTTTTTTATTTAGTTTGATGAGCAAAATAAAATAATATGAAAGAAGTTCCGATGTTATCACCTTCGATGTATGTCCTCATCTTCTACGTTGTGGGCAGCGAATCCTTTATATATTTCAAATGTCACTTGATGAGCAAAAGCAAGATTAACTAGTAAAGGTGTTATCTTCAGCCAGGCCGAAACTCACATACCCTACACTGCATTGAAAGTACTTTTCAAATAAATGTGGAGGAGGTTGAATAAGTCGAAAATAATGTAAAAAGGTTCAAAAACGTGGAAAAGGGTTGAAAAAAAATGAAAATGTTGAAAAATTATGAAAACCATTGAAGAAAGTCAAAAGAAATTGAATAAGTCGAAATATATGAAAAATGCTGAAAAATTGATGAAAAAGTCGAAAGAATAAAGAAAATGGCAAATGAAAGTTAAGGGGAAAGGTAAAAGGTTGAAATGTCAAAAGAATATGGGAAATGTTGAAAAAAATAGAATAGCAATGAAAAACACGAAATATGTCACGCCCACTTCTCCAATTCCGCTCACTTTTGATTCAATAAAAAAACCAAATTTTAGCACTATACTAATTCGACTGTTGCTATTTCGCCAGCTTTTGATTCATATATACCTAATGCCCAGTAAACCACTTACTCAAATTTCAGATCAATTGCTCCAATAGTTCACTTAAAATAGCACTTACAACTTTATGTTAATGAGGGAGGTGCCGCGCCCACTGATGCAATCTTGTCATGTTTCATTTAATTTCAAAGCTCATAGTAACCGACACCTCCACACAAAATTTTATGCAGATTACTCTCATAGTACACTATCTATAGCATTAAACGTATTTTGCTTATATGGGAAGTGCCACACCCACCGGTACTATTGTGCCAAAATTTTGCAAGAAGACACCTTTTAGCAATTATATGTGCCATATTAAATATCATAACGATTGCGTTGTTAGTTCTCTTTTCATAACGTTTATAAATATTGTAGGCTGTGCTACGCCCTTCGATAAAATATTTCAGTATATTGACAAAGCTTCTATTGATGACTACTTTTAGTGGTATCATCCCTAAAATTTTTATGAAAATCGTATGTGCCAATTTGTAATTATGCGAAATCCAAATTTTCAATTGCTAAAAAGTATCACGCCCACTTTAACAATTCCGCCCACTTTATGCGCAATTCAAGATTAATAAGATCTGTGTTCGTGTACCAAATCTCATCACAATATCTTGCGCGGCTTACGAGCGATGGCGTTATAAAAGTTAAATTTTAGGGCTGTGTCACGCCCCTATAAGAGCCTTTGCAAACTTAAAAATTAGCCAAATCCTTATTTTGTTCTCATCTTCACCAAATCACCAAGGTTCATCAAAATCGCAGCAAATTTTTTTTAAAGTGAACTTGGGTATATTTTCATAGAGTATGGGCGGAAGGCGTGGCCGTGAACCGATTTCGCCAATTTTTATTTGCTAGCAGCTTGCAAGAAGGTTTGACCTGTGTGCCAAATTTCATTGAGTTAGCTTGGTTAGTTTTCTCGTAAACGTGATTTCAACAGACAGACAGACGGACATAGCTATGTATATCGACTCACGTGGTGACGCTGATCAAGAATATATCAACTTTTCCATACCTGCCACGCCCCCTTCTATGCGTTACAAACGGAATGGCAAAGTGAATATACCCTCTGTGCAGGGTGTAAAAATTGTTTAATGAGTTCAAAAAAATTTTTTTTTTGTGGAGGTAGTAAATATCAATTACGACAGAGATATTCTGAATTAAATAAAACGGTACCAAAACTCTCTAGAATGTTCTATAAAAACCTTTGACCAATGTCATATTTAAGTGCATACACCGTCTTACCTGCAAAAATATATCTGCAATGACAATGCTTACTCAACATCAGCTTTTTTAAATAGTTAAGCTAGTTGTAAAAACTCCGAAATTTCATAAGAAGAAATTTAGAATGAGCCGAATCAGATTCTTTCACACCACAATTTAGTTCTCAGCTCAAGGTTCAAGAGGAAGTCTCATCACTTTCAAGTTTTCCGCGCGTACACTTTGTGCTTAGTGTTAATGATGTTTGACTTTTTTATTTATCTATTTATTTTTTCTTTTAATATATTTAAACTAACATTCGTCTACATAAAATGTATGTTTTCGAGCAAGTTCACTTATGTGTAAAAATTGTTTTTGCACTAGATTATTGCACTTGGGTTTGCATTGTACTAAACCGACTTTATTTGCTTATTTTTTATTAAAAAAAAAATGTTTCACCGCGCGAACTTATTAAGCAAACGGACTTAACAAGCAACCATCGGCAACTGAGTTGTCATTAAAAATTGGCATTGATTCTAAGCGCACTAAGCAACAGGACACGGTAAACTCCTTGCGAACGTATCCGTTATGGCAGCGCACTGGCAGAAAGAATAACCACGCTAATGCGTCTGTGTAGTTGACGGCTTGAACGATCACCAGTCGGTCGCATAGAGTTTCGCAACCTCAGTCAGTTACGGAAAAATGAATGTAAACGTACTTGTTGTTCTTGTCGTTGTTGTAAAAGTTATTTTAAAGAAATGCACATCAGTCACTTTGGCAGTTCGCGTACACGATAAAGGACCTGCAGCTCTACTGATGGTTAGAAAGCTAGTGCGCCAAATGTTGCGCTGATGTGTGTTTTTAGTGTAATATTTCTTGCTTGCTGCTGCTGCTGCCGATGCCGCTGTTATCATGTACCACGACCATTAAAATAATAACTACCTACACCGCAACTACCACTGCCACCATTGCCACAATTCTTCCCACTCAATTCACAATCCACCTAAACAAAAATAAAAATGGAAAAATGTTCATCACAACAACGAGCAAACAACACACATTGCGCTCGCTCTCTGCTCGTCCTGCCAATTACACACACACACACACAGACAACTGTTCTGTGATAGAAAAAAGGATGCGAAAGAATAAAAAAGTGAATAAAAGAAAAAGTTCGGTGAGTGGCGAAAAAAAACGAAAGCAAAGCAACCCCAACGAGCATCCCTTTAACGCGGATGAGGAGCAGAGCGGCGCTCGCATGCCAAGCCGCTCACTGTCCGCGTACGCAGCAGAAGCAGCGGCAGCAATCAGTGCTCATTGAAGGGGGAATCGTCCTTGTGAAGGGAGTCATTACTCGCGTTATCCGATGATAGTATTGGTGTTGGCGCTGCAGCGAAATCCTATAAAAATAACCAACCAAAAAGGGATAATTCGCTCCCTTAATTTTTGTATATTTTTAATTTCGGCTTGGCTTAGATTAAAACATGGTTCTCCTCATTCTACCCACTTTTTTCTTCTTTTACACGGTTGAGTTATGGCAACTAAATTTCAATCTGTTATTAGATATTCGTGTATGCACTTCGAAAAATTTCAGGACTCTGAACTATCACACTGATTGCTTGTAAACTAAAAGAAATTAAATAATTTAATTTGAGCACGCGCTTATTGGCCCTTGTCCGAAAAAGCAAACAGCAACCGGCGACGTCTTAACGGTAACTGAATGTCCAAGACGTTAGTCATTTTCTTCACGAGCCGCCACTCATTGTAGCTTGCTTCGTTTTCGCCGACGGAGGCTGTTAGTCGGAGTGGGTGTAGGGTTTAAGATGGTGATATCCGATATCGCCTGTTGGCTTCGATTTGTCGTCCTGTGCTTAAACGACCTCCTCCCTTCTGGCCAAGAAATTTACTACCAAGTTAACAACTGTGATACGCTGTGGTGCGCGAAGGAAAGATGCATAACAAAGAGAAAAATCAAGTTCATCAAGATGCCAGAGAGGCTGGCACGTACTCAGCTCCCTCACTCCCTCTAGAGAGAACAAAAAAGAACTCGCACAATCTTCGTCATCGCCATCAAAACCATCAGAATCATCATTATCGTCGCCATAATCATCAACGAAAGCACCCACCAGTGGAGCCAGGCACAAGCAAACAACAACAAAGGACACATGCAGGTCCGGAACAACTCCGCTATTGCTGTTCTTTAATATATGGCCATAAACGGTATGGTTCTTGCTATTTTTTATATTTGTCTCTTTATGCTACACAGTCGACAAAAACGATGTCTTTTCTCTTTGGATTTTGTAAGAAGTGTTGCTTTTGCGGGTGAAAGAGTATCATTCTCAATGCTATCCTCTAAAGTCGTTACTTTTCTTTGAAAACCGATTTTCATCCTTTTGCGAGAGAGAGAGTAAAAGAAACAAGAGTAAATGCTCACTCTCCCAAACAACAGTTGCTATGCTTCCTACAAAAAAAAAAAAATTCAGCTTTGGACGAATGTTTATTCGCTTTTTCCGCTTTTTTTACAGCTGTTTCCTATCAGACAAAACCTAACTGCAAACACAAGAGCGCGAAAACATCGTTAGTCGTTAGAAAAAAATACTGTAGATTGAGAGAGCGAAAAAAACAAAAAAAAAATGTTAAAATGAGAATGAAATTGTATTTGAGGAAAGTGAAAATATTTTTTAACGTTTGCTTCTATGGTTGGTGGTGTTGGTCTTTAGAAAACGCGTCTATGGGGTATACAGAGGATTGCAGGACAGAGGGAGATGTATTTAATGGGAAAGTAGGCATGGAAACGGTGCGAAATGATGGCTCACTATATACGCCAGAAAATTATTATTAGTTTTAGAAAACAAAACTATGGGAATTTTAATTTGACAACCTTACTGCGAAAGAACGATTATATGGAGAGCCAATTTTAAGTATTGGAATATTCATTTCATATTGTTTCCAACACGCTAAGGAAACATAATTTATCTTCTTATCTTCATTAAAGAACCAAAATTATTAATTTCATAGCATATTTTAATTTCATGTTCTAATCCCATTACTTTTTGACGGTACCATATTCTAATTAGCCAAAACCTATTACGTTAGAGGATTTGCTATCCTAATGACGCGCAGTGCAGTTCATCATTATCATTAAATAATTTTTACTATTTGACTGGAGACCAATTGCAAAAAAAAACTGTAAGCAAGGGTACATTTCTCGTCATTACTTTTTATTTAATCCTATTTACTTTACTGCGAATTCTCGCTTGCGTCACTAAACGTTCTCGTGCCGAATTTGGCACCATTTCCTTGAATAGTTTTCATAGCGCTCCAAATTGCTAGATTTTTTGGGTGGTGTCACTTACGTATCGTCGGCTTACAAGCAAAATTGACTATATGCAAAAAAATAATAAGTGGGTAACGCTAATTAATCTTTTAATTATGCTTACGTCCTCTCAACTTTGTGATATATTATTTTCGGTGACTCAAATAAAATGTATACAGTACCTGATAAGTTGTGTTAAAAGAGCACATTCTTACATAAGCATTTAAAATTTGTATACTTACTATCAAAAACGCAAAATTTTATTTATTGTAGAAAGTCAATTTTGCTTGAAAGCCGAAGATATATCTGTCTAACCCCTTAAAAATTTTTTGCCCAATGATTATTATTAGTGTTATGAAATGATCCTGTTCTTAGTTGGAAGTCATTTACTTGAACAGATGTCACAAAACAACGTTTCAAATTTTTCGTTTGAAGTGGAGTAGTACAGTACGCCCCTCTATAACACCAAGCATAGTAAACTTTTTTAATAATTAAGTAGTTTTTAAAATTGAAAGAGTAGTTCCTGAGTTGAGAGTGTTTAATTTTTTCCCAAGATTTTTAGAACGAGGCGGGAAAAAATTGATTTTACCAAAAAAATGTTAATATTTCTTCAAAATAATGTGTCGAGCACTTAACTATGTTTTTGTATTCACTTTGTCACTGGAAAACTAGTAAGTAAGCTTACAGAAAAGATGGTTTGACATATTTTTGTTTATTATCTGATGAACTCTTAAAAAACTACACTGCGAGAAACGTCTCACAAAATTTGTTTTACAAATACCAATTTATTTCAGTGTACATTATAAGCAAAGGAACAAATCGCATATTTAGTTTTTTCTCGTAGTCTATAAGCTAAAATAACAATATTTTTAAGCAATGCTACATTGAACTTTTTCTGTCATTTTATTCAAGACCATTTAAATTCTTTCAAAACTCATTAAAGCATTTTTCTTCAACAAACATGACAAAGACGACAAAAAATGGATCAATTTAACCGGTAATTGGTGACATGTATTTCGGCTATTACGACGCATAAACAAATTCACATACATACATCTTATACATACATAGCCGGCATCAGACCAGTTTTTGGTTAATTTGTACTAGGATTCAAACATCCTATATTTATATAAGGTCACATATCCCCATTGGCTCAAGTGTTAGAATTGTAAGAAGACCCAGTAGGCAAGGGCAGGAGCTAGTAGCAGGCCTTCCTTGGTAAGATTAAGGCCTCGCCACCTCCTTTCAATCTTACTTTCTTTTTTATATGAAACATCCCGATAAAACAGGCCTTCCTTAGCAGGCCTGATAGATTACTCTTCAAGCAGGTCTTCCTACATTGCGTCAAGAACCCTTCTAAGACCGCTTACCGTAGAATGGGTACAGAAGTACTTTGAATGATTGAAATCTTAATACGTTGTGGGACTCTTAGTTAAATGTTTTTTTTTTTTATCTGCGTCAACCTCCCTTCCGTTGATATTTTTAATGTTTATTTTTCGCGACGATTTCTTAATCTATAATTGACATTGAATACACAACACTCTACCACTTTAACATAACATGAAACAGAAGACCAGCCTGGCAACATGCACACCGCTCCTTACTTCTAACTAAGTATCTACTTTTGATGTATGAGTACAATGTAATATCAAAAAAGCAATGTCGAATCACATAACATTGCAATAAATGAAATAAAAAAAAATGCATGAAGTCCTTTTTCTTTGCCTGCTAATATCAGGCCTTATAGCACTGCTGCTGTGGTAAGGCATAATAGCATTTCATGAGTATGCACTGAATGGAGTGTAACTATAGTTAATTAAGAATATATTCTGCAAATTAAAATTTCACTACCCATAAAATTTAATTATTCTTAATATTGACAGATTTTAAATAAAAACAAAAGTCATAATAAAAAAAATAAAATAAATTTATTTGCATGAAAATTTAGTTTTGAGAAGGCCTCTTACAATCGCAGCAGTGGCAGCAGGCCTTCTACGGGGAAGGCCTTGTTCAATTGCCTGCTGGGCGAGTTTGTAAAAATTGACAGTATAAATGGTCTTTGCTAAAATGAATGAAAAAGTTCAAAGTTTATGGTTTGCGTGGATATATTGAGAAATGCAAGAAGCTAAGAAAAAATTATGTAAAAATGACGAATTAAGTTGCGTACTTTTTTCATTTTCATTTTTATTATTTAACACTACGCTTTTCATTTAAGTCTTCAAGATAAATAAATGAAATGGCCACAACTGAAGTAGACAAATTTTATTAGTAGGTGCAACCCTTAGCGGTCGTGAACGATCCCACGGCATTTTTGTAAAATGCGATTTTCCGAATAAACTCAAGCTTAGCCTCATGTAGTTTTTTAAAAATAATCTTTAAATTTCATAGAGTAGAGTCATATCAACAATTTCAATTATGAAGTTTAAAATTGTAAATTCGCTTTTTATAACTTTTTTTCAACGTGGAGTCGTGAAAGACCCCAATGAGAAAGATTGTTAGAAAATTGTAGTGGTACCGCTAAGGGCTAAGAAGATTTGTTCTTAATTCATTTTTGAGTTCCACGAAAATCCACAATTGATATAATCGGTTAAACTATAATGAGCAATCGAGGGTTAGTAAAACCTTTCCATGAAATTTATGAAGATTTACAATCTTTATCAATATTCTATTTATTACAAACGTTTTGAGTCTTGGCGAACCAAAATCGGATATAAAATGACACGTCTGCACTAGATTTTGTGAAGAAAACCTGGCTTTGTATTGCATACAAATTGCAAATTTACATAAATCACATTTGTTGAAAAACACTGTTGATACACGATTGCTGCGAAATATCCTTCTAAGTAAAGATTGCAAAATATTACTTGTTGATAATTGAATTAATTTATTAATTTTATGCCAACCCCATCTACTTCTAGAGCACTTCTACGGGAACTCATTTCCTTTAAATTGTCAGTGTTCTGTTCTGTTCTGTTCTGGCCAAATCTATAACGATACAGAATGAAAAAGTTTTCGTTTTTAAGCTCAAATTAGGTTTTGCTATTGTAACCCGGCTTCGACATAACTATTTGAATGTCTAGCGTTTGACAGATTCAAGGAATGGTCAACAGAAACATTTCAGAGCTAGAGCTCTAGACCGTTTTCAGAGCTCTAGCACTGTGCCAACACAACACATCATGATTGCTGTTAGTTGTTTTTTCTTTTTTATAATTTTTTTTAATTGTGGCTGCTTAAATGGGGGAAAGTTGGGTTTTTCGCTATGTGGGGTTGTCTGCGCAGCATGATGCGCTCGTATGTTATGAGGCGGGGAGTGAAAGAGGTACCACCGCCGCGTCCCGTTAATTCTGCTTGAAGCAGAACGCAACCCAACGCGTAAAGTAAAAATTAAAATTGCAAAAACAATTTTAATGCCGCCCACTTTTACAGTGTCGTCGGTCTTCCCTTTCGTTTGTGTTTTAACATGTGTGCTATTGTGCATGCATGTGTTAGTGTGTGTGTGTGTGTGTGTAAGAAGGATATTCTAGTTATTCTTGAGTGTGTGTGTGTGTGTAAAATAATTTTTAACTAATTTTCTATACAAATTTGGCGCGTTATTTTTTATGTTTTATATTTATATCTTACAAACACACGTAAAATTGCGTATGCTATGTGTGCCGTTTTGACTGTGTTGGTGTGTGATGGGCTTTTTACTTCAAAAGCCAGAAATTTATACTTGGATCCACGCGCAGCCTCACGGTGCGCGTCAAATTACACATGGTTTTAGTTTAATTTTATTTTTTATTTTTTGGTTTCTGCCTACTGATGTCGGCTTCCTTGTTACACCACTCGCTTTTTAAAGGATGACAGTGAATGAAGAAGGCACTAAAGTTAAGTGCGGACCTTTACAATAGTACTAGTGCAGTAGGTGACGTGAACAACATCCTGCCCTGAGCCTTATTAAATATTAGTAAAATTAGTTAATTTGGCGACTTTGGTCAATTATATGTTCACTAAATGAGAAATGGCCCAGAAATATGTTGCGTCTAATAATGAATATTTTTCAAGAAGAAACACTTTTGAAAAATAGAACATCCTGTGACATGTAGTTGATACGTTTCTGCAAACATTTAAGCAACTGATGTACGAGTGGTATAGAAGTTGCAAGTTAGCACGGTATAGCATTAGGGTGTCCATTATTTTCCGAATTAACTTTTATCACGTGGTCGTCTCCCAGGCTGAAAATTAATGGCATTGTCCTTATCGCCTTAAACAAAAAAATAAATACGCGTCCACGTCTTGCGCGATAATACACAACCGCAAAACCTTCAAAAACAAAATGACCTAATTTCCAAAACCATTATCAATATTAACTCACATCTTTTCTTTTACAAAACAAAATTTTAATGGACAATCACCCATAGTTAATTAATGAAAAAACGCCTAAAGTGTTTGCTCATAATGGACACTCACCCAAATTCTATACGAATACTACAAGTGAAATATATTGAGTTATGAAGTATAATAATAATTTCTCTTGTATATTTTAAAATAAAAATCGCACAAAATGATTTGAAACATTTTTATATAAGAAATTATTTTGATTATTGGAAAACAAAATATTTACAATAACATTTTGTTGCAGGCCAGTATTTTATTTTATTTCGCATACAAATTAAGCAGAATGGATTAGAATGTAATTAAATTTTTATTTTATTTGGGGAAATTACTGTTGCGAACATAACCAATTTAAGTAAATTAAAAAATCGCCTAAAAACTTTCACTGCTACTAGCTCTGTGATTTTCTATTATGCACCAGTCGCCCAAACTCTAAGATCCATAATCAAACATTCCGAAAAAATGATGTGATTTTGTGACTGATTTTCTTTTCAGCATTCTTAACTCTGTTAACATGAATTTTATATTGCTCCACACATCTGATTCGCTTTTTCTACAATACTTTTCGTATGTTTAATGCGATTTTCAAATTTTTATTCAAAGTAATTTATCATGTCCTGCTTCATTAATAATTCATCTATAAAAATACTTAAAATCTAATAATCTGTCGTGAGGGTCATGGAAATTGGATTTGATGAGGAATTGATTGATAAAATAGATAGCCTTAAGCAAGTAATCGTTAAAAAATATTTCTTAAAATTACATATCTCAGTTTGCGTCTAGCTTTTTACTTTATTTATAACAATTTATGTACCGCTGAGCTTCATTCTTTATTTAAATGACACTTTATCATACGCCCAAACGAAATTTTCGCACATCGTCTAAAATACGTCACATCGCCTTAACCTTGAAAAAATCTCTGACACAAACCCCAAATCAGAACAAAGTACTTATGGCAAGCCTAGGCACTTTGACTTCACATTTAGGCGCTATGGCATTCTATATAATTGTTAATGCAAGAAAGAAAATTGCAATTATTTTCCTTCTTCTTTCTACATCTAAATTTTCAGTTGATCCAAAAACTAAGTGTCGAAACCCGTGTTTTGAAATTTGGTTGAACGCTGGTTATTCTGCCGCACAGTATCCGCTCGGCCTTAGTTCAAAACTAGACAGGAGGTAGTAAATTAAACTCTAGATTTTTACGACAACTACTATTGTACTTATGTGTATATCTCAAAATTAATGAACAATGTAGTGAGTCTTATGTTATTTATTGTTAATAGTGCTTTAATTTTCACTCTGTTAGTACGAAGTCCGATAGTGGATGCGTTAGAGCTTAGACTTTAGATGATGACTTCAGTATTCAGAAGATATTTTTTTAGAAACTTTAAAAAGTAAATCTTCAAGCCATTTGTCAAAGAGTGTCACTTCTTTCCAAATAGCTCCGAAAAGACAATAAGTTGTTGTGTCAGTAAGTTTGGGTTGATTATAAATGCTTTCACTGGAATGTTAACCTGGTGATTTTTTTGTTTTAGGTTACTGGGTGACCAGTGCTATATCTTCTAGCGAAGGTTGTAGGTTTGAAATAAACGGTACGCGGGTTCATACCACCTAGCTTATTAGGGGATTTCGAATGTAATGGTAGTGTGACGTTTCTAATAATAGATAGCTATAATGGTCAAGACCATGTCATACTATGGAGTTGATTCGTGAAGTGAAAATTATTGCGATGCTGCCTTATTCAGAAGAACTCCAACGCCTTTAATATAGAAGAGGTTGCCATTTTTTTTACCTTTGCGAGTGATCTAATCTAATCTCCGATAGTTATAAGCTCAAAACATACTTTTCAACTTTAGAGCTGTTTTGATCAAGTAAAAGCTTATTTAATCGCTATTATATATATTATACATAGCTTGTTATAATTGATAATTGTCTTCTTAAAGTATATAGTGAATTTAGGCAAGCTCCATCCCGCTATCATCACATATATTTATAACTACATACAGATCTACATATGTATGTAAATTCCGGTACGACAGGATAGTTGGAGAATTTTATTTACGATATTTTGAAAAAAATTGATATCGAAATAATAAAATTCAAAGTGAGTTTTGAAGGAAATTGGTTAGGCTTTGCATCAATGCAGCTAAATATATTCGTTTCGTGTTCCTAAAATAAATATCAGAAACTTATCAAAATCGACGATTTCGACATACATATGCATATTTTGACAATCAGGGCTGAAGTGAAAATTTGGCTTGCATGTTCAGCGACCTCGAAATAGTAAAGTAAAATATTTATTTAATAAAAGAAAACGTTGCAGACCAGTGTAGTTTTTAGTAATGTTCTCAAGTACAAAATTTTAAACAGTTGTGTAAAATTTTGATACAAATAGTATCTTCAAAAAGGGAAGTTAAAGAGGTCAACAAATCAAAATTTTTGTACATACGCAATAAATTTCTATGCAAAAAATAAGTTATTTCTAATAACCCTGCAATATCCGCCATGGATCATAATCATGTTCAGTTCCTACTGGTGGCCACTTAAATTGGTTGGGAACTCAAAATGTATGCAATAATTTTGTACCAGTGTTCTCTAATGGAATAGCTAGCGAAATATTTTTATCTAAGTACTTTAAGATCGCGGGTATGCATACCCAATGCCGTCGTTAAGCAATAGTCAACGGGGCTTTGGCCCCAGACTTCGACGAAGAAGTGGGGCCGACATGGGACAGAAAGACCTATTTTTTTGCTCATAAATCCATCGGTCGTATCCATTTTTTAACATAACAAACTTTCTAGTTTTTAGCACCGGGTCCCGCAAAATCTAAAATCGGCCGCGTATCGGACACCAAATTTCGAATCTCATATTTTGCATAATCTCTTCCTTTCAGCTCCTGACCTACTCATAATAGCTACACTATTTGGTGTCTCACATAGGGATAGATTTGTGGAAGTTTTTGCGATACACGTATTTTAGGGATACTCTGTTAAAACAGGAGTTTTGTTAGAGTTGTGACAATCAATGCGCGTACACCTTATGGATATCAATTGTATTTGAAGTTTTGCCGTTTTACCTTATTAGTAGATATTATTAGGCCTCCGAGTGTTGATATAGGTACGTATCTCGTATATAATTTTCAATAAGACCCCCCTCATTCTTGAGCTAAACTTTACATGTACATATGTACGTGCAACTAAGTAATGATCAATACATAAAAGTACAGCAAAACCTATGGACTGAAAAAAGCTTATTTAATGACTGTACGTTGGGGAAACATTTGAACATACTCCGTTTATAATAAAAACTATTATCCCTGTTCGTTATTCACCCATTTTAAGCCCTCTTTACCGATTACTTGTGCTCTCAAGCCTCAGCGCGAACAACGGCAGTTCAAAAATTTAATGTCTTCCTATAATTTTGACAATAACTTTGCTACTATAAATGGCAGCGTTGTAACTTCTGCAAGGCTAAGCGCCGCTACCAGTTATCGCACACTACTTCTGCCCGCCGACATTAACTACCCCTCCCCTATCTCGCGGCGCTTGTTTACCCACTTACATTCAATGTTATAGAAAAATGTAAAAAATACATAAAATTTTTATTTTTTCATCTAATTCTCATCTCTTCTAACTCGGAAAATTTGCACAGCGAGTGGGCGGCGGTGGGTCGATTGTGTAGTGGCATCGGGGCAACTGATTACTACTTTTATTGCCAGTGAATGTTCCGTGAGGTACTCGGAGTAGCGTTGCTCGTAGTTTTTGCCATCAGTGGGGCAAGTTGCAAGAACAGAACTTTTTAAACGCGAAACATTTTCAAGGGTGGTTTATGTGCTTTGCTGTATAGTACGCTCCGCGCGGCAACGGCGGCTGCTTTTCGCTATTCTCCTTTTGGTTATTGTATTTCATTTTTTCTTCATCTTCCTTCACAGGTTTCAATTTTTTAACTACGTGTTCGCAGTTAAAAAATCTCATCTTATTTTTTATGCTGGTATGTGTTGTGCTGTTTTCGACGTGCTCACAAAAAAAAAACACAAATAGAAATAAAAATAAAAATCGCACAAGATACACTGGAAATTTTGTTTGAAGACATCATTGCCCATCGGTATCGGAAATTTCCCGATTTTTGTAAGAACCTTTAAAATCGCTTAAATAAAAAATTGTATCATTAAACAAAAAAAATCATTTGTTAAAAAATAGCAGAGCAAATCGAAGGCGATTTTGCTTTGGATTCTGTTGAGGATAAATTTAGTGAGTACTTTACAGTACGAGCTCAGTAGTGATAGCTGCGTGGCGTTCATCTGTGAACACATTATATCATCATCTGTTCTGGAATATTCCTTGCAAATGATCTAGATGAAGACTTATATCTTCCTTCATTTCAAATGCTACTTCAGTAGTAGTAATATTTGAGAATTTTGATTTGTGCTTTAGTTCAACTTAGCTCCTTCACGCTGACGAGGGATTTTGTTCCGTGTAACCCTTCTTGGAGCACTTGTATGCTTCTGGATTGTCTCTTCTATAGCCGTTTTTTTAATATGTATGTGTGTTGAAAATGTTGTGTTTAGAGAGTTTTGAATGAATAGATGAAACCCAAACCACCCAAATCGCGAAGCGAGGGTTGATTTCTTTTTTGTATTTTACAATGACTGCGACAAAAGTAGTTGCCGTTTCTGGAAGTGTGAGCTAGCGCAGGCACCAGGCAGGCATCAGACACAGGCAACGGAAGGTATATTGCATGTGAAGTGCTAGGAAAGGGAATATTTTTATTTGAAAAAATATATCTACGTACTTACATACACTCGTATATATTTTAATGTCTATGCAGCAGCACGGAGCAAACTTGCTATAAAGGTACTTATTATTACTTTTAATACTTTTGTTACGCAGAAAAAAGTTGAATAAAAAATATAAAAAGGAAAAAATGTAGTAGTAGTAAAATACAGAGGGGTGGCACAGCATCTCTAACGATTCGCGAGAGTAGTGGTGAGAATACAACTAAGCACACTTTGCACACAAGCATGATGCCTGAGGGTTTCTATTACTTTTTTCCAACTGCATTTGTATTAGTTGTCGATAATAAGTTTAAAATTTTTGTAAGAAAAATGGTATGAGCAAAAATCGATGAACGACACAAAACAGATTTGGATACAATTTATAATATCGTCTCGCTTTAAAATACCAAGAACTCGCAAAAATTTGGAACAGAAGAAACATCCAGGATTTCAAACAATAAGTTTCTGAAATTTATGTAGTTTTTGCAGAAGGTGAGATTTGTCAAAAACTGTAATGCAATGGCTAACAACAATTTTACACTTGATTTTTTAATCTTACAAGAATGCTCGAAAAACAAACTCATTACTATAAGTTTGAAAAATTTTCATTTAGTCACAGATCGTCATCGATCGACAAGAAATAACTAAATCTTGTAATTTGTGACAAAACTTTACTTATTGCGCCATTTTTCATTCGAACTAAGCCTTATTTCATGAGTCGATTTTCACCAATATTTTATGAAAATGCTTGTGTTTAAAGTCTAGCTAATAATTTCAATATGTGGAAAAAAATCAACGTTTTCATTCATATCATTCCTTCTCCACTTCAGTTACTCAGTAATCGATACAAAAATGTTTCCAAAATATTTGTTATCTATAATAATAACATACACTTATTTTATAAATGAGACTGCCGCTTCATCGCACGTATCATTGGAAAGAATTTTAAAGAATATGCCTGAACTACGTCAAGCTAGTCAATATAGCTCTGAAACTGCATTTCAGTAAGTTTTTGTTGAAAACTACGGCTGTCGTCTTAAACTAGACAGGTTCTTGCTCAAAACTTATATGAACATTCTAAAGACATAAGACTACACAAAAGAAAAGTTCATTCCAGAAAGACTCAAACATATGTTAGTTTTATACTTTTGTTCAAAATAAAATATTTTTATGACAAAAGAATTCTAAACTTATACAAAAGATCAAGTTTTTGTAATCCTTTTAATAGTAAATTTCACTGATTATGTTCTGAGGAGTAGTTTTAAGCCGTAAGTTAAGTTTCCAACAGAAATTTCTTTGTCAGAGATATCACCCTCCTGTTAGATATCTTTTTATATTACTATAGTTGAAGTGTTACGTAAAGCACATTTGTATCCAAAACAGACAAAAATATGTATCACATGGCTAAGACACAAAACAAATTATCTAAATAGAACGTAACAACATTTTCTTTAAGCAAACTCCGTGGCGCAACGGCAGCGCGACTGGTTTTAATCAGTAGGTTACGTGTTCGAATCACGTCGGAGTAAGAGAATGTTACACGTGCTTCAAAAAAAACAACGAAATGGGCAACGAATATATGTCAAGCTTCCAAAACACTTTTAAAATCAATTTAGTTTCAATTTGTGAGTACCTACTTATTGTTGTTACTAATATTACTGACAATTTCATATTAATTTGCTTGTAGGTTCATTGTTAATGATAAGGGTCCAGCATATTAATTATAAAAACACACAGTTTGTGATTAAATGAACACTCTCAGAATCCTTGCTGGACAATATTTTAAAGGCAAGCATGCTTTGTGCCTGCTCCTGTGTTACTTATCCATTTTGGTTTTCCTATGTTGCTAGTGAAGTTATCAACCGGTACACAACAGTGATCTCAAATTAATTTTTTCATATAGCACTATCTGCAGGCTGTTTTAAAAACTTTTAATGCAGTTGAAAAAAAAAATTTAAAATCGGGTCTTCCAGTATCAGTCCAGCGTCCGCTGTGGATCGAATTTCGCAGACTTTAAGTCTTATGCTTCGAAAGTTTTATTAAAAACGAACTACTAAATTCAGAGATATTAGTAAAGAAATATTTTTTTTTGCCCTCAGCGCCCAGTATAACCTTGCTAATAATACAAAAAAATAAAAGCGAACAATTGGTTCATCATTTCGCCGTTGAATACTGAATTGTCCCATCTTGAGATCCGCTATATAAAATTTTGTGAAATGTTGAGAAAAAAATGTACTCATTAAAAAAATCTAAAAATATTTTTAATGGTTTGAGTGCACAGTTTCGATGATTCAGAATATTTTTGGATTATGAAAACTTGACGAAATTTTTTGGTATTTGCATTAGTGATAACAGTTTTGGTCAAAATTCCATTCAATTCAAGTAAGAATCGCACTACGAAAAAAGTTCTTAAAATTCATCAATACATTCAGAAAGAATTTTTTTTTATTTGAATGGAAACCTTTTTTGTCTATGTTGTCATAAGTTTTTTTTTCTGGGTTATTTTCATAGAGTAAAAAATTTTTAAAATTGATTACAAAACACAAAATCAAAATTTTATTACTTCATTATATTGAAACATGTTATTTTGCACATCGGCCATTTATTAATAACTGCACCCTTTGTGTTTTTTGACGCTTTTGATCATTTTTTGAAACGAAATATCTCAAAAATTATGGGAATTAGAATAGATATCATTTTTGCTTAAAAATGCTTTATTTTTATGGAAAAAATCATAAATAAGTATGTTTAAACATTTACTTTTTTATTCACAATACTGTTTCTCAAAATATCTTTGATACAACATCTTCTGATTTTTTTATATATTATTCCTCAATCAATCCTAAGAATGTATCTGCTTTCATATCGAAATCCCCGCCATAAATTTGGAAAATATGAGTTATTTTTATGAAGGCGCGCACCAGTCTAATTGAATGAATTGTTCGGTATTTTCCAAAGATATGTCGGGAATTTCAATTTGAGTGCAGATACACTCTTAAGATTGAATATTCATTACAACAAAAAAAAAAAAAAAAATTTTTATGTCAAAGTTATTTTGAAAAACATGTGCGCGTCATCCGTAAAAAATTCGTTGTTTCCAAGGTTATGGCGGGAATTTCGAAATGAAAGCACATGCATTCTTAGGATTGATTGAGGAATAAAATATAAAAAAATCATCAAAAAAAGAAAATGTTTAACTCAAGATATTTTGAGAAAAATTTTTTTAAATAAAAAAATTAATATTTCGACGAATTTATTTAAATCTTTTTAATTTTTTTATAAAGCTATAGTCTTTCTCAACAAAAAAGATTAAATGATTTTTTGTCCTATATCCTATAGTTTTTGAGTTATTTCGTTTCAAAAAATGCTCAAAAAGGTAAGAGAAAAACCAAGTGTGCAGTTATTAAAAGAATCACCGACACACATATTTATGACGTCATAGAAAAAAATTTTTTGTTCTTCTTTTTAAGACTTCCGTTTTATTTTAAACTTTTTACAATCAAATTTGCTCTACTTAGAATGATGATTTTGTTAGATTTTTGCATGGAAATCCGAAACTCTGAGTTCCTTTTAGAAGACAATGCTATATGATTGACATGAATATTATGATAAGATAAGATAACCTTTCAGAAAACACCTATATAACATCAGTCAATAATTTTTTTTTTGAAATTGTAATTAAGACTATAATTTTATAATTCTATTTGAAAGAAAAGCCAGTTCATATGCTGGTGAGATCAGACACAGTTTGCATCTATCAAATCAAAAAGTTGATCAGCTAAAAGTTGCATTTAAGAAAATTATCCATAGTATGTCAATCAAAACTTTTGAAATTTGTTCACAGTGACATTGAAAATTGTCGATGCTTCCCTCCACTTTGAATTTAATGTAAATATTCTTATCCTTTACGTGTTAACTTTTCAGATTTCGGTTTAGTAGTGAAAAAGCTTTCTGTAAAACAATCCAATTTGCTTTAGAATCACACAGTTTTTAATTTACGATTGTTATATTTTCTATGTTTATCCAACTATAGCCGCATTGAAGTAAAATACTCATTACTTGCGGCCACCGATGTTCACGTTGTAAACCACCTTCTTCTCTTTCTAACAGTGAAGCGAAGCTTCTTACTATAACGATTCTAATAGTGTTCTTGTAAATTTCTGCTTTCCTGTTTTTGTATACTTTTTTGTATTTATTCATTCTTTACTTTTATTGTCCTCATTCCTGCTTAGCGCGCTTAACTTAGCCTTCAGTTAAAATTTGTGTGCCTGCAGTGGGCCAAGTGTGCAACATAAAAACTAAACTAAATTTGTGCCCAAATTCTGCGCCACAGCCCCCTTTGGCTGCCTGGTGTTAGTGCGATTTGCAGCTATTTCGATAGCGGCGCTGTTGCCGTCGACCCCTGTCCTGTATTTGCGGTAGTGCGCTTAGCGCCTCGCGTACTTAGACATCTATCTTTGCCTTTTTATGTGTTTTGAAAATTTTGTTTCTTTATTCGTTTATTCATTCGCTCGTATTTCTTTTTTAACATAAATCGTTGCTATTGCTCGTCTTCCCCCACCATTTCTATGTAGTTTGGGTTTTTGGCAAAAAGGGGGCTGATGCTAGCTTGGCGCGAACTTGTAATAGAAGGATAGGAGTTAAAATAAAAAGTTTCAGGATGAAAGGGCATTTGGTGGGAAAGTGACTGCAGAAAAGTTCGATATGGGATGAAGCTTCGTTCATTTGTTCGTTTAAAAGTTTAGTTTAGTTCTTGGGCTAAAATGAAAAGGAAAAAATAGCGCGATGCGAAGCGATTTCAAATTTCGTTCTCTTGGTTTGGTACATCTTTGCTTTAAAGCAACTCAATGGTTAGCAAAAGAAATATTAGAGCTTTGGTTTTTTTAATAAAATTTTTATTTTCACTTCGTTTTATCACTCACTGGTTCTGCACATATTTCGTGAAGTCTTTCGCAGGCAAATAGGTGTGAGTAGTTTTGTAACGCTCCTTTATTTATTTTTATTAATTTGTAATGTTTTTGATGCCTGATTGTATTTGCAGATTAAAATTTAAATGCTGCTCAAAATACGAATAAGACCAATGGTTAGTAAAAATAAAAACAGGGGGATACAAAAAACAGGGGCTAGATCATATCACCTGAAATTTTGGAATTCGAAACTGTTTTAAAAAGAGCTCAAATTTACGATACACATTACTATCATTTTTATTTCCAGGACGTTATTTATCGCGTTGTAAACAAAATTCTCCATTTTTATATAAAACAACAAAAACTATGATTCAATTTGATATTAAGAAGATATAAAAAATTTAAACTATAGAGGACATTTAACACCACCTTGTTCATAAAATAATTTAAATAAATTCTTTATTCGAAGTATTGATTTAATAGCCTTAACGTTGATATAATAAAACTTACAACCATACAAATTTACATATCTTTGGAATAGAAAATATACCACTTTTAAAAGTGCACCACTAGATTCAGGATGCTGCCCCATCGAGGATAAAACATATCAGAGCCAATGCGTAACATATTGCATTTTAAATTTTAAATTACGAAATGGATATAAGTTTTTCATGTTATTGCGTTGACCCTGGTGACACACGCCCTAGCGACGTACGTTCACAAAAGACGATTTCGACGATTTTTCAGCTGATCAAAATGGTTTTGTGTCGGAAGCATCGCTACTCAAGTTTTACACCATTTTACACAAAAAGGCTGGTCTGAAAAAGTCTAGTTTTCTATACCATTTATACTGTCATACTTTTATTGATACAATAAGATAGCTTTTCGCCTTTTTAAATGTTTCGATACTTTGTGATTTTTCGATACTTATGTACCTATTGAAACAACTCCGCACTTTTAGACTTTTATCTATTTTGCAATGTTTCAATTCGAATTTTTGACCCTAAAAGAAAACTATCAACTTTTCTATTAATCTACTTCTCGTTATTTCTGTGCTATTTGATACTTCTCGACTGTTTAGGTACTGTTCAACACGTCTTGATTCGATATCTTTTCATACTATTTAAAAGTTTGCGCCTTAATTGACCTCGGAATGCTTCGATATTTTAGACTTTTATCATTTCATTGATGAGGAGGCAGTCTATTTTGATACTTTTCGATACTTGTAATGCAACAAATTAAATACTTTTTGTCGTTTTCACTATTTATTACTTCTTTTTGATGATTATCAACTGCTATTGACTAAATATATGTATGTTTCTATTCTTTCGGTATCATCCGAATTTTATTGGGTTTCGCAATGATTTGAAGAATAGACTTATAAATCATAATCGACCTTGAAATAAAATGAACCAACTTACTGACGAAATCCACTAATGAACACATAAGAGTATGTTCTAGATTTTGGCAGAACTGATGATAGTTTTTGGGTAAAATTTTCATAATCGGGAGTGTTTTGAGTAACGAATTACATCCATGCACCATCTGGAACTAAGCTCTAATAGAAGAAAGATAATATATAACAAATATGTATGTACACGTATACATGTATACAATAAATTTATTTCCTGTGCAGCATAACGTACTAAAGGCAACAATAACGTAGACAATTACAGCACAATACAACTACAACACCGAAAAAACATGCAAAGGGAATGAAAAAATATCTTCTAATAAATTTACTTTATGTGTTCGCGTAACTGTTGAAGCTGTAAAATAAAGTTTTATACTTTTCTAAGGGCTGCCTTTGCCCCAACTCCAAGCTTACGCCGCGCTCTACTTGCCACCCAACGCCATTAATATTACACAGCCCAAGTACTCTTGCGCGCCTAACCTGTCTAATACAACATTTCGGTTTTTTCCACTATTCGACTCCCTAAAGTTTTCCCCCGCAAAAGCCTTAAAAAATCCATGATTTGAGGGCGAGCGCAGCGAAGATGTCGCTACGTACTGTAGTACTTAGTTTTTTTCGGAAAAGGATTTTTGTATATGTTTTTTTAGAAATGTTAAAGTGAAAAAAATAAATGAAAAGAGATGCCACAACAGCCGATGATGCTGTTGCTGCGGACGGCAGCGACGAAATGCGGAAACACGACGAAAACTGGAAAAACGAAGCTTTCGAGGATGCGTTGCGTACATCATTCGAGGATGCCAAATTCCTATTCTCAATCTTTTGGACCGCTGAGGGGCGAAATAGGCAGAGCGAGGCAGGGGAATGACTGATGGTGTTTTGGAGAAGCGCCGAAAATGCGGGCATTGGGGGCTAAACGCAACAAAAGCAAAGCACGAAAGCGAAAAAAGAATGCCGAGAAATAAAGAAACATGCAGAAAAAACGTGCATACATGCGCGGGTTGGCATGCGGCGCGACGACATGCCGCGCGGGATGTGAGAAGCCGCTTCTGCTGCTTGGCGAAAGTTGAGCGTTGAGAAAATTACGAAATGTTATTACAGCTTCGCAGTCAACTTTCGCCGCTGTTGTTGTTGTGTATATACAATTAAAAATGTAAATCAGTCGTCTTTGTACAGCGCGCTGCGCGCCCCCTTTTGATGCCTTTGCCGTTGCCGCATCATTGTGGGGCCAAAACTCAGGCCCAGGCCCAGGCCCAGGCTCTAGTTGAGGCACGAGTTCGACGCTAATGGCAATTTTTTCTATATATTAAAGTTAGCTTGTGCCGAGTGCGAGTACATATTACATATTTATATTTATTTATTTCATGTTGTTCTCCGTTTTTCCATTTTTTCATTTTTGTGTTGTGTGCTTTTGTTTTTGTTGGTTTTTTTTTTAAATTTTTAGGAACTAGAAGGGTGTTTCCGGTACCACTGCTGTCGTTAGTGCGTGGAGTGTTGTTGTGCCGCGCGTATGCTGGCATGTAAGTAGATTTCCAAAATTCGAAAAAGGTGGAATATAATGCTTTGACATACCGTTGAATGCGTCCCTGACACCCTCTCATCCCAAGCTTATCTGTACATATGCGTCTGTATGTGCTGCCGCTGTTGCTCTAAAATGTTGCCACCCTCACCCCTCCTACGATGGGCCCGCCGCGCACTAAATATAAAAAATTAGGAAAAGGGTAGTTTTTTATTTAATGCTTTTAATACGCCATTGCACCGCACTCCGCTGTAGTCGCGTTTCGTACCCATGGTTAATGGCGATTGCGGTGCACGGGCGGGTGTGGGTGGGTAGTTGCGAAAGGTTTTCTTTGAGATTTTTTTTGTTGATTTGTACGGGTATTACTTAGTTGTGTGCCTCTTTCCCGCTCCCCAGTTCCTTATCAGCCTACGTGTCGTAATGTGCTTCACGTCATTTGCAATTTTTCATTTTAATTTTCATTACTATGTATGTACTTTGAGTTTTAGCTGCTTCTACTTCTGCTTCTTCAGCTTTGCTTGTAATTTTTTCTAAAATTCCATACATGTACTTTGAAATTATGTAATGAGCGTATAAAATGTGAAAAACTTTTTTCGTAATTTTTCAATTTAGCGACGGAAATTGCCTTGGGAGATAACATGTAGGCTGTGTGCCAAGCGTAGGGTTGAGCTTGGCTCCCTCGTTACTAATAATTAATTTAAAAGTTTTCTTTAGGTATGGATTGAAGATTCTTAATGTCATATGTAAGTACGAACTAATTGAGTTCTTGCATTTTGTTCTTTTTCGTGTTTTTTTTTATTAAATTGCTAATTTTCGAACTAGAAATTTTGAACTTTTTCCTATCAGCCTTATGAGCATAGTCAGTTACTTGCTGTAAGTGAATCAAAATTTTTTACTTTCAATTTCAATTCGCTAATTTAAGCCACTTTATACTATTCCCAATATTATGTTACAAATTCATCGAAAATACACAAAAATACCATTTCCTTTATCTAAGCTTTCCGCCAGGTATATAGTTTGACTTAAGTATTGATATGAATAATTACAAATAATCCCTACCAAGCTCAAATTTGAGTACGATTCGAAAACATTCTAATACCGATGTAATTCTAATGCATACTTATGTATTATATACGTGTGTCGTATTCTCTCAAAAATTAAAAATTCTGCTAATTTTCTCATATATTCATGAACTTTTGCTGCGGTTTTCAAATTTATGCTGGCGGAATTGAACGAAATATGCATATTGCCCCGTCTTCTTGCATTAAAATCTGAAAACTATTCTAAAACCATAGCTTCATACCGATCGTATTATGTAATTGTTTTTGTAAATCCTTTTTCAACCACTTAAGTTTATGTGTCCATGTGGCATGTTGTTGTATGCTGTTAAATGTAGGTCAAAGGTTACGATTTATTAAATCATGTTAGTGTTGTACTTTCTTTTGCAATTCAAAGTCCCAAACAAGAATTTCCAGTTTGTCATGTTGCACAATGTACTTTTTGGCCCTGTAAGTGCCAAAAAAATTAATTAACAAAAAGTCACATCATTTGTTTGACTTTTTAAGCACTGGTTTTAATTGAAGGGTGTATTAATTTTGATTATGAAATCTGGCACCATTTGCGAATTAAAACTAATATGAAATAAATATAAATAAAAAAATAAATGAAAACTTTTGTAGTTTTGGTAAAACGTTTCGAATCGGTAATCTGGTAAATATTTTTAAGCAAGTCCATGTTCTCTTAGTTTGTAAGATATATTAACTATAGATATAAAAACAAAGTTCTAATTTGTAGGATTTAAAAAAACGTTGTTTACGTTGATGTTTATCAATGAACTTTATTCTGTTTTTTATTTAGGAAAAGAAGATTTTAAAATTGAATTTAGCTCTGTGGCTGCATGATCTATAGACTAAATTGTTTACAAAATACTAAATTTCTATATTTTGAAATGTACTCAAGTCCTATGTCTACGTGGCAATATTAAATTTTCAAAATCTTGTCTGACGGATGAACAGCCATAAGGAATTATATCTAAACAGCTCAAACTGATTTCTGAAAAAACGACTTATATTGTTAGTCCGAGCACCCACAAATTTATTTATTTTCAACCCATGTCATTATACAAAATATGTTTTTCGAACAGCATTAACCGTGAAGAAATTTCAAGGTTATGATAAAAACGAAAATATGCAAGAAAGTAACTTTGTCAGTGCTTTGTTTTGATTTCTGGAATTGTTCTAATCAGGTTCATTCAAAATATGACTCTAATTCTATTTAAGCTCAATCAAAAATTGTTTTAAAATTTCGGATAAAATATATGTAAGATGTCTTAAAGCAGTTAATATTATCATGAAAAATCTAAGTGTTTATTTGACTTTAAAGCTTTAACAGATCTTAAAGAACAGCCTGCAATATGCAGTGCCCATATCGACACATAAAAATGAAATTTCCCTATCCTGCAAAATTTTACCAATGAGTCGATTTGTGGTTTTCTATAGTAATAAAAATAAAGTCCTACATTAAAACTCTTCATTCCAGCCAGCTGGAATAAAATTTTTAATTTCAGACTTTGGCAGAACATTTTAGAAGAGACTTTCTGTTAAGTGTATGGTAATAATTTCAAAATATCAATTTCTATTGCATAAAATATATCAACTTCATTTACTAAGAACGTATGCAATGAATGGCCTAAGTAAACATAAATTTAATTTAACTTTAAAATTTTTTCAAAAATTTGATTTTTTAAATGAATCTTCCATTTTATTGTTTAATTTCATAAGACAAATTTTTTGATATTACACCTTAAACAGAATTTCCGACAAATAGTCCCATTAGATCGATACTGCCAAAGGGTGATGCATTTAGAGTGGTATAACTTTAAATTAAAATCATACACTTAAATAGTCTGAGCTCAAATTTTCTTTTTATTATTTAGAAGACTGTTTTATGATATTAATTTTTTAAAAAAAGTTTCCGTCATATGTTGACTACGACTAGTTGTAATAAATCGCATTTGATTGGTAAAATTTTTATCTTAAGTAATGTCACTCTCAAAAAAATCACGCTAAGCATGAATAAAGTTTAAAAAGCTATACATATCAATACATAATCAATTGCAAAAGATTTTCAGTCAAATGTTGCCGATTTGATTTGTGCTACGAGAAGGACCGTACAAAGATCACCATTTAGATTTCTACTGCTAGAAATGTGAATGGATGCAACTGACTAGAATCGGTACCATAATGCTGCATGCAAGTCCATGTGTTGACGCAATTTTCCACTCATATCAAATTTGAGCATGATAGCCTATTTAAGGCCTTAAGTTAATGTATCATTTACGTCAAGTTTTGAAGTCAATGCCCTTGGGGTAAAAATTCACAATTTTATTATTCAAAGGGTGTTTTCTCGCCCCATATTCATATGTCCTTTAGTAAATATTTTTGTGTGTGTCAATTGGCTAGTAAAACCAATATCAACAAGTTGAAGCATATAATGGAAGGCAGAGTGCCACTACGGTGCAAAACGAAGCGAGGCAAAAACCTCTAAGATTGTGTTTGAGTGCTGGGGGTCGCAGGGTGTCAAATGCCTTGATAACGTATTCATTGTTGTTGACATTTTGTCGCCATTTGACTAACGTTGTCGTTGTCGTTAGGCAATAAAATCTGAAAATACTAAAAAAACACACTCCAAGTGTAGAAAAAGGCCAAGATGGCGATTCGATGTCTCACTTCGGTCGGAACATACGCAGACTCACAGACACACACACACTCGTCGCGTGCGAGTATGTAGGGTGAGTTTATCTTAAGAGTCTGTGGGAAACTCAAAACGACCTTGACCTTTTTTGTGTAATTGTAATTTTATGTGGATTATCAAGCCAGGCGAAGCAGCACCAGACGATATCGTGAAGCACCGGAAGAAAAAACTTTCATACTCACACACGCACAGACATTGGAGCAAAAATCATTTCCATTTCGAAAGACAGGCAGCGCAGCACAACCCACACAAGTACGTTGATTTCCTCAGCAGCAATAGCAACAGCAACAGTGTCAGGACTATCCCAGACGACCAACACCCAACCCACACATTCGCCTTTTTACCACAAGAACGCAAGTAGACACCGGAAGTCAGAGTCCAAACACTTGAGAAAGTCAACCGGCATTCGTTTAACAGAATCTGACGAAACGGAACTCATTCGTTGCGTTATTTCATGTCGGTTTGGTCAGACCATTTCAAAACTCCACCTCTCACCATCCCTGCAACTTTGCTAAGGCAAAACATTGAATTTTCTTAGTTAGACATTCGGCTATCTCGGCAGGGCAAGTCTGGCTGGCAGTGTGCTGGGGGGAAGATTTCTGTACGAAAAGGAGGTTAATGAAGGCTTGGCTGGTGTGAATTTTCGTTCGCTGTCTTGTGCTGTTAACCATAACAAGGACACTCGGCTAGCATTGCCACTGTCAATGCCAAAGTGAAAGTGAAGCAAACAGAGAAAAAATGAGAATGTGGGATCGGTGGGCGCACATACAAACATTTTGAAAAACGTGAGAATGTCGTAGCTTAGTTGGGTCGCAACCTGTTGCACATTGCAAATGATGACGACGTTTGTTCGTACAGTAACAAAAAGGAACAACATATATTCGTATGAAGGTATAAAAGGATGTTATTTTCAAACTAAGAGGACGAGCACTTCCTAACAAAGTACTGAACGTTTTTTTTTTTTTTTGATTATTGGTACTAATACAAAATCATCAAGGGATTTGAATAGTTTCGTTTTCATATCATACCTTCAGATTAAAAACAAAATAGCACATTGCACAGTGCGTTCACAAATTCGTCAAATAACTATTTACTTAGTTGTTATCAGATGTGTATACACTCCGAGCCTCAAGTCAATGGTGATGAAACAGAGTATGCTTCTGACACCAAACCTCTCCGACTTGAAATACAAAAGAATAGTAGAAGAGCGTTTCAAACCATATCAGTTACCGATAAATTTATCATTTACCAATATCTTGGCCTGCGCTGACGTGTAGGCCAAAATCTGAAAGAAAATTTGAGCTAATCTACCCCAAATTATCCTGCGTTGATATCAGTCGGTTTTCCTCCAAATTTTAATTATCACTTTTGCACACAGTTTTATTAACTGAATTATTGAATAGATAGCTGAGTGACCTCCACATATTAAGCCCACAAATACCTAAAATAGGCCGAGCACCACAGTTATGCGACCTGAGCCCTATATATAATTGAATAAACTGAGACGATGAAGATATGGCGTTAAATGCAATTTTAGGGCCATTATCTAAAAATAAAAACAGTTGACTTCAATGGAAAAGGAGTTTTTGTGAAATTTGCAAGCAACTTATGATTTCAGCGTTTTTAGTAAGCACATCAACTGTTCTCAACTTAGATGGAAAGACGTCTTACAATTTTCAAAACTCCAAAAATCTTGGAAACCTGTACAGTATGTCACCTCATCCTTTTTTAAATCAGATTAAATCCAAGCCGACAAACAGCTCTGTATAACAAGTTTCTAAAATCATTAACTAAACGAAACCTAATTATTTTTTTTCATTAAAATTATATTTTTTTCCTGAAGTTGGACCGCACTGCTTGCAATGCAACTACTCCAGCGCTTGATTGAGTGTTCCATACATACATAGTTCGCTGGCTGGTTGATGAATAGCTTGCAGTGAATTAGCTTTCAACCGACTCAAAGCACCTTACTGGAAGCGGTAATATTTCATTTATTTTCATCAGCTTTAATATTTCTAAAAAGTAGTATCCGTTGCAAAACTGTAGATATAAAAACCAGGTCTCAGTTTATTATAAGAGAGACAGATTGATCTGGTTGCTTTACAGGTTTTTAAAGACTTCGAAGCTTTTTGCATTCAGAAAGAAAAATAAATAAAATTCTCTTCATAACTAAACTGACAGGAGTGTAAACATGATCCGGAGAGGTTTCATCGAGAAAGTAACCACGCCTTGCTAGATCATCTGCCCTTTTTTTTCCTTCAATGTTCCTGTAGCCTGTAACTCATATTCGAGTAATCTCAAATTTGTGCCTTAGCCTGACTGGTTCTTTCCTTTCTTTCCGAGTCCAACGAATTGATAGCGGCTTGGCTGTCGGAGAGAATTGCTATCTTCTCTGAATTAATACTACCCACTGACCTGCAAGCTTCGTGAATGCCAAAAACTTCTGCCTGGAAAACGCTAGCTGAATCAGGTAAACGGAAATATTGTGAAATTGTTGGTTCTTTTGAGTAGACTCCTGCGATTACACCACTATCCATCTTAGACCCATCGATGAATACAGTGGCTTAGAATCTTAAGTTGAAATTGACCTTATCCCATTGAACTTGCTTCGGAACCTCCATCTGAAATTTTTTGTCAAAGCTAAGAGTAAGACCGATGTAGTCGGTTGGGAATATGAAAGTTCGTTTGGCAAGGTGTCGATAATCCTTCGAAAAGCAAGTACCGGCTTAACTAAACATACCCATATTGAATTTGACAACATTTATTTGAATAGCTCTGTGTGTAGCATTTTGAACCTTATGCTTGTATTGGGGTGCCCCGCCGTCTTTTCGAAATTCGACTTATTTTTTTTCACTTTAAGTAATTCTCTCAGTGTAGAATTTTAAAGTTTTTTGTTTCCATGAAGAGTGTCACGCCCACCAAGTTTTCCATGTTCTTGTCCATAGCTTTCCAAATCATTCTTACCTCTTGTGTGAAAATTAGTTCCATTATCTCAGTAAAGCATTTTCAAGTTTCCGCTTACAAGGGAAGTGCCACGCCCGTTCCTCAGAAATCTGTATTTATCGAAAACAAATGAAAAACCGTGTAAAACGAAAATAGCCTGTGTAAATGTACTGATTTAGACATTTATTGCGCGTTGCAAATGTAATGATTTTTTCTATAGAATTAGAGAAATTGATTTCGAATTTCATCGAGTGATTTTGTTGCTTGGAAGGAGCCGCGCCCCATTGACCGAGCTCGAGTAGCTTGGCACAAGCAATGTACATCCACGTATAAAATTTAATAACGGTAGCTGAAATAGAATAGAGGGTGCCACGCCTCGTTGTCTTTTTTGTTGTTTCATTTTAATTTTACTGTTAAATTTCTGCGGTTTATTTTTGTCTTCAGTTTTTTTGTAAGCTCGTATGCGCGCTTAATGTTCTCGTATGACCAAAGAAGAGAACGAGAAGGTCTGGCTGATATCTTGTATATCGTACGATTATCGCTGGCGAAACTTCTCATTCTTGTCTTTGGTCATAAGAGATATTGTTTTTTAATGTCGTCTCGATATCGTTATCGGGAGCAAGAACGGTAACTACAAATATTCATGGTATCGCACTAATTTCATCTCCTTAAGATTTCAAATTTCCAAAATAATTTCTTAAATGACAGAAACATTTTGTGAATATCCTATGCTCCAAGTTATATGTTTTTACGCCTGTAGGTTGGTCGGGTGGATGGTTCCGAAATTTAGTTGAGTTTATATGAATCCTTTAGAAAGCTATGCATATCAAGTTTTCATGATTTCCGGTAACTGAAGGTCATTTAGGACAATTCATTTTATACGTTTAGAGACATGCAAATTGCCAAACTATCAAGCTTTTCGTCCAGTAACTGCCTTCGGTCAGAGCTCAGGGCATGCTCCATCAACCACATTACTTCAGCATTAAAGTCTAAGAAATAAGTTTCGTCCAACTCGCTTTGCTTTTATATTCACTGGACAAAAAGGCGGATACAAGGAAGTGAGCTCGGAATCTACCATATAAACAAAAGACTAAAAACGAGAGAGCTGTTTGAGTGAATATAAGACACAAAGAGAACTAAAGAAAAGTGGGCAGGTGTGACTACTATTGAGCATTGCAAAATTTTTAAGAATCTTTTTTAATGAAAATCGAATACTTCAATGATATAAAAAATTATTTAAAAACTTTGATTAATTTTGTAAATCTTTTCCGATTATGTTATGCAGTCTATGAAACATGTTGGCAAACTATTTATTTTATTTTACATAGGTGCATTTTTAAGCCCTTAAAGCTTGTGTCTGTATTTAGCAGTTATTGAAGATTCAAAAAAATTAACAAATTCAAAACTATTACTCCTCTATTTAGTTCGAGCTTGCTTGTTTGTGCCGCAACATCAGTTATGGATTGGTAGTGCGCTTACCGCATATTAGTTGCTCTAACACTTTGCTAAGTTCATCTTAGTGATATATCGTTTTTAAAATGTCGTCGGGCAAAAAATTGGATTTAGTAACCTTAACTACCTCACTTCCAACTACTTCGCATTAAAAGGAACATTTATCCCACTAATTTTATTTTGCATCAAAAATGGACAATGTAGAGCCAAAACCTTATTTTTTTTCAAAATTGAAGCTAATTTTCTAGGTACAATATTTAACTCACGGTTTAATGGTAGTGTTATAATCGACAGTGGCCAGTTAATTATTTTTTAATATTTACTTTGAAAATATCACTAGATCTTTTATTTCTACGCTGAGTGTATACGCTTAGTCACATCCAAACCCTCACCGTTTGCAACTAAAAATAATAATACATTTTAAGGGATTATTCTCAAAATATTATAAGGCAACACATTTTCCGAAAACAATGCTTCGTAGTGGGCAGAGGCAAATAAATATTCATAAGTATTACTTACTATAATTCAAAAATTATTTCAACCACAGAACAATAGCAAGTACTTCAATTTCTTGATATTTTGGCCTAGCTTGTTAAAATAAGCCCTTCATTTCCTATGTAAGATAGGGAGAAGAACGTGAAGTTATGAACAAGTCGTTGCGACGGTATTTCAATTTTACACTCAAATGTGGTGTGATTTCAGAGATCTCTTAAAGAGAGGAAAAAATTACTGTAAGTGCTAACTTTATGTTTATGTTTACCAATCAGAAAAATAGGTTCCATCAGTCGCAATGAAAATTTACAGAACCTTTTTATTCTCAAAACATTTTCGTTGCAATCAAAAAAGTTTCAATTTTTGTGAGATTGACGAAAAATAATTTCGTGATAATCCATTTTCAGTTCAGTGCAATAGCTTAGTGGAACTTTTTCGGGTGAAATTTTAATAAAAATAATGAAAAACTTTCCTTTTAAATGATACGTCATAGATATATCCTTTGTTTTATTGTACAATTTTTGAATTTTATTGAACAAGGGAAGTTTGGCAGTACACTTGTGAAAATCTTTTAAAATTCGAAAAACTTTTAAAATTCTCAGTTTGCTATGCGATGATAAATTGTTACAAAAGCAAGTAAATAATTATTATTAATTAAACCAAGAAAAATTCACATGAAACTTTCATGCAAATAAAGGCGCAGACATTTTTGTTTTTCTGGTTTTTATTTATATTTATGATAATGACGAAAAAGTCAATTTGCGAGACAATAGTCAGCATTACAGATGAATATCCATTAAATTATTAAGTGTTACAGATTTTCTAAGTGGCATTAGCTCTTACGACAAAGCCTTTTGACTGCTTTATGACAAAAATGGGACACCACATTGAAGAAATGTCACTCAAAACAATGTTCCTGGCAGTTTCTGAATATTTTTCAATCAATTTTTGCATTCTCTTACCTGTGTTTAAGTTGAATCTTACACTGGGCTTCATAATTTAATCATTTATGTCTTTTCTTTTAAATATTTGTAGTATTAATTTCTAGAAATGTTTTCAACAGTTTTTTATTTATAAATTTTTTAATTTCGCTGTGTATATTTATTGAGTTGCACTGAATGAATTGTTTTTGTAAATAATTGTAGAAATTGCACATTTGTTTTCACATTTTCACCCTGTAATTGTTACGGGAATATGTTCTAAGAGTGTTTATTCTTTTAAGGTGAACAAGTCTGTTCAATTGAATTGAATATTTTTTAACTTTTCACAATATCTTGCCAAGTTTGATTTTACTATTTGTAGTTTTTAGAAAATACTCCGAGGGAAAGTACGATCACGACCATTCCGAAAGCTTTCTGTTCATCATCTAAACGGATCTGAATTATCCCAAAATATTTTTGGCAAAGTGTTTCTGGTTTTGAAGCGACACTAGCCGAGCAGCACAAGAGCGGATCCGTCTAAAGCTGAGCTGTAATACCGTAGTGTTGCGAGTTGCGTGTGTGTTAGTAGCTTAAATAATGCAAACGCTGAATGCACTCGGCGCTGTTGCAACTTTTTATTAATTTAGTTCGTAATATATATATAATTTTTTTGGTTTGTTTATTCTGCTGTATTTATTTGCACTTCATCCATAGATTCCACTTATAATACACGTTCTGCCCTCTCTTTATGTTCGCTTACTCATTCCAACTCACTGCCAATCACTCCGACTCAAACCAATGAAGCTCAACACGAGCAACTACAACTCAAAAGCGTTGCACAGCCGCGCACTTTGTTGGCTGCTCATTCGGCCACATTTGTCCTCTATCGGCAATTGACCGCCGCTGCTTCGCTTCCCCACGAAATGATGAACCCCAAAAATTGAAAAAATCGTCCCAAAATCACAAAAAAGACAAAACAAATTTCACCAAAACAGTGGCAAAGAGAATAAAAAACGAAACGAAGTGCACATTCAGAATGCGACCAGGTATGTGGCATCGCAGCACAGAGCTGCGTCGTACTATGGCTGACTTTGCTCAATCCTTCCATGCAGTTTGATCGAAAGTTGGTGCTGCGCCAGCTTCGACGTTGGCAGTGACACCGACGTCATTGGCAATTCGGCATAGCACATTCAAACGCATCGTGGTCACTTCAAAAATTGTGCAATAAATAAAAATTGTGTGCTCCAAAAAAAAGCAACACGAAAAAGAATAATCCGAAAAATCGAATGCGAAAACAAAAAAGCAAAACAAAAAAGGCACAAACACCAGTTGCTGGAGTCGTACAATCGGCGCAGAGTCGAGGGCACAACTGCCATGCTAATGTGTGTGCGTAAATTAAGGCAAGCGTGTGCGTCCATGTTACAGGACATGTGTGCGTTGTGTTGCATTGCGTTGGTCGTTATTTCGGCAGCCTAATGCACACGCACACAAACAAAAACATGCAAACACATATTCCATTTTTTTGGTTGGCTACCAAAGGCGCAAATAAATTAAAAAAAAACTTTAAAAAACTACTTTTTTTCAAAACAGCCCCTATCTCTAGCAGCAAACACCAGTCGTTTAAGCCCGAATTTGGGGCAGTACAGTAGCGTAGAATTGCATAAAAGTGCGCATTCAAAATTTAATGAAGGGCCTTACGAAAAAAGTAAGAAATTTTTATAGAAAAAAACAATTGTGACTTAGTTTTTAGTTATTTCTGAACACTAGCCATTATTAATAAAAAACGAAAAAAGGCCAAAAAATTACTGGGTATTTTTTTATAACTAAAAAGCAAAACGTAAGTTTTTTCTGGGACAGTCCTACGTTGTCAAATTTTTACATTTTTAATAAATATCGGAAGATACCATAGTACTTGCTGCAAAAGATGAAATGGCATTCTCACACTTGTCAGAAAAGACATGAAGAGAGATGTGTCTTAAATTGACCCACCCATTCCCCTGGAAATGGGGAATCGTTGTTATATTTTTCTCATTGTAATAAAATGCATTCCTTTTACTTTTTGCGATTGAGAATTAGTGATTAGGTTATCTCCGATACCACATCACTTAATTTTCCAATCTGGAAACATCTTACTCGGGATTGAGAAGGGAGGCTGCATATAATTTATTATATAAAGCTCATTTCTGCACAGAAAACAAATTAGGAAGCTCGAATTCGCCGAATTCGCCCCACAGTGCACGCTGCTCATTACATTTGGTAATTCGCGTCCGTGATAACGGTGCAAAGTGCACGCAATGCAATAATAAGCAAAATTTTTCAAATCTCCCGTCGTAGGCCCACCGCAAAAAAATTAAAAAAACAAAACTCACTCATTTTCTCTCGCTTTAGCCAATTTGCTCTCCCGCTCATCTGCTTTGTCACAACTGACGAAGCTAAGTCCGCATTCAAAGTTTTTTCACCGGCTCTCATTCGCATTCGCGCTTTTTAAATGCATTGACATTGAACGCAACATTGTGTGGAGGCTTTGGAGCGGAGTGACGGGCACCGCTAGGCTTGCGACAGATGAAGTGTTGCGCCGACGTCATCAACGCTTGGACCAAAATACAAAAAAAAATTCAAATTTGTTCCCCTATTTTTTATCTTCGCTCCTTCTTATTTTATTTTTGAGCATTAACTTTTTTCTGCCCATCCCTTCATACGCATGTCGAAAAAGTGATGCTGCCCCAATGAAACTGCAATCGATGCACACACTCACACGCACTTAGAGATGCGTTGTTGGCGTGCAGTTCACCCCTTTGGTGATGGGTGAATGTGGGAAGGATGACGAAACATATAAAAACAACCAAAACAAGGACAAGCAACCAAATATTTTAAGCAAAACAGTATAACAGTAACATAATATAAAAATACGCAAGCAAATCACACGCACACCAAATTTTAAACAACGGGCTGGAACTTTTCGTTCGGCGCACTGTTGTTAGTTCGAAAACCAAGGCAATAGAAACTGATGGCTTGGAGCTGAATTCTGAGGCATTTGAAGTAATCAGATACGTTTAATCCACGATGACAGATATAAAAATACCGTTATTGATATGTTTGTATGGAAGAAGTACCTTTAAGTTGAAAACAAAGTTTCAGAACGGCGAGATATGTACCAATAAATTAAACCTAAATTGTGGATTTGGTTAAGTTTGGATACATATCCTCGTTCAAACTTCAAAGCCGTATGTACGCTTATTCCAAAACCGCGCATAAGGCTCAACTGCCACAAAAGAAATTTACCCACCTTGAACTGCGGACGCAGTTAGAAATAATGATTTTATACGAAGTTAAACGGCGATATGTATCCTCACATCTCGTAATATTAATTCAGTCGTATCGAAACGAAAAATAAAATTGTTGTTTAATTTATTTTATGATAACTTGTACATTTTTGGAAAGGCAATACATACCTATATCATCTGCGGGAATTCCGAAATTCAAACCTGAGAACATTTTTGACATCGTTTAAATTTCTTCGAAAATGTATCAGACAGAAACAAAAGAAAATTTTTTTTAAATATTTCTTTGCTTATGGAATTAATTGAGCAAGCACACAATAAAAATACAACAATTTACGTATGAACTATATATATATACAATGTAAGCCATATAACTTTTTGAACGACAACATAGATCAAAGATAAAGAGGACATGCAGAGGTACCTCCTGGTAGCAGAATTGGAAGATAACCATAAATATCTGAAACAATGAATGGTCTACCTCAGTGGTCGCCAAATAGAGTTTTAAAAAATATGAACTGGGCCAAAAATAAATAGCACTAATAGAAGAAAAAAAGTTTTCGTATGGTCAAGATTTTGTAAATAAATTTATAACACTAATAATTTATATTTTTTTTATTTTTATTGAAAAAGTAATAAAAAAAAGGCATTGATGAGAATTATGAAACTGGGATTTAGTTGCATTCACAATATTATTAATGTTTATATTTTCTTGAGAAACTGATATCCTCAGAATTTCCGCCAAATGAGAATCAGTCAATCTCTCACGAAATTGATTTTTATTATATTTCATACGAGAAAATGTTTGTTCGCAAATATAAGTGCTTCCAAATATTGATATGGAAGGAAGTATAAAAATTTTTAATACTAGAAAATTTAATAATATATTAGAAAAAATTAAATTTGGATTTAGTAATGCATTAACATTTTTTTTAAATATTTGTATTACTTTTGCATTTTAACTCGGGGCCGGATGGATTCCTATAACGGGCCGGATTTGGCCCGCGGGCCGTACTTTGGCGACCTCTGGTCTACCTCATTACTGAGAAAAATATAGACAAAAATTACTATGTATTAGTCAAAAAACAGCCAAATAATACAAAGCTCAAAAACTTTTATCAGAAGGTATGTCTTGAAACAAGAAATTTCTTCTTGCAAAGCCAATTACTATCGGAATAAACTAATTAATAATAATGGAAACTTAAGGAAATATTGGCGTGTTGTGACTGATATCCTGAATGGAACTATTACGGAATCACTAGAACTAATATGAAATCTTACCAAATTTGATTCCAAATCATTCCAAATTTTTAATGCCTATGTTTTATTTTTAATTTTGTGTCCTATCCAGAGTTTTTCCTGAGTCTCTTAAGACAGCAATTGTTTTACTATTACACAATAAAGGAGAGGTTACCATTCTAAATAATTAGTGTCCTATCTCGCTTCTATTCGTCTTTTCAAAAATTTTTGAGAAGGGAATTAAGTCCAGAATGATATCTTTCTTAGATAGGACCAGTTATTTTAGTAATCTACTGAGAGTGCGCTATTGAAACTAACCGGTGAGATCTATAATTGTTTGAATTCATCTGGAACTCCAGTTTGCTTGTTTATTGATACAACCAAAGCTTTTGACATGGTAGATCACTCGTTATTGCTTCATAAGTTTTCAAAATCAGGTTTTCGTAATTATACTTATGGGTGGTTTGAATTCTTCTTAAAAAACCGCAATCAAGTTGTTAAAATCAAAAATAGTTTTAGTTCCCAGAAGTATATCAGATCTTGACTTATTAAGAACATAAAGATCATATGATGGTTATAAGTAATAAAACTAAATTTATGGTTTTTAACTTATAAAATAAAACTTAAAATCACTTGCCTTTAACTTACCATTCACCTACTTAGTTGTCAACACTTTCATTTGACCGCTGGTGCTCTTGATTCTGTTACTTTTGATAGGAAAACCAAATGCTCTGAGAAGTGTTTTAACATTGAGTGTGTTGGTAGTTTTAAGTAAGTACTTAGGTGTTGTCTTGGATGACCAACTCAATTGGTAAAGTCACACGTGGCAATTAAATCAATACTTCAACAAAGTAGTTAGACAACTAGCTTCTATTGCAATCAATCAATTTGGAAACAAGTGTGCAATGGTTTGTTCAAATCTAAACTGCAATATGGCATAGTAAGTTGGGGTCGGGCATATTCCAAAAAAAAGAGCCATTGCTCATCAAACAAAAGCACGCAATTCGTCTTTTGTGTAGAGTGAAACCCAGAACTCCAAGTTTCCATTTATTCAAATGGGTTTGGCTTCTAGCGTTAAGGCAATTATAATGCTATAAAGTACTAAAAATATATTTTGTAAAATCCGGTTTTTACTTCAGTTAGACTTCTAGAAAATTAGAATTTACGTGTTAATTCTGCGAATTTTGTGTCTATACCATTCATTAAGAAATCTTATTTTACACGTTTCTTAGGTACTACCTGACAACTTAAGACGCGAGAAAGAGAGAACAGTATATTTGGCTAATCTTAGAAAATGGCTATACTCTTTTGATTATTCCACTATTGATAATTTTTTTAATCCTATTATTTGGCTCAAGCTTAGTTATTTTATTTCTATTTTCTGATCTCTTAATGTTAGCTTTTCTCTTGATAATGTATTAGTCTAATCTTGTAAACCCGATCAATGGTATATTTGAGGTATTTTAAAGCTTGCTACATCCAACTCTTGTCAGTTAGACAAATGAGTGTACCTAACTATTTCATTTAAGTGCCTTTAAATTTGTATGATTATATGTAAGATTTTCTTTAATGCGTCACTGTGCTTTTATGAAGTAAAGTAAAAATAAAAAAATAAATCAATAAAATATCGATGACTAAATTTATTGAAATGTTGTAGATCATATGGCTTAGCCCATTGATGATAATGGCAACGTAAGCTTAAACCTTTTAAAAGGAAATGAGTTCAGCCTTAAATAATGCCGAATCAGGAAAATTAGAGCCATCGGCCGAAACTGACAGAGTTTATGTATCATAACCAGAACTTTTCGAAGGAAAAGGCTAAACAACTAAAATTAAAAGGCTTAAAATGGCCAAATCGAAAGTTTTTAATGCTAAACAAGCATGAGATTCATAAGCTTGTCAGAAGCTCAGCTCCAGCTTATAAAGAGAGCTAACCTTAGTTTAATTTTAGCTTTATAGTGTTTTATATTTTTAGCCTTGAATATATACAAATGAATATTAGTGGATCTCACCATTTGTAATCCAAATTTTTGTGTTGCATGTCATTGGAACAGGTTACAGGTTTTTGTACTTTCTTATATTCACACATAGACAGTGCAAGAACACTCAAATAAATGGATCAGCGAATAATGTCACTTTCAAAGAAACGGGCCTGGCTCCAAATATTTTTTTTTATTTTTTGAGTTAGTTTATGGGCTCTCTTTACGAAAGTATAAAGTAAAATTTAAACACAAGAAAATTATTTGTTAGTTCGGAAGACAGACGTGTTGAACAATTGTGCACTTGAATTGAGCTACCGTATATCGATGTTGGGTGCTGTTAGTATCTAATATCTGTTTTCGCAAATAAGCTATGCATAAATGCACAATTGTGATTGTTCACTGATTTTACAGTGTAAGTTGTAAAAAGTCTAAAAAAATTTTAATGTATATACCTATGTGGCGTTTTCACATCTTTCTAACAAGAACCAGTCTCATTAAAACTTTGCCTCCAATCGGAAAATATATTGAATTCAAAGTAGGAGAGGAGCAAAAAATAAGTTTTTATTCTACGATAAGGTTCGACCGAGTTACGCTACTTTGAATTTTGTCATTAAAACTGCATTTTTGACAAAATACTGATTTTCCAGTTTACGTATTACAGCTTTGTATTTATTTAGTATGTAATTTAGAAATCTGTATTTTCGATAGCAAACACATGAATTTCAAAGTTGCTTGTCAGAGTTTTGAATGTGTTTTTGTAGATTATGCATAGCAACACAACTCCGTACCAGGTTCGTGTTCCTTGTTCTTTTTTTTTTGTATAATTTAAATTCAAGCCTTAAAACAAACAAAAAAGGAAGTAAATCAGACCAAAAACTACAAATGATCACGAGTTTTTTCCCACTATTCATTTGTTTCTTCGAATAACTGATAAAAAATCATTTTCTTTAATTACGTACATTTAAATATTTCGAATCAATACATCAGCACAAACAGAAACTAAAAGGCAGTAGAGTTTGTCTCTGAACACAAAGGAATCAACTGTTTACATGAATCATATTATTTTTTATTTCAAAAACTAGGTCAAGATGTAATATCTTATACGAGTATAAGCTAATTTCTCAAAAAATAAACCATAGATAAATATATGTATTATATTTAAACAACAGAAAAGCAAAAAAGCACATCAATTTCAAGCTCAAATGCTTTCTGCAAATTGATATGTTAACAAGTTATCGTTACTAACCGCAAAAGAAAACCAAATTGGTCAAAACTGATCAATTCAAACCCAACGTCGATGCTTTTTTTCTACAACTTTGATCTCAATGTATTTGTCGGTTTTAGAAAGTATGGTAAATATTTCGGAGCATTTTTTAACAAGTGTCCGACGAAACGTTACGCATCCGTTATTTGAAAATATAGGCTGCGACAGCTTATGGTGAAGTTCATTTTTATGGACATTAAAAATTATTGCAGGTTATGGGTGTGTATTCAAAAAATTAAGATATATAAATATATTATTTTCCCTACGCTAATTCAACAGAAATAAGTTTTTTTGTTTTTTTAAATTTAAAAAAAGTAAAGGGGCGGCAAAATCACACTTGACGCGGGTGCTCGGGTGGCCAGCGGCGCACCTGATTATAATTGCTACTACATATAGAAAAAAAGAAATTGCATTGTGACTCCACTTATGTATGTCCGAAATTGATGGGGTGGTTGAAACAAAATAATTTTGTTTTTTGTACTCTCCTTTTTTCAAGAAAATGCGTTTGCGAATGCTGCTGCAGCAGATTTAAGTAGGACCCACTAGTCGTTGTGCGTGTATGAACTCCATTCCCCCTATCCTAGTAACAACAACAAGATTGAGTGAAAAAACCATGTCAACACTTCAAAAAAAGTAAAAATAAAAAATAAAATCATACTCATACGTACGAATAGATAGACACACATGCAGATGTTTATGTACTCGTATTTGCGCGGATACATAATGAAAAATAAAATAAGACCAAAAGTCTTCGCAATTGTTGTTGGTGTTGTTTGGCTTTATTTCCGTGCGTGTTTCAAAGCATAGTGGGCTAACTGTTCGCAGGGTGGGGAACTCTTCTACTGCGGTGTAATTTTTAGTCGTTTGGGTTAAGGTTCGTGAGGCCCCCATTTGGGCGACCCGTTTGACTGTTTTTTGGTTTGTTATTTTACCCTTTGATTTTTTTTGTTGGGTTTTATGATAGGTTTTTCGTTATTTTTATACATTAAACTCTGATAATATGATATTCGGCATTTTTTCTTGTTTACGTTTTTTATTTTTTGGAGCTGATTTTTGTGCACAACTCCTCATTGTGCAGTTGGCCGGAGGCATTTTGTGGCGGCGGCTGAAATGATTTTGTGCAATAATATGCAATCAGGCGTAGCATTTCATTTTGCGTGCCACATTTGAAGGGAGTCTCACTCCACATCTTAGGAGCACACATTTCACCCGTATTAAATTTGGCCCATCAAGGCATGGATCAATTAGTTAGTGTGCGTTGGGCCCCAACCTATGGTGGCGGGCTTGGTAGTTCCATGTATGCATTACGCACCTTAGTTTTTTTATTTTCTACCTTTAATTGAAAGTATGGGCGGGTAAACTTGAATACAAAAATTGAGTACTCAAATTGGTGGGATTCAGCGATTTGTTCACTAACGTTGTCTAGGGACAATGCCCAAAATCATATTCTGCTTTAATAACTTTAGTTCAACTTCATGAAAGTAAGTAAGTACAGTTATGTACTAAATACTATACAAAGCAACCTGGTATTGACGTACGGCTTTTTGGTTCATGGTAATTAAAGCGATTTGCAAAACACCAAACAACCATATCTGTGGGACACGCTTAACTTAAATTAAGCTTAAGCTGATGAAAAGAAGACGTTGCAGCAAGAATCAATGAGGCGAGAAAAGCATTTTCACCACTCCATAAAATATGGAGGTCACACAAAATCTCAGCACAGGCAAAATTGTGAATATATGAAGCAAATATGTAATCAGTGTTGCTGAGACTTGCTCGCTGATGCGAATTCAAACGTTTGTAAGTTTCTGCATCAGACGAATATTTAAGATTTGGTGACTCCACCAACTTCATTTTTAAAATGGATAGCTCACAAGATCAGAAAAGGCGCTGGACAAACATGTTTATCAGTTGGTATGAAATTTAACGCAAGTGCTTTACTTGCTGTAAGCTATATCTAACTCAAAAGTGGGCAAAATATCACAAGAAGGCTTAGCACCATTCAAGGAAAATACCCAAATATACCAAAATTTGGTGTAAGCATGTTTTTTATAAAAACTTATTTTTGGATCAAAATCGGACTGAATCGTGTCAGGTGGATGTGCCACCGTCCAAAATCGTAAGACTTATTATTAGCAATTGTGAAAATGTTTGGTATGCGGATGCTGATCACGAATATAATTATTGGACCAAAAAAAGTAGGAATTAGAAGAGTGTGCGTAGCATTTTTCGACTTTTTTACCCTACACAGAGGGATTATTCACTTTACCATTCCATTTGTAACGAATGGAATGGGGAATGGGGCGCGGCAAATGTGGAAAATAATATATATTCTTGATCAGCGTCACCAGCTGAGCCGATAAAGTCATGTCCGTCTGTCTCTGGAATTCAAAGCAAATGTAAGAAATAGTACGGTCTATGTAGTATCAAACAACACCTTGACGAATTTCGAAAAGAAAATTTCCAGCGTAACTGACCACTTTTCAAAAAAAAAAAATTGTGGACATACCTACAATAAATCTTGTAAATTAAGCGATGCATTTCATGTAGCTATGCAGCTTCAAAAATGGTGATAGATAAAAAATCTTCATCACATATTAAATGTTCTTTTTTACTTTTTTTCTCACACTCGCTCAACATTTGGATGTTACACACGTTACATTTTTTGAGTTGCTTTGCATCTATTATTTAAAAGCTTATGTTAAAAATTACTCATGGTTCTAATAAAACCATATGAAGTATTTCTAAAATGATATCAATTTATCACTCATTCCTACAAAATTTAAAATTCAATTCAATTTGAACTGAACATATTGAAAACAGAGATTTTTTCAAAGTCACACCCGTTACGCATTTTATAACAATTTTTTTTATATTTTTAATATATATTGGAAGGACCCATAGAACTTGTTGCGAGAGCAGAAATTGCATTCTCATACTTGTCTAAAACGATAAGAATGAAAATAAGTCTTAAACTGTCACACCCGTTCCCCTGGAAGTGTCGATATTGCTTAAAGTTCTTGCTTCTATGGAAGATGTCACGCCTCTTTAAATTATTTCCTTAAGTGTTTCTTTGCTTGCATTCGTAAGCTTTTCACGATATTCGTCCACATCTAAAATTGGCGGCTTATGCAATGTTTCACATTGAAAAAGGGTCAGTAAGGGTTAAAGAGAAAGTATCAAAAAATTCATAAAACTTTCTTGTCTTATTTAGGACCAATTCAGGGGCGTCCCATATGTTTTTCGCTAAAAAAACCACCCTAACACATGCATATATGCATAAGGTTTTATGTTTTATTGAAACAACAAAGGGACTAAGATAACTTTTTAAGTATTTTGAAAAAATAAATATTTTTCGTTGAGAACAGCACCAAAAATATTACATTAAACAAAGATAAATGTAAGAAATGAGCTAAGGCTAGTCATAATAGTTTCATCTGTTGCATATCAGGCTTAAAAATTCTCACTCATCAGCTCAATCTTTACTGATGATTCCGCTTAGCAGCCGATGAAACGAGTATGACTCGCTTTAGTCCATTTTTCTTAAGTTGTCTTTGTAAAATGTAATATTTTTGGTGTTGACACACGCTGTATTGAACTGACACTTCAGGAAATCTGAAAATAATTGTTTTCCTTCTGTAAAGATTTTAGTTTGTAGAAATAAATTCTTTGACATATAAAAAAATTTTTTGCTACTTCTGCAAATTTCTATCCATGTAAGATTAAAGTTGTTCTGTAGAGTTTGAAAACAGATCTTGGATCATCAGATTGTATTGCGAAGCACTTTTCTAACATAATTTAGTAGCTACTATTTGCGGATGGACATCTTTAAAGATCTTGCTACATCTATGGCGGAAATTTTAGGACTTTGCAAATCAAATAATTCTTCATTATTTTTAAGAAAATCAAATTTTGTTTTGGTCTTTAACTATCAGTTGGCTATCGTTCATGAGACTGCGTTACAAAAACTTAGTTCGTAAGCCTTAGAGGACCATATTCGTGTTTTATGGATAGAAAGTTGTGGAAGCGTAAAATGATTAACAAAATCAACTAAAAAATTTCGTTGATGAATATGGGACAACAAATCAGCAGAAGTAGCCAATTATGTGTCATTTCAAAAACTTATAATCAGCAGACTACAAGAAAACCCTTATTTTATTTATTTTCTGAAGCATCCGAAATTTTATTAAAATATGCATTATTTATTATTGTTTTCTTTTTTTAATTTTTTTTAAACATAAAAAATTAAAATGCATTTAAATGCTTTACAAAATTCCTGTTCCCATGCACTTATGCACTTTGTTTGACTTTGATAGAACAAAAATCTCTAAAATATTTATCATCGAAACCAGATCAAACGTTGTAATTCTTGGTTTTTATAAGAAAATTAGATTTTGCGTAGCTAGTTTCCATATAAAGAAGTATTCATAGAATTCCGCCTAATAATGCACGCTGCATAACATTACTCAAAGGATTACAAAAGTGCACCTGGTAGCAAGAGAAATTATACTTTATTTTAAACATATGTAATTTCTTACTCAAAATAGTATATGCAACTAGTCACACTAGCAATATTCTTTCTATAAATGCTTTTTAAGACTATTAAAAGTCGAATTCATTATACCTGTCAAAATTTTACAAAGAAAATCTGATATTACATTCACCCATTTTCCCATTTTATTGTATGAACTACAGCGAAGTCAAAAAGCGTGACTGCATATTTCCAAATTTATTTCGAGCACATCCGCTTAGGAATATCTACTGCTAAGTACTCGTTACATCTTTTCTATAGCATTCATATACATACATATTGTATGTATATAGTATACTTTCTGTACCTACAAATTAACAAACCCATGCTATGCATTCAGCCATCACTGCCCGAAAAGAGAAATCTACGCAAAGTCAAAAATAAACAAATGTATGTACTTTCATTATGGCTCATTTATTTACAAATTACTATACATAAGCCATCCCTATATCCCCGCTCTACCGTCAGCATTTTAAAACCAGTCCCTGCACCTTATTATGTACCCGATCTTGGTGAACCAAAATAATCAAAAATAAATCTACTGCTTGCAGTCACATCGGGTCCTACGATCTTCCAGTCATCTAAAAGTAAGCGCGAGGGTAGAAGCGGTGAGAGGAGCGAGGGTTTTATGCAACTGCCTAAAATTATTGTGTATAGCCTCAAAAGTCCAAGCAACTGACGCCAGTTTCTAGAAACGAATGACGATCGCACTCCGAGGTTAACGGCTTCAGTGCAAGTTTTCGCTGTTGTTTTTTTGGTTTTCTACTTAACACACACTTTAAAATACACACAGTCATTTTTGACTAAACACGAGGGAAGAAACATAACATCGTAATATTGCAACTGGTGGACAGGTTAGGTGGTACAGCGCGGAGTCAATGCAGCCATAGAAAACAAGCTTCAAACAATCGACTTTCAAGCTGTAGCACGAATGCAGTGTCATGAACGTGACTAACACATAGAATAGCAAACATCATAGTGTGCGCAATGGGCTGAGGCCTTGGTCCGTATTGCAATGGGTCTCATAAACGAGATTGCCAAATTTTGCTGCGTTTCTCTGTCGCTTGCATGCGATCATCAATTTGGAAATGCTGATGTGTTAGTGACGTGTGATGAATTCAGTTTTACGACTCCCCGGCAAACAAGTACAGGCGAAAGTTTAGTACGAGCAAGAGTTCAACAAAATACTCGTACGATTACATTTTTTGGGATTTTGAAGATGTGTTAGTATATTTTGGGCTTGAATTTGCCAAAATTTTGCATGCTGGTGTATGTGGGAGAGAGGCGGAGTGAGCCGCAAAGAACGCCAGCTGATCAGAGTGCTTCTCTCTAAGTGGTCCTGTGTATTGCGCTCTTTAGCTTCGTAGAACCCCGTAGACTTCGGTATGTTTTCTTGTTTTACTCGTATATTCTTTTTTGAAACGCGTTCCCTAGTTCACAACGCGCAGTCATACTGATAGTGTAGATAGCTGAGATATTTTATTCTGGGATGATCGTGTGCACTACGACTGAGGCAGATTTTTGGCAGTTCAAAGACCGCAATAACAATATAACAAAATATGGCTGTTTTTCTTTTCTATCTTCCGTTTACTTTGTTCCCTTCACATATGTACATATATTGCAATGCGTACGTGTGTATACTATATGTTTTTCAAATGGAATGTTTTTTAGCTTAGTTTTCTTTTGGTATTTTAACACATCGTTCTCTTTGTAGCGAAGCTTGCTGCTCTACTGGCTTTTGGGACAGTTTTAGGAGCATTTGAAGGACTGTACACACTTCAATTTGCCACTAGAGTTAACAACTGTTTCTCATATATTTTGGTGGAGAACTCTTTTTGATGTTTTTTGTTCTTTTTTTTTGATTTGTTTGAGATCAATGCACCCGTTTTTGTTTTGTTTTGCTTCTAAAGTTTTTTACCATCGATGTTTAGTTTCAACAGGTATAAGTCAAAATGTATTATATATAGTACGGGCCAGATAGTTTAGTAAAACTTAAAGTACATTCCAGATGAATCAGATTGCTAGCTGTGAAATTATACAAAAGGCATATTAGATTTGTACTACAATACATAGAGGCGTGGTTAAAGCTCTGGAATGCAGTACAAATAAAATATAATTCATATAAAATATGTATGAATGTGTTTCTATTGATTACTTTTGAGAAGTAAAAAGAAGTATGCCTCTTTATTTCCCTGTACTACAAAATACGCAGTACAACAGGTCAAAAAGAAGTAATGCACTCCCAAAAGAAGCACGATTGGTCGCGTTAGGAAGGATGGTTGTTTTACTCCAACCATATTCATGTAAACCTCGTTGTTAACGACTGCGCAAGATTTTATTATTTATTAATTTAATTTACTTCGATTAAATGAATTACGAATTTTAACAGATATCCAAAAGTAGCCTGCATTATAAGTTAAAAATTATAAGTTCAATAGAACTTCCACAGTCGGAATCACCCCTTGAACTACTTATACTCTTTATTCCTTAGCAAAATGAATGCTTTAATGGAAAAGAAAACTCTCACCCTTTACTATTCTGCTATTTGAAGCAGCAAGGGTGAGTGGCCCGAATAAGAAACGTTCTGGTGCAAACGAGAGATAGTAAATGCTGAAACTCGTTCATAACATCAAAATAAATGGAAATCCCACAAAATTGTTCAAAATTGGGCGGCCAGTAAGACGACTCTTATGCGAAACGGTTAAGCTGTTGGTTGTCATGAGTTAATATGTCATGTGAGCATCAAAGGTTGAAAGTTTAATTGCCCTATCTTACATGGGATAGGGTTGAATTTTAAAGGACGAATAATAAGCTGTTAGGTGTTATGTTGATTTGTGTTTATGTATAAATTTGTAGAAAAGTCCCAAATTATCATACGTATTAAGGGCATGTGACGCGTTTATTAATGAATGACAGAGGTTTGAGTGTTTTGAACTGTGAACTTTTAAACTCATATAAGTGAGTGTGAACTTTGAACTTACTTAATTAAGTGTTTAATATAAGGGGGTTATTTCAATTGCGAATTATATTTCGAGAGGATTTTTTTATTTAACTCGTTTCGTACAATAAAAGTGGTACGATATATCTCTAGCCAGTATAAATATATGCGATAATTTTTTCAAAATTAATTAGTAACAGATTACACATCCACTTAAAGTACTCTAGCAAAAACAAAGAATGATTCAAATTAATATACATTTTTTGAAAAACATATCCTCGGATAACATTATCATATCACTACAATTATTCTCTGTCTAGCCAGTTAAGTTAACATCGACTTTGTTACTTTGCATTCGGCGATTTCAAGTGAGGCGGACAACGAAAAAATTAGATTCTGATATTTTTTCATATTCGGCCTATTTTTACTTTTAAAAGGTGTAAGCACATAATTTTTTTTTTTTTGTATGAGGCTTAGTTGTCAAGTTATGGACTCCTAAAAATTGAAGTACTTGAAGAATGGATTTTTCGGAAGCACTTTTTCGAACTAAACACATTTTCAATAAAATAATAAACTCTGTAGTTTTTGTAGGAAATTTACTGTTCTTTTCAATTATGAAATCAGATTCGAAATTAAAATTTTTTTTTTTCTGGAAAACCGGAAGCAAACATTCTAAGTCAGAATTTCAATAATTCCCGTGTTTTTTATATATTTTTTTTATTATGATTTAAAAATATGGACATATATACATATGTAGATATAATGCATTAAAAATTTGTTGCTGCTTTACCAATGAAAATAATAAGTGGTTCTTAAAAGTTGCCACATCGCAGCTGTACATAAATTTTCTAGGTCGCATCCAAAATGCTTTTAGATAGTCTACTGTGAATTTCATAAAATTGTTGGATGATTTAGTATCACTGTATCCAGTAATAACCTATAAGTACTTAGTAGTAATAAATTTTAAGCTCCACCATCACTTAATGTGGCACATGATAATATACAAAATTAAAATTAAATTTATTTTGTGAAACCCTTAACTGCCTTGAAAAAAAAACCGTCATAACTTCGTAAAGTAATATGAAAATTCATCAAAAATACATAAATGCAGTTTTTTGTTAAGTCATTTGAAAAAGTGAGAAAAATCGCATGGATTCAATATCTCCAAGTTCTTTAGAACAAACAACTTTACGGAAAATCTCACATGAACTCACACTGTTTTGGGTAAATCCACATAAAATTTTCCAAGGCAAAGATACTGGGTACATAAATATCTGTTAAATACGTTATTGAGAGATAATTATACACATGTACAAATCTAAACAAGGATCTTACTGCACTGACATTTGTGCATAAAAATAAATGAAAAAATACCACATGTTGATTTTTTTAGCAGTTTTATTGATTTGATGTTTTTATGTAAAATTAGTCGATCCTTGTCAATATCTGCATCAGAAAACATAACTTCTTTTAGAAATTTGTCATTTCCAAAAAGGAAACTTTCCGCCTGGCTAAGAAACTGCAAACTGTCGTGTCAAACCTTAACTTCAATTAATGCACAATATCATCAATAATTTCAAAGCATTGACTTCTGAACTTTTCTTCGTGGTTTTGGAAACAATCTTCGGCATTATTATTCGAATCATCTAACATTTTTGGAAATTTTCTTTTGCGTTACGATTACTCGAACGACGTGTACCGCTAAGAGGCGCGCACCAAACTAATCTTAACATACAAATAAACAATCTTCAAAAACCCCCTGGCAAGTGTTTTGTACAAACTGAGTTTTCAAATATGGACCTTTGCTCCCCAAAATATTGGGGGCAATGCTCCTCAAAATAGTTTTTGGGAGGCAAAAAGTGCCTCGCCCCCATAGTTGCGGCTTAACTCCTTTATTGGACATGAACACATTACCACAAATGTTTATAGGCCAACAGACTTTTGCTTTTAATTTTGGCATCCTCTGAAAGCTACTGTAAAATTTGTAGGACGTCGTAAGACCTAATAAACTGGATTTGTCGCCAAATGATTTATTGCGCTACAACATTCTGAATAATTTCATTCGATATATTTTTTTTTTAGTTTTTAAGTCATTAATGAAGTCTAAGTGTAACACTCTCAAAATAAGATCGCCCAGGTGAAAAGAATCACTTTACAAACTGTAAGCAAATAGTTCACATATGGCACGCAAGTTCCTATAGATTTTAGGAAAACAAGAGTTTGCCCAGTGCTTGAAATTCAACCTTTATTGTGAAAAGTCAAAATCAGAATATACTTTTTGGTATTAAGAAACTGATAGCAAAAAGACCTTTTTTGTCAACGCTTCCAGAAATATAAATCATGATATCACAAAAACCTATTTTTCTGTTAGGGGCATGGCGGCACCCCCTTAAAAATAAGTCTCTTTTCTCAAAGTTTAATCGAACTCCATACCAAATTTCATTTAAATTAAAATTAAATCTAGCAATGAAAACATATTTCCTACTGTGGACGTGGTCCCGCCCACTTTAAAACAATTACTCAGGGCTCAATATATTTATATACAAAATTTCATGAAAATCGTTGCATTTGGTTACTAGTAAAAACGTTTTTCCTGTTAGGTACGTGGCAACACCCACCAAACACAAATTTCCATACTCAAGAATCAGTCTAGCTCCTTACCAAATTTCATCAAAATCGATGTTTTACTCAGCGGTGCACCACTCACTTAAAGAACTTAGAGTTTCTAATATCCTTTATTGAGGTTCAATCTATCTTCAAAGCAAATTTTATTAAAATCGGTCGATTAGTTTTGCAGTGAAAACTTTTTTTCTTGTTAGGGGCGTGAAACCGCCTATTATTGAAAAAAAATTAAATTCTGCACTGCCTGCCCCTCTTAACAATGTTGCGGTATGACATTTAAAAAGGGATGGAAACGTTTCGCAACTGCCACCATTTCTTTCATTCGGCAATCTGAAGAAAGATTTAATATTTTAATTAAATTTTGCAATACCGAATCCAAATCTGGCTATAAACTATTTCTCGCACGTCAGGATTTTAAGGTGCTTCATCTTAAAGTTTCTGTGGAAAAAACATAGAAGTTATTTTACATAACATATGCTTTGAACAGTTCAAAGTCCTGACTTTATTTCAATAACTGAAACATTTTTTTTAGTTTCCGCACTTTCTCACTTTATATATATATATATAGCTACCGCAAAAGCTGGAAGATTTATTTTCTGGTTGAATATATTGTACATACATTATGTCAAGTTATTGTTTGGAAAATAAATTAAGCAATACAATTTTCACTTTAATATTGCATTAAAATAAGAAATGCATACACATTTAAAAAAAAATTGTTTTTCATTCAATTCTTTTACTCATTCCTCATTATTAAACAACTAAATAATAATTTGTTAAAAACAAAAGGAAAAGTTTATGGAACATAAATGCAAACAATAGTCATTACATGGCGTCAAATAATTCTTTGCAAAATGCAAGGAACATATGAAGACACTAAAAAACGAATAAGAAAAAGTTCAATACTTGCTGTTTCCACCAGCAAAGAGAACAGCAAACACGGCTTGTAGCTTCCTTGGAATAGACGCAATAAGATTTTTTATTTTCTTTCTGGTATCTTTTTGTCCACTCCTCCTTAATAACTCTTGCTTGAGCGTTTTTATTTATTGGAGCCCGTTTTGGAACCCTTTAAATTTCACTTTACTGCAATCATACAGCACCTAGTACCTGCACCAGAGTGATTTTGGCTTAGGATCATTGTCCTGATACGATTTGTGTCTGAACTTTTCGGCCTTTTGAGTTTCAGTAAAGCCAAAACTCTGAGCACTTTTTTTCAATTCGTTTTGGAGAGTGTTTAGGTATTACTCCTTACAATTCACCAACGCCTTCCCATGATACGAGTATGTATCTCCATACCATAACGCGCAACTTTCCATGCTTCACAGTGGGTATTATACTCTTCTACTGTAGGACTGTGTTCGGTCCCCATCAAACTTTATTGGAACCATCGTGATATCATTGCATGGTTTTAGTTTTGCCGCAGAAAATTACGTCTCTCTAATACCCCATTGACCCTGCAGTAGTAGAACAACTACTTGACAGACTGTATGTGCAATGCCTACTTTATTTAGGATAAAATTAAAAATGTTTCGAAACGTAATAAATCAAATAAGTATTTAACTTGTACTTAAGTCTAAAATGCTTCTTTTTTTCGTTTTCTCTTTGCTTCAATGATGCCTAAAAGTACAATTTCGATGTAGGTCGTTGCAATTTAAAACTCGCTCTTCGATAGAGTTCGCAATATGTAGCTCAAGCTCGTTTTAGTTAACAAAAAGAAACCTTAATGTACATCGGATGCAGTTTTTTGGTGATGCAGTCGTTTCTCAAATTTTTAAAGTATCATAAACCTTGAAACTGGTTTTGTCTGAATTTTTGTTATAACGAGTACACACCTTGGCATCCTATATGGATACGAACGAGTATATAATTTATATAATTTTTTTTCAGACATGTGCGTATTTGTGTACCCTATATTCAGTTACTTACTATGTATTATAAGCGAATTTGATAATTTGTACGCAATTTGTTAAGCGCATAAGGATTTGTTTTTCGCATTTGTATATCACATTGACTGGTGAGTGAGTTTTATCATTTTAATAATGGAGAAATTTAGTTGTCAACCTATTTGCTCCTTCAATTAAAGTTTTGCTAAAAAATCTTGCTTTAACATACAAAATACCAAATGCTTTCATATACAAAATACACAAAATACCAATCGTAGATATAAATACAGTACGTAAATGTTCATACAACAGAATCTTATAATCAGAGAAAATGATTTATTTTATTATTAGCTACTATGATTTTGCGTGGATCTCACACACATGACAACAACAAAAATTCGTAATACTGTCTGGTAACACGACAACAGTTGGAAAGAAAAACAGAAAGCAAACAAGTGGAAACTGTAAAGAATTTTCACATGTCAAACCCACATAAAAATACAGAAAAAAGAAGTTCTAAGGGAAAAGAATAGCTTTGGACACCTTCACTGACTGGACAAAATTTCACTAGCCACCCACAAAACCATCAGTACAAGACGAACGTTTTCCAATTGAGGATAGGTCAAGATATTCGACCACAACAAGACAATTCCGAAAGGTATTTGCAGAATCGCTTCAAATTTCTGATGACGAACGGTGCATATGGGGCATTTCACGTGAGGCGGACAATGAAAAGAATTAGATTTTGAAATTTGTTCATGTTCGGCTTAACTGTACTTCAAAAAGGTGTAAAAACACTTAATTTCTTTTATATAAGGCTTAGCTGTCAAGTTATGGACTTTTAAAAATTGACGTAATATGATGAATGGATTTTTCGGAACAAGTTTTTCGAATTTATCAAATTTTCAATAACATAATAAACATTGTTGTAGGAAATTTACTGCTCTTTTCAATTATGATTTGAAATTTTCATCTCAGAACTGAAACAATTTCGACACGATTTATTTTTTTTTTTTATTTCTAAAAGTTTTAAATGTGATCTATATTAGCTTACGAGATACATGAATTGAAGTACATACGCGTCGCATGTTCAATGGTACCTGGCCCTTGCTTAAGTACTTTAATTTATATATATCCTTAACTAAGTAATAACGATCACGTTTTATTTTTTTTTGTGAAACATCTACATACATTAAAAAAATTAGAATTCGAATTTGACTAAAAACTAAAAAGAGCATCCTTTTTACTACTTAAAACATATTATAAATTCCTTGATTTCAATAACAGCGTTCAAAAATTATGTTCCTCAAGCATCGTCATAGCCCCATTACTCGGCAATTAAGCCTCATATTAAAAAAAAAACTTGTGAGTACATATTTATGTCCACTAGAACTATAACCTCACTTTATATTCGCTTCACATGAAGTGCCCCATATGCATATTAGTTAACATATAATAAGCATTAGTTTGAACATTTCAACAGCAAAACGACAAACAAACGAGTCATAGCATTTGATTTTACTATGTTAACTAATTTCATGTGGTTTCAACCCTATTTTGGCCAAGTCAAAAATGTTTGTAGTTATGGGCTCCTCTACTGTAAAAAAATTAATCGACACAACAGAATTGCGCTGTGAAAAAAGGTTAGACCGTCGTGCTTAATGGCCTGTTGCGATAACCGAGAAATCTCTTTTAGGGAAACAAATCAACAGAACCTGTCGTTTTTATCTTGTATTTATCGAAATCTTTTGAGAATATTGACGTTTGAAGTTATCTTTTTCAAAAATTTAATCTAAGTTTCATTGAAAAGCCGTATTAAAAATGGCTTTTGGGTAGAAAATGTATACTTAAATAGATTAATTAAATAGTTTTAAGCAATATATCTATGATTTTGAATTATGTTCGTGGGGGTTCATCCTGGTATTCATTTTGGTTCAACTTTATAAACATAATCAGAAACTGGTTTCTCTTCAAAAAGCAATAGATGGTTTTTTTTAAAGGGTGAAAGAACGAACATAATTAAATACTAAACATTGAAAATGCTGCAAAATGTCTATAAAATTTCATGTTCGTAGTACCTACGAGCATTCCGATTATTTTTACATGTTTTATCAACCTTGGTAACTCACTTTAAATACTTGGTGATCCAATTAGCTTCAACCGGGGCTTGATTAGTGAAAGTGGTATTACCGAAATTTAGTTATCGTTCATTTTGATAATATTTAGGGTTTTATTGATTGAACTACAAAAACTTGCTTGTTAAAAAAGAAGTTATTTTTAAGGTGGCCAAGGACACCAAAGACACTACTCACTATGTAATATACCAATGCTACTGTGTGAGAAATCGCAGAAAAATGCAACAGTTGTCTGGTTGTTTTGTCTAATGGCTGTTGTGGGCTATTTTTGGCACTTTTTGTCAATATGGAGAAAGCAAATCTAAGCAAAGTGTCACAGGTGGTTGTTGTTTTGCCGTCGCTTGTTGCCAGCCAGGACTCTTCTTGAAATCGTAACATTTTCTATTCTCTGCTTCTATTAGTTATGCGCGTGTGTGTCACAAGTTTTAGCCCAATAAAAATTGGGCGTAAGTAAATTGAACATGAAGTGAATGTTGAATGCAGCATTGGAATTTAGTTTCATGGTGCTCAAAGACCGAACTCATTATTTTCAGTACAACTTCCTTGAACACCAAAATGAATATAGTACATACATATATCTATGTGAAATGTGACTTGAAATGTTAATAATAAAAAACTAAAATATTTATATATTTTGATGCTAGTATTTTGTACAACAGTATTATCGACTTGATTCAGTTTTATATATCTCAAGGTCAACAGGAAAACATTTTACTTCTATTAAGTTGTTACTGTATTTTCTTTTCGTTTATTTAACTCTTACTCATTTTTTATCTGTTCTTCTACAATGTTCCGAGAGCGTTTAATATTCTTTAAATTGTGCAAGCGAAAATAAGACGAACAGTGAAAATATCAAGAAACTGAAAGGAAAAAAAGGTGAGTATTCCCAGCCACATGTTTTCGTATCTGTTAACAGAATAATGTTCTCGTACGCAGTCATACGCGCGTACATATAACGACACGTGTACGATTCTCTCTGCCGTTTGGCGTCTGTTTGCAGAACTTCAATTTTGTTCTTTTTCTGGCGGAGAATCTCCATTTTCTTGAGAATTTTTGTTGCAATTTTCTTTGGGGCATTTTCAAATTTCTCTTATATTTATTTTGTTTGTTCTCTTACTTTGACTTTCTTGCATATTTTGAGACAGGTCATAACAATGAATACATTTTTATTAATCACTCGTATCGTAAATATATGTATGTATACATATAAACATATATGTAGGTGAAGAAAAGTATGTATGAGCTTATTGAACCGTTTGAATAAAAACTTTTAGCTTAAATTGATCATATTCAATGATCTTCAAAAAAATCTCGAAATCAATAGTGAATTGAAAATTGGGGAGAGTGTTTTTTTCGACGTCGGCAAAAAAAATATCAGTCTAAGTCTTATCATGTTACCTGCTACACCTCCTTCTATGCGTTACAAACGGTATGACAAAGTAAAGATACTCTGTGCGAGTGTATAAAAATGCTGATACATATTCAAAGCCAAGGTGTTCATTTGGTTATAAGAATCAGCCCAACGAAATTAAGTGTGAGAAACTTTGTATCTTTCCTCATTTACAACGCATTGAAAAAAAAAATCATTTTTGTTTGTCTTCAAAATTACATTCTATAGCTTTCTTGAGCTCATTTTCTGTGGCTTAGCGAAATTTTTTTCAAATTAATATACGGAAAATGTCGCTGTTGATTTCAGCTAGACAATAGGATGAATGGCTCCATTCAACGAAGATCGTACCTTTCAGGGACATAGTCACAAAATAATGCTAACATGGCTTCGATCCCTGATTTCTATATTCAATCCCCATATCCTCTGCTCAATACTTTTAAAACGACATACAATATATTGGCACCCAATATTGTGTCAAATTAAAACAATAACAACTTTTTTATTCTTTTGTTCTCAATGTTTTCTTAAATTGATGTTTAAAAATTATTTTTATTTATCTATAAAAACATTCATTCCGACTTCATGAAAACGATGACATTATTATTCTTCTAAAATGTCTGCCATTCGTAGCTGCAAGTTGTTTGTTATGATTGTTGTTTGTGCGAAGTTCTGAATAATTGCATGCGTTCTGAATATACATCAATTTCCGCAAAGACGTTGCAACTCCAACCCTGATGGTAAATTAAAACTTTCAAGCATAAGCCATGTTGTTGTTTCAGCTGGTAGTGGAGCTGCACCTCGTCGATATAAGATTTCACTAAGTACACGTTTTTGATTTTCGAAACAATAATCCAAATTTATGCAAAGATCGAGCAAATACTCGTTTCTGCTTTTCAAAGGTTTCAATCATTAAGCACAGGCTGCTTTCCGAATTCATTTTTATTGTGGTGACTATGAAAAAATTGAGGTAATTACTGTGATGCACATGAACATTCGAGTAGCGTCGAAGTCTTCATTTAACTTAAATAAGTAATGTCTAATCCTGATGTTTCATGCTTTATAACCATGGAATTGGCAGAAGCTGTGAATTTATGTCCAACATTTTTAAAAATTTCTCTCAAATCTTTTGACGTGAAACCAATTCTAAACCAATTTCACTATTATCTTTTTTAAAATGAATGGATATTTTGTGCTTTTTTTTTGAAGAATGCACATTCGGCAGAGAAGTTTTCCCTTTATCAATATCAGAATATCTACAAGTTGATAGTTCAGTTGATTAAATTATGGCCGACTACAGGTTGCACTTTGCAAACTGAGAGTACTTGATGTAAAGAAGTGTCTCCAAATAATGAATAGTTGTACTCTATACTCATCACGATCAGAAAAAAATTACGTTTTGTTTTTCAGTTATAAAAAATACCCAATAAATTTGTTGGCCTTTTTTTCTTTAATTAATAGTGGCTAGTGTTCAGAATATAAAAAACTAAAAACTAATTAACAATTTTTTTTTTTTTGTTTTTTATAAAAATTTCTTACTTTCTCTTAAGGCTCTTCATTAAATCTTCCACAGTTGTTTCATCGACAGTACGGTACGGTCTCTTCCACTAAAGTCTGAAGTCTTGTATTTTTTTTGCAGTCTCACCACTCTTTCGAAGATCTTCCGTTTTCTTCTTACTTTCTTACGGATTTTTTTATTTATATTTGCGTATTTAAATGCCATTTTAAGTTTATTTATTTATTATTTAGGGAAAAAATCCCCTGTGTTTGTACGCATTTCATGAGATGCTGCCAATTTTCTTAATATTTGTAGCTTTGAAAATTAAAATACGCCATTTTACTTAAGACTTCTCATTTGGTACAAACTTTCATACAAAAGATATGATATTTGCAGTCGCATAAAATACAAAATAAAAACTAAAATCAAATTGTATTTTTGGAAATAGGACTATATTTACTGAAAGAATCATATGAAAAATTATGTAATCTCAAGCCTTGAAAACAGGAAGCTCTCTGCAAAAGAACATTCTACTTTCTGGTATTAGATGGTGATGTAATTTCAAATTGTTTTCTTCTCTGGTTATATGATATGCCGATTCGAGAAGGAAAATTTTTAATTTGATTGTATGTATTCAAATATACGACTATTTAACTTCGAATTCTTGATACGTACGACTGAACCGCTTAGAAATTCGTGGTAAAATTGAGATAGAGGAAATTCTCTTAAGAGATATTGTTTGAACTAAAATATCGTTATTGGGCTTAGTTCTTTAGACGCGTAATTTCTTCAGCTATTCGATTCCTTAAGAATCACGAATATGAAATTCTTTGAGACACACCCATATCGCTCTTGAGGGCAGTATAGGATTACTTCCACATTGACAAATATCTCTAAGCTTTTTTGGGAAATTTAAGCTATTTTGAATATTTCTTCATAAATTATGTATCAAACAATGCTATTAATGAGCCAAATATCAGAACTCTTTTAATGCTACATAAATTATAAAAAGAAAGTTCTATTGATTTCTGCTTTTCAAACTTACTAAAGTTTTTTTTCATAGTCTAGATAAATAAATAAATAGTAATGTGACGTAATTCACTTAAGTATAGCCTCATGATTCATGACATATAACTGTCAGAACACTAACACTCAAAATGCACAAAACGTTTGGAAGCCATCCTAAAAATGTTAAGATTTTAACGAAATCTATCGGATTTTCAAACAACTATCGCGTTTAGTGAAAATTATAAGTTGGTAGCATCACTGGAATTATTTGACCAGCAGTAATGTCTCTAATGAAACATATATATAAACTTAAGATAAAACTATAAAACTGCGTTGTGTTTGCGAAATCCACTTGAGATTGATGTATACGTTTCTTAATTGTTTGAAACAAAGACTGCTACCTCCAAATTAAATGCCGTCATATTTTCAAAAGCAGTTTGTCGATTTTATTCAATTTTGGTACAACCTAATATATATTATTCTAATATACCAAAATGCATTCTATTCTTCCTTTTAAATCGTCGACTTTGTTTCAATATCGATCATATATAAAGTTTCATTATACTGACCAAATGAAAATCAATGCTCAAGCCATTCTGAAGTTCACATCTCGAACAAGGGATGTGGAAACTTTTACGGACTGAGCTAGAATAAGAACTCGATGTAACCGAAAGAAAGAGAAAGTTTTTCAACTGATATATTAAAACCTAGCAAAAGAACATTAAATTTGTTAGCTAGTGCCTCCAAACTTGAGAATATCGGTTTTTAGCTCATCTGAAACCGAAATAAACTAACTATTTAACCTATATTTTCAATTCAGTTCAATTTTTTATTCAACCAATTCAACAATAAATACATAATACTAAGGTTAATCATAATTTACAATTTGGTAGTTCAGAATATTCTTTTCAGCTCTAAATATTATGTAATCAAATGCCAATATAAAAAGCTATAAGGTTCAATTAATATAATTTTATTATAACAGGAAAATGAAACAAAAACCTCAGAAACTGTTTATAAACTTACTTAACCTATATGTGCTTTATATCTTTGTAAATTCAATTTTATGTTCTAATGTTCAAAACAATTTTTTTTTTTTTTTTTTGTGTTTATAGAAATAAAATCACACTTGAAAAAGTCGCCAAAAAAGCGACGAAACGTCGGGTAAAAATTGACTTAACTTAAGTGCAATTTAAAAATACTGGTCAATAATCCTCCAAAAAGAAAAATTTTTTTAAAAAAACCAATAAAACAATCAAGTTGGCCCAAACCAAAAGAATTACTTAACCTATATTTTGAATCACTTATAGAATGTGGACAACAATTTAAGTATTTTACTTTTATATATATATACATGACGAGCAAGCATTTTTCGATTTAGTGTAGTTGTAAAACAAACCATCAACGACATAATAGATAAAAATATACTTGAAAATTTAAAGAAAACATTACGAACTTTTATTGAAGTTTTTATATATGAGCATACTAAGCACTGAAAAAACACCTAAAAGGGTTCTGTAATATAAAAAAAATAACTATGAAGAATATAGAAATGAAGACAAAGTCGAGTAGCAACAGTGCAAATCCCTGATTTGTAAGCCAATTTGCACTTACGCTTATCTTATGTCATTCCATTTGTATAATGCTCCCAATATGTATGTATGCACATTTATTGCGTTCATGTGTCTGTGCGCTTCTTTCTACGCCAGGACAAGCCCGCCTCGCCTGTGTAATGTTTTCGGCAATGTTAAGTTTGTGTGTCAAACATATTTCACATGCACACACACGTAGTAGTAGTATCCCATATCCTGCGGGGTTCATTTCTAAGCTCATTTATGTTTATAACAAATGCGTGCTCCAGCATTTCACATTTCGCGTATCTTTGCGAAGCTCCGTAGAGGGCCTTCGCAGAGGCTCTCTAAATATTCAAACACGCGATATCAGAATGGCGTCAAAGTACGCAAAACGCATTTACACGCATCTTGTTGGCCGTAGAAATTCATCTGACGGCTGTAACAGGTAATTGAACTAGCGCTTATGGAGCGTGGAATTGCTTGCGCGGAACTAATGCGATTGCGAGGGAATGTGGTGCGATATTACTGTAATGTTCGGCAGCTATATTAGATGGAAATAAAAAGGATTTGTAAGGAAAACTTTGTAGTCAATACTGCCTTCTATTGCTTGTATGGATTTACTAAAAAAATGTTGTAAATTATTATTTGATTGTGTACGAGTGTCATTAATGCTTTTTGTTGTATTCTATCTGACGCTAGCACAAAAATGTGAAACAGTGGGAAGTTTGGTATAGTATATATAGTAATCATAATGCTTATTTTTCAGAAAACAACATTTGTACTTTGTGACATCTACATTATAATGTAGAAAACTTGTGCCATGAGTATGAATTTTTATACATTAATTGAAATTATAAAAGAAATTAAAGGAAAGGGATTTGGTTACAGGAGAACAAAGAATCAATCTGAAAGTAAAAGTTCATTCACACATAGTCGTTACACAAGTGCGTTACAGGATTCGTTCATTTAAGATGATTTCTTCAACTCATTTCAAATACAAATCCACAAACATTGGTCATTTTCATCCAATAATTTGAGTCTTTTGAGGTTCATCCAATAATTTGAGTCTTTTGAGGGTCGAGCGCATATAACGTAACGTGACAAAAGGGAAGGGGGGTACACGAATTTGAAACAAACTGTGGCATGGGAGGTCAACTTCGATGTTATGCTAAACTGAATTTATATTATGAATGCAAGCTTTTTGTGGCTCTCAACTGAAAAAGGTATGACACCTAGAAGTAATGCATTGTGTGTCATTGGAGTGGAGTAATCTTTTGTTGCTCCAATAAAAGTAATTTTTTACGAGGCAATAGCGAATATTTACAAAAAATATTGTTAGGAATAGTAAAATTGTGCCAGTTCGAAGAAGTGGGCGTAGCATCTCCATAAAAACAATAAACAAAAAGTAGTTTGACGTCATAATCCCAGTTCTGTAGCAAAAAACTTGTTACATCAATGTCTTTATATGTAACTCTCCCACTGTGGTAGAGTCTGTCAACTCCATGGATAAGAATCTGTCATGTGGGCAGTTTGCAATAAAAGTAATGAAATTTGACAAACGCAAATATATTGCGTTGCACCAATATATGAACATAAATATTGAGGTTAACCCAAAACAGGACAACAGGTTACTTTGGTAACCATACAGCTATTTTAAGTAGTTCGAACAGTGCAGATAAGTTAACATATAAACATTTTTGAAGCTAAGCTAAGCTTTTTTTCTTCCCGTACCACAAAACTAAGTCAAATAAGAACACGGAAAACGGAAATAAATAAAAACTAGTAAAGGTGTTATCTTCGGCCAGGCCGAAACTCACACACCCTACACTGCATTGAAAGTACTTTTTAAATAAATGTTAAAAAAATGTTGAAGAGGTTGAATAAGTCGAAAATAATGTAAACAGCTTCAAAAATGTTGAAAAGTGTTGGAAAAAACTAAAAATGTCAAAAGAGTATGGGAAATGTTGAAAAAAATAGAATAGACATGAAAAACACGAAATATGTCACGCCCACTTCACCAATTCCGCCCACTTTTGTTTCAATAAATGACATTCGTGATTGACATGCACAAACCAAATTTTAGCACAATAGCTTGTATAGTTTGCGATATGTGCCGTAATTATTCTTAAAATTTAGGGCGGTGACACACCCACTGGTACAATTGATTCAGATTTTGGTCCACAAATAGCCTTCCAAAAACAAACCTCTTACACCAAATTTCAGTATGATTGGTCATTTATTTCGATAGTTATGCCACTTAAGGTATTTTAATTGTATGGGAGGTGCCGCGCCCACCGTTGCTATTTCGCCAGCTTTTGATTCATATGTACCTAATACCCAGTAAGCCCCTTACATCAAATTTCAGATCAATTGCACCAATAGTTCACTTAAAATAGCACTTACAACTTTATGCTAATGAGGGAGGTGACACGCCCACTGATGCAATCTTGTCAAGATTCAATTGTCTCCAGTGTCTGGTTCTATTCTATTTCAAAAAGTTTCGTAATCTAAGTATGAAACTTAATTTGGCTTCCAGACCTGCATATCCAGACTGTACGCTCGGGCGTCCTCCAAATTAGGAAAGAGTCATACCGCATCTTGATGCATCTTCAATATTAGAAATTATATTCAGCTATGAAGAATGTTAATGCACAATCGTATTTTCCTAAATAATTATGTTTGTAGCAAAACTTTCGTTGCATTATTCAAACTCTCGTCCTTGCAATGTAAGGTGGTTTCCTTGAAAAAAAAAGTAAAAACGAAAAGAATACGTGTAAGCCACCCCACATTTCACTTTCTGCAGACAGTAAAAAACGGAAAAAGGAAATCTTTTAAAAAACGATAGATTCAGCGCCGAAAACAAAAAAATTAAAAAGAAAATCAGGCTGCGCTGCCGACGCCCACACCAACACACAAGGCATTGTGAGGTGAGTGCCGCAACCTGTTGAATGTCGACATTTTTCAGTGTTTCCAACATTAAATCAAATCCATGACGAAAATTTTCGCAAAAAAGGATTCGTATATTCAGTCCAACAACATCAACAAAAGAAACCAATCCAACAAAAATACGATTCCACTTAGCCGGGTGTCACTGATTATTCACCAAACACCTCATCGGTCGCTTCAATAAACTGGGCCAGACAAACCGCAGCAGCTAAAAAAGGAATCGTGCATCAGCATGCATGGTCCATGTTGTTGCCGTTACTATTGTTGTTGGCACACAAGAAGAAAAGGAAATCGAGCCAAAGCGCAGAAAAAGAAAAACTTCTCAACCCCACACGTGACGAATGCATACGTCGCACCGCCATAGCAATGACCCGGCCGCAGCAATACCCATCGTAGCGAGGCAGGGACACAAGGAGAGCTGTAGCACTTTGGCACACTTTCCACACACTTGCCCGACTCACGACTGACGATCAGCGGTGAACGATTACGTTTTTCACTTTGCTCACAATTTTGAGGCACAAAAAACGAGCCTTCGACCTCGTACTTCTAACATTCACTAGCGACGAGTGTCCGTGTTGCACTCGTAGTGGGCGGTGATGCCGTGTATTGGCGAGTTTGCTTGGTGAGTTGTCGGGATGATGGCGCTTTTGTCGTTTGCTTCCGACTGAGTTTGCAACTTGAATGTTTGTGATGGCTGCTGAACGTTGATGCAGACTCGGGTATTTCAACTTCTTGTTTTTTGTTTTGTGCGAGGGGGTAGGAGTAATGGAAAATGCTCGCGTGTGCATCACGTGCTCCACATGCAATGTTCAGGTTTTTGTTCGTGGCTATGTTTTTGTGTACGTAGTATTTTTTCATTTTCCATTCGATGCGACGATGATGAACTTGTGCATATGTATGTGAGTATGTATGTAGAAATGTGTGTATGGAGAGTCGACGGAACTTCTAGTTTTTGCAAACGGGTTGGCCATTTTTAGGGCCTTGTGGACTGATAAGTGAAGTGAGTGTTGTTTCTTTCGATTTGTCGACGCACAAGTACACTCAATGCAATTAAATTGTAGCTTTACTCTTAGATATACATAAGTGCTTACATATATTACGATGCAAAATGCCTCTTATGATATTCAGCATTCCACAAAGAATTTCTCCAATACCAAGTCTTTGATCGATTGATTCAATGGTGCATAAGACTTCAGCCATGACTTGAGAATATGCATTTGATTGACTGACCGCACAGTGTCATCAACAACTACTTATATTGTTGATAGCAGAAAACGTTGGCGCACACTTGACATGGATTTGAAAGGATCTGAAAGCTTGTGTGTTGGTGGCTTTTAGTTCCCCACAAATCATTTTTATACACCCCCGCTCTGTTCATTGAATTTGCAGCACTGTCTAAATAATTTAAGTTTTCTGCCATCTGTTTTATTCAAAAATATTAAATGCGCATAGCTCTACTGCTGCACGTGGTAAAGATAGATATTTTTTTTTTTAATTTGAATTTAAGGTAAAGCCATGGAGGGTGAGATATTGATGATTAATAGAAATTAAGGGTTTGTTTTATAGATGATTATGGTTTCAGGCCTACCATCTAACGAGTAGCTAGCTCGAGAAATATGAGCAAGTAGAGGGCCCGAAAAAGGATTTTCTTCAATTAGAACTCAGCAGCCTATCCAAAATTTTTAAATATCCTTGTGAATCAAGCAGCAATTTTTTTGCTCAACACAACTAAAGAGGTGGAGCAACTTATGTAAAAACTTGACATTGGGTTCTATTTATTGAAAACTCACCCACTTATTCAATATAAGTTTACGAACATAATACTAATATTCCTTGTCAGGGTGTATGTTAACTGAAAACAATCTACTAGAAAATTTAAAAAAAATTCGTCCTTGGGAAGTAGTCGTAGGAGTTTCTTTTTAGGTTTCGCTTGATAAAAGTGGAGTAAAAACGCAACAACACTCACATACGAGTAGCTACATGACATTGAGTCATCGAAATGTCAGAACAACAACAGTGGGTTGGCGTTGTGTTGAGTTCGCGAGGGAGGTGCCTCATTCAATCAGCAGACCGAGCAAAAACTCCTATTGAAAAACTCCAAGTTTTTCCTTTAAATTCAAGGACACAACTTATTAGAATTTTATGTTTTGGATAATGAGAATACTTCTTTTTCCTACTGATGTCCTTTGTTGCAGCGCTCTCCCCTCCAATGTACAATTTTATTGGGTTGGAGTCCGAACAACGCTGTAGAGGACTTTTTTCTATGGTTTTGTCAACGTTCGGTTCGTTACGATTTCTGACGCTGAGTGAGGAATACTTTTGTTGTTATGCGAGTGGTTGAGTATTTAGTTTGTATGCCTTGTAAATTGGATTAGTACCGGTACTTTAAGCAATGAAAAAGGATTGTTTTCCGTTATGATTTTTCTAGCGTTTCCACGTTTTGTTGCAAGGATCAAAGCAAACTATTGCTTCTATGAGTCTGTTGTCGTTGTTGTTGCACTTTTCGACATTTTATTTTTTGCTCTTGCTATTTACTTTCAAAGTAACAAAAATGGATTCAAGTGCATACATGACTGGTCATTGAAAGCGTGGTCAGCCTAGTCATCTCGTCAACGCGACGTGCAATCTGAAGGCTGAGCTGCTTGTGGATGTAGCGGTTGGCTTTAGCCAAATGCCAACAAAGTGGTCAGGTTCTCCATTACACTGCGAGTTAACGCTTGTTAAGCAGTTGTGCCAAACGTTAGTTTTTTCGCTCGAAATATTATTTTATTGGCTACACCAAAGAAACCCTCTGCTCAGCAAGCAAATATTAAATGCAATTTAATTAAAAAATTTAAATATTTAAATCAATTTGTTTGATATACATAGCTCGAAATGAAAAAATTATCTTAATTAATTTTAAAAATACATTGACTGGCGTTTGCTAAAGGCTTGCTAGATCGTAATGCTTATATGTACAGCAGCGTCGCCGGAGGAGGCGTATCACCCAGAGTCTGATGTGTTTCATATTGGTAGGGCTTGTTTGCTCTCGAGGCTTGACACTATTACCAGTAGGAAAATAACACACAATCGGCGAGAGCTTTTTATTGCTCATCATGCAAACACGATAAGGTGATATCAGTAGCATAGCCAAGGGGATTAGGAGGATAGATCGCCCTAGGGTATGGTTGACCATTTGGCCTCCCACAGTCGCGAGCAATGAAACGGTCAATCATTCGTTCCGCCGTGCACTTGCTGATCTCTATGTGCTGGTTCGATTGTCAAATATACAAGCAAGAGACCCAGTCGGAATCAAACGTGCAATGAAAGTTGAGAAAAATTAAGGTAAAATATATTATTTCTGCGAAAGGCGATTTTTTCGCACGTATTGACTTGTAAAAACATGAGAGACCAAAAAAACTCCTCTTGTGTGTATCATTGTCATAATAAAAATTCATATATATGGAAAAATAGTTTTCGTTCTCGGAAAATTACGTTTATTTTTGATGATTTATTTTAAGTTTAAGAACTTCTTGTGTAACCATGCGATGCTCTCGCAGGTTATTATTTTATTATTACTTCTATTTCATATTAATGAAAGAAATTTACTATAAGCAAAATAATCTTTTGAAAAGTTTTAAAAAACTTTTATTAATAAGTTTTTATTAAAAGTTTTTGTGGCTAAGTTTAAAAAAACTTTTATTTTCTAGTGAAAAAGTTTTAAGGAAACTTTCGTACTTCAGAAATATAAAAATTAAAAGTAAACTTTTACCTTAGAAAAACTTTTTTATGAGTTTATTTCAAGCTCTGATTTGTTGGTTCAAAAATGGCTAGAGAGCCCAAATATTGTCATTAATAAACTACTTTTTTTTAAATTAAAGCTAACCACAAATCGTCGGAATCCGAGCCTTAATAAATAATTTCGTATAAAGCTAAAAGGCAAAATCAAAACTTTTTTAAACATTTTTTAGATATGGAATGAGTAACTTCCGATCTAATAGAGACTCCACTTTTTCGAAAATGGGTTTTTACATAAAAGAATTAAGACCAAAATTAATTTTTTTTTTAAATTTGATTATAGTTCGGGGAATAGCCTGCTAGAACTGTTTAAATAATTAAATTGTTATTATTATTTATTTGATGACGGTAAAAAAATATTGTAAATAATTAAATAAAAAAACCGGCATTGATCCGTCGGTACAACTGGAGAAAGTAGACTTAAAGCAGACAAGGGGGAATGCAGTACTTTGAGTTTTTCATTAAACTTAATGTTAGTGGAAAAATTCTTCATTACCACTAAAATATTTTAATGGTAATGGAAAATTTCGTTTTGCACTAAAATAGTTTGGTGATAGTGGAACATTTTTCAACTATCACTCAATTTACTGGTAATGGAAGTTAATTGAGAAGTTCTACATTACTCGTATTATTAAATCATATTTATGGTTATTTTCCAATTCCACTAAATTTCCATTAGCACTAATATTAAAACTATAAAGTTACAGTGGTAGTGAAGAAATTAAGACTATCACAATCTTTTTTACCACCCTATCAAGATGAGATATATTGTAAGCCAGCCAGAATGTAAACATTTACATTTTCTAACGATTTGAATTATTTTTTATGTAATAGTGCACAATAAATAGAAAAAGTTAAAAAATAATTACATAATATTCCTTTCGTAAGAACGATTTCCGTCAGAAAGAGAAAATAATTTTTCAAGTGGTAAACCATTATTACATTTAGAGTCAGCGCGCATCGACGTTTCAAGGGTCACTGCGCGCGGACATAAAAATGCGCCGACGCATGGGTTGCGTGCAATAAGTGATCTACTGACAAAAAATCAAGCATAGGCGGATTCTAGTGTAGTACTATATGCTTTTAGTTTAGCGAAAATTCAAATCACCAATACCAATGAATTTAGTGAGAATTGAAAACTTTTCTTTTTCACTGAACTACTTTACTGGAAATACCCACCCCCATGTCTGACTTCAAATATGGTTTGAGAACCAATTATAGATAATGAATACATAGATAATTTCAAAAAAAAGCTTTTTTAGCTAAATCCTGATATATGTACGTGTCAACTAAATTCGAGTATATTGAAAGACGCAGGTAAAAATTTTATATTAATTGAAGAAGTTTTTTTTTCTGGAATTCGTGCGGTATATAAAGTTATGACCGTTGTGCGTTAGATGTTTAAAATGCCTTATATGGATATTTTTAAACACGGATAACTAAAAAAATTAACATTGAAAACTCCAAAAAAGTTGATCACATCGCTTGTATATTATCAGAGCTTAAAATTTGTTAAATAAATAAGGTTTTTACAAATATACAAACGCTTTTGCAAAAGACGCGCTCGAAACGCGTAAAAATTTATATAATTGAGGTCGCTGATTTCGGTTCTACCGTCGGATATTGGTCTACACAAGAGTGATTCGAGATAACAGTAAATTAACCGGTAATTGTCAGGGCTGCAAACGCTCCTCTAAAACTTTTTATTTATTTCAAGTCTGAAAGGTTTGGTGTATGAGGCAAGGATATTCCCCAAGAAAAGCAAAAAACATTTTTTAGTAACGCTACCACTCTTTAACCACCCATGGAGTATTTTAATCATATTTTCTGGAAAAATATAATAATTAATAATAATAATTAATCATAAAATAATTAATTTTGTTTTGTGCTATTTTTACAGAAAACAGGAGGGTTGAGAAGTTCTTAATTTACCGCTATCTCAAAACGCCTGTGTGCTCAGCGACGCCAAATTACAGACATCAGTCGATATTCCTCGAATTTCACTACACAATGTAATTTTTAAAACAATTTGTTTACTGAGGGGCTGGCTTACGTTCCACAGAAAGGTCCACCGTGAGCAAAAAATAAAAAGTTATTGAAAAAGTGTTTTACATTAATGCTGATATTATCTAAGAAAACAATCAAATAATATTAATTTAAATTCTTTTGGTTTGGGTCAACTTGATTGTTTTATTAGTTTTTTTAAAAAGAAATTTTCTTTTTTGGAGGATTATTGACCAGTATTTTGAAATTGCACTTAAGTTAAGTAAGTAAGTGGGTAAAAATTGACTTAACTTAAGTGCAATTTCAAAATACTGGTCAATAATCCTCCAAAAAAGAAAATTTCTTTTTAAAAAATTAATTTAAATAATTTACACCTGAATTGATTCACCACGGTGAGCAAACCGACTGCAAAATTGCACAAATGCAGTTTCTCTTTTTTGTAATTTTGAATAGAATTTTGTCTTAAGCATTGAATTCTTGGTTCGACACCAAGTCAGCATGTTTGGGTATGTCTTTTGGTAAAGAAATCAATAAGATCAGGCGGATAGCTGAAAGGCTAAAAAAGCATGGGCGAAATTGTGGATATGGAAAGTAGTGACTGGCCTGACGCACTTCTTTTGTGGAATTTACGATGGCTGCTCCAATTGCAAGTGTGTGTTAACATATATGTATTTTATAATGAAGTTTTGTGATGAGTTTAATGCTTCCGCCGAATGAACAACATTAAAAGTCTAATTTTTACTTGGACATTCTTTAGTAATGCCATCAAGCAAAAGTATAACTTTCATGCGAAATAAACTCTACTAACGGTATTTGTGAAGATGTGTTGCAATACTTAGGTCACTTTGCAAAGACTGAAGTCTTTTAATGGAGGAGAGAGAGGTAGGTAAACTCCTGTGTACAGTCCTGGCCAAGATGTCGAAGATTGAGTTATGTGCGTTACTTTGCGCATTTTATGCAACACTCATATAACTGTACTAATAACCGAATTGTTACAACCGAGGCAAACAAGTTCTGGGCGTGCGGGAGTTTGCACTCGGCTAGTAAAGGGTGGTGCACGGTGCTAAAGTGAGGTCGCGCTGGATCATGAATTTGCCATTTTTACAGCCTCATATTTTCCGGGCGTCATTTTCCTTATTCTGCGCTACAAAATAATAACGCTTAAACTTTTTAGTGTTGTCATTAAATTTTTCGTGTAAGTAGAGCTGTTTTGAAACGTTGTTGTTGTTATGGTTGCTATACCAGAATCGCAAGCATTGCTCCTTTAAAAATATCCTGAATTTGCTGTTGTTATTTACCATTTAATATCTTTTTTCGCTGCTCATTCCAGCGACTTTCGATGCGAAAACTGTACGCGCGTATATCACGGATGCGCTTTTGCTTCTTAGGACAGCACTGCCGCTCCTGCATGGAACGCCAGCCACCCAAACTGAAAGCAAAGACCCGAAGACAACGAACGAGTGGTCTATAAACGTCAATACTGCCGTTTTATATTGCAGAAATTTTTTAGCTGAAATTACGGAAATTAAAGCAGCAAAGAAGCTGCAGAGCCCCACTAAGATCACGAGCGAGTTACGTCTCCGCACCACCCCCACCCCGCCCCTGGCCTGTGCCAACGCTGCTGTCGCTGTCATAAAACAACAGTTACAGCATGCCTCGTGCTATTTGCGCATTTTTTAATATCAAGGGCGGTTTAACTTCTTTCTCGGTTTTATATTTAATCGTAAAGTTTAGAAACTTTGTAATGGCAGCTCCTGCATCGGTTGCCAACTATGGAACAGCGGGTAGGGGGCTCGTGTGGATGAGGCCAACGCAAGACTCGTCACATGCAACAACGTTCCCGCAACTAGATAAAAGCTTGCTCCAGCCACTCATCCACCCGTGGGTCACCATCAGCACTTTTTTACGGCGCGCACATGAGCGTCGTGCCACCATACGAAGCGATGTGCCATCTTTGTTTTCTTATTACTCAATATAATGTTTATTTTATATTTTGTGTTGTATTTTTTATTTGCGTTTTTCATGACTTCAACTCCGCTGCATAGAATTGCGATTAGAAGTCATAAACATAAAGTTTACAAAATTATTCGTTCCGTTATAAAATTCGATTACCGCGCAGCCATTAAACTTTTTCCATTTAGACGACGGGATGGTCGCCGGGAGGCTGTGGAAATGCGCATTAAACAGTTATGGCGCATATTTCGACGATTGGAAATTGCACACAGAGGATTATGACATCACATACAATGTAACTTCTTCTTATACTGACAAATATTCGCGATGCTGATGGTGGAACATTCATACATATGAACATTCACATTCTAAGTATCACAAGCTTTCGTATTTACACACACATATGAATATATTGAGTAGCTGCGAGTTTTTTTCAAGACATTTGTGACCCGCCATGACAAGAAAAACATCTTGGATATTGTTATTTCTGCACACGTGATAGAGATTCAAGTTGTCACTGACCCGACAGGCGCAGTGATACTGTCGTTAGATGTTAGTTAATCCACTTCCAGACATCAATCAGTCACTGCTCTTTGTCGAGAGTGAATCTTCGAAAATTTTGACAACGCACTTTCGAACGATGGCAAATAAAAAGACAGTATATCAGACCCATCTCTTTTGCGTCGCACCCTATCTTCGCTTACTGAGATAATTGAAAAATCTATTTTGATCTCTGTTATCCAATTCAGGGCTTCGCATTCATAGAGGCAACGCCTGAGCTTTGGTCCAATGCAGTGGTATATGAAGTTCTATACGCCATAAACCCTTTCGCATATTACTTAAAACCATCCCCAGTAAAAGAAAAGCTATTTCAATACAAATGTATTGAAGAAACATATATGTAACTGGCTATTTCTAAATGCAGAATTTATCAAAGAACCATTTAAATTTTAAATCTTGAGACGAAACATATAACTTCTTAGTATTTTTGTTGTATGACAGACATCACTACCGTTGTTCGATCCCGCCCATATTTTGCAAAATGCTTAGCACAAGCAATATTTATCTACATATGTAAGTATCAACTAGCTATAGCTTCCATAAGTGAGAAGATATAGCGTTTTAAGTGGGTTTGCTATATGGGTGGTGCCATGATCCATTGTTTAATCAAGGTTTCTTGATACAGAATATGTAAATGGTCTTTCATTAAGCATGGTACAATGTTAAATTGATATAAGATAAAATGAATGAATGGAATTAGTCTAGACGAAAATCATGGAGTTCATCAAGTGTAAGTGGTGTCAAATTCAATGTGGGTAAAACCAGCCTGCATGTAGGGTACGCGCACTTTTAGTGTTAACACGGTATTGGTTATATAATTATTGGCCAGGTCAAAGAAAACACCTTTACTTGTTTTCACTTACCATAATCAACAAAAGCATGAATTTGTATACTAATTTATGTAATGTCAAATAAAAATGGTTTTTTGTTTGTTAATGACCAGCGTCTCTGGAGTCGTCATAATCATGTCTGTCTATATCTCATCCTGTCCGTGGAAATGAAGGCTACGAGAAAACAAAGCCAGATGATTTGATGAAGTTTGGTGCACTAGCCTCATTGATTATTACAACTTATTGGATTGAAACTTTTTGAAATCGGTTCAAGGAAACGCCTACCGCGAAGACATATGCATAAGGCAATAAAACACCATACTTAAAGAGTTCATTAAAGTAATTTAACCTAATTTTCAACAAATACTAGGGTCGCATTTTGAAAACAGGTCGCCGCACATCCCATACAAACAAAAACTCTTAAACGCTTTCCTCAGATGATATTTAAAGTAACAAAACCAAATTTCATGTTAATACCAAAAAGAGAGCGGAAAATCTCATTTTAATGAAATTTAAAGACTTTTTCGCGCACTATTGCTATTAATGTTGCTTAGAGTACATAATTTTTGGTAGCGCAAAAGATACACCCTTCATAGTTTTTTTTTTTTGGGCTGTCTAGTTTGGCCAGCCACATTGAATTGTCGTTTTGAATTCGCCAAATGCCACTCAAAATCTGAAACTACACATCTCAACGCAAACTTTTTATTTTCAAAATAAAACTAAATCCCTTAGGCTCACAAATTTTGCCAGGCAATTGTTGTCATAGCAATTTCAAGTATTTCAGGATTTTTTTCATTCATTCGAGACAACATGTAAAATGTTTTATGAAAATCGGAAAATGCATTTCTAAAATACTTGCACAAATGTTGTGTAATCGTTCCAGAAAATTACAGATTTGGTTTTCAAATACAACCAGGCGACGTGTACTACAAGTGCTTTATTTGATTTTAAATCTTGTTTTGATAAAGTGTTTATAGGATAAAATATTTCATTAGATTTTCAGAAATCACTTCGTTTATAATGTACGAGCATTTACGTAAAGGTCATCAATTACATAAATGTACAAACGATTTAGACCTGAGAACTTAAATCGAATGGTTTTTTGAAAAGGTTACTTGCATAACTTGTGTTTGCAAGTAGGCAACTTTGCTATATATCTGGAAGCTGCATACCCTTTTTTGAAAAATGTTAGATGACTGGCAGTTTCAATGAAAAGCAAAATAAGTAAAACTTCGCTGTTGATTTTAGCGAACAAATAATATGTATTTAAATCTTAATAACAATACTGCGTAGATTATAAAAAAGATAAAATTGGGAGTGACTTTGAGTGGGTGACTTCAATGTTCCTTTGTTTTCCTTCTTGAAATTGGCGCATTAAAGTATATCTGTCCTGTTGCTCAAGTGATAGATAGAGAGAGAGAGAGGAGAAAGCAAAGCAAGAGCAGACTATTAATGGCCAACATCATTGATGCGTTGTCTTTGTTTTCGATCCTTAGAAGCATTTGCGGTGGACGATGCCTGGGCCGGACTCATCGTATTCCTGCTTAGAGATCCACATTTGCTGGAAGGTGGACAATGAAGCTAAGATGGATCCTCCGATCCATACTGAGTACTTCCTCTCAGGTGGTGCAATAATTTTAATCTTGATGGTAGAAGGAGCCAATGCAGTAATCTCCTTTTGCATACGATCAGCAATACCTGAAATTCACACTGAGCTAAAACAAGATCTCGCTCTAGATACCACTGGTTGAAACTTACCTGGATACATGGTTGTACCACCGGACAATACATTGTTGGCATACAAATCCTTCCTGATGTCGACATCGCACTTCATAATCGACTGATAAACAGTTTCATGAATGCCACAGGACTCCATTCCCAAGAATGAAGGCTGGAATAATGCCTCAGGTGTACGGAAACGCTCATTGCCAATGGTTATTACCTGGCCATCGGGTAGCTCGTAGGACTTTTCCAAAGATGTGGATGCAGCAGCTGTGGCCATTTCCTGCTCAAAGTCGAGAGCTACGTAGCACAGCTTCTCCTTGATGTCACGCACAATTTCACGTTCAGCAGTTGTGGTAAAGGAATAACCTCTCTCGGTTAGAATTTTCATCAAGTAGTCTGTCAAGTCGCGACCAGCCAAGTCCAAGCGGAGAATGGCATGAGGCAAAGCATAACCTTCGTAAATGGGCACAGTGTGGGAAACACCATCACCAGAGTCCAAAACGATTCCAGTAGTACGGCCTGAAGCGTACAAGGAAAGCACAGCTTGGATGGCTACGTACATTGCAGGCGAGTTGAAGGTTTCAAACATAATCTGTGTCATCTTTTCACGGTTAGCTTTGGGATTCAATGGAGCTTCGGTCAAAAGCACGGGATGTTCCTCGGGAGCTACACGTAATTCATTATAGAATGTGTGATGCCAGACCTTCTCCATGTCATCCCAGTTGGTGATGATGCCATGTTCAATTGGATATTTCAGAGAGAGGATACCACGTTTACTCTGAGCTTCGTCCCCTACATAGGAATCTTTTTGACCCATGCCTACCATTACACCTTGATGCCTCGGGCGGCCCACAATGGAGGGGAACACAGCTCGTGGAGCGTCATCACCAGCAAAACCGGCCTTGCACATTCCTGAACCATTGTCTACGACAAGAGCTGATGCTTCTTCGTCACACATTTTTACTAACTCAGCTTACGTGATCTGTAAATAATGCAAAATTTCCGTTAAACTTAGCTACTTACGAAAACTTAGATAATCCGGCTGAGAAATATTCTTACACTAATCGAAAATACAACAAAATCTAATTCGGCTAAGGCGGACAACAAGAGGCCAGTAGTTCCGTGTGAGTTTCGAAGGCGTTGCGACAAGAGTGATTCGTCTTGTGGGCAGCGCGTGTCTTTTAAATAAGTTCGCTTTGCTTTGCAGCGCGTTTTCGGATGAATTGTCTGTCCGTTTGCATGTCTGCCTGTCATTCGCGCATCAAAAGCGCAAAAATTTACAAAAAGATCTCAAAAATATCACTGCAGAAAATACAATAGCAAATCATAGGAATATAGATAGACTCGATGTTTTATTGTATTTTTACACAGAAATATATTATTTTAGTGCCAAAAGAAATGATGTGCGCTGACAATGGTATGTGGCGGGAACGGGGAAGTGGTCATTAGCTCTGTACAGAGTATCTTAAGTCGCGCAGGACTTTTCAGTTGTCATTAAATTAAAAATAAATTTCTGCATTGCACTGATATGAAAAGTTGCAAATGAGAATCGCCATAGATGGCGTGGCAGAGTATATGTGCTATAAGTACTCGAACAAGCACATTGTTCATCCATCCACTAGACGTTTGGTAGGGGGGAAGCGTATTATACGAATCAAAAGGAACAACAAGCTAAACTGAATTTAAATAAGCCCCTACAACTTTATTACGCTGGCATTACAGAGCAAGAAATCGCAGCCTTTCAAAAAATATTTTTTTTAAATTTGGAATACTTGTACGTTAAATCAACACATACCAAGGATTGTGGCAATCGAATTGATGCTGATGCTTGGAAGTTAGTCTTTTTTTTAATTTATTTGCTCAGCTAATTTTAATGTGTTTATGTAATATTTGGCTACTTCGAAGTCAACAGCTATTGTATCGCTCATGGTCAGAGGTCGGCTTGGTCCGCAGCGATTTCAACCTCATCAAGAGGAAGTTTTATTTTCTTTTTTGATACATGAACTTGAAGTGCTCTTAGAAATAGAAGTGGCTGGTTAGAAATAGTAGTTTTACAAAATGAAGCATTCAGTCTAAACGACTGGTTGCTGTAGGTAAATGGAGCATAACAAAATGATTGAATCAAAAATAACAAAAAGCCAAACCATTTCTCCCCAGATCGCTTAAGCAGAACGGATAGACTAAGCCTCAGTCCTGGTTAATTTACCCAATAAAGTTAGAATATTATGCATTACCTCTTTAATGGGAGCAGCCATTTAAATGCGATCACCAGCAAAAATTTCCGTGATTGGAAAACGTTGCAATTCGTATTGAATGTTCACACAATGAAATGTGAAATCTCTGGTGTTTCTTTTTCGGGAAACAGTCAAATTTTTTAACAAAAACTTGCTGCACAAATCAATAGCAATTACAGGGTGAGCTTTCATGACAAATCAGTGCAGTTTTCCATGTAGCATTATTAAAATTATATGCTATATATAAAGCATATCATAGTATCATATATATCAGAAATTAAGGAATTGACAACACTTCGTACTTCATTGCAATGATGAAAAATAGACCAAAATGAAAACAGTTGAATACTAAAATGCAATGGACAAATTACTTACTCTATATCTGGCATTGCTAGCCGATGTTTGTAAACAAAATGTAGTTATATCCATAATCACTTAAAGAGTGATAATAATTTTGGGCGATTGTTAATAATGAACAATTTCATAAATTTTCCACCACCCAAACATAATTATAATTTTGAGCGATTGGTCGCTATGAATAATTAACCAAGTTAACAATCGCCCTGAAATAGTATCTTATTTTGGTAAAATGTTCATACTGAACCAATGTCCAAATGCTCAATGGCCGAAAAAAGATTTCTTATCCTGGGCAATTTTTGGCTATGAAAATATTGCCCAAGTGAAAAATCGGCTAAACATAGTTTATTTTTTTGGCAATCGTTCACTATACAAAATTGCCCAAATGAATAAATGTTTATTTTATGAGCATTTGCTCACTTTAATTTTGGAAATTTTGTTTTTTGGGAAATTATGGGTGCAGCCCAAAATAGCGTGTTCCAGATGTGTGGCTTCAAGCTTTTGTTATTTCTTAATCTTATTAATATTTGAACTTCTATGTACACAGTAATAAAATATCTATGAGCCTATTTAACACAACAAATCTTGATATGGGAAAGTAAAGTTATACCAAAATCCAGTGAAAAAACGGTAGCCTGGACGCTAAGTCCAAATCTGGTATTTATCAGTTCAGGTAAATAGTCACAATGTTCACGAAAATTAAAATATGGTAAAAAGCTTAGAAATAAAGGAAAAGCTTAAACAAATAGATAAAAATTCGTTAAAATGTGTCGAAGACCATTTTCTACAAGAGAAATGTGTTGTGTAGGTAATGGAAAATTATAATAATTTTCACTATCCAAAAGAAAGTAGGAATTAATGCATTAACAACAAAAAAAGAAAATGTGAGCTCAGAGGGGAACAAATTACTATAGTGACTTTTATTGCGATTGCAATGACTAATTTGTTTAAATTTGTGACATCAATTTCAAAACTGTAGGTGGAGTGTAATCAGTCATAAAGCCCAAAGTTTTAGTCACTAAGCCAAAATTAATTCTTTACAAGAAATTCGGGCATTATGTCATTCTTCGATTCCTTGTTTTTATTTTCATTTGGGCTTTGTGTCATCAATTTACTACCAAATTCGGGCATTTTTCTCTATTTGAGGTAGTGATGCTAACAATTAGTTTTTTTTTTATTTACTGCGTAACCTCAAAAAAGCTTCTGTTTTTTGGGAAAAGTTACTGTAAGGCAAAAAATCATAGCTTTTAAATTAAAAAAAAATCAGATTATTTAACATCATATATGTTTGAAAACATAAATATATGTGTGATGCTGCCAACTGTACTGCTTTGAGCTGTCTGTACTGCTAGAAAATTTGTGCTGCTTTTTGTTTTCAAACAATTAATGTGCCATATATGGAACTCTCTCAAATCATCGAATACGCTTAGTGCTTACCTGGAACATCTTCTCCTGTCATCTGTTACCTGGAACATCTTCGGTGCCACTGAAAGGTATGCAAAGTAAAAAGTTCCAATCTCCATATATCGGAACTTAACAGCATTCTATGGGTAAAATCAATTCTTAAAGACACAACCACAACTTCTTAGGCAAATCGCCAGTCAAGAAAAAAATTAGGCTATGCGACAAACAAGCTATATCTGTCGATGATAAAATATCAAGATGCTGGATTAATTTGTTTTGGTCTGATTTAAATACATAAGGGTATCTGCACATTTGTATTCCTTATAGTTAAGATATAGTTTTTCTAGGTTTTCACACTGCACTGTACTGCTTTTTGCTGTACCACAGTTGATGTATTCCATATCGTAAAGACCTGCTTTTTGTTGTTTTGTTTTTCCGGTCCAGAGTTGTCAGCATTTCATACATATGTATATAAATACATAAATAAGTCAGTCATAGCAAAAACTCTAAGTATTGGCTCCTACTTAATCAAACAGTAAAGTTTTTGTGTTTTGATTCAAATTGAAACTACTACATTTCAAAGAAAAGTTAAACCTATCATCATGATTGTTAAAAAACGCATTGATCGTTTTGTAAATTAACAAGAATGTCAGTATTCGCTTATAACTGTTCAATTAAGAACAGTATTAAACAATCAGTCGAAAAGACCACTAATCGGAAATATCTAAAACCAAATAATTTTAATCTGATCGTGCGAGTATAATGCATGACATGTAACCACCGTTTTATTTATAAAGCGATAATTCTGCACAGTTTTGTCCGAAGACTACGTTGGCGTAGCAAAACGTAGCATGACGCTCAACGCATTGTGTTCATTTGATTCAATAAATATATTCACGATCTCGTTGCTCTACGAAATTGCATATATTTTCACTTAGACCAAGAACATCATTTATTTAGTAAACGATCTTGAATATTTTTCAAACCGCTTGAAGTGGAAAATTTACCATAAAGATGACTTAACGATTACTTTTATCTCTGAGCTCAATATTTCAACGAGTGGCTATGTACTTGCAGAATTAAACGCACTGAGGATAGAATTTGATTATAGATAACAACTGAAAATTGTCATCGTGCACAAAAAGTATTTATTATGTCACATTGAAAATCTACTTTGAAACATAATGGCGCTATCTTTTTAGCTATTTTAAGGCAGGAATATACTGTTACGACGCTATATTTCGGTAGGTGGTCACTTCATTCCGCTGAATTCATATTTTATAGTTGATAGTATACATATGGCTAGTAATCAAAATGAGCGTCAGTTGCCAGAATCGATGAGGAGCTGGTTGTGAGAGGCCGAAAAATAAAATTTGCTCAATACCTCTGAAAGTAAGCCACAATTAGAGAAATATATTTGGACTAATGTTGTAGAGGAGATGAAAACACATTGACTATATGCCCGAAAAATATCCGTATGACAATATTTAACCCACCTTACTCAAAATTTGATATTGTATGTGAGCGGTAAATAAGTCAGTTCAAAAATAAAAAAGCCAAAATGGCTGACGCAGACATGAAAATGTTTTCTGCTATATCTCAGATGAGTCGGAGCCATTTCAGGACAGCAGGTCTGAGAATCTGCAGTCGGAGAATAATGCTTCATCTATTGTGGGGGAAGATTGCCCAGATATGGAAGGTGATGTTTTGAGAGACGTAAAGTGATGATTTCATGATGATAAGTTCAGTGGCGGAAACGACGAATTAGATTGCAGCATGGCAGTAACACTTGCTATGGAAAATAGATGGTCTGCCCACCGTGATCACCAGCAAAGAAAATAAATGTCTTCAGAATACATTCTTTTCTAACTTTGCAACATAAATCGAGGTTCCAGTGAAATTGATTTGTTTTTTAAATTGTTTTCCCGAAGTTCTTTCATGGTTTGGCCAGTGCACAAATGGAAGATTCGATATCGATTCGACATTCGATCCACTTAGTGTACAGATCAGCACGAGATTTTGGCAATGATGGGAAGAATGCTAATGCCTACTATGGCAGCTTGCCAACGAGCTTAGATCGTAACTGACAGTTTTTGAGGCCAATAAGCACAGGTTTGAGGTTGTTAGTTTTAGGCACATTGTGTTTATTTTTATATTTAATACAATTGTATAGATAATATGTTTGGCTTAAAGAAGGACACACTTGTGAGAAGCAAGCACATATAAATCAAGTCCGAGGAGATAATGCTTGAGTACATTTGCCCCGTAGTATCACTACGGCTTCACCTTACTCGTATGATGTGGGCTTTGTTGTTATTGCAATGATTTTGTGCGAGCAAATTTGTTTGTGTTCGCATTTTAAATTGGTTAACATTTATTTAGCGCGCTACTCATATACTTAACGCATTTTTCGCTGCGAATTTGTTTTTTTAGTTTTATTAGCTTTTTTTTGTTTAAAAAAATCAACATTTTAGGGCGGAGTTTTTAATTTTATTTTCAGGGGGCTTTGCCCACTCTGCTAGTAGACGTGTGTTCGCTCTCGCACTCGCATAACACATGCAGTGTTGCCAACTCTTTGTTTGTTCGCTCGCTCGCCGCACGGAAGGACGTGAACGTTGACGTTGCGGCCTGCTGTCATCTAGTTTGGTTTTTTAAATTTAAAACTTTTTTGTTTTTGATATTTTTATACATTTGATGTTTTTAATTTTTATTTTATTTCGTTAAAATATAATGCAACCATTCCAAGAACTGACCTGCAGTCGATTGCATGCAGTGGCCCATGGGAAACATGAAACTCATACGCGAACACATGTTCAAGTGAGAAACCCAACTTAGCATAGCGCCAGCAGATGATGCTGGTGTTTCCGCTGACTGAATGGGCGCCAATGCAGCCCAAAATGCATTTAACTACAATGCAACTCACGGGGTCTGCAATCTGTGTCCCACACTCCCACATTCTACTTCACTAGTCGACATGTCAATGAGGTAGAAGCTGAACTTATAGGATGACACTCAAACCAACTCAATCGTATTTTGAAATAAAAATTCTATTTTTTCATGCCATTTTTATTTTAATTTTATTTAATTCTGTTTTTTTTTTTTTGTTTTTAACTTTTTTTCGTTTTTGTTTTTGTTTTTGTTGGTGTGATGAGTATACATAAAAGTTTTATGTGTGGTGAGTCAATAGGCTGAATAAAGGAAACGCATTTCCCCACTCACACTTCATATTTGCTAACTCTCACACACACAACGGGAGCGTGTGGGCTTCTGGTCAGTGCAGGAATATTAGCCTGTGATTTCGTTGTCATTCTAAATCAAATTTTACTGTTCGAAATAGAGGATTTTTTCAACATTTAGGCTTTAAAATTTTAAAATAACAAATAATTTCCAAAACACACCACATATTATATTTTTTGTACGCACGTCGTATGAGTGACTTTCAATTGCTCAGTTGTGTCGAACTTAAAGTGGACGTATGTACTTTAAAACGTATCACCCTTTTGCGGCCATAACTTAGGCTGTCAATTTGTTCCTTTTTTATTTTCGAAATGAAAAAAGTGCAACTCCGATGACTCTTCTTACACTTTGCATCCTATCCCGAAGTACGCTCATGTTGTTGCGGTCCATTTTTGTGCGTAGATCCGCTTGCACGCCCAACTCTTCTTTTTTTGTCTCTCTCGCTAACATTTCACTCGCTCCCGTGGCTGCAGTAGACGAATTTTTTTGTATTGTTTTAGCTATTTTTTGGACTTTTTTCATCGAGTGAAAAAAAAGAAAGTTCTACGGCGAAGCTGGCATAGGTGTGGTGATGTGGACCGTGGTGAGTTGCGTTGGGGCTTAACGCACTGCTGCAAACGTAACGTAACGTAAAGTGCGAGCATTTTACAGCTCAAATAATGACTGCATTTTTATTGGCTGATTGAAAACAATGTACTAACAATAAGTAGTTTCCCCTCACCCAATATTGCGATTTTTATATTTTTTCACATACCTACAATTTTTATTGCCGCTTGTTTTGGATTTTTTGTCAGTTTTTCGGTATTTTTATTTTAATTTGTTTTTTTTTAGTCATTTTTATTTTTATTTTTATTTTTACAAATGAAATGTTTACGTTGGTGCATTATGTTGATGGCGGGTCTGTTGGTATGATGGGTGCTGCATGTATGTTGGTCCTTTGGAATCTCCCGTTGGCCCTGGTTCTAGGTAGGAGAGAATGTGGCATGAATGGGCCGAATATTATTATAATTCTTTCCTACGCAGCTGCCAATTTTTTCTATTTTTGTTTTATTACTTCGTTTTGTTTTTTAGTTTTTTATTTTAGTCATTACAAGCGCCTTTCCCTGCATCCACTGCTTGCAACAACCAAGTTTCAAGTGACCACATGAGGGATGCTGCCACGCGGAGTACAAAGGCCTAAATATCCCGTTCGTTCACTTGTGCGTTTGATGTTTGGTCGCACGCTTGTTTGTCAGTAGGCTCTATCGACCGACCATATTGCCGGCACTACGTCAGTCGTGAAGTTGCACTTCCCTTTTTAGTAATGACACTTTGCGTGTTGCTGCTGAATGGCGGTGGTGATGCTGCTGATTGCTTTGATGGCTTGATGGTTTCACTGGTGCAGATGATCGCGATGTCGCTGAGGTTTTTATCTATTACTGCTCAAGTGTTGTCGTTTAGCGTCAAGCTCGTTGAATTTTCACCTTTGGTAAAGGGAATATTTATTTTTTAAGCCAAATATCAACGAAGACTGAAAAACGATAAGAGTTTTTTTTAGGCTCTTGCACTTAATAGTTAGACAACCTTCAGTGACATGGAAAAATTTATTTAGATTTTTTCGTTCAAGTTTTCATTTAGACCTTGCATGGGGCGAGCCATGTTTTGAAAAGTATTAGCAATAAAGTGTGAAAAATACAAGATATATTTCTACGAGTATTTCAGTATGAAAGTCTAAACATGTTTTCGTAAATTAAATATACTAAATAGTTTCTTCGTTAATCTTAAATGTGTAAACGGCCAAATAGAATACGGCCCAATAGAAACTACTAAATAGAATACGATAATATGCCATAACTACAGATTTTCGACTCTAGTTTCAAACGCTTTTGTTTTTGCATATTCCAAAGCTATGCAAAGAAATAAAAATTGAGTCTTACAGTGCTGTGATTCTGATGTTACATAAGTTGAGGTTCCTTACGACTTTTGGTAACGCCATCAAGAGCTGCTGACTAGTCAAAACAGAAAAAAATTAAAAGATCTAGATGAACTTTCCAAATATCCTCACTAGTATCGGCTCTTAAAGCGGTTATTCAACCTAGCTCAAGACTTTCTTTGTATTGTCGCATCCTCTGTTCTATGCAAACCAATACTCTTTAAGGCAGAAACAATAGTATCCTAGAACCAAATCCGGTTTTCGCCGGCCCATATTGATGAGGTTCTTTTTTAAATCGAATACATCTGCGAATTTTTCAACTAAATACTTCAGCTGCGTACGAGTATGCTTTGTATCTTACTCTAAGTATTTTTCAGTAATAAATGGATTGCCAAATGAGTAATCTATGGATAGGTATCGATATATTCTTTTCACAGATACTTACAATAACAACTGTTATACCGGAAATTGGGTACATGTTACTCAAGATGTTTATTGTAATAGCCATTCCGAGAGTTTGCTCCCGTCAGTCGTCTAACTTATAATCTGAGATTTTAATACCATCCAGTGTAAATTTTATTAGAGCATACCTGATTGATTTGGCTTGCCAAATTTTACGCTTGATTCAACTTTTCCCAAATGCTAAATTCACCTTTTTTCAAATGCTCTCCATTTAAAAATTTTAAAACTCCGTAGGATATTGTCTAGGTATACTCATCTAAATTAAGACTATCTTTTTTAGCTAAAGGTTACGACCGTTACAGTGCGTGCTGCGGAGCGCTGCAAAAAAACATGCTTCCGGAGAAGGCATGTAGCGCGGTCATTTTATAATATTATATAATAAAAAACATTTTTAACACTTAAATAAGTACTTGCGTATCAATTCCTTAACAAGTTTTTTATTGCTTTATGCTTCGTTATACTTGAAAAAAAATTCGCAAAAACCATACAGTGAGACAACACAAACTTACAAATAAAATTCGTTATTGCTAAAATACCCCCTACATAAAAATTTTAAATAAATGTTCTAGCGTTCTAGTCATACTGGGAAATTACAGTGTTTCAAATTCCATAAGGAAAATGGAAACTTCAATTTCACGAATTTCTTTTCAATCAATTTTTATGCAAAATAAATCGGATATTCGTAGTATATGCTAGTTTTTATAAGAATCAAAGAACTCATTATTTTTGGCACACCCTAACTGAATACAACAACACCAAATAAAATTTTAATAAGCATCATCACTGAAAAAAAGAGTTACAACGTCGTTTGCGTGTGAACAACAGCTGAGCCTGTCCGCAAAGCAGCGTTTTTTGAACTATTAATGAGTCTGTAATCCCAAATTTGATTCTAATTCAAATTTCAACTTCAAACCAAAATAAACATTTGAAATTATTATACATAATTGTAGCTATCATCGAAAGATAAATAGCAATTGATATCTCGAGTCAATTATACTGCCAACTTTAAAACCGATTCTTAAACTAAATTGTATGAAATATAATTCCGATTCAATGAAACGGAGCCAGAACGTTACTAGCAACCGTTTATGACCGTCGGCAAGGAGCACAATCGTCCGAAAGTTGACGTAACATTCGAGCATACTCGCATCTTTTGTACGGAGAATCATTTAGCTTGTTGTTTGTACGAGTAACACTTTATTTTGACTTATTTCTAGCACATTTTACACTACTTACGCATAAATACAATTTACAATATCTGTACAGTTTATTCACGATGTGTAGAAATGGAGCTCATAACTGCGTTTAATATTGTTTTTATTTTATGGCGCCGGGGGTGGGGCAGCTGGATGTGGTGCAAAGTGAATGTTGCTGCCGCAGCCCTTATCGCTCCTTGAATGCGTCAAAGTCCTTAGCAATAAAATTCCTATACACACTCATAAAAATTGTTATAATATGTTCCCATACCCCCACATACTAAAATTTGTTTGTTTTTTGGAAAAACGTATGTTGGTATAGCTTGAAACCATTTTGGTGTGTTGATTCTACTATCAAACGGTTTTTAATAACAATGAAATCAGAATATATGATAGCACACCTACACGCATACTCGTTGGAAAACATTTTAAGCATATTCTTATGTATGTTTCTGTGCCCTTGATTCTGAAAGTGATCGAAGTCAATTTTTTGTCCAAATTCTTCATTGGTGTTCTTGGTGCCTATAGGGAGTTCAATCGCGAGTTTTTTGTCCTAGCCACTTACAATTTATAAATGGAAACGAAAAACTTACAAAATATGGTACCAAACCGTTATAATTGACATACCATGTGAGATTCAATATAGTTCAACTCAGTCTGATGAATAGTGATATATACAGTAGATTCTTCTTTCTGAACTCAGTTAAAGCATCACACAATTTATTCAGATGAGTTTTGTTGCAAGTGAAAGCAGGGGCGCCAATTTCATCTAGCCGTTTGTTCAATATATTGTTTTGCTCATAAGCTCAACGGTATAGAGACGCCCCGTGACATGCTGGCTAAGTGGCAGGATTTTACCAGGCCAAGGCCGGAATTGGAAAATTTCTGAAAAGCCGGAAATCGGATGATTTTTGTTACAGTGCCCACCAAAATTAGATTTTACGATTGTATTAATTATTTTTTCATACCGGACCGAAGGACCTAACAGAACATAGACAGCTTTTTCCCCAAAAAAAATATTTCTTTTTCTCACAAAAAAATTTACTTTTTGCCATTTTACGGAAAAATATTATTATTTTGAAAGGGCTTTTTTTCAATTTGGGAATCTTGCCTCGCTATCTTGTTTTGGAATTTGGGTCGCAACTTTATAAAATATGGTCCAACGAAAAACTAGCTCTGAGTCTTAGAAAAATTTTACCAAAATCGTGGAAGCCTATACAATTAGCTAACAATATTGCCCTGAAAATAAAATTAGCTTGAAATTATGACAGACGTGTTAAGTCAGAGCGCTACTTTTTATCTGCTGGTAATCATATAACAAATTGCAAAGAAATTTAACTGAATTCATCGACGATTATATTCAGATAACTTTCTGCTAAGTGTAGGTTTTGCTCAGCCACTTGTGAGCTCCATAATATGGATTCGCATCTGGATCAACTGTGCATCCCATAGCAGGATCGGCTGGCTTACTTTTGCTATGTGTGTCTTACATTCTGCCTAATAGTTCCAAGGAACTTTGTGCAGTCCTTGTAGATAAAATTGGTCATCTAACAAAGGATGCTAATGATACACATATTTGTATATAAGATGATTTTAATCTAAGAAAAATTATGTGGTGCTTGTTGTCAAATGGTGTCACATTGATGTCCTCTAATATAAATCAAAGGTACAAAACGAACTTAGCTTACTCTTTTTCTGAAGTGGGCTTAGCGAAATTTAATTATTTTCCTAACAAATCAGGTAGTAAATTAGGTCATTAAGTTTCCAATATCATCTCCGGTTGAATGTTTTGAGTTTATTAAAGCTGTTGATGAGTCGAATGCTAGTTTTCGTTATAATTTTAATCTTTGCGATTTTGATCTAATAAATAATGCTTTCGGTAGTGTTGAGTGGAGTACTCTATTTGACAACAAGAATACCTCCATTTGTTTTTATGAATTTATTGATACTGTTCATTCTATTTGTAGAACTAATATTTCACTTTTGCGTTAAACAATTCATAAGTTACCGTGGCATACTAAAGGCTTAAAAACACTAAAAAATCTGAGGAATAAATTTTCTAACCTCTAAATTGTCACGAATGATTGGGATTATAAAGTCAAATATAAGCACTATGCGAGAGAATTCAATTTCCTTGATAAACAGTAAATCCTGCAAATTGAGCAAAACATTTTTGCAAATCCTAAATCGTTTTGACAGATTATTAAGTCTAAAAAAAATGTCTCTGATAATTGCACAGCAGTTTCTTGGGATAACAAATCTTCTCATTGTATTTCGCATACTGTTGGTATCCCTGCTGATTTTTTCAAATCCAATTCTGCTGATGATAATCAAACGTTTGATACGTCCCTCCTAGATGATATTCAATCCACCATTAACTTTTGAACTTTGATCCTCAGTGAAGAGGACGTACTAAGAGGCACCTTTAGTTCAAAAAATTCCTTAAAGCCTGACTTGGACGGTGTATCACCATTTGTTTTAAAGATTTGTAGTAATTCATTAATGATTCCTTTAAAATTGCTTTTTAACAAGTCCTTAAGTTATGGTGAATTCATCAGTACATGGAAAACTGCCCCAATTCACAAAGGTGGTAAAAAAATAATGCTACTAACTTTAGGCCTATATCTAAATTGTCAGCTGTTTATAAAATTTTCGAGACTTTTGTTAAATACAAATTATATGTTGCGTTGAAAAATTGCATTTCCCCCTGTCAACATGGGTTTGTTGCTCGGCGGTCCACTATCCCGAATCTAGCAGTATTTTCTAATTTTTGTATGAGTTCATTTCAAAATGGATCTCAAGTAGATACTATCTACAGAGATATTTCAAAAGCTTTTGATAAAGTTCCGCATACTATTTTGATTCAGAAATTGTTTAAATTAAGATTTCACTCCAATTTTCTGGACTGAATTAAGACGAACCTTAGAGGCAGACTCATGTTTGTTGAGGTAAATAGGGTCAAATCGGCTACCTTTATTGCTTCCTCGAGGGTACTGTAAGGTAGCATTCTTGGTCCCTTATTCCTTGTCCTTTGACGATTGACGATATTAGAAATTGTTTCACTAATTCTGAATTTCTCCTGTATGCAGATGACTAAAAATTATTATACAGAATGTATGTTATACAATCTTTAATGCAATATTGACTCCAATTACATATTAGGGGAAATTAATTTCAATGTACCTGTAAGGTCATAACGCCATTGTAGCTTATTTTACATAAAAATGCATGGAACAAATTATGCTCTGAATAAGCCCATTAAAAGAGCCTTAATGGAGTGTAACAGAATATGTGTTAATTACTCAGTTGACTTTTACTTAAGTAAAGAGGCTTTTAAAAATGCATTAATGGACTGTCACTCTTAGTCATAACTTTATTTTATTTGATTAGTTTAAGTTAAATTATGCTAGCCTGTAAGGACTTTGTGTCCATAGACTCAATAAAAGGAATGGAATGAAATTTCCTAATGAAGAAAAATTGTTTCCGCCAATTTTACGCATTCATAATAAAAGTTGGTAAATAAAGACTAGAAGTTTAACTTCAGAGATAAATATGTTCTCAACTCAATCTAAGTTTCTGGAACATTGCAATTGTAAGCTTAGCTTATTGAAATGTGTGAACGTTTTCAACAGTAACGAAACCGCATTTGAGATGTCAGCTGATCTACCAAATCTTCCATGTCTTCTCAGCTAGAAAAAGGTCAACATCATACCAAAATTTCTATGGCCTTCAGAGAACTTCGGTGTGAAAAAGAAATCTGAGACGTTGCAGAAATTAAAAATCTCAATTTCACTTTTATTTTTATAAAGATAATGTCTTTCAATGTTGATTTGATTGTAGCTGCGACTAACATAGTACATTCTGAAGTTCCAAGTTTTGATAAAGCGTTCGGTTAATTCAGGTGGTATTTGGCGAATGACGTTAGTAATTTTGGCTTCCAATTCGTCAATTGTAGCCAGCTGATCCATGTAAAGTTTGAATCTTACGTAGCCTCAAAGGCAAAAGTCTAGAGGTGTGATGTCACATGACCTAAGCGGCCAATTCACCGGTCCGAATCGTGAAGTTAACTGTTCACCGAATCGTTCTCGCAATAAATACATGGCTCACGGACTGTGTGGCAAGTAGTACCGTCTTGTAGAAATCGAATGTCGTCGAGGTCACGGGCTTTAGTTTCAGGCAGCAAATAGGCCGTAATCACTGTGCTTTAACGTTCTCCATTCATAGTTACGTTCCAGCCACCCTCATTTTTAAAGAAATATGGACCATTGATTTCTCCATCCCAAAAACACTACCAAATCGTAGTTTTGTATGGCTGCAATGGTAGCTTTTGAACCGCTACCGGGTTGCTCTTTAGCCCAAATATGGCAATTTTGTTATGGACTAAAGAAAATTTTAGTCGAAAACAGTATATCTTCTTCAAGCTTTTCAAGAGCCCAAAGACTGAATCGGTGACTTTTCGGAAGGTCAGCCGTCTTCAATCCTTGCACGAGTTGAATTGTGTGTGCTTTTCAACCCACATCCTTTAGTTAAAGATGCCAAGTTGTTGTATACACCGAATCGATTTATGACGGTCATCACGTACACTCTTAGCTACCGCCGCTTTATTTTCCTCAATACGTGCTGGATGTGATCTATTTGGTCGCGTATTATAAGTTGCTATAAGCACACCAAACACATTCCTTGTAGAACTCTGATTTTCGTAATACAGCTGAATAATTTGTAGACGATGTGCCTTGACACACACGACTCACACGTGATCTACCATAAAATCCCTACTGTAAGAAATACCCCGAAATGAATTATCCTCTATAGGAATTCTTGAAAAGTCTTGGAGGCAAACGCCTGGTGATTTACGATACAATGCGTCGTTAATGCAGAGGAACTCTTATTCCATCAGTAGACCACGATGTACTGAAAAAAAAATCAATAACTTCTTACATCGTATTTTTTCGGAAGTCAGCACTATATAGATGAATAGCTAGATCAGTTTTGTTCAGTACATTGCGATGTACATACTGCAAAAATTCTTAACGTTCAGTTAAAAAAATATAATTAAACTTGCTAATAAAAGTTAATAATGAAAATTGAAATCGAAATGGAAGTCTCAAAAAATTTTTGACTTTCAAAAGTTTTTAAGTATTTTGTGGGAGCCCACTCAAATAAATTTGTTTGTTAAATTTATGCTTTTATAAAAGTTTAAGATAACTAAATGATATAAGCTTATAAGATTTTATAGAACCTATTTATATATTTTTGGTGACTGAGTAAGTATGGAGTTTGATGTGACCAGCTAACATGATTTTCATTGCTGAAACGTTCATTATTTTAGGAAGCTTACAAGTTGATGTAATCAAAAAAGATGTTCCTAGCGAAATTTCTCTCGTTCGTTCGAAGTGGAAACCTTTTGCACTGCCCGAACATTCCTTGCGAGAAGTTTTCCTATGCAATCATGGCAAGATTTACGGTGAAGCCAGCGGGATCATGGTCCCAGGTCTCCACCACGTTACGATGATTAAAAAAAATATTATAATGCGAAAAAAATATAATAAAAACAAGAAGTGCAAGAAATTGAATATCCCCATGGACCCTGCAGTTGACCACCTTATCAACGATTCGGTTTCTTAGCTGAATAAAGGGAAATGAATGAATGCCACCCAGATTGGACTCAAATTTGTGAAAAGAACTAGACCCCCTTGTTGTGCTTTCAGAGCAATATGTTAAAAAGGAGAATGAATCGATGGAGTTCTTCTTGTATCTAATCATCTATCTTGTAAAATAACCTGCAGTCCATTTTCTGCAATGGAGAAATAACTCTAATATGTATTTATCAATGATGGGAACAAAATGCAGTTCAGAAATATCTTCCTTGAAATTAAAACTCGGCAAAAACAGATTGCCGATGAGTCTGGACCAAGATCGACCAAATATGACATTCTTCGCAGTTAAGATTTCAACGATCTTATTACATCTTTTGCGAAAGCATGCTTTAGATCCATTGTATACAGAAGTGCAAATATAGTTATTATATTCAAGTGTCAGTTTTGTAAGTTTTTCATATTACTTATTTTGAATAAATAATAACATGAAAATTTTTGGGCCCCCCAAATTTCTAAATCAGGCCCTGTAGGCAATGCTTACTAGCACTGCTCGTGAAGTGCAAACGTACAGATAAAACAAATCAAAGTGAATTCTAGTTCAAATTTAACTCTCCTTAAAATCCGTCATAGGTCCATAGGCAGTACCCTTAGTCCGGTCCTGACTATGTGGTTTTGAAAACTGGATCGCTTATATTCAGAATGTGGTAAAGATCCGAAAATATGAGATTTTACTTCTGATTTGATTTTCATCTTAATAGACGTTACGGACCTATAGAAAATTAGAAATAAAATTGCCTGTGTTATTGTGCATAATATAATGAAAACCCATAAAAATCAAAACTTTACTGCGACAACGAGAAAAACAGTCCAATAATCGGCAAAATTTAACAGCAATAAGGTCGGGTTGAAGTATGGCCAATGCAAAAAATAATTTTTTTTCATTTTATCAACACGAATAACAAAAAGACACCAACTGTTTTCTCAACCACATTAAAATATCATAGTACAGTGAAGTTGCCCTAACTCGAACTGTTTCACACATGGCCTTTTTTCTCTGTGTTTTTTATTTACATCCATAAGTTGGAAATTTTATATTTTTACAGCCACACTCAGGGAGAAATATCCCATAAACGATCAATAATGGTCGTATTGATTCAATAGTTTATAAAATAACACTAAAATACCATTGAGCAATATTTATTGTTTATTGTTGCACAAACTTTCAAGTGAATCAGATAAACTATTGATTTCTTTATTTTATTTTTTCGTCTATATCTTGTCGCATTCAAACTTTTCAAGAAACAAAGCTTCAAAGTTCATCAGAACTCAATACAAATCATTTTACCAACCCTTTTGAAATTTATTAGATGAATCAATAAAAACAATATTGAAATACCATTAATTCAATACCAATTCGAATACATTTCTTGTTATTTTTGTCTGAGTGCAATAATATTGTAATTATTTTACTTCAATATATACCTACATATAAGTACATACATATGTACACATGTACATACATGTAGTTAAAAAAATATTAATTTTATTCGCATAATCCTTGTCTTCTCATGGGCGGATCTGTTTAGTATTCTCTTTTGCTTTAACTTTTACAATGCGAATTCATTACTTTCATAATTCGGGTAAAGGAGGTTCAACTGTACATCCATTATGATAGTCCATCTCTGTTTTTCAGTTTTTGGGTTTTTTCCGCGTTGGGCGCTACCTTGAAGAACATCGAAGGCACCACTTTTATTACTTATTATTAAAAATTGTGAAGGCTCCAAAGTAAGAAAACTCATATCACACACACACACAAGCGATGCAACAAATGTTAACTAGCAGCATGTGAGTGCGGCCTACACAAACTCCTACACACAGAAACACTTGTGCATAAAAGTTCAAAAACACTTTGAATACTTCCTTTGATTTGAAATTTTATTGAACTTTCAGAACCTTGGGCATTTAATGATTGACTTTGAAAGAAACCGGTGCAATTTTTTACAAACTAATTTGCAAAATTTGGACAAAGTTGAGCTTTCCTCAAGATAACTACTTTACTGATCAACGGAGTTGCAGCGTTCAATAAACATGGAAAACTTAGAAAAATTGAGTGAAATAGTTTGGCAAGTGACAGCTAATAAAACTTAAACTTTGAAAACAAAAAACCCCAAAAAGCGAAGTAATACGAAAGAAGATTAAACCTTAAATTTATAGCAGCTATAACGAGCTCAGTGGCGAACAATAGGAATGCTGAACGCAGACTATTCAAAAATTTACTCTTTTGCGATATTAGTTAACAAGTAGATTAATGAAAAGTTCGGAAATCATTCAATTCGCCTTATATTTATTAGCAAAAACTTTACTAGAATTTGCCACACAATAAAATTTTCATTCTAGAGTGCAAGCTTAGTTAGTTCTGCCTCAACTAAGTACATCAACAAAACGATAATTCCCTAATTTATATTCAAAATTGCGGTTTCTCTGTAAAGAGATCGATGGAGTCAAGTCATCAATTGAAAAGACTTGTATGTTAAATATTCCCAAGCGTGCGAAGTTTTTGAGCAACACTGTATGAAGCATTCGAATGTCAATTTCGTACACGTGTTTCTTTCTTTGTCTTTTATCAGTACTGTCATCTTTTTTTATTTATGTACATGTGAGTATAGTATGTTTGTTGGTTCCGTTCCGTTCCCTGTTGCCTTAGTTTGGAATAAATCTTGCTTCGTTTCAAAGGCGAAATGTTGCATCTTTATGTATCAAAAATTACATTCTATCATTTTTTATGAATAAACGGTTGTAAAACAAAATGCAAATTGTAAATTACAAATAAGTAATAAAATTTAATAGAATAAACATTTTGCCTTTATGATTTTCTCTTCTTTTGCGAATTTATCGTCTTTTACGACTATATTTTGCATTAACATTAATGTTGTACTTTCGTACATTATCGTAAATACATTTTCCGTATTTTATGCTCTATATTGGCGACAATATTTTATGGATTTCGCCCCAGAAAAGACCCGTAAAGTGTATGGGTTAATAACATAACTAAATGTGTATCGCAAGTTTTTCTCGAGGATACTAAATGGATAAATGGATATTTTGAAATTACTCGAACATTTATAAGTAATAGCATTTGGTCCATTTTAGTGCACATTTATCGAGGACACTAAGTACATAATTCGGGCAAAATACATACATTTACAACCAAATATATTCAAAAAAGAACATCATTGATACTGACTACACGTGTGGCCAGAGTTCCAAGAACAATAAAACAATAAAGAAATTTGCTACTTTGACTTTGTGTTCCCAGAAATACTCCGAAGGAATTGGTTTCCTTGGTGTAGATGCATGAAAATGGTCTAAAGTGACGATTTTGACACATTTAACTTCATCCACTTCAAGAACCAGTCGAAAGAATAAATATCAAATTACATTGGAATGATAAAAAAATTATGTTTAAAAATTGATATTTCAAAAACTTCATATTTGTAAGAAATAAAGTACATTTTTAAGTGCCAAAGGTGGAATTTTAAATTTTACCATTTAAACACCGAGACTAATCATATCGTGATCAACATTATTATTTAAAAACCACGTTGCTCTATAGTTTGCCATAATTCCCTCTCTTCGATCTCACATTTTCGAAGGTAACACAGCAACATATAAATAGCTTACCCCATGAAAAAAATCACGTAACGAATGTCTCTTTTCGAGCAAAAGTAAATATAAATAAAGCCTTGAACATAACAAAACCTTAAATATTAATAGAACCTAACCTGTATCTTCCGTAGCACAAAAAATGCGTTTGCCACTGATTTTGTGACAAAGTCACAGCAGAGTAGTACTCTATATTGGAATTACTATAATAGCGATTCGGTAGCCCTGGTATTAGCAATTAGTTTCATAATATTTTTTGCTACATGCTTTGATGTACATTTCAAAATAAATATTTTTTTTTCATTTTCACCATTTCAAATTTTTATATACAAAGCTCAGTTGTCCCCGACCTTGTTCAATCGTAATACATTTTTTGCCTCTAAGAGACTCGATATCCTACCTATGAACTTCAATATAAATCTCAATTTTTTAGAATTTGTTCAATTTCGACATATGGGTCATTCCATCTATAATGGGCCTATCATTACCCTCAGGTTTTTTAAATAGGCTGAAACTTTTTAGAGTGACAAAAAATGCGATAAAATTTTTTCGACCAATATTATTGTTTTGAAAAAAAAGTTTTTAATTGTGTTCAAAAAAGCTCGTAAGTAAAACAACAACATTCCTTGATGAATTTAAGCGAACCAACACAATTCAAACATATACATACATATGTGCATATTTATTTTAAGATTATTTGCAAGAATCATTATGCTACATAATTATAATGCTTACAAAGCATATAAGGGTGTTATTTTGAAAGTCTTGTAGACTGTTATTTTATTTTTTTTCACGTCTTAGCAAGGGAATTAAAAATAATTATCACAAAATTTGAGCTTCCTAGCTAAAGCCTGTAAATGACGCGGACAGATTTTGAGTCCGATTTCGTCGAAATTTTACGAAGAACCGGCTTACTAGAATGTAGAAAAAAATCTGCCTTACGTGCCAAGAGAGAGCGTTTTAGATATCTTATTTATATAATTGAAGCCACCCTCTGTTGTAGTCCTTCAACGAGAACTTCCTTATCGTTCTCATTATCGGGACCGAAAACGATATCGAGGCAAAAAAAAATATTTCTAGTACGACCGAGAACGAGAACATGAAGTGTCTGGCCGATGTCTCTTTTTCGGCGATAATATAATGTTTATCATACGATAGGCACTAAATTATCGCCGAGAACGAGATTCAGACTTCCATAATACAAAAACACTTAAAACGCAATATCTTGGCAACAGGCGTAGCAGGCGTTTTGAAATTCGGTGCTATGATGTATATTGTCTATGTTAAGTACCTCACGAAATCTGAACGAGATTGCGCAAAGGAGCGTGGCACCTTTATAGAACAAAATTACTTAAAACGCCATATCTTGACAACTATCGCAGCTATAGTTGTGAAACCTGGTGCATAAATGAAAATTGTTTGTGCCAAGAAACTTACTATATGTAAACTGGCTTAGATTATGGGTCATAGCTCCTCTGATTCTTCAAAAACCCTCACATTGCTAATCTTGGAACTTATGCCAAGTTGTGAATTTTCGTACATGGACCCAAATGTCTGCAGTCAGAACTGCGTAAAATGTAGACGGGGTACGCGGGAAAGCCGCTGGTCCAGCTAGTATAATATACTTATATATAAAAATGTGAACGAAAATTACCAAAAAATATCGGCGATAAAGAGACGAGAACAATACAGATCAATGATTTCTCGTACGAAAATTTTTAACTATCGTATCGTTCTCGTATCGGTGAAGCACTACTTTGTTGTCAAACCACGTCCACATTTTTCCTGCAAAAAATAAAAATCCGCAGCGGGCTGTTTTAGCGGTCCCATAGGTCTATATTATAGAATTAAATTTGAAGCACATTATCATTGTGTTAACGTTCGGTTGTCGCTGAACAACTTTTGCAGTGCACGAAAATATTTAAAGATGGCTATTTTAGACCTTATCGGTATCCCTCATTTATGTTAAATACAATACACTAGTATTTCAAAATCCATAGAGCACGAGCAAAGGTAGTTCATACTAAATAATAAATTGACTGCCCTGAATCAGGGCTTCTATTCTAATAAGCACAAGAATAAATATTTTAAGAATCCAAGTGACTACCAAGTCTTAAAACTGAAATAGTTCTCAAACGAAATGAAATAATGCTCAATCTATGTAGTAACATTTTCAACAAATTCGACTGCTTCTTCCGTATTATTTAAAGTTGCTATAATTTTTATCATAACATTTTAACATTCTTACACGTACCTATAACAACAAAAAACGGTTTGGCAACCCTATCGACCAAGTAAAACTACTAGCGAAACAAGTTATCTATTTGCTTAGAAACATACCTCGTTTGCATTGGCTCCCCTGCTCGTGGTTTTCAAAGTTTAATGTTTTTTAGTCTAAACTGTTTTGCCTTCGTCATCGTCATTGAACAACGCACATGGTTGGCATAAACTGAGCGGAACTCCAAACACATCGTGCATTGCTTGCCGACGGAAATGAATCCTTTCATGTAGGGGGTGTAAGAGGTGGACTTCGTGTGTGCGATAAGCTTGCATTGAGTAAGTGCTCGGGTCGGGATGCTTGTAGTCTACGCCCCCACCTAGCTGTGTGTTTTCTTCTAGATATTTTGTCTTTTTGGGTTTTAGTGCGCGGGGTGCGCAAAAAGGGATGTCCTAGATTTGTTTAAATTATTTGCCATAGTGTGATTGGTTTAAACCTACTAAGTGGTAGCACGCTCACTTCGACGTTTGGCTTTCAGTTTGAGCCAATAAGAGTGTTGCGTTTATCTTTGTTAAAGTAACACGTTTTTTTAGGGTCATAGTTCAATTAGTCCGTTAATAGATTCTGTTATTTTATGAGCGAAGGATAGAATATTAAATGATTTATTCAGAACAACAGGAATTGTACAGTTTACTTTATCGCTCCTTTTTTTGTCGTAGAGTGGCACATAGTTCAATTAAACTTTGCTTAACTTAAGAAAATAGCTCTAATTTTGAAGAACTTAAAGGGTTAATTTGGGTCGTATTAATCTTAAAGGTTAATTTCGATTTGGCCTCATCTGAAATAAAAGCTATAAGTTGAGTTGTTGGAACTAACCATTTCAATGAGAGTTTTCTTACTCACCCCCAAGGAATTATTAGGTTTCAAACGCCACAATTAGAGGTCAACTCTAACAATGTATGCTAGATCATGCCTTGAAAGTCCTAATATATGCAAAAAGAAGGTTTGCCTGCTAGTCGCCTCCTGGAAAAGCATTGGCAAAAGCGAGCAAACTTATTTCCATCTAGGCAGAATTGAGGCATTAAAAGCTTTCATTCTTTAGTCACCTCGAAAAGGAACTAGAAAATGTTTTTCCAGATAGCCACAGCAAGTTTTTTATTTGTTTGATTGACGGATTTCTTAAATGATTATGCTCCAGGCATCTTCAAAAATACAAACTAAGGCTAAAGTGATCAACAAAATAGTCTTGATTTGAAATGACATGAAACTGGAATGAAAGCTTTTTAGCAACATTTTGTGCGGCAACTTGTCGAAAATATTCTAAATAAAATATGAATAAAATAATTTGATCATTTGTTAATTTGAGAGACATAGTTATGCGCAATTAGAGTAGACGCTAACTTCTGCACACCCATAGCGAGTTCAATGCATATAGAGACCCCAAGGCAATATAAGCCTCGGGGCCCCCTTCCCCTTTTATGACTTACAAAAATATATTTTATATTTAAGCACTTCACATGCAGCTTAAGAGAGTCAATTGTATTTGAAGCCGGTAGAGTATAGAGTTCATCACTCTGTTCATTACAGATTTTAGTAAAAACAGGCCAGTGCAAGCACACGCGGCATGATGTATGAACCTAATTATGATTCGATATTATATTACTGATCTTGCTGTTCAGTACACTGTCTAACAACATCAAATCACAATCACTAGACATAAGAAAAACCATACAACTAAAAAACGTCTAATATAAGTCATACTAGTTTCATCCATTGGCGAATGGAATCATCAGTGACCTTTGACCTTAGCGAGAATTTCTAAGCCTAATATGTTATTTTTCATTTCTTATAGAATTGTTGAAAACAGAAGTAAAAAGTGAAACTAAGAAAAGCGAAAACTCTTTTTTCAATTATGGGATATGTTTTTGTAACTCATTTGACATCACACTTTTCTAGCAAAGTAGTTTTCTTGTGGTGTATCGGAACAGAAAATAGTTTATAATTAGTTTTCGGAGTTTGCTCTTCCGTACTGTGTGTGATCTTCATAAATTGTTTTTTTTTTATCTAAGCAATATGGTGATATCACACACCGTACTGAACATAAAGCTCAGTAATTGTATTTCTAAAAAAACTAATATTTTGCTGCAATGTATTCAATTTATCAAAATTATTCCAATAAGCACATAAAAAACACTAAAATTATGTCAATTTTTTAAGTTAGCCCAGCAGTTCCTAATATTGCTGAAAAAAATACAGATTTTGATAAAAACATTTAAAAAAACAACAAAAACCTTGAAACTTTGTCGACATCAAATTCGATCTAAGAGAAGATAACTTTTTAAGCTTGTGATTTCATAATTAATATGTTACAGTAGAACCTCGATTACCTGTCAGGCACGGGGATGACCGCGTGACGGATGGCCGAAAAGACGGTTAGTAGAAAACAGATAAGTTTCAGATCTTATATCCTGAATTCTGAGAATTTTTCGATTGTCGATATGTATGCAAATACGCAAAAGAATGTCAGATTGAAATTGATTTATTTCAAGGAAACCAAAATTTCTCCGGAAATTCAACTAAGTTGTCGATCAGAAAACTAGACTTGTCAAATTCAAAGAAATTGTAGCGTTGTCGATCAGAAAACTAGACTTGTCAAATTCAAAGAAATTGTAGCAATTCCAAAAACGGGCGAATCCAACGAGTCCGACATGAGATTGAAGTATTTAATTACATTTGATGTTGCCCTGTAATAACTTATTACACTCAAAAAAAATAAGTGTTTAGAAAGTGTTTGTGGCTAATTATCCAATGTTTAAAATAATTACTTAATAGTAAGTTGTTGCAAGTAGTTCAATTACTTCTATTGAAAATTTTAAAAAAATTTCAAGAAATGTTACTTTCAAAAGATATAGTTGTCTATGAAAAATCATCAAAATATTTCAGTTAAACAATTCAATTTATGGAAAAACGACAAGCCCTTGTCTTTTGTCTTCAATACATCTTCTTTTCAATGAAGGACTTATCACTTGCAAAACTAACGATGATCTGTGTCTGGTCAAAAACTTTATGTTATTTTGTGTGGTACCAGCAGACGCTGGACGCTACAAAAGTGAAGTGAAATCTATAATTTAATATAATAGTGAAATTAAACAATAAAGGCTCCATTAGAACACATTCACGTTCCAAATTTTAATACGGGAATAATATATAGATATGTATGTGTATATGTCAGTGGTATATGAAATTTGAAAATACAAAAAAAAAATCACCATTCTCGCCAAAGTTTCAAGTAGTTCCAGCCATCAAATTATATGTCACAAATAATGAAAATGTAAATGACAAATAAATACGACATTTTTAAGTAAAAAAAGGGGTTTGTTGCAAAAATATTTTTATATATAAATAGTACCACAACAATTTTCGCAATCACTTGAAGTAGTTCCGTCTTTATCATGTGTGGTAAACATTGTCATTGTAGTTTTTAGTGAGCGAGGTGTAAAGGTTTTTAATATAAATAAAATAGATTTTGTTCTTAACCAAAAATCGAATCAGTGTCCCTTTTTTTAAACCGCAAGACAAAAAGGGGTTTTATTTTAGACTTCAAATATTGATACTGGTAAGCATAACATTCAACCACTAAGGAATTGCCATTTATCTCTCTCAGATACAACTCCACTCTAAGTTAATTCCTAGGAAGGAATTGACTAACAACATTGGCACAGCCAATCATCATTCCTTGAATTGTTGAAAATACGTCTGTTGGACAAAAATTATTGCCAGCAAAGTTATAGTTTTATGTATAAGTTAAAATATTTCAAAACGTCATATTTATGACACTGTGAAATTTGTAAGTTGGTCTGAAAATAAATATAAGTGTAGGGCTAAAAGGGGCCATAGCTCCAGGCGCCGAGCTGAGTTGAGTCCCCTACCAGCGGACTCCGAGCTCAAGGGACTCCTTACCAATGTTTAGCCACGGGTCTGGCAAAGTGTAAATCCGACGCTGTATCACACCCACTCATCAAAAATAAATCAAAACTAAAGCGTTTTCCACTTCGTACAACTATATTTCTTAAGAATTTTTCAACGAATACGTCATCTTGCGCTAAGTCATAAATGCATTGTATTTAAATCGTTTTAAAACAAATAGATATAAGTTATGAGTATAATTAAGTCGGAGATAATAAACAATAGGCACAAATTCCTTAAGTGCAATTTAACAAACGGATGTTTTAAATGAATAATGAAAAATCCACTCATTGTTGGAACAAGAACTGAATTTAAATGAATGTACTAGATTTTTATAATTGGTAGCGAAAAGTCGATGTCCTTTAAGTACTTGAACAAATAATGTTCCTATTTATATTTTAATCAAGAGAAGAAAACACAAGGCATGGTTTTCATATGGAGGACTTTACTAAAAGAAATAGGAACAACTTTTCTTTTTGAAAATGTTAGGAGTGACGTCCAGATCGATAATCTGTAAAACTTTATATCAAATTGGCACAAAAAGCAATTTTATCTTAAGAATCCGGATTTGCTTGATACATTTATTTCTGTTATTTTTTTATTTTGAATGTATTTTTGAGGTATTTAGTTTTTTGAATAAGTCTGGTCTCTGATGTAAGTGTGATTAAACGTGCCAAAGACACTAAACTTAACACAAAACCTAAGTTGACTTGATATTTTTTAGGTTTTTTTCACCACAACCCAGGAGGCAAAAGCAGAATTTAGATCTGCTATTAGAGAGCTTCCTTGGAGGAGACAATACCTCTACACTGTAGAGTCTACAGCATCTTTTGAGCTTTTTATCTCTTTTTTTCATGGTACGCAATATGGCTTCTGTGGAAGAGATCAAAAACGCTTTTTGTGAAAGGAACACAAAAATGTTCGTAATATTACGATATTTTTCAATATCTTACATCTTGTATCAGATGAAGGATATCGTAAATTTCCAGTAGTATTAACTGTCGCAAAATTCTCTTTTAAGAACTAAACTCGTAAGGGTGTTTGTTATCTTTAGCCTCAACAAAAATTAAACACTCTACATCTCATTCACAGAAAGGGTGCTCTACGCGCAATTAAGTTGTTAGTGAAAGGGTATTATTTTATCACGCTGCTGCCTGGTTTGACTAAACGTAACCACATTGAAGTTGGACACATTTACTTAAATAAATCTCTGTATTGAAGATTACACTTTTACCGGAAGTGTCAGGACCTGTTGTTAGGGTTTTAAATCTTTCATTTGTATGTGCGGTAGGCGTGTCCATGAACCGATATCGTTCGTTTTCAATCCTAAGGACCATTTTTGAAGGTGTAGTCTGTATACCAAATTTCATGAACTATGTTTTCCATAATCGTGATTTTCAGAGACAGACAGACTGATCAAGAATTTTCGTACAAAATATGCATACAATTTTGTATACCTACCACGCTTCTTCACTTGCTACAAACGGAATGACAGTGAATATATCCTGACTGCAGGGTATAAAAATAAACGAATGACGCACAAATTGGTTTGACATAAGCAGACTCTATATTGGAAGGTTTAAGAGTTCAAGTAATTTGGCCGAGGAGACAGACCTATTGATGGTACATGGTAGGCATGGTATTTACATTGTATAGAAAAGCTTCTCCGTGAGAAGCTAAGTAGCCATGTACAAGCATGTGGCCATAGTTCTAAATACAACTAAATGCGCAATGAAAAATAAAAGTTCTACCTTACTCGATTTTAAAAAGAGTTCTCTAACAACATACTTTATTGTTGTGTGCTCAGAAATGATAAGGCAATTGGTGTCTTTGTTGCAGCTGCTTGAAAATGGTCAAAGTAGGTGTTTTTGATAACTTTGACCACATTTGTCTCAAAAACTGAATGAAGTATTAGAGAAACTATCCCGATAATGATGTAATAAATGAATGTGAACAATGGTGTAATCCCTTTAAGAAATGTAGAAAAAATGTTTTTCAAAAAGGAAACTAAAACTTACGAGAAATGACGAAAAGGACTGTGAATCACGTTAGTAGGCATGTACAAATATCTATTTTTGTAAGCCTTTATGCTATGGGGGTAAGGACTTCATTTTATATTTCACTGGCTACAATAGAAAACTAAATTTTAAGTGGTAGTGAAAGCAATGCATTTGCAATGTAATGATTTGGTATTCACAGAAATAAAGAAAATTTTACAAATTAATATTTTTCTTTCAGAAATTTTGATAAATTTGAATTATAAAAGATGCATTTATATTGAGTCATCCTCTAGTCAAATAGTTAGAATACACTAAAAAAATATCATAATCAGTGACTTCAAAGTTTAACTCCTTTCGTTTTGGCAAAGAACACCCCATATATGTGCTTACTTTTCTAATTTGCGAGTTGGACTAAGTACTATGGTACCAACACCAATTACAACCTCGATTTAAGTAGAACATTATCTACAAAAGTTATTCGTCTAAGTAATTTTTCCCAGTAGCATCCGTTACGTAACCACCCGCACTTCGAAGCACAGCCAAATGATTTTCTACTACTATTAAAATAGTAAAAAAAATCTCTCATTTGTCTGTTTCATAAATTGCAACAATTCGCTACGACACTACAGGCTCCTACCACCATTTCAAAAATTTTCTGATATTATGTAGTATAAAAGATATGTTTTATATGCGGAACCTTTAGTTTTCCTGGATATCAATATTTTTCACGGGTAAGTGGTTCGATATTTTCGATTAGTTAATTTAAATTAATGTAATGTCAATATAATCGACTGACTTTTTGAATTTTTTTTTTTAAACCGCTTTTCAATTCGAGTTTTTGTACATCTTATTGCTCCAAAATAGTTAGTCACGTTAAGCATACCTGACTGACCGTCAATATCGCCAAGCTTTTTTTTATTTGAATTTTATTTTTTCTACTTTATTTTCTTAGCTTGGGTATGTATAGCTGGGCATTTTTAGCTCATGACGATGACTTTTTATTCGAGCAGATAATTACATTTAAGTAAAATAAAAATTTCATGAATCAAAACTGTTGCAGCGTGTGCTGTGTGCACTGTGAACTCCCACCGGTGCAGCGCGAAATCCGCTGGTTGTGTTCTGCCACCATTTTTAGTTGTTGAGGAGCTTCGCGCAGTTTGTGGCTTAATTCATTTCGGCCTAAGCTTTTGCAATAAAGTAGAAAAAAAGGACGTGTGCAGTTCACACGTGGTAGAAGTGAAACCTCTAGAAAACTAATCTGCCATAGAATGAGATGAAAATGTTTTAAAAAATGACAAAAGATGCGGGTACAAGACGGGATCTGGAATAGCTACATCAATAGGAAGAAAACGAAAGTGACATGAATTGGAAAATTTTTTAAGTTTAGTGACACAGTGAGCTCAAAGTTGAACTTTGTACATCAAAAATGTTACATTAAGCTATCTGAAAAGCAAGTGGTAGACAGGGCGCTCTGGTTAACTTGTTTGAAACAAAGTGCAATATTGTAGCATATTAACGGAAAGTACATTGTTTCCACTTTACAAAAATCAATTTAGATTTTTTTCGTATTCACAATTTTTTGTCGTTTTAACTTAAAAACGATATTGCTGTAGCTTTTCAAATCCCGACTAAATAAAAGGTGTCACGTGTTGCATTTCATTGTACACAAATAATTTTCAAATATCCTCTCGCTAAAGAAGTTTCACTTCAAAAAACATGTCTGTCCATAACAATAAATACTTTGAAATTTGAATTTCTTTATTTTCAATTGAAAGAAATGTGTGTTCTAACATTTAAAAGAATTTAAGCCTCATATTTACAGTGAATTGAGTTCCAAATAATCATCTTTCCAGGCTGTCTGCTTTCTTTATTACTGCTCCTACTATTTCCGAAATATTTTAATTGTAGCAGCCCACTTTTACCATTCCGATTAACCAACGATAGTGCAAACTTGTGAGATGCTGTCACATTCAGCAGAGAGCAATTTAGAACTGCGCTATTTTATATATTCTGCAGGAGGGCAGACGAAAAGCTCAAACAAAAAACTCTGACAGAAGATCAATAATAAAAAAAATAATTATTGAACTGTCTTTTTAAAGGTTTTTTTTTTTCAAAGTTCACAGATTTTTGCTAAAAATGAGAAAATAGAACCAAATTTTCACATATTATTGTTGTTTCAAAATGACTGACCTTAAAAATTTTTTGAACAGAAGTCAGCATTAAGTCATCAATGTGGTCTAAATGTTGATCTAATCAATAAACTATCTAAGAAATGATACTAGCCCATTATCTAAAAACTCGGCTTTGTCTCTTATTTTAAGCAAAATAATGATGCTTCAGTTTTTTTTATACGAAGAAGTGCCACCTTTGGGCGACCTCTAAGTACTCGAAATCGAAAATAACTTTCGAATTGGATTTCCTTTTGTAAATAAACTTAAAAATTGTCATGTAATTTTGAGCAAAAAAATTATGTAAAAAGCACCCCAATACATACATACATTCATACATATATCTACTATATATGTTTAACAATGCAGTAGCTACTTCTTTCTACATATAGAATATATGTAGCATTAAAAACAGTACTATTTCACTTAAGGCCTAGGGAGACACATACTATATATTGTAAAATGGTTTTGCTTGTCCTTCCTTTACATTTCAAAACACAAAATGTCTTTGAAAATAGCGCAGACTTTGTGCTGCTTGTCAACTGCAAGTTCCCAAAGCACACAAAGCATTCTAACAGAATTTTAATTATAATAAAATGGTGAAACATTTCTACGAAGAGTGTCCCAGCAGCTGCATCGCTTTGCGTTGCAGTACTGCAGTACTCCCTCGGAACGCATACACACGCTCAGTTACAAATATTCAGACAGTTGCTCTTCAGCGCCTAAAAGTATACTTTGGCTCATAGAATGAATTATAAAAAAACGCGCCAGCTGCTGCAGGCGTTTCACAAGCGCAAGAAGTGCAAAAACATTTGTTTGCGATTATGATGACTTTGTTTATCACTTTAATTTTTTTGAGTTACTTGTTTCAATTTATTTACTTTTATGTTTCTTATTTCCAGAGGCGTACCGTGCACATCGGGCGCCCGGGGAAAAACATTCAACAACTCTTGCAAAATGAAACACATTTCACTTTAACTAACTTTGAAAATTTCCTCCTCCGCATTCAAATTTGTCACATCGATTTATTTTCATTCACTAAAAAAAGGTCCTCACTTTTGACTTTGAAAAACCCTGGCAAAATGACGATCCATTTTGCCGACTTCCAAGCTGAGCGCCCTGGGCAACCGCCTCCTCGCACTGCCCCCTTCTAGGTATGCTTCTGCTCATTTCTTGCGGTTTTCATTTTTTATTTATTGGTAAAATGTTATTGAAGTTTTTGTGTACTTGGATCCTTGAACCAAAGAGCTTATGTCAATGCTGCATTAGAACATATTTTTCTAGTGTCAATTACTTTAGTGTCGCCTTATTCTCTTTTATCCGCATTGCAGTTCAGGAGATAGCGCTGCAAAACATTTACAATTAGTAAGTTCATCATCGTCTAAGCACATTGCCGCCAGTCTGCCGCTCAACTGGTAGTACAGGGGTGCACGGAGGGATTGAATTGAGTATCATAAGAGGAAATTAATTTCGCAGCTCAAAATGCAATAAAACTAACTCAACTTTTCCATATTCATGTTGAAAGCTGAAGTTTTTCCCTAAAAGTTGAGGTTGATATGGCCTATGGTTGGAAATATGTGAAACTGAGCAAAAGAAGGCTAACTTTTTAAAATCAGCCATGAGCCATATGTGCATCAAATCAATGGCCTTGCAGTTTAAATAGCTTTTTTCTAAACAACCAAAGACAGTGGCTCTCCTCTTGTCACCTCTTCAACTAGTGACTGTTTTTACTGATGGGTTTTTTAACTGGTCGAAATAGTGTTTTTGCTCATTTACTTGAAATGGATGCCTTCAATCAAAAAATGCGTCATGAGCGTAATTATAGAACCGAAAAAGACACATCGATGACTTGTCCGAAAATGTACAGTAAAATTTGACCACCTACTTCATTTTTAAATTTTTCTTGGGGAACGCATTTAGATTTCATTTTTCTTTCTATCTTTATTTAATACTAGCTGATGCCCGCGACTTTGTAGGCGTAGGCAAACAATTTAAGTTTTTATAGTGTAGGTCACTCTGCCCTCAGAAGCGAAATGGGCGTGTCTCAAAAAAACGCGTATAGAGATAATTCATATAGTGTTTATATCAATTTGTTGAAATACTTAGATGCAAAATTGAGAAACGAGGAAATTCTCTTAGGAGATTTTTTGTAGGTCTGAATTAAGATATGGGCATTTGGCGTAGGTCATTAGATGCGTAATTTCTTAAGCTATCCAATGCCATAAGAATCATGAGCATGTATTTTTTTGAGATACACCCTTCCCGCTTCTAAGAGCAGTACTGTAATTTTTGATCGTTCTTCAGAAATCCCGCGTTGTTTTTGTTTGCAATATAAATTGACAAATTGAGAATGAGAGCGAAAGAGTAAAATTTGAATATTTCCTTTATTCTTTTCTATAAATGCTCCATTGCATTGCTATGTCAATGTTTACACGAGGAAATTCGATGAAACAAATTCTTGTTTATTCTCTTTTGTGAATTTGTTTTGCGTTTACACACGAAAACTTGAATTTCTTTGTGCAAGAAAATGTCAAAGCAATTACTGCGTCAACCCGCCACAACAAACGTAAATTCAAAGCATAATATAAGCTAACGAATACAACGAAAGGGAACTCGCGGGAACGACAAATTCTGTACACCACCCTTTCGTTTTTCCCTTTTTGCCAGCGAGCAGGAAAACTTTTCTCTAGAGTTTCCTCGTGTAAGTGTTGACTATAGGAAAGACAACTAACGCAACCTTCCCATTAAACGACTGGTCATGCATGGATACTATTTATTTTTGGGTAATGTTAAATTTGAGAAATTTTAAAACTTTAATATTTCGATATTTATTTTATTATAAATTGAGACCAAGCGTCAAGAGAATATACCTAAGCAAATTTGATGAAGATATATTTAGTAGTTTTGGTGTGATGCGCGAACATCGAAAACAGTTATCAATTTATCTATAGGGTGTTTTTTTTAGAGGTATAGAGCTTCGAATTGAAATAAAACACAAGAAAATCGTTTTAGTGTGCATCAATTTGGCTTTATTGGAAGGATAATTTTATGCCATTAATGTTTAAATATGATTTCGGGCATGTGGCCGCCGCGGCTGGCTCGAATAAAGCCAATTCTACAGGTCCAATTTTGAACCACTTTTTCGAGCATATGGGGCCGTATGTCGGCAATAACGCCACGAAAGTTGGCTTCCAAGTCCCCTAACGTTTCTGGTTTGTTGGCGTAGACGAGCGACTTCACATATCCCCAAAGAAAATAAACCAATGGTGTCAAATCACACGATCTTGGTGGCCAATTGACAGGTCCATTCCGCGAAATTATGCGCTCATCGAATGTTTCCTTCAATAAATCGATTGTGACGTGCGCTGTGTGGCATGTAGCGCCGTCTTGTTGGAACCACAACTCATCCACATTCATGCCATCCAATTCGGGAACAAAATAGTCGGTTATCATGGCTCTATACCGGTCTCCATTAACGGTAACTGACTCTCCAGCATTATTTCGGAAGAAGTATGGCCCAATGACTCCACCAGCCCATAGAGCACACCAAACAGTCAGTTTTTGTGGATGTAATGGCGTCTCAAGGGTCTCATGTGGATTCTCTTCACTCCAAATGCGGCAATTTTGCTTGTTGACGTAGCCATTCAACCAAAAATGTGCCTCATCACTGAACAAAATTTTGCGATGAAAATCAGCATCGAGATCAATCTCATTTTCGGCCCATACACCAAAATCACGACGCATTGCATGGTCTCGCGGCTTTAATTCTTGCACAAGCTGGATCTTGTAAGGTCGCAAGCCAAGATCTTTGCGCAAAATCTTCCATAAAGTTGATGGACAAAGCTCCAATTGCTGTGCACGGTGGCGAATCGATTCATTCGGGTCCTCTTCAACATTTTGCTCTACAGCGGCAATTGTTTCATCGGTGCGCACTGTTCGACGTCTCTGCGGATGCGTATTATCACATAGAGTAAACGTAGTGCGAAAACGATCCATGGTTAACCGAATTAATTGCTCTGATGGACGATTATGTCGACCATAAAATGGACGGAGCTTGCGGTAAACTTCGCGAACTGAACCATTATTTTCGAAATAAATTTGCACGATTTGCAAGCGTTGTTCTTTTGTCAATCTGTTCATGATGAAATGGCAAACCAAACTGAACATAAATGACATTAGAGTTGCCAGATTTGACCATAAAATGCCAGTTTTATCTCTATTCGAAAAACAAACCCTTAAAAAAAACACCCTTTATATAGATTTTGAGGGCTGTGAACAAACTCTTTTACTTCTCTCGTATGTGATTTATGACCTATAAAAAGAGACTTTTAATAGAAAATGTAATGTTGCAATCGGCACTTATCACAGTAGATTACTAAGAGAACGAGGAATTGACATCCGCTGATGTTTACGACGTCAAAAATCAAGATATAGGCGGAGGACTATTCTTGTTCACAGCGAGCGTATAAAGTGACGGGACATATTGTTTTTACCTGACTTGTTTAACGACAGTTACCAAAATTGACATCTGATTTTGTGGCAAAAAATTTAAATTGTGAAATCCAAATAATTAAGATGAAAAACAGCTGTTTGACGCATCAGCAATGAGGGGTTCAGAAGGTTAAATATTGCGTGAGTATGGCATATCTGTTTGGTTAATTCCTCTAATAGTCCGGGAGGTAGCGTTGCATTTTTCGAAGCAATTTCTAAATTTTTTTGCAAATGATAGTCCAAGTATAGCTGATACTCAAGATAAGCGTCAGTCGCCATAATCGTGGTGGACCTGATTGTGAGAGGCCCACAAAAAAGTTTCCGCAATAACTCGGAAAGTAAACCACAAGTAGGAAAATATGTTTTGATCAATGTTGTAGAGGAGATGAAAACACATCGATTTCATGCCTGAAAAATTTCCGTTCAACAAGTTTGACACACTTTTCATAGTTTTGAGATTACTAACGCCCATCTCCATTTTTGAAAAAATACTGTTTTTACTGAAAGCTTTTAGCAAATTAGATCAATCTGTTGAACAAGGTTGCTGTGTCATTTAATAAATAAAAATTTTTTGATTAAATTATTATAAAATTAAATACCAATGCATTGTATCAATTAAACATGTATACTTTTGCAGTTAAGCCAGCTTGAAATCGGACTTCGTCATTTAAAAATTAAGATACAGTTTCAGAGTTCATAAAAAAATGTTAATAAAAAATGTCTAGCATGTGTTGAAAACTGAAGTAAATTCATTACAGACTTGGCTCAGATTGGGGCATTCTTCTATTGAGTAATGATCACTTTCGATTATCTTAAGTATTCAGTTAGAAAAACTATATATATTGCTGTACATGTTGACGACCTCATCTATGATCTATTAAAAAACATGGCAACATTTGATATTACATAGTGGTACCTGAATTCCACAAGCACTTAGATTTTTATTATTTATTTGATTTACTTAAATCCTTTGAAATATTTTTGACACCTTATAGTTGCCACAAACGTTTGTTTGATAAACTGTATAATCGTCAACCCCCAAAACCAAACAATTTTTTTCGTGATGAATGAACCCTTTTATTACGCAATACACGCACCACTAGGATGCGATATCCACAAAGGTCCAGCGCATAGATATTTGTGTGTAGGATTTGTTCGCATGTGTTTCGAAGGGAAGGCCAAATGCACTATTGTCGTGTCACGAACGAAGCCACTTGTGTTGGAGTTCGTGCCTAAGAAACAAAGGAATGCTCTTGTTGTTGTGCTCATCGTTCGAGTTTCTGCTTCCCTAAAAAATAAATTGTAAGTAGAGTAGTGTTAATGAATACGAGGAAAGTGGTCAGAAGGACTTGCTGTTTGTTATGGTAATAGCAATAGCCAAAATATGAATACGTATGTATGTATATATATACGGAGAGAGTAAATACGGCGGGGGAATCGAGGCTGTGCCCCTTAAAATTAATACCTTTTCTATGAACTGTTTTGATCCTTAATTTAAATTTTGCTAAGGCTTTTGAGACTGGAAAAGTGAGAACACTTTTTACTCTTGGCATTGCATTAAGCGGGGTTGAAAGGGGCTTAAAAAAGTTTTTTAATTGACTTTATTTATTCACCTTAGCAATGTCACTAGGTCTCTGCTATCTACTTCTTATTCAGTCCTCAACCCCTAGTTACGGCCCTGTCTACATTGAAATAGTTTTGAAACTTTCATATTTTATTAAGTCTCTATAAAACCGGTTTTGTAATCTGAAACTATGGACTATATTTTATATTAAATATACGATTCGTTAGTTACTATAAAATATGGGAATGTACAATTAAATCGTTTTCTATGTGCAGTATGAGAATCTAGCCAGATACTGTTTATACCCTACACAGAGGGTAAAATCACTTTGTCATTCCATTTGTAAAGCATAGAAGGGGGCGTGGCAAGTATAGAAAAGATCATATATTATTGATCAGTGTCACCGCCTGAGTCGATATAGCTATATGAAATTTGGCATATTTGTCACACCTTCTTACAAGCTTCTAGCATGTAAAAATGGGCAAAATCGGCTTACGGCCACACCCACCACTCATACTTTATGTAAATATACTCCTGCACATTTTGAACAAAGTCGCTGTGATTTTGATGAATCTTGGTGATTAGATGATCATGTGAACAAAATTAAGATTGGGCTAGGTTTCGCATTTGCAAAGGCTCTTAAAAGGGCGTGGCACATCCCTAAATTTTAGCTTTAATAACGCCATACCTCGTTAACCTTGCAAGATATTGTGATGAAATTAAGTACACGGACACATATCATAAATATCTCGAATTGTGCTTAAAGTGGGCAGAATTGGAAAAATGAGCGTGGAACTTTTCAAAAATTGAAAATTTTCATTTCGTACAACTCACAATTGGCACATGCGATTTTCATGAAAATTTTAGGTAATTAATTTCCAATATAATTTTAACATTTACTTAGAAAGCATTTTCAAGGCTGTGTAGGGTACGTGAAATTCGGCCTGGCCAAATAGAACAACTTTACTAGTTTCTTTATTTGTGTTTTTAGAACAATGTAAATTTTAGTATGTACTATGCAGAGCTTAAGGTTTAGCAGTTTAGTGCAAAAAAACCACAAAAAAATTACAAGCGCAAAATGCATTAATTGTTAGAGAATAACTCTAACAATCGTAAAAGAACTAAAATGGGCAACCAGCTGCTTATACTAGTTTCAATGACGCTACGTCTCATCTTCAGTAAGCTTTGTTAGCCGATGTTAAAGAGTCTGCAAACACACTTTATTTACTTTTTCGCTTTGACCAGTTAAGAATCATAACGAAAAACACAAACACTGTGCGACAAGACTCTAACATTCTTTCTCCCTTTACATGCAATTGCTCCTACAACTCTTTTGATATTAAACATTTCTTGACGAGCGCTCCGTTGAAAGCTTATTTGGCAATACGATGTCGCACAGTGTTTGTGTTATTCGTTATGATTCTTAACTGGTCAAAGTGAAAAAGTAAAATGCCGGCTTTGCTAGTTGAATATATCGTTGGCATACAAGCAAAATTTACCATTTTTTTTAACAACCGAAAATAATATATCACAAATTTAAGAGGATGTAAACATAATTAAACGATTAATTAGCGCCACCCACTTATTATTTGTTTGCAGATAGTCAATTTTGTTTGTATGCCGACAATATACAGGCCTGATAATTTTTTTTCAGTTTAATAAAATCCTCGGTTTTTACCGAGGCGTGGCGAGGTTTCGGCGAGGCGAGGCGAGGTATGTGATTTAAAAACCTCGTCCGAGAACGAGGCGAGGCGAGACTCAAATTTATAAAACGAGGCGAGACCGAGGACAACTAGAACCTCGCCTCGCCTCGGGTGAAGCACTAGTCCGTCTGCAGAAACTACGATTAGAGGAAAATGAAGAGGGATTATTCGATTGAATGCAATGGGATGGGTGAAATCGATACAAAGCCATGCTTACCGCCCACAATATGTAAGCCTACTATGAGATTTGTCCTATGTACTAGATATATATCAGGAAATACTGGGTTAAAATTCAAAATCATATAAAAACATATTTCGCTAAATTGCAAATATTCAACTGAGACCAATACATTTTAACGAAAGGTGATCTTTTGGGAAAATGATTTTAGAGTCTTTGAAGTCTTTTAAGGGCCGTCGCACCTTCCCAACAAGTAAAAACTTTGAAAGGCTATTGAAAGGGTTACATTTAATTAAAGGTTACCAAACTTCTTGCATGTCCAGAATGAATTTATTATTATAGTATTGAGCAAGAGGGCCACCTATGCCACCACATTAAGATATTTTTACATACATAAGTACACACATACTTATGTACATAAATATCCCACTAAGACTAGAAACGGTTTATACACTAAACATAAAGTGGATGGGGTTGGCCATGTTGGCATGCACCTTTCGAACAATTAAAAACTTTAAAATGCCCGATAAGAAAACATTTTTTGACACTAGCAATCACTGGGTAAATGTGTTTTAATTAATAATAATAATCAAAAGCCAGTTACATGGACCAATATCAGTCATACTGAAATCATTTAACGGAGTTATTATACGAACGAATTTTCCAATCAGTACACATAAATACGTACATAAGCAACTTGCATAAAAATTATTATTTTTATAAAATATACGTTTTCTCAAAAATAGCTGTTATCTTTGGAGTCCCCCGCATCTACTTACCCACACCCCATTTTCCTGCCAGTGGAAGGTTCTCTCAGTATTCTGGGATATATTTACGAACATTTTACTATAATTTCGAACACACTCAAATGGTGAGGTATTTGCTTCATCAGCTCCCAGACTATATCTGAAAAGTAAAGGGTGTTTTTTTAGAGGTTTGTTTTTCGAATAGAGATAAAACTGGCATTTTATGGTCAAATCTGGCAACTCTAATGTCATTTATGTTTAGTTTGGTTTGCCATTTCATCATGAACAGGTTGACAAAAGAACAACGCTTGCAAATCGTGCAAATTTATTTCGAAAATAATGGTTCAGTTCGCGAAGTTTACCGCAAGCTCCGTCCGTTTTATGGTCGACATAATCGTCCATCAGAGCAATTAATTCGGTTAACCATGGATCGTTTTCGCACTACGTTTACTCTATGTGATAATACGCATCCGCAGAGACGTCGAACAGTGCGCACCGAAGAAACAATTGCCGCTGTAGAGCAAAATGTTGAAGAGGACCCGAATGAAACGATTCGCCACCGTGCACAGCAATTGGAGCTTTGTCCATCAACTTTATGGAAGATTTTGCGCAAAGATCTTAGCTTGCGACCTTACAAGATCCAGCTTGTGCAAGAATTAAAGCCGCGAGACCATGCAATGCGTCGTGATTTCGGTGTATGGGCCGAAAATGAGATTGATCTCGATGCTGATTTTCATCGCAAAATTTTGTTCAGTGATGAGGCTCATTTTTGGTTGAATGGCTACGTCAACAAGCAAAATTGCCGCATTTGGAGTGAAGAGAATCCACATGCGACCCTTGAGACGCCATTACATCCACAAAAACTGACTGTTTGGTGTGCTCTATGGGCTGGTGGAGTCATTGGGCCATACTTCTTCCGAAATAATGCTGGAGAGTCAGTTACCGTTAATGGAGACCGGTATAGAGCCATGATAACCGACTATTTTGTTCCCGAATTGGATGGCATGAATGTGGATGAGTTGTGGTTCCAACAAGACGGCGCTACATGCCACACAGCGCACGTCACAATCGATTTATTGAAGGAAACATTCGATGAGCGCATAATTTCGCGGAATGGACCTGTCAATTGGCCACCAAGATCGTGTGATTTGACACCATTGGATTATTTTCTTTGGGGATATGTGAAGTCGCTCGTCTACGCCAACAAACCAGAAACGTTAGGGGACTTGGAAGCCAATATTCTTGGCGTTATTGCCGACATACGGCCCCATATGCTCGAAAAAGTGGTTCAAAATTGGACCTTAATGGCATAAAATTATCCTTCCAATAAAGCTAAATTGATGGACATTAAAACGATTTTCTTGTGTTTTATTTCAATTCGAAGCTCTATATCTCTAAAAAAACACCCTTTATATTCCTTTATTTCCTGGGTATAACTTAAATTTTTCATTCATTATTTTAACCACACGTTTGCAATAGAGGGACCAAACTGTACACCGTTCTTGTCAGTTTGTTTTTCGTTGGGTGATGAAGAACACTTACAATGAAATCGAAAAAGAAATCAAGTAAAACGGATAAACAATCATACCTCGACCAAATCCTTACTTGTTCTTACGTACAATATTTAGTTGCTGCTGTTGATGCTGACATAGAATTCTGATTCATAGAAGAAATGTGAATGCAAGACAGGATTCGAGGTGCTCAGTCGTCTGGATCAGCGGATGCAATCTTCGTGGGGTGAAATGAATAAGCGAAAGTGAAACGAAGGTTTTGTGACTGGCAGAAAGGGGTGATGCTACCCATAGAGCAAACGAAAGTTGTAAATTGGACTGGCACGGCATTGATAGAAACAGAGAAATATCTTGCCTACGAGATGCACACGTACGTGGACAAGAAACCACACACTGCAGCAACAGTAGTAAAAGCCAGAAAATACGAGCAAAAATCTTTCGTATACTAAGAATCTTTGCTGGCTGGAGAACGTCGATGCACTCTTCGTATTCAAAAGCAAAAGACGAAAAAGACGAAAAAGCAAAAAAGAAAAAATAATAGTCAAGAAAGTTGAACTTGAAGTAGACGTCACAATAGACCGGTGACTGTGGGAAGGGAGAAGGGTAGTGAAAAAGAAGACAAAAGCTACATTCATGAATACAGAGACAGAGGGAAGGCCACTTGAAGGAAACACTTTCCATGTGAGTGCATTTAAAAAGAAACTCCTGCTACCGTATACATTTTTATCCCCCAGCAGACATGTCTGGCTATAGAGTGCACTTTCATAAGTGTGTATGTGTGCCTATTCTAAAAAAACTGCAGTTTCTTTGGACTGTTCCTCCCTGCGTTGCGATGTGTGTGAGCAAGCGGGCGTATACGATGGTCTATGGAGAAAGTGGAAATTCGTTTGAGTTAACATAGAAAGCGAAAGCTGTGCGTAGTTGAATCATTGCTGAGGGTGCTGAAACGGCTGCTAACGAAATGCATATTGGAATTATCCCTACAAGTTAATATTCACATCTTTAGTTTATTTGATCGTAAGATACACTATGTACATTATGGTGGTCCCTAAATAAAACTATGCTCACATAGTGGAAATTTTAGTAATAAACGAAAAAAATGAACTTTTCTATGACGGCTTTGCAAATTAATTTTTAATTCAGAAAATCTTTTCTGACAAATAATGATAAGGAAGCATTAGCAAGCTATTGAGCAGGACATATCAAAATTAATATCATGGAAACAATACGATGTTGATCAAAAGACCATAGTTTTCAAAAAAGTATTCGGTAAATACATTCTGAGTAACATTAAATGAAATAGGAAACCCAGAAGTCCGGTTGAAAGCGCTAGCATATTTATATGGAATACCTTTGAGATATGAGGTTATTTTAACAACTTCAATTTCTGTTTCATTTTTTGTATACACAACACCTTTGCACCAAATAGGCTATTTACTATAAAAGCCTTCTATTGTGGTGAAACCAAAAGAAAGCTAAGGAGGCTATGAAATGATTTCGATGCCTTGGCATTTCGATCGATGCACAACTTCGTTGAGTACGAGTACATCTGAATATAACGTAGATTCTCTACTTGCCTTGCCAGCTTAGGCAATAAAAGGACGAGTTGACAAGTGGCCAAATTGAATATTTCCGCTTTTCTGCAACTAACGTCAACACCAACTTCTCGATTAAAAAAACTTTGCAGCAATAAGAGCTGAAGTCAATGTTTAACGAAGTAGCTTCGGAACTACATAAGAGTAATTTCGATTCTGCGATTCCACCAGATTAACTGCTGCATTTTATGTCCGATTTGAGCTTATTCATTCTTAAAATATGTGTAAAAGAATGGTCTTTCTTCTTAAATCTTAAAGATATGAGAAAGGAAGAATATTGGTAAAAAAAGGAAAAATTGAATCTAGTGACTTTTAAATAACAACGCAAAAGTCACTTTTTTTGACTTTGATTGCTTGTATCTATATCAAATTTCACCTTATTTATATTAACAGCATATTGTTAAAAAGACAACAAAACTAACTTTGAAACGGTGTGCAATTAATTTATATCGAAAAAAGATATATGGAGATATGGGCAAATAAATGAAAAGAGTGCAAAAAACTGTTTTTTTTTTTTGTGATATCTCGAAAATTATTATTAAAAAAGTGTTTGGCATTTTTGGAATCCACGCCTCAAAATACATTGAATAAAGTCTGTAAGAAACAAGATCTCTAGGTGAGGCCCAAACTTGTAAAGTAGTGTAACTAGCCGGAAGGGTTGTACTTTCGAGTAAAAAAAAAACACATTGATTAAATTAATTGTATTTTATTGATAGCAAAATCAAATTTCTAAATTATAAATGGTCCACCCCATACACTGCTCAAAGCCTGTCCTGAATTGAATAGCTTCATATACTCGTCTCGTCAAATTTGACTTTTTAAATGGCGATTTTGCATTTGATAATTTGCGCTTGTAGATGGAATTGTTCATCAAGCCCACATACGATATTATACCATAGTACTGTACTCTCATAGTACCGCACACAAATTTTTATTTTATAGATTTTTAGGCATGCAAATCCCAGCATCATTAAAATTTTACATCCACAAGAACAACAGAGAAAATGGAAAAAAAGCAAAGCATTCGTTTGTCTCACCCTAAACTAGGTTGTGGGGTTGCCTTTCCGCCGCCCCTCACATTTATTCTAAGCAAAGGGATAAAAGTTATGTCGCGCTCGCTGTCACATGGGGCCAACTCTCACGTAAGCTTTTCTGGTTCTTAGAGTTGGGTTGGCCGCTGCTGTTTTGGTCGTTTCGTTTGTGGGGATGGCGAGGCAGGTTAGTTCGTTCGAATGCGTATGGAAATTGAATGCGAAGTGCAGAAAAATGAATTCAAACACATGTTTGAGGACATGGTGCCTTACGAGGGTGTGTTATTTTACATCTTTCCTGCTCCTGCGTCGCAAAGGACATTAGTTTATTTTATTTTTTTACAATTTTCGCCGAAAACACGCTCGTAAAGTGCGATTTTCTTATGTTTCTGATCACAGTTTCATCGTTTTTATTGCTTATTATATGTTGTATATCCTTTTTTATTTTAATAGAAACTTTCGTGTAACAAAAAAGACTCAGCTGCCAAAGTTAAGAATGTAAAAGAAAATAACTATCATCAAATTTTACAATGTGTTCCATATTTACGGAAACAATAAGAACTGGCATATTTTTAAATAACATTTGTACCCATTCTTGGGAAGAAGTAACAATTGAACTTGTCATTATGACTAGGAAAACAAGGGAGTACATAAAATTTTTAGAATTTTTTTAATGAGCTACACTGTTTCATAACGTCAATGGTGTCCTTATGCAAACAAAATAGTGCACAGATTGGAACGTAAGTATCTTTCGTATCTTTAAATTCATTACAAAAAAAACCTTTGGATAAATCGCTGCTCTGTTATAATGCATGCGCTAGCGCATCAACGAAAGGGGTTATCCAAACAAAGAGTTATTGCGCCCCCAAATGAGAGACCGTTAGGCACTTACCAGGATATTTATTACTTTAAGTGAAATAGTTGCTATCAGATAGTTGGTTAGCTTGAGGAGCAAGAAAAAATACCATCACTCTGGACTTCGTGAGCTTGAAATTATCCTTTTAAATAAATTTTATTTATTGGGATCACGTTAGGTATTTCCGCTCTAGACCTCCAGACGTCTTACTACGCAAAGAATATATGACTTCAAAATTTATTATCTTTCATATAACATATCTATGAGCCTGGCAGATCTTATCATTTATGGCTTAGAGCAAAAAGTTCTGCCCAAAATGACATTTAAAATGTTCATGAAATAAGAATGATAATTTTGACCATGCAATAAAAATTTATCAGAAATGAACAACCAAAATGTGCACCGTTTCTTACAAAGACGATAGAACTGATGGAGAACATATTGCTCGTTTGCTGATGGGCGGTCATAACCCAAAAAACAAAAACAATTTTCTAGTTTATTATGCAGAAATAACCGTCATTTTATGTATTACTTTGTGTAAAAAAACCACATCGTGATCTATGGCAATTGTCTTGTGAAAAGAGTATATGTCGACATATTTTTATTTATTCATATGTTAAAACTAATTTATTGAAAACCTTAAATTCGTTTTTCTTCAAAATTATGTGTGAACTATCGAATAAAAAGTTATTTGATAGTCTATTTGTTTTCATTCAGTCGATAGCTGTTCGCGATTCACTCATTGATAGTTTCACTCACTAGATCACTCATTGACAAAATTCAACTGCAGCGCAATTATCGAATAAATAGTTCTTTGTGTGATTTACAAAAACCACTTACTTCAAATCACTAAGTGATTGAATTTATACCGAAATATGGAATTCTTACGCATTGCCGGCGGCTCTTAGCAAGAAGCTTTTAAATTAACAAAATAAATGTTATTATTACTAATATAACAACATATAATAATTTACTGATATAATAATTTACTTCTTTTTTACATTGATAAAATTCATTGATAATTGAATCTTTCACTTAGAAAACTAGTTTATTTAAGGAAAATTTTAATAGCGCACCTGCGGCCAGGATTAAAGCGATCAACTGCTTGGGAACTCTTTGTAAGAAGTGGAAGAACTGTTCGTTGCAATATATGAAAAAAGCCTTCAAGTTTTCGGGAAATACATTCGAATTGAATGATCATTTGTGACGAAGGCATCCACTTCACCTAAAAGATAGTGATGATGCTAGTCAGCAAAGCGCGATTAAGAGCTCAGCTGGAGTGTACAGGGTCACAGCGAGAAGCACAAGCGACTGTTACAGTTAAGCAAAATATTTAAATCAAAACATAGTTGCAATGCGCTGTAGTATAGATTTTTCAATTAAAATTAAATGAGTGAACGAACGAGTGAAAAAATCATTCGATAGTCAAAATCATTCAGTTACTAACTATCGATTGTTGAAATCACTCGATAGTTCCCAACACTGGTTCTGACGCTAATCCAGCAATCGGGCGATACATAGTTCGCAGATATGGTACAGATGGCGTTAAGACGTACAAATTAAATATTTTTTGTTTGTAATTTTTTTAAATTTTGAACCTTTTGTGCCAATTTCGTCTAATCAAAAACTAAAACAAAGTTTTAATAATATTTTGCCGACGCGCAGTGGAAGGGTTTGCAAAGAATGGCGGCCCTGTATACAAATAATTGCGCTAGACTCTCGAGATTTGGTACAGATGCTTTAAAAGTGAATATGAACACATCGGCTTACGGACTACCTCCCAGAAAAAGGTGGGATGTGGTTGAGACATTTTCCCACAAAATGTATGAGTTTCCATTAAGTTCGCAATGCTAATTTCAAAAATGTTAGAAATTTTGTAATATCTTTTATAGTTTTGAAGTAATTAGAGAAAAACCAAAAGCGGCAAACATAAACAGTAATAATAGAGCTAGGGTCTTGAAATTTGGCACAAACATTTTTTAGATTAAAATATCAAAAACTTGTGAATATGAAAAAAATCGCTCCACGGACACGTCTACCTCCTGAATGCTTGACTATAGGAATTATCAAAAAGTAATTTATTTAGAAAAAATCGCACTAAATTCTATTAATAGTTTTATTAAGTTAAGAAATAGATGGGTTGTTCAAAATATTTCAAAAGCCTGAAAAATCGACCTCTCAGTGTAGCCCTTTAACGACTTTTGATGTCGCACTTATTATTTATTGAGCCATATATATATTTGAACGAAAATTGTTCTATCTTCGTTGGTTTTTCAAGAAGTCGCAATTTGAATAAGGGAATTAATCCAATATTTTATTATTTAAACGATATCGATGTACTGACCACCCTAGTAGCATCATAGCATCAGAGGAAGTTATCAAGACAAAACACCAGCTTATAGGACAATAATGCCTTTAAAATAGCTTCGTATCGTATTAAAAAAGATACTTTGACTTTGTAGAGAATTTCGGTGCCATAAAAGCTTGCAAGCTTTTATGTCTTAATACATACTTTATCCATATAAGTCACTTGAAAAACATGAAGTCTCATGTTTTCAGAGATAGGGCACATTATTGTCTATTGTTTGTCGCTTATCCCAAACAAATTAAAGACAGATATGATTCGCCTTTGACATATAGAATATTATATGGCAGGTAGCCTAGTAAGTAGCGCGCAGGACTATGAATTGCTGGGCCATGGATTCGAAACTGACCCGGAAATCCATCCGGGGAAATCTTTTTTAGGTGTTTTCAAGGTGTCTTTTAAACAGCGCAGAAAGATACTTGAGTCTCTTGAAAGAGTCTTTAAAATGCCTGTAAAAGAAGCTATTAAACAATTTTTTTCTACTTTGGCAAAAAAGCTATTTTTCAAGTAGCTATGTATTTGAAGAGCAAGGTGGATATTAAAAAAAATCTTTCCATCTTTTTTTGATGATTACATTGAGATCTATAAGATTCAGTTGTCAGTTACACTGGTATGCAAGGGTTGTGCTTATTTGAAGTGAGTAGGTGCTTTCGATAAATTTTCAAAAGTTGTCCATCACGTTGGGGATTGAAACCCTCAAAAAATAGGTTTTTGTCCATTTTTAGATATCAGTGGGCACAGAACCCGAGTTCTAGAATTTTCCAAAAAGTCTTAAATTCAAACTTGTCACTTCCCCTTTCGACCCCCAATAAACCAAAAATTAATCGCATCTGACCGTGTAAAATGTTGGGGTTGCATTAAACCATTCAAGAGATAAAAACATTTATTTTTCTATATCTATGTCTGTATTTATTTTTTTCTGATTTTTTTCATGATCATGATCATTTGTTATTTGGACACGGATTTGTTTTCCCACAACGTTCGTTATCAAGAGAGCTTTGTGGGACTATTTTGCCTTTCGTTATTTAGAGGGTTCTTATTTATTATGCATACCTAATGTACAGCGTACGGCTCTGTGTTATGTGGTTAAAGTTCGGTGCTTGCTGGGATATTGTAAGGGATGTTCCTGTCATTTTTATATTACCAGCACTCTGGTCTATTATCGCATACTGAAACCATAAGCTTGAAACTTTAAAGTAAGCTTTGCAGCTTTTAACAAATTTTAAAAGCTTCAACAATAATCAAAGATGCCAGATGTATTCACTTAAGCTCCTCACATAATCCAAGAAAACTTTTACCTCCCAGCAGCACACAATCGGAGAGTTCATTATCTTAGTCGTTCTTGATGCAGTGGGTAAGAAACAAATTGACAGCAATCCTTTCCAAAACCAGGATTAGAATATTATTATTGATGCATTTCAAAAGAAATAAATTTTACTTGACAAACCTTCAAATTACAAAGAAAAAAAACATAAACTTGCAATAATATTTCCAAAATGTTTTGCAGAGAGATTTCCAATATTATTTATAAAAAAAATTCAAAAAAATTTCTCTCTCTCTTGTCTGAGTTTAATCTTTTTGAACTACTTTGTGATGAAATGATTCCGGTTCAGTAGATATGTCACAGAGTTTTTTTGAACTTTGTTGGTTCATTCGCGTTTTGTTCTCAAAATCCTACATATGGTGTGTGTTATAACTACTCCCAGGGCCGGATTACGAAAATTACCGCCACCCCGCCAAACATCTAATGCCGCCTCTTAGAAGGAGGCAGAATTATCTTTATAAAAAGTCTCTAATCATCTATATCTAAATAAATAGATCAATCAAAAACTTGAATAGCTCCCATGCACAGAATTCTCGATACTTTTTATTTTATTATAGACAGACCAAAATCGCTAATCTAACTAATCCACGCACAGCAATAGATTAAAAACTAAGAGGGTATGAATCGTAAACAGATAAACCTAAATCCCTAAATTCAACTACCCCACGTATGTATTTGTATACCTAATAAATTTCTTTTTTCGTTCAATTAAAACAATTAGCTATATTAATTAAGAATTAAAAATAAACTTTAATCGATAATGAATTGTCAAAAAATTGGAGTTCGTATCGAAATTTATTTACTACTCGTAGATCTTTGCTATGCTTGGAATATTTGGATTTATAATATATACATTTTCATGCAAGTTCGAATAATTGCATTTGAGGTTACGAGTTCATTTTTTTCATTTTTTCAAAACTTTTTTCTAATTTTTCCGAAATCTGCTGTACGGCCCTGACTTCTCCCTTTCTTTTTATTGTACGAATTGTATGTACCTCATTCAAAAGTCCTTTCTTTGGGCTTCAAATTTTATCTAAAAAACTAAACCATATATTAGATAGCAGATAGCTACAGATTAATATATTATTAGACATAAAGTTTCTTATTTATTCTGTATGTTCTTTTGCAAATAGCCTTTGACTTCTTGGTAAAATTTGAATTGTAAGTTCTTTTACACTTGGCTTTTAACATTTGGCGCCTTGTATAGTTTGAAGCACTAAAAAAGATATTTTATTTATGACTTGGAAGATTTATGAACACGATCGATTTCAAAATATTGTAGCGAAATTTGCAGTATGCCAGTTCTCGAACCCCCTCTGGCAGTCATATGTGGTTTCTGTACTAGAAATAATAAACTGAATGTCGCTGCAGTATGCTAGATAATTCTTGAACTCGATAAGCGCCATCTAGAAGGTAATGAATAAACTGAATGTCGCTGCAGTATGGCAGATAATTCTTGAACTCGATAAGCGCCATCTAGAAGGTAATGAATAAACTGAATGTCAGATAATTCTTGAACAATTATCAAAATCGATAAGCGCCATCTAGAAGGTACCGGAAATGACATTCTGGATAGTGGTCGAACTTTCAAGAAGGAAGTGAACTTGCTATAAAAGGCTGTCATCTGAGCTGTCGAGACACAGTTGTTCTTAAGCAATAGAGTAATAAAGGTGGTCTTAAGCAATAGAGTAATACAGTGGATTTCAAAGCTATAAAGTGAAATAATTGTCTATACAGTGCCAGTTCAATATTAGAGTTTGAATATCGATAATTAAAGGAAATAAACAATTGTACCGTTTAAAAACTAACGCTTTTGATTTAAATAAACCATTTTATAATTAAATAAAGTTTGTGTTTTTAATTGCTACACAATCCAGTGATCGAACTCAGAAAAGTGTAAGAGATCGAAATTATCCTAAAAAGAGACAGGAAATTTCGTAACAATATCTTTACAAAATAATGCATGTGTTGATATGTAGTTCTTCGGCTATAGAACTTGCTTAATAGTAATAATAATAATATATATGTATTTAGATACAGCAGCAGAAGGATTCGAGCTAGCTTTCTTTCGGTGTCAATCTCTCGAGTTCAACTAATTTTTACAGAAGAGCGGAGACCTACAATTTAATACCGTATCTGAAGAGTATTAGCTGAGAAAAGATTTTCTTAGCAAATTTTACATACCTCTAAATATATCAAAATTTCCCTGGTTCAAGCTTTAAATAGATCTTCGGTAAACTGGCGGTTTTCCCACGAAGTGGCACCACAAACTACAACGCCATCAGAAGCTTTTTCGAACAAAACTTTTAAAAGTTAAGACTAAGGAAATGGATGCACCTATAACCTATATAATAATACATTTCAAATGCTTAAAAACTTAATTTTTCAATAAGTGGAAATTATGATAAACTACTTTCATTTCAAGGTTTTTTAAAGATAATTTCAAGTAATATAAGATATATACATATATGCAATTCTTTATTAAAACATGTGCAACAGCAATCAGAGCCAAAAAAATCTTTAAATTTTGTTTAAGTTATTCAATCAGTAAATTTCTTTACTTATAACTGCTGCCTTTTCTTTACCTGAAAGAATTTACGAAATTGGAACACTGACCTATGACTCTTAGCGACAAGAAAGCAACATGTCACTTGACTTATTGGGATAGTGCCTGTAAACATTAGTTAAAGCCTTTGCAAATAACAAATAAGTGTTAACAATGTAAATTTTACATTGTTACTGACATGCAATGCATTTCAAATAAAAAAGAGCTCCGAGTATTTATAAAGCTTTTCCTCCTCTGGCTCTATAAATTTGACTCATGCGCATACATGCCGTAGTTGTTCCAGTCTACAACTTTTCACCAATATCACGTCCGTTTAACATAAGAGTATCAGAGTTCGAATAGTCATCATTTGGTCCTGGGAGCTTAAAGTAGTAACAGAAAACGTGATAACTGCATGGAAAGTAATTGAAGTTAAGAAAAAATGGAGCATCTAAATTAAGTAAAACTTTTATAAACAAATACCATAAGCTTTATGTGTCAAGATCTGAACAAAATTATTTTTGCTAGATTTGATTATAAATGTGAGTTTGGTTTTTTTTATATAAACACGGGTGTGTCTTCAAAAAATTCTCTTTAAGCGGCACCTACTACCAAAGGCGCTGAAGCTGGAAAATTGTGTGTACGTGTATATATGTATGTATGTGTAATAAGCCACAAAATTAAACAGGACAATAAAATTGCAGTTTCTTAGTTAAAAATTAATTCCATAGATCAAGCTTCAAGAAGGACTGAACTATCTGTAAATTTCTTGGTTTTAATACAAAAATATTTTTTTAAATTTTCGATACAAAAAAAATTTTAGTTTCTTCATCTGAGCGTGCTAAGTTCTTGGGTTTCCAATGCCACTTTTCGATGAAGATTTTTAATTGAGTGAAGATATTTATTGGATTGTATAATAGAATTTTGACAAATTTTGAACAAATTGCAAGGATTTAGTATAGCACCAACCAGATTACATTTTCTAATAGCGAATTGTAGTTGACGAATAGCGCCACAGCCAATTTTAAAATAGTTTTCTGAAACTTTCTTAGCAAGCAACATTTTATGAAAATTTTCCGAATTTCAACTCAACGCCTAAAATAAACAAAAATATATTAGCTTTGAGTATATAAAAATCATTTACTTTTGCGAGTGGCAGATCTAGAATTTAGTTCTGGGGACTTTGAATATACTTAGTACTAAAATTAGACGAGGTCAGGCATTTCTTCATAATGTGCAGTATGATTTTGTTTCGGTGGGAAGAATACACATAGCTTTTAAGTCGGTTCAGGATTTACCACAGTGGATTAAGTAAAAAAGCTACAATTTGCGGGCTTGGAATCTCTCCGTTCTCCTCCTTGGCTTTTTGTAAAGCCAACTTGCCTCCAACAAGTGATCGTGTTTTATGATTAGCCTCTTGAAATTCTAGAGTTTTGTATACCACCGTTTAAAGAAGCCAACAAATCGTATTTGTTGCCCATTTGTTTTGCCTGAAATCCAAAAAATTGTGAATGAAAATTATAGACGAGAAAAACACATCGATTTTCGCCCAATATTTTTAAGAAAAGGTTTTACCAAGCATGCTTCGAGATTTGGATGTTTGAAGCCATTTGGACAAAATTTATAAAAAAATTAGAAATTGTTTTCGAGCCAGATTAAACTGAGTTCAATCTTGTCTTACGCAAATCTTCAAGCTAATTCATAAAGTTGTTTTCTTATGCATTATTTGGTCGATTTGAGGCATACTTTTCATGGAAATACCTAATCGAAATCACTTTTTCAGATTCTTAGACTTCAAACCATTATTGCCAACTGTACTATTTTAAAAAATTATCAATCTTGTGCATTTTACGCCAGCCTGGCAATTGCCACACTCTTATGGTTTCCTTGTTATAAAATACATAAAGGATAGTTTTTTCTAATAAAAATAAGTGCGCACTAATTAAAAAAAGTACATACCGATTGAGACCTTAAATTTCCTCACAAGTTAAGAACCACAATCTCGAGCGAAACATTTTACGGCACTGAAAAAACAGGCTTTAAAAAACATGAGTGACCGTTGCACTATGTTTAATGCTTCATGATAATGACATTAGCAAGCTCATTCCTTATTAAGGAATGTCAGCATCGCCTCCACAATTTCAAAGAAAGCAGTTCAAAACCAATTTTTTCAGCTCTGCTTTTAAGAAAAAGAATGCTTCGAAGCCAAGAAGAATTTCAACACATAAAGATACTCAATATTCCTTCGTAGGTGTTATTGTTTCAATGCGAAATGTGTCTTAAATACGTAGCACTTCCAAATACAGTAGACTCGCGGTTGAGGGAACCCTTGGTTAAGAGAACTGCTCGCTCGAGAGTACCGCAAACATTGTTCCATTGGCTACTCTATAGAGGGAACGTACGATCTGATGAGTGCTGAGTAGAGGGAACTCATCAAGCTTCGAATAAAAAAGTTCCCGTTATATTTGTGTCGCTTACTTTGTGTAATTCAATGAAAGTAGTTCATTTAATAGCGTCCTTTAAAATCAGCCACTGGCAAAGACAACGTTTCAAACTTTTTAAAAAATTTAAATCTAAAAGATACAGGCGAGTCAAAAGTAAGTAGATGGCAACTTCATAGAAAAATGTTGGCATGCTCTGTTAAATTATGATGACCAAGGTGAGGAAAATATGAGCGACGAAGATGATGTTCCTCTTAGTCAAATCGAAGCTGCAAAATATCAGAGATATAGCTGTATGATAATCGGTACAAGTTAATAAAAAACAAACAAATATAAAATATGTTTTTTTTCAAAAAATAATTTGTTCTTGTATTAGACATAAATATGACACGTAATGTGAAATGTTAAACTGAAGCAAGTGTTAGTTTTTTGTTTTTTTAATGGTTCCTGCATTTGTTATATGCAAATATGCAACTATGCAATGCAATGTGAAATAATTCGTTGTTTTTAATTGAAATCTACTCGTTAATTTTCAATTTCGATTGAGGGGAGAATCTGGCAGAAGGGAATGGCCCTGCACGAATTAGTTCCTTCAACCGCAAGTCTACTGTGTATGGCGAAAATACAGCTATCAATAAAATGCGATCAGGTTATCTGAGGCTTATGATCCGAAATACATTTATACATAATATGAATATGTGCCACTGCGATATGCAGTTTGCAAATTATTGTCTCATGATAGGGTTTTGTTTCCATAAATAAAAAGTTGTATGGTTGCTATCTTTGGAAGCGTACTCTTTCACCTCGCTACGTGCTGACTAGTTTGACAAAACGTACCGACATTGAATTCGAGAATTTTTACTTTTAAAAGTCACTGTAGGGGAGGTGTCACACCCTCTAGTTGAATTTCGCCAAATTTTTGTCCGGATCTTTTCTAAGTTTTTCCTATTTACCTCAGATTTCGGAACCGAATGTCGACGAATATTTTTATATTCAATAGAACACCACAATAAAAAGTCTGTTTTGTATGATATTTTTCAAAATATCTGGACAACTTTTTCGCAATACGAATTGTTGCAGAGAAATCGGCTTAAAACTTTTGGGCCAATTTCTTCTATGAATCGCTGGGACATGGGTTCGAGACTGACTTTAGAAAATTGTAAATCGTAAGTAAAAATTAAATTTGATAATTAAATAAAATTGAATATAATAAAGTCTTACAATTTGCATATTAAATAATTTGATAGTAAAATTAAATAATATAATGAATTTCTACGAATTGTGTCTTTAAGGTGTTAGAAAAACACTTTACTGAGTCTCTTGAAAGATAACAAAGAGGGGGGAGGGGAATATCTTTATACAACACACGCCAAATAGCTCTAAGCCCCTTTAAAAAATTTATAAAAGTGATATGTTGTCTTAATACTTGTGTTTAGAAGGCATCTAACCGAAGCTATGAAACCTTTTTTTTTTGCTACTAGGGTAATGTCATAAAAGAACAAAAAAAACTCAGAACGATCGGACCACGCTCACCTTAACCGCCTATGGAACCTAATTTTGAGAGCTGACACATTTTGTATAAAAAGATTGACATCTCATAACTTGTAGATAAAATAATGTACAAGTATCTAAGTTTTATAATGTACTGCATTATATGGCTATATGTATGTAGTCAAAATCGGTCTATATCATAATATAAATAATTTTTAGAAATTAATATTGTAATTGTTTATTCAAAGATGTTTACAAGAATCACTTAACTAATATATCTTCTACTTCTACCTTTAATGAAAATGTATTTATATTTTCACAATCCGATTCGAAGTCTTCCGTAGTATATTTTTTGCAATATCGGGTACGAAAGTCGGTTCTTCTAAAAGAGGCAACACTTTTATCGGCAATTAAACTTAAAAAGAGATTTAAAAAGAGACGATGAAAGATATTTCGTCTTATAATGAATGCAGAGCTGTTTTGTCGGGAATGCGACAGCCTATATAGGCATCCGACAGGAAGTGCTGACGGCGAAATAATTTGAGATCCATGAACTAAAACTTTAGGAACCGTCGGCGCCATCGGATACCACTGATACTTAGCTATAAATGAAGAGGCAGTTTTAAGTTAATTTATCTGATATTCACACGAAATGGCTATTAAAACTATATGAAAGTGTTGTGCGACATTAACATCAAACGCTAATGTAGGCGCAAGTAATTTTACATCTGAGATTGCCCTCCTTGCCGTGTTGTCATCATTAGTATTTCTGCTACCGTTTTGTTTTGGTCATCAACTTGAAGTCCCATTTCTTTCCACAATCTTTTTTGGATATCTTTTTTTACGGATTTTGGTCTCTTATTTCCCGTTTATTAAGGGCAATTCGGTAAAAAGTGTTTAAAACAAACTCAAGGAATTGTATCCAAGAATGCAGCGGACTCCATATTGTAACGTGTTAGGCTTAAGCTTAAATATTTTCGCATTTATGTAATCTTTTGTCAAAAAAAACTTTTAGGAGTTGTACACCATATTGGGCATGATAGCACGTAGTTTGTTCCCGTTAGAATATTTAAAGACCTATCGTCAATAAGAGTCAAATTTTGAATTCGTTCATCTAAATGTGCTCAAGTTTTAATGGTCTACAAAATCTCACTGACTGAGTCGCATAATTTATCAACAAAACTCTCCCCAAAGAATCTTCTAATTTAAGCGGTACAAGAGTTGTGCCAAATAATTATTAGTCAAACGCGTCCGGCTCATTTACTTTAAGTCGCTGCTTGTACAGGGTGTTTTTTTTAGAGGTTTGTTTTTCGAATAGAGATAAAACTGGCATTTTATGGTCAAATCTGGCAACTCTAATGTCATTTATGTTCAGTTTGGTTTGCCATTTTATCATGAACAGGTTGACAAAAGAACAACGCTTGCAAATCGTGCAAATTTATTTCGAAAATAATGGTTCAGTTCGCGAAGTTTACCGCAAGGTCCGTCCATTTTATGGTCGACATAATCGTCCATCAGAGCAATTAATTCGGTTAACCATGGATCGTTTTCGCACTACGTTTACTCTATGTGATAATACGCATCCGCAGAGACGTCGAACAGTGCGCACCGAAGAAACAATTGCCGCTGTAGAGCAAAATGTTGAAGAGGACCCGAATGAATCGATTCGCCACCGTGCACAGCAATTGGAGCTTTGTCCATCAACTTTATGGAAGATTTTGCGCAAAGATCTTGGCTTGCGACCTTACAAGATCCAGCTTGTGCAAGAATTAAAGCCGCGAGACCAGGCAATGCGTCGTGATTTTGGTGTATGGGCCGAAAATGAGATTGATCTCGATGCTGATTTTCATCGCAAAATTTTGTTCAGTGATGAGGCTCATTTTTGGTTGAATGGCTACGTCAACAAGCAAAATTGCCGCATTTGGAGTGAAGAGAATCCACATGAGACCCTTGAGACGCCATTACATCCACAAAAACTGACTGTTTGGTGTGCTCTATGGGCTGGTGGAGTCATTGGGCCATACTTCTTCCGAAATAATGCTGGAGAGTCAGTTACCGTTAATGGAGACCGGTATAGAGCCATGATAACCGACTATTTTGTTCCCGAATTGGATGGCATGAATGTGGATGAGTTGTGGTTCCAACAAGACGGCGCTACATGCCACACAGCGCACGTCACAATCGATTTATTGAAGGAAACATTCGATGAGCGCATAATTTCGCGGAATGGACCTGTCAAATGGCCACCAAGATCGTGTGATTTGACACCATTGGATTATTTTCTTTGGGGATATGTGAAGTCGCTCGTCTACGCCAACAAACCAGAAACGTTAGGGGACTTGGAAGCCAACATTCGTGGCGTTATTGCCGACATACGGCCCCATATGCTCGAAAAAGTGGTTCAAAATTGGACCTGTAGAATTGGCTTTATTCGAGCCAGCCGCGGCGGCCACATGCCCAAAATCATATTTAACCATTAATGGCATAAAATTATTCTTCCAATAAAGCCAAATTGATGGACATTAAAACGATTTTCTTGTGTTTTATTTCAATTCAAAGCTCTATACCTCTAAAAAAGACACCCTTTACATACTATATCCGGTCGATCGATCGAAGCCATATCTTACTTGACATCAGTTATGTTTTGAAATTGACTAAAAACATCCGTTTGCAAAGTAATAACTCTTTTGGCGACATGGTTCAAGATATTCTAAAAGGAAACTTGGGCAACAGTTTCAGTCACTTTGATTCCATCAGGTCTGGTTTGGATATAAATAGTAACATTGTTGCTTAGTTAGGCATCGAATGCTGCTGTACTGCTTTTTAGAAAGTGAATTTTCAAGCAAAAATGCTAGAGCTTCATCTGCATAGTCGGTTTCTTCGAAGTTTCTTTTTTTCCGTTCAAGTTTAGTATGTTTCCCTTTAAACGAATTCGGTCCATTTATCTCTTGACTTTTTCGCAGAAACGGCAGCAGCATGCACGGGCAAAGAAGTATTACGTCCTCGCTGAGTGGAAAGCTCGGAAGACATTTTTCTTTTTAAATGCATATCGCCTTCGCTATATGTCAAGCGTGGACGTCTTACACGGTTCAAAATTTAGATTTCATTTTTGAACCGTTTTCGTTGAAAACAATATTTTTGATTTTTTTTTAAAGATTTCAAATTCTCAGTTAAATCCTCTAATAGTTGAAATCAATATATGTTTACTGATTTCAACCTGAAATATGAATTTTTCGACTCACAAGTCCATATTTCCAACTTTTTAGATAAATTTTTTATACGTATTTGGTTGAAAGTTTTTAAATTAAAAAAAGTTTAACTCCAAAGTTGATTCTTTCAACCAAAAGTATAAAAAGTAAACTTCATGGATGAAAAATTTTTACTTTTTGGTTGAAAAACTTTTGTCTTCAATTTAATTGATATTTTCTAATGAAGTCTCAATAATGGTTTAACTATGATTCGTTATAACGTTTTGGGTTTCAGAATTGTATATATACGACATCAAACGTTGTAAAGATCTGTGTGAATGTTGCAAGGCTGGCGCATATGTGTGACGCACAAACACAGATGAAAAGGAACTTGGAAAAATTTTGGGACAAATATATATGGAAACTAAAGTTGTTGGTCCGATTTGGACGAAAGTGGTGTCAATCGATGGGTCGTAGGAATGGTCATAGAAACGGCCAGTATTATGACCACTGAGCTCTGGCTTGGATTTCCGAGCTGTCCAAGAAATAGTGAATATGCCATATGGGTGAAAACTAAAGCAATATTTTGAACCTTCTGCGCAACTTTTTCAACTACTTCGGACGACAAGGATTTAATTTTCAACGTATGAAGTTGAAAATGGCTATATGACCTTTTCAACCTAAATAAGTTAACAATTTTAACTTTTTTGGAAAGAATGTATATGCCAACTTAAAAGTTGAAAAATTATACTGAAGTTGTAAGCCGTTTACATCAATCCTCGATAAATCTTTTTCATCGATACTTGTTATCATTTTCGAGCTAAGCCAGTTTTGATGTTTGTCTTTAAATCTTGTTACAAGTCTATTACATTTTGGCAAAAACTTATAAATACAATTGGTAAAATTACAAATTTTTTTGGCTTACTTCTTGTTTTAAGTTGAATTAAGATTTTATTATTTTTTGGATGATCCAATCTGAAATAGCAATGGTTTTGCATCCATTTATATTTTCTATGGCAAAAATTTACTGTTCTAAATAATTAGTTTTACCAATTTTCTTTAAAAAAATGTAAGTTTTCGTTTGAAAACAGTTAGCTTTCAAAGTTACCAAAGAAGAACAGTATTGCAGCATAAAATTTTTAACATTCGATTTGGGTGCTTGTTTTTATATTCTATTAGGTCAATCAAGCTAATTTTCTTAAGTCCAAAGTTATTTATTTATATTTGTGGCATAATTTTGGCATTGCCGACCAGTGTGCATGATAAAAAGTTAATTGTCAGTCAGTATGCAAAGGTACATCTATACATAATCAATTGGCAGCGTTATATTGAATAGGTTAACAGATAAAATTTAAAAGCGAGAACAGTGGTAACTGATCGTAAAAACAGGAATGAAATTAAAAAAGTTTTCTGTCAGTTTGACAAAACTTCAAGCAAATCTCAAAATACAATTATGTAGACTTTCCAGCAAGTATATCTCTAAGTCCTAGCTAAACATCATCGGTTCATCGGAAGAACACCAATTTCCTTTGGAATTGTTTAGTTCAATCTTTGATCTTAACAAATCTCTTTTGAATATGTTATTTATAAGAAATAGACTTAATCGAAAACAATTTAAATAAATGGACTCTTAAAATAAAATGAATTTTTCAGACTTTTAATTTACAAAGGATTCAAAGAGACAGTGATCCACGTCTGAAGAATAAAATAGTAACTATGCAGCAAAGTCAAATGAAACACCGATTTGATATTCCAGAAAAAAAAGGCTCAAGAAGTTTTAATGCGGAAATGGCTTTACCAGTGTTGCCCTTACTATGGAGGAAAGTTTTGCAGTTGTACCAAAAGTTTTATGTTGCATTTTTACTTATAGCAATTCAAGCGTGTGTAGCTTATGCCGCACCTACATACACTATAATTAAAGATAATGCAGACGCATATCAAACTAATATTAGCACTTCCACCGAATCTATGGTAACACCAACGATGTTGTTCAACAATTTTTCGAATACACCGACTTTAGAGTCACAAATGCAGAAAAATGAACATCTTATCGATATCAAGCAAAATAGTTCCAATGTCGTTGCAGTTATTAGCACAGAAGGTGATGAAGGATCATACTCTTCAAACTATAAAGTTACACAAACATCACCTTCAGGTAATCTAAGGAAAAGTTCACCGATCCAGAAGTTGCCTCAGGATGACATCGACCCCATTACTCTGCGACCGATTGGGTATGATGACGATGACATACTCAAAAAAAATAGCAGAAGAAATACTTTGCACTTTTCATCAGCATCACCTGAAACTGTATCCGTAGAGACAGATACTAACCGCTTCTCATTAATACAGGAACAAGTAACAGAGGAATACCATAATGAAAGCGGTGACATGATAAAACTTATTGACTTAGAAAAACATGATATTAATTCTGGAAATGAAAGGATTATTGAAAAAATATCTTCAGATAATGACGGACATGATGGCGTCAAAGTAACCAAAAAGAAACAATTAGTTGATAAGCATTATATAAGCACCGCTGAAGTAATCGGACATACGCATTCTGAAGATTTAGTTGTGTCACGTAACAAGAATAAAACTTCTATGCCTAAGCCAACCTTCAAACCCGTTCAAAACGGTTTCTTAGGCCCTATTATCATGGAGGAAAAAACATTTTCCATTGTTCACTGGAGCAAAAAGCCTCCGAAGCATAAATCTTCTATTGAATCACAGCTAAAAGACGGAAAGATAGTGGAAATAATTGCACCGATGGCTCCACTACAAGAGCAAACAGCAGTTCCATATACTGACATCGATTCCACGAAAGTTGCTCTCGAAATTAAAAAAACTGATAAGCTAAATATTGATTCAGTGCTTTCAACTACTGTATTCCAGGTTCCTGATACCCAAACAAGTACTACACGATTGCCCAGCAGTACGATCTTTCAAACTGCTTTTATTAAAACAATAAATAACCAAACCACACCTTGTTCGGAGCCACAAGAAGCTATCGATCACAATCAGCAAATAGAGTCAAAAATAGCAGATATACAAATTGAAGTTTATGAATCAACGGTGGAGCCCTTCGTATCGTCGACCAATAAAGGAAATGAGGGATATTTTTCATCTCCATTGGATTTGTCAGTACTTGCCACAACACCACCTTTACTATTACCTAATCAAGAGCGATTTACACAATATGTGGTTGACCATATAGATTTGTCAACACCGGAGTCTAGCATTGCACCTATACCACTGGCATCTGGGAAACCTGAACCAGCTGCTATCGAAATACACATAAATGTTTCTGAGAGTATGGGTAATGAAAGTGAGGACCTTGAGTTTTCCTATCGTCAATCGGAGTTTTTTCCAATATCAGTGCCGATACAGAAGGACAATGCATCCATTGATCTAATAAAGGCAGTTAATCCACAACCAAAAAAAAATGTCACAGATAACGACGAGCTACTTGTGGTCGAAATCATTGACACTGGTGACAATAACACGGAAAACTCATCTAGTTTTGAAAATATCAATGTAAATCCAATTTTCACATTTAGTTCCGACACCTCAAACGATGTACCATTGAAGAACATAAAGCTCACTGCAAGTCATTTAATACAACATTCTTCTGATGACTTATTTATGCCAGACGTAAGGAAGAATGAGGCGAAGAGTCCTACTCCATCGCCTGCACTCGCTCCAAAAAGCTTAATTCCGGACAGAGATTCGGACACAATATTTTACATATCCAATACTGAAGTAAAAGTTGGGGAGTCTTTGCCAACAGCAAATACTAATTCAGAGCAGCAGCTGAGAAAGAGCAAACTGGAAAGCCAATTCTTTCCAGTCAACTATCTAACGAGTACATATCCAAATGTAGTTAAGTTGGAAGAGCGGCAACGGTTCGAGGAAGAAATAATACTATCTCCTATACGCAATACCGCCAACTCCATGAAAATAGTTCGAAGCCAAAGCGAAAATTCGCCACCCTTGGATGTGACATATGTTGGTGAGTCAGTAATAGAAGTTGAACAGTTATCTGGTGGGAGTATAGTGACAGCAACCGCTGCTTCTGGAACATCACAAGACTCTGATGTCATTATTCAGCCGGCACTTTTGCCTGAAATATCAATTGGTGTACCAATCATTGGCGAGTTACCACCACAAATCGAATTAAAAGAAATTGAATATCTACCCAGTGAAACAAATGATCAACGTCTGACCATATATGAGAACAGTGAAACGGAATCGCTTGGAAACGAAGTTGACAAGATCATGGAGTCGTCAATACAATATGGTGGTGACCTTATAGATGAAGGCGGTGTAATTGAAGGTGGTGGATTCGAAGGCGTTGAAACATCTTATCCATTTGGGAATCTAGCAAGCGTTAGTATGAAGGTGAAATCAGATGCAGACTTTTCCCATATTACGATAAACCATGGCGTTAGTAACTTAAAGCGCAACGAGCTGATAGCAGATGTGGCCAGCTTAACAGACATGTCCATTGAAAATGTAACACTGAAAGAAATATTTCTGAAAAATGAAACCGATCTAGTTGGTAACGGAACAGCTGTGATAGCAGAACGTAGCAGCAACGCAACAGCTTTTTCTGTTATGGAAGATCCAAGTCCTATAACAGACGCAAACATAAGTAAGTAGAATTAATACCCATTCATATACATATAGTGTCACCAAACCTTAAATACATATTTTACAGATATAAGTGATGTGCAAACACTTATTTTCGCTTGTCTAGCGACTCTGTTGCCGCTGGTAGTAGCTGTTTTTCTAGTTTTCGGATTGCGGTAAGAACTATCCAAGCATAGGATACATTACTCGTGTTTTGATCTCATGTGGTCCAAGAATTTTACTAAAAATTTTTCGTTTTACTATAATTATTTATGAAATGACTGAAAACATTTTCTATTTTAGCTATTTTTATCAAAAATACCAGGCAACTCCTGGCGATGACAGTACAAACCAATTAGCAAATGGAAAATCTGTTGAAGGTGATGATGACAACGAGGTATGTGACTAAGGATTGAATCTATTTAAAATAACATTTCGTTTGATTCACATTAACTTAAAGCGCATTTTACAAACTGCCCAAAATATTTTCTCAAATCACTGTACAAATGCACATACTGCATGTATATAAGGTAGGGGAAGTGTATGTACCTTGGACCGATTGTGCCTTGGACCAATAGCTATATTTCATGTTTGCCAGCGTGTAGCTGCAAATTGTAACAGTACTTATTTTCTCCATTTATGTAACAGATTTCAGCAACGCTGCACAAGAGCTGATTTAATTTACGTTCTTTCGCCAATTGAGGAAGACCTAATTTTTGCATGATTTGAACATTTTGTGTAAATTTTCGAGCTCGACATACGAGCTGTATAATTTTGCTGTGTTGAGAATTAGCCACGAAATAGCGGTACCTAATGATTCTCTTCAATTTATGTAGTTATTATCTTCCTGTTTTGCAAATTTTGTGCTTAACGTGTACCTTGGACCAATGCATGGAATGTACCTTGAACCGGTCCAAATTACATTGCTTTTCTGTGTCGTGAAACGCATTACGAATTTTTTTCAGAAGTATTGCTCGGCACAACAATTACGGTACAGGTAAAGGAGGTAATTTAAAATGGTTTAAGTGGTAGATTTCCTGCTAAAAAGCACAGTATCGCAAAAGCAAATTTATTCCGCCATTAAGCTAAACGACTATTATCTGGAAGCACTAGATTGATATATCAGTCCGAAATTGATCATAGAAAGTATTTAGTACAAAGAAAAGAAAAATATGGTAAGTTTTGTACCATGGTTCAAGGTACAATAACTTGTCTTCATGACACAATAGCTAAAATATCAGTTAAAAATGTAGAGATATCTAAAAAAAAAGTCAGCCATTGTTTGGAAACAGAAAATAATTTTTCAAAAATATTATGATACACGCACTTCATCTAATTCTTGGCCATCATAATATGCATAGTAAGATGTAATTAGTTTGAATAATATCAGTTTCAGAAGCATTAGTACATGAAATATAGCTCCGAAACGTTTTAAGCTCCCTTGGGGTAATTGGGAGTGTGCGGTTCCTAAAAAACTTAGTTATATTTAACTATAGCCAGTGGCGATATTTTGAAATTTTCCTGTCTTTTTTCTTGAAATCTTAACGAAAATAATAAGGCAACACCAAAATAAATCGGTTTGTCCTTAAGTATTCCCCAGGAAACTATGACAGGTAGAGTTTATTTTCTAAGTGTTCGGGTGCAGTACAACCGTCGGTAATATAAAGGATCTGCAATGTTATACACATAATAAAAATTCAGATAATCATAGTTCAGATATTTATAATTCGGATGTTTCAGAATTCAGGTAATAAAATTCAGACGATTTTAAATTCGATGACTCAAAACTCTGATATATTAAAATTCAGAAAAAAAATGCAGATAAATTTTATATATTCATTAATATATGTATTATATGAAAAAGAACCCAGTTCAACTCACTGGATTTACAGATTATAATTCAGACACTTTTTTGTGACATTGGGGTTACTTCACGTCTTATGGTCTTAATAAAAACAACATTTGTTTCAGAGTTATGCGAGTAATCATGTATGTACTTTATCAAGCACTTGCAAGCATTTAAATTGCGACTATGTTCTTAAGGCCATTGCGCATAGTTGCATTCGCTGCAGTTCTAAGTACAAGATATTATTTTATGTGTGCTTTCTCGTTTTTTTTTTCAGCCCACTATTCGACCATATCAAAGGGATACTTTGTCAACTTATTCAACTAGCACCACCGTTGAAACTTGTGCTAACGGTCGTAGTGCTTCAAGTCAGAATCATGTTACGCCCTCAAATAGTAACAATGTTTTCTGTGAAAAAATCCTCAGTGAATGTGGTGTTGCAAACGGTCCTAGTTTTAACTCCAATGCAATACCAAATCATTTGGGCTTCATCCCAAGCAACTACTCGGGGCCTAACGGTTCTGTTACGACGATGACTCTTAAAAATAATCACCTGATTGTCGAGACCGAAGAGCGCAATGTAAGTGTGCAACGGGACGTACATATGTTTGTGTGAGTGTCTGTGTATTATGCTTATCGATGTGTTGAACTATGTTTTTCGCTATCTACAATTGGTGTTGTACATGTGTTTGCATTCTTTTTCTTATTGGTGTCGTCTTGCTTTGGCTCTTATTTCAATCTCTTTCTTCACCTGAACATCTGTATATTATATCGTATTACGTCAACTACCCTTCCGGTAAAATTGGTTACAATTTTAGTTCCGTGCTTCAAGATGGTTCTGACTTTTTAAACCCTATCTTTTTTATGGCCTTTACTATCTTTTTAATGTCGTATACAGATCCATTCCTTAAAAAGTAAATCGATCTTAATTTTCATTACAGGATATCTCACGTGACGCACGCGTTACAAAAATGCATTACAACTCAGCCGACAAAGACGGTGTCTTTGTTGTAGAGGTGTCGCGTGGAGTTAACTCTAAAACGATCCCAAACAACATTCCTGATTGCATTCCAAGTCAACGCTTACTCTCAATCGAACAATCTCCAATTTTTTCTGCTGTATTGGAGGTAAAAAAAAATCATGAAGAAGTGCAGATTCATCAGCCACCTCAGGAGAGAAATAATTCAAAAGGTACAGAGGACCTAAAAACTGGAATTTTACAACAAATTATAGAAGTTGATGAGCCTGTGCTCATGCCAAATGCGACGATGGAACATGTTGAGAGAATTATTGCCAACACAGGATTGTCTCAATCAGATCTTAGTTCAACTTCATCCGCAGATTCGAATAAACAATATTCATATGGAAATCAACAGTTGTACACTACGGAACACATTTCATATTCTTATGCTTTGGCAAAGGCAAAATCACCACTTCAGGCACCTGCTGAGGAGGCACAAGATGATGATCATAAATCCGAAAATGGACACAAAATGGAACATCCAGCTACTCAATTTCAGAGTGATGGCAGTGAAATATGCAGAGAAATTAGTAACGAAAATGACATGGAATCACAACTAAAAACCTTAAACTCAAGCAAAGAGCACGAGACAATTAAAAATTTGGAAAATGAAAAAAAGTTAATAATAGAAGAGAGACACGAGAAGAATAAAACTAAGGTCTTGGAAACCCCAACTCACATCATCAAATCAGGAAATATTGAAAACAGAAAGTTCGCACATTATAATTTTAATGACGTTGAAATTGAAGAGAACGGTTATGATAGCATTATGAGCCTGCCAGACCCACCATCCACAGAGGAAATAAAGCAATTGAATGATTTCAGCATTATTGAAGCTCATCAATTAGACTCATTGCCACCACCTTCACCTCCGCCACCATTATTAATGAATGGTATTGATGAAAATGATCTACAGGAAGTGACAAAATTAAATCTATACCGTGCTGAGTGCACTAGTCCATACAAAAAGCCACCAAATTTAACCGAAGTAACAGAGCTAAAGAATAATTTGTCTGTGCCATTCACTCCACCAACTTCACCTGAACACTACAACAATGGCACTAACATAATTCAACTTTCAAGTTCCGTTGCCGTAGCAATAGACGTAAACGGTAGTTAATAATAAAGAAGCGAATATGCAGGAAAAACAGGACAGTAATTGAACATAAAACGAAGAAAAATCGCTCATTATAAAAGGATACAATTCTGACAAAAATTACTCTCAAACTGATAGCCAAATTTAATCTTCAGCTAGGTAGAAATTCGCATCCGTCTTGTAGTATGTATACGCTGTGTTGGGTTGAAATATCAGCGTGATTTAGTTAAAGAAAACTGTTTCCAGTTTAAACATAATTTTCTCTGAGACTTCTATCTCTGAGACTTCTTTCTCTGAGACTTCTATCTCTTACGTGAGTAATAGCTTCATTACTGTTAGGAGCATAAGCAAAAAGCTTTGAATTATTTTGCTGACCATTTTGAATATGCAGTGAGTAAGAATGCAGTTATAGGACAAAAATTCAAATCTTACAGTGTATTAGCAATAGAGGTGGACATGGCAGTGTACCATTTCCTTGCATTTGAGTGGATCAAGTAGTGTTGTTTCCAATTACATTTACCCACTCGAAACAGCCACCAGTATCAGCGGAGAGTACCAGATGTATCGTACTTTACTCTCTGGTACTGACAAATTATTTTTCTTGAGCTTAAACATTAAACCCTTTAATTAGCTTTGATTTACTCAAATGTAAACAAAATGAAAGCAAACGATCCGTGACAGTTTAGATAATTTTTAATATCAGTGACCGAGCATTGAGATGTGTTTTGAATAACATCATGGAATATCAATTCAAGAGACATGCTAAGGTTTTATTTTAAATATAAAAAATTCGGAAATGCATTAAGCACCTAGGAAATGAAGTCCATTTCGAATCAACATTAGCCATGGTGGCGGGCAATATAGGGAGGTCAAGCATTTGGAGACCCTCTGCAGTACATATAGGCCGGGATAGGTTATTGTCAAGGAAACCTCATTTGTGAAGTAGAGACCTATATAACCACGAGTTTTTAAAATGTTTGTTACATAGCAAATTTTCCTATAATTGATTATGGCCTTATGCACGAGGATCTGTTGTTCACGTCGCTAAGTATGAAATTTTGCTCGCATTCATTTCAGATATCAGATTTGAAGCCAATGTTTGAGACACCAGTGGATTCTTACATCAAAGTTTAATATACAGAGATAAAACCTTTTTATATCAGATATGTTAATAAGCTATTGCTTTTCTTAACAGAATTTTAGCACTTATCCATGAGAAAAAGTTGGAAATAAGCGCTCCTGGCCGATTGGTGCAATAAAATTTTAAAAATTTCAAAAAAAACACTACACCAGGCCCATCAACAAAATTGTATTTTAATATACCTTTTTTTAAATTAGAAAAAGGCATCAATTTCCGGAAAAGTTCTGATTCATAGTCAAAAAATTTTAATTTCATTCCTGGGAATAAGGATTCGATTTATTCAATCCCTTGGTAAAAGAAATGAATTTAAATTTTTTTAATGGAATCGACATTGGTCTTACTTGAAAATTTGAATTCCTTTCAATTGGAATCGAGAAGTTATCATTCCAACCCAACAATTATAAGCGCAACGAATACTAAATTGAAGATAAGGTTTTTTATTAAAATAAAATTAATGTGTTAATGTTAAAGTATGTATCAACGTTTTAATCAGAAGCATGCGGAAAATTAAATGACGTCGAAGTTTTAAAACAATGTCAACTCTTACGTATGCCATTAAAACACCATTTATTTCTAAACATACATTGGAATTACTTAGAAAGTAGTACATAGTAATTTTTCCTACAGTATTAAAATAGAAAACTACTGTCAAGACAAACATATTACAAAAAGTGCGAATGCAATTAACAGTAAGGCCTTGTTATACGCAAAGCTTTTTGGTTGCGAAAAATTTTAGTAAATACTTATACTATGAAGCGGTAAAGTTTGCTGTGCGTGAAGCTTTTCGGCACGACAATAAACTGTTTCTGGACAATTTTTCGTACACTGAACTTAGAGCAATATGGGACAATGTTTTATTAAATTATATATCATATTTTGAATTCATATACATAATTAACGAAACTGCTTCCAGCAGACATATTGAAATTTCATCATATCCGATGTGAGAGAAATATTGATTTTTGTTAGGGTGAAAACAGAAAGAAAGCTTGTCACTTGTTGCCTATTTATTTTGCATATGTGTAAAATAGCTAGAGATCTTGCAGTATCTTGTATGACAGAAGTTGGAGCAAATGTTCTTACAGTGTTTGTTCTCATAAAATAATGATAACTGATTAAGTGATCAATACCGGGTCTAGAGGGGGAACGTAGGTGATCCTATAGAGCCTTGAGGTCCCCCCAAAATAAATCTTAAGTTGTACATTGCGGTTATATTAAAAAAAGAAAAAACATTAAAACGAGAAAGAAAATACTGCAGTAGAAATGCTACATTTTCGTTGATTTAAACTCTAATCGGCGAATTTTTCATAGTCTCCAAGAAGAAAATAAACAGAAAACAAGATTGATTTGAGTCAGATACTGGAATGAATGTTATGCCAGAAGTAAGTTTTTTGCTTTTTTACGTGCACATTCGTATCGTTGCAAAATGTCTCTCTATGCGGACTTGAACGCTTCATAGTACTGCAATATAAAGATTTCGCGTACAGCCGGGGCTTGACTGTGCTGAATCGCAAGCATTTTTTTTGTCTACCTCTATGTTATCGTTCGCAACATCTAAAGTACATAATTTAGGTAATAAACAGAATCTAAAAGTTGTAAGCCATAAGATTCACTAGTTATTTTTTATCCACAGTGCACAAAGTTAAGTTTTAAATTAGGTATAAGATTTTCATATAAAATTGTGTAGTGTTTTAAGACTAATTGTTGCCAATTAAAGCCAACCACAGTAATGAAAGTTAAATAGTAATACCACACTATATTTATTTGATTGAGGCACTTCAAATCAAAGCATCGCTTTTCATAAAAACTTCGGATCAGAAACCCTATTAGCTATTGCTGAAATATTAGAAATGAGAATTAATTATGAAGAGTCTTATTTGTGCACTCTGTATGATTGCGGATCTGAAAATTCTAACAATTTTTGCTGATAAAAAAACGTCATAGGAAATGTAAAAGTAAAAACAAAAAGATAAGAAATTGAAGTCCGTTTTACTCATTCTCGTTTTTTATCGAAACAGAATAAGTCTACAGAAAAAGTTTTGTTTTTAAGTCTTATAACGAAGTTGTGTTCGAAAACCTTGGGTCAAACCTAAAACCTGGAAAAGCTGTGTTTTGATTTCAGTCGGCTCTATTATCAGTTATACCATTAAATAATAGAATATATTCTTTAAGATAAACATGTTCTATTCTTTTTTAATCTACATTTAAAATAAATTTCCGTGTATACATTCTAAGTTTTCCGAACCGTGTACCGCCAACAAAATATTAAAGAAATGTAACTTTAGTTCAGTTTAACCGACAAAACTTACATGGATCTGGACAAACACAGATTTTGTTCCAAGTGTGTAAATTTTTTCAATGTCTAGTTTATAAGAATTGAATTTCGCCAAATCGTCTAGATCACCATTGCGACTATAGGGCAGAGAAAAATGTGCCGAATTTTACTTTTACTTACAAATTTACAATAGATTAGGAGAATAGATACATAGTAACTTAAGTCCATCAATGGAAATCATAATAAATATTTATTACTTCATACAATTAGAGATTTCAATAAATATCTAGATAAATTTTGGTCGTTTTTACCCGATGTGCGAATGAATGTAAAACTTAGAGGACTATATATGAACGTTTAACGTATAAATAATAAGTTTATAGAATTCCTAACTTAATATGTTTACAATAATAGATTGCCACAAACAAAATCAAATACTCGTAAATATGAGGTAAATGTGATTGTTAAAACTATTTAATTAATTATTAAATAAACAAAAAAATATTTCATTACAACAAAAAATACTTGTGTTTTATTTATGTATCAATGTTAATAAATAATATATTATGAATAATGCCTATCCACAAGGAGCTCTTTATCAAGTAGAGCGAATCGAACTTGGACAATTCGAGCTCCTTCAATGAAATTTTCTTATGCACATGAAATATTGATGTTTCTTACAATTAATGCGAAAGTGTTGAACAAAACTAAATATTTCTATGTTAATGGTCTCATTTAGGAAGAAAAATTATGAAGGCCTCTACCAACACGACAGCAGTGTGGTGTCCCGAAGAGAATTAGGCACTCAAACAGGAACTGCATTTTTATTTCAAATAAAAGCCTAAATAGCTTATTTTCTGTACTACAACGTATTTTCTTTGCCATGCAGGAGGCCTCAATTAAAAGAGAGACTGTTCAATTAAAAGAAAGTAAGGTTATGAGAAGATTCCGTTAAATCATAACAGTTATAATTAGTTTTTTATGCGTCAATTTGAACGCATTCAGATTCAATTATGAAAGAAATAGTTTTCTTATAAAATTCGTCTTTAGCTAGCCATATATATATGTACATAGCCCCAAATCGATTTCAAGGAATTAAAAGCCAAAGTACATTGTAGTACTTTATATATTCACAGTATTCCTTATTGGAGAGTTTATTACCGACATAGTGTGTTTGAATTAAGTTTTCCGCAAATTGGCGACACAATAAATTGAAAACTAAATAATTTCAGGTCTAGGTCTAGGACATGAAATCGTTCATTGAATTGTATATGATTTGAAATGTATTCTAAGAATATTGAAGAAATTTTTTTTGCAGTATATTTTAGTAACAATGTTATGCTTGATATGAATGAAGTTTTAATTATTTCAAGCTAAGTTCCAGGAGACAGTGGAATTGAGCAATTAAAACGCGTTGTGTATTAGATGAAAATATTGATGATGGCAAGATTTTGATGCCTTTTAATTTTCTTAAATGTGTAGGCACAATATTCAGCGGCTCAATGTCATCGCATCACCTCTTTCAGTTAACCATTTCAGAAACTTTATTAACAGCATATAAGATCTCATATTTATTACTATTGATTGTAAATTTCTAGCATATAGATTTGCATACTTCTTCCTAAATACAGGAGTTTAGAAAAGCCATCTTTTTTGGTTTAAACAACTTCTTTGATTCCATTAATTGGATTAATGATTCTGGACTCACTTAGCGCAGAGGCAATGTATTCGAAACTTAAAGAGGTTCTTAACGAATATATTAATTTACAAGACTCAAAAAACGACAATTCAACCTACCATGGTATAATTGAGGCTTACGCAAACTAAAAAATTTAAGAAACAAAGCGCACAAACGTAAAAAAAAAGTAGGTCATGGCAAATTGTCTGCTTCGTGGAGTAAATTTGATTTTTGTCAAATTTTTTATATAAAAAAGTATTTATTAAAAATAATTTAAAAATTAATTTATAAAAAAATAAACAAAAATCTTCCTCAAGTTACACAATGAGCATATACTCGTAGTATCCTTTTTGAATGCTCTTGCATTGATATCCAAACGACCGCCTCTTGCTTTAAATACAAAGATTATAAAATTTGATGAGTTTCAGGACGATTTAAGCCAAGAAATGGATAAAGATCATGAACTTTTGAAGTTTTACCACACTCAGTGTGTCTTTGACGGTCGTAAGATTGCACATTAACAAGTATTTGTTCGTGTAGAACATCTAGATTAGTATTTGCAGAGTATGATCGACTTACATAAATTGTAAACATATGTATATACATGTTTAACATATTAAGAAATTTAATAGAAATCCGTCCATTCTCTCTTAGTACTGAAATAGAAATCTTCATTTATTGTACATACTTATGTACGTACAGGGTGTTTTTTTTAGAGGTTTGTTTTTCGAATAGAGATAAAACTGGCATTTTATGGTCAAATCTGGCAACTCTAATGTCATTTATGTTCAGTTTGGTTTGCCATTTCATCATGAACAGGTTGACAAAAGAACAACGCTTGCAAATCGTGCAAATTTATTTCGAAAATAATGGTTCAGTTCGCGAAGTTTACCGCAAGGTCCGTCCATTTTATGGTCGACATAATCGTCCATCAGAGCAATTAATTCGGTTAACCATGGATCGCTTTCGCACTACGTTTACTCTATGTGATAATACGCATCCGCAGAGACGTCGAACAGTGCGCACCGAAGAAACAATTGCCGCTGTAGAGCAAAATGTTGAAGAGGACCCGAATGAATCGATTCGCCACCGTGAACAGCAATTGGAGCTTTGTCCATCAACTTTATGGAAGATTTTGCGCAAAGATCTTGGCTTGCGACCTTACAAGATCCAGCTTGTGCAAGAATTAAAGCCGCGAGACCATGCAATGCGTCGTGATTTTGGTGTATGGGCCGAAAACGAGATTGATCTAGATGCTGATTTTCATCACAAAATTTTGTTCAGTGATGAGGCTCATTTTTAGTTGAATGGCTACGTCAACAAGCAAAATTGCCGCATTTGGAGTGAAGAGAATCCACATGAGACCCTTGAGACGCCATTACATCCACAAAAACTGACTGTTTGGTGTGCTCTATGGGCTGGTGGAGTCATTGGGCCATACTTCTTCCGAAATAATGCTTGAGAGTCAGTTACCGTTAATGGAGACCGGTATAGAGCCATGATAACCGACTATTTTGTTCCCGAATTGGATGGCATGAATGTGGATGAGTTGTGGTTCCAACAAGACGGCGCTACATGCCACACAGCGCACGTCACAATCGATTTATTGAAGGAAACATTCGATGAGCGCATAATTTCGCGGAATGGACCTGTCAATTGGCCACCAAGATCGTGTGATTTGACACCATTGGATTATTTTCTTTGGGGATATGTGAAGTCGCTCGTCTACGCCAACAAACCAGAAACGTTAGGGGACTTGGAAGCCAACATTCGTGGCGTTATTGCCGACATACGGCCCCATATGCTCGAAAAAGTGGTTCAAAATTGGACCTGTAGAATTGGCTTTATTCGAGCCAGCCGCGGCGGCCACATGCCCGAAATCATATTTGAACATTAATGGCATAAAATTATCCTTCCAATAAAGCCAAATTGATGGACATTAAAACGATTTTCTTGTGTTTTATTTCAATTCGAAGCTCTATACCTCTAAAAAAAACACCCTTTATATACCTGCAATATCTCCCTTTCAAAACATTTTCGTTTTCGGGATCATAACATGAAATAAAGCACGCGACTATTTAAAATTTATTTGCTGCAGTTAATATATGCGAATTATGTGACCAGATTTAAATATCTTCATAAATAAATTTTTAAATTTCTATTCACCGCTTCCCCCAAAGGGTTAAAAGTATACATATTTTTAAATTAATTATTTAAAGATTTAGTTTCACGTTGCATACATACATGCTTGGTAAAAAACTGTAATTACACTTTAGGGGCCATCCATAAATTACGTGACCGATTTGGGGGAAGGGGGGGGGTCATGAAAAATACTACGAAAAGTAACGACGGGGGGCGGGGGGATTCGCGAAATACTACGTGACTTCAAATGGTAAAATTTGGATCGATGTAGAAGATATAGAAGATGTAGAAGCTGTTGAACTGGAAGACGACCAATTAAATATAGAGAAAAATATTACTTTAATTGAGGATATACCTTCTTGGATAGATGAGGGAATTCCTTTCTTGGAAGAAATTTAAATATTGAAAATTATTTATTCATTTTAAATATGCTATATTTATTAAAATATAAAATGTAATGTTTTATGTTTAATATTGTCAGTAAACCATGTATTTTATTTTAAAATTCATTAGTAGAAAATATTTTTAAAAATCATGCTGCAACGTAATTAAATAGGGGGAGGGGGGGTTAATAGAGTAATGTCACGAATCGTCACTATAAGGGTGGTAGGGGTTAAAAAAAAGGTTTTTTCGGCCACGTAGTTACTTTCTCATATCCGACATGATTTGCACTCTCTAGGAAGTTTTGAACCTAAAAACTCGGTTTAGGACTACTATGTGTTCTTACGTATATTACGTAGTTTATTTTAAGGTCAGCTTATATGTGGGTTTAGGTATGTGAGGCCCAGTGAGAAAATATTTGAATAATAGCAGTGTTTTATTCGCCAAGCCGATATATATGTACATATGTGCAAAAAAATCGACCAAGTTGCTAAGTTTCCGTACAAAACTTTCTTCAAATCGATATTTTTAACGGTATCAAATAACTTTTTTTCTTCACTGTGCTGCTTCCAAGGAAAGCAATGCTTTGAGAGATGCATTTTTTATGAAAATCTTCGCAATAGGTCTTTTAGTTGAAATATAGGATCCCACTACTCCTTCGAAAAGTAAAATGCAAAGATTTTTAACTGGTTGCGGTACGAACAGCAAGACCGAAGTCATTTATAAATTGTTGAACCTTCATGCTGATTGAGGTTTTATTTTAAAATTTTTCAAAATTGTAATTTCTTATGTTTAATTTGTGCGCTCCATCAAGCTCTCACTATTCCAGTCACACATCAATAATAAACAACACATTTAATTTATACAGGCAAAAAGTGCACATACCAATACTTCATCAACCTCACCAGAAGGAGCCGTTACATTAGTAATTCTTATCTCAATTGCTAATAGATACCGCTTCATGCTCGCCATCGCCATTGCCGCATCATTGCCTATAGAATAATTTTGTGGAGATTGTTTTACTATTTCCCTTCATACAAGCAAAATATGAGAACCACAACAAAGCTCTTCCACTCTACAAATTATGAAGTACACAATATATGTCCCTAAGAACGCAATCTAAAAGCACATACAAAATTTTAAAATAACAAAGAGGAAAATGGACTCATTGTTTTGTTTTTATTCATATTTTTTACTGTTTCGTTAAAAAAGTAGGGTATTATTTAGTAAATAACTTTATGCTCTTAGTCTAGAACTAGGAAAAAGTAACCACACCCAACAATAAATTATATAAAATCAAAACTTTAATTTTTGTAGGTTTGTTACAATTATTTGCTTTATCGTAATTTCAGTGGCTCGTCCTTAAAAACTTTGGAAACTATTTTGCTGAATCCATATATCAGCTCTTTTCTGTAACAAGGGGTCATCTTCAAATTCTTGTTGCACACCTTGCATACCATTGCGTATAAAAGTTGATTCGCCCTTATTAAGAATGCCCACATCTTCCATTTCATGTCCGTTTACTGCTGTATTCATCCGAAAGTTAGAGATATTTAAGTGATTCAATAGGTTTTCTATCCCTTCATTGCTCAATTCACAGCCCAAAAAGTCTGCTACTTTTACAACCGTCTTATTAAGATCGCTCAACATATTTTCATAATTCAAAAACAAAACATTTGATCGATTTTGTACTGCTAAAGCCTCTTTTAAATGACTGAAGTATGGCATCCAAGGATCTAAAATAGCAAATACATTGAAAAATCGATAGTGAGACCCAATTTATCATACTTAGTCCTTTCTCGAAATACGCCCAATAACGTTTGAAATCGCCAACATATCCTTGCGTGCGATATAAGCGATTAAGATGATAATATGATACAGCGACGTCTTTTGGATTTCTGGCAACGTAAATAACCTTACAAACAGAATTAATTGATAAATTGCGTCTATGTTTAAAATACTTAATTTAATCTTACCTTACAGTTTTTTTCCATTACACTAGGAGGCAGCAAAGAAAATGGAAAATGAGTTTTTATAAAACGTTTTGAAGTTATCTCGCCAAGGGTTTCATAGCCAGGTTGTAATATTTTCTGTATAAATTCCAGTTTTTCTTTGTCGTTTTTGTTTTCTTCAATAAGTATATCATTCATAGAAGGATGTATAAATAAAGAAAATCTGAAATTAATGAAATACTATGTAAATATATGCATTTTGTAAGCATATTATCCACTCACTCAAAGAAAGGAAATCTTTCCGTCAATACTTTATTTCTTGCCGTTTCAAAATCTAAGTTGTTAGCGACTAACCACACCAATTCTTGTGTCCAAGTTGTACCTGATCTAGGAAAAGTGACGACCCAAACGTCATCGTCTCTAGCTTCAAAGTTGTAATACGCTTCAGCTTCATTTATGTATTTTTGTGGAAAAAAATATTTTTCTGGACCAACCTGAACAAAGCCCGTAAGTTCACCTATTAGGAGCGAAATATTTATAGATACATTTCTTCCATATCATTCTATAGGCACACTTATTACCACGAAAATATTCTAATAATTCGGTGTTAATGGCAGGTTCAATTGGATGAATTAAAAAAGGAAATCTTCGTAATTTTTGACTTTTTGACATTGTTTCAATTTTCGCAGTTTCTCTAAGAGATTGAAACATTCTGCTACTGTTTACCACTTACTTATGATCAAATCAAAATGCCAACTAAATGCCATAACCAGCAGCAACCTTTAAAAAGCTAACATTGCATGGTGAAAGTTATGCTGACAGATGCTATTTCACAAAAGATTACACTGCACTACTGAATGCAAGATACTTACAGCATATACATTATTATACGTTAATAAAAACTTGATATGCCATCGTACAAGAAAGTGTGCATAAAAATATTTATTTAAATTATATCAAAATAAATACATATATGTAAACAAAAATTTAGTGTAAGTAATCCATTAGGAACGGAGTATCATCTGGCCCGTAAGGGCTAAGTGGAACATCATATGGCAATGGAAATGGCGGGACACCATCTTTTACTTTTCCAAGCGGAAAGCTGTCTTCTCCAGTCTAAAAATAAATATAAGATTTATCTTCTGTGTAACACACCACATTGTTGAATCTTACTACATAACGAGGCAGAAAAAGTATTCCGGCTTCGAAATTTGCAATACGCAAGCAAGGCTGAATGTTTGAGTTTTTGTTAAACGATCCCCATGCGGCTTTTGACAAATTAGCTGATGTCAACACAAACCAGTAAACACGACTTTTATCTAGGTCAAAACGAGTGTAGCTTTTGATGTGAGGCATAGCTTGTGACCTAGAGCGGACTCTGGATTTCCACTGGTGCAAGTAACTTTTAAGCCATGGCTGCTTGTCATTAGTATTTTTGCCATAAGGTAAGCAGCCTCCACCTAGCATCCCGTCGTGACTCCTACTGACATTTCCAAAGCTGGGATAGATCATTTTAAACGCAGGTATTTTACGTAATCTCAATGGCTCAGAGTCTTTGCGAAGGCTATTCAGAAAATCATGTTGGATCCAAGATTCAATATTTGGTCCTAAGCTTCCTATGCTTGAGCTCTGGCAAACAATTGGAATTTTTTCATCAATAGAAGTAGAATGCTTGCTAAGTACACTTCCTAAGCGCGCATGTCCCCATGAATGTCCTCTAGGACCTTCAGAGAACCCACCGGGTACTGAACCAATGAAGAACACGCTACAAAATACAATAAACATCATATAATGAACATATATTTAATCATCATATATACTTAATGCTGCTGAAATCCGATCTGCGTATTCGTGCGATCCATGGCTGCAGTTGTACAATTTTGTACTCTACTAAATAAAGCAATAGGTCCTGCCGAAACCCAGTCTGACTCTCTCCGGCCGTAGTATCTGCCTTTTCAGGAAGTGAGGGCAGCTTAGGACTAATCCAAATACCTTGTGTACGATTATGCCAATCATCCTCATATAAATTGGCCGTAGATATTACTACACGCATTGAACCATCTTTGTAACCAAAAAGCATCATTTTTGTGTGAGACGTTGCAAACGGAGTTGGCATTTTCACTCTAACTGCTGTTACTTTTGGTTGGTGTTGAGAAATTGTCTTCAGCTCTAGCGTCTCGTCCCCATATAGTACAAGCAATGGAGTACCCCTAAGACATTCGAAGACTTATTTTACTGTAAGGTTCTGACATGTTTTTAACTATCATTTCGGACTTTAAATTTAACGCAAGGGCGATACATTTAAAGTACATAATTTATGTAATGGATTCATTAACTTTTTTTTCGTTTGTTCTTAATAATGTCTACATTTGGAATGCAAATAAAAGAAATATACCCATATTTCAATTTCATAGTAGTTTCATACTATATTATGTTCTTCACCGACTTTTTTTGATTTTTTATTGCATTATGGTTTAAAAAGGCGGCGGATTTTGGCCACAATTTAGAGCTTACGTTCTATAGTATGTTCAACATACTATAAAAATAATTAATTACCGCTCAACAAAGGTTGGATACTAACGTGAAAAAACGTGTGTTCCTTGAATAAATTAGTTCACTAAAATCGTTTTCTAAAAATTTTTCAAAATTTTTTGCTTTTTAATTAAGGCTATTTTTAATATTTTTAGTTCGGTTTATATGAAAGCATTTTAACTCGATTTCAGAATTTATTTTGCTTATAACTCAGCTTTAAAAACATTTTGAGTTTATGTAAAAGTAGAAAAATTTTAAGGACTACTATCCCATTTCTAAATAATTGTTCCTAAGAACACCGATTTGGGAAAACCGTTCCCCTATCAATGCTAGCATTCCCGCAATAGTTTTTTCATAAAAGGCATATCGATCTGGAAACACACACTAGTTTGAAAATACGAAGGACAGTTGTGTTCTGAAATTAAATTGAATTCATAGTTCAATGGCCTTCATTTATTATACAAAAGTACCCTTTCATGCCTAATGTTGCATACAGGAAACTTTGCACTTATAGGCTTCCAAGTCCCGATATTTTATTTTTTTTGAATTATGTTGCCTTATTTGTTGTGAAAGCTTACAGATATTTGTTCTCTTGTAAGCTGTGCACGTGTTCATTCAGTAGCCGTTCTCCGTAGAGTGAAAAAAGTGTGAAGATCGTTTCGCGAATAAAGTGTTTATGTAAAATGTTTTTAAAAACATTTAAATAATTCTTTAATTAATTAAGTAAACAATATAAATAAATAAAGGTTAGAGAGTAATTTAAAAAAAAAATATCATAAGAAGAGTGTTTAGTTTGCTTGTAATAATTTTGTAAAAGTGCTGTTGCCTGTAGGCAACATTGGTCAACTGTGCTACTTCCTTCAGTTGTCACTTCGATGGCACCTACGTCTTCGAAAAAACAACCCTTGGGCACCAATTTCAGTTTCAGGAGAAAGAAGTCACACGGTGCTAAATCTGGCGAATACGACGGGTGATCAAGCACGCAGACATGATTGTTCGCTAGAAATTGGCGTAACAAATTGGAATTAAGAGTTGGTGTGTTGTCGTGCAAAAAGCACCAACCTTCGGGATATTTGTATTCTAGCCACACACGTCGAACTCAAAAAGGTCTTTCGATTTTTGTTAAAGTACTCAGAACATGGAATTTCACAGTTATTTTCTGAAATTTAAACTTTAACCTCAAATATTTACAAAAAAAAAATTTTCAATATCTTTCAAGTAATTTTTATTGCTATCTGATCTTCTTAGCTTTGTGTAAAACTAAAGAAAGCTATGTATCTTTTACCGTTTTGAAATTGCTTAGTCAGAAGAAAAAATAGAACTTGATGATATTTAATATTTTTGTTTTTATTAGGCCAACTTCCTTTGTGAAAAACAATCATATAATTTGGGTTTTGTCAATTATGATGAAAACAAGAGTAACAGAAAAGAGCTTTTTGTCCTCGAAGAAGTTTGTAATTGGGACAGTAGGTTTTACAAACGAAGCTCAATGTTATCGGTTATTATTTATATTTGCGGAAATGAGATAAGAAACTTCCTAGAATACACAAAACGAAAAGTACTTTCGTCTGGACATCTTCGTTCCTGTCAACGACAACGAAGCTCAAAATATACATCTTAGTCGAACGTGAAGTCAGTTCTTTTATACTGCTGTGAAACTTGGCGTAGCAATAACGCTCTGCTACAGAATTTTCAATTACCACTAATTAGTGACCTAGGATAATCTCTACATAATGTCAAATTGCTGATGCTGTAAAGATCCAATTTCCATTCAAAACCAAACGGCGTAGATGGATATGGAGTGGAACCCTCGAGTAGTAGAAAACGCATCCACCCTAAATCATTGGAACAATCGCTAGAACAGGAATTGCGAGAATATTTGGAGGAGAAACAGAACTTTAGTGGAACTACCGGCAACTAATAAGGAGAGAAACAAAAACAGAAAGACAGGATGTCATATTAAAATGGCTAAAAAAATCATATTACAGTTTAAACTAGATTTTTAATATACAGAAGAAGGGAGATACCATAAAAAATTAGGAAGCTTAACGAAGAACACGAATTATTTTATTTTTTGAGCTGCTTCAATCGTCAATTGGATGTGGAAGTGGAAGCATAGCCAGAGTTATTTCACAATACAGAATAAAACTGCCAGACAACAAATAATTAAGGACAAAAACCGTATCTGCTACAGGTAGTAAGTGAGCACTAGACCTGTTCAACAAAACCTCATGTTTTAGAATTCTTCGAGAACGCTTAAGATTCGAAAAGCAGCAAATTTCAAATATTAAGCGCTCCCGAAGAGTTCCGACAAAATATGCCGACAGTTAATAAATTTAATACACTCAAAACAAAAAGAAAAAACCAAAATAAACGTTCAAGATCAAATAGTCAACAATTAGTACGTTTTCGTCTGACTTAAGCAATTAAAACGATACAAGATAAATGGTTTACTTTAGGATTGCACAAAGTAAAATTCTTAACACTCCAGTTCGACCTTGCGGCGAATATCGGAATATCTTAGGAAAAACTTTTTCAATATTTTTTGTTTTTTCAAATCCTATTTTAATGCAAAGAGCTTTCAGACAGGTCACGCGCTTCTGGACAGGTCTAGTATGCATCTACATATATTTTTTTTTTGACAATAACATACTTACATTATTCCAGCAAAATAATAATGACCCAAAAGCCAACCAATATCTACCATGAAGTTAATTTGCACGGAGGATTCAATTTCTCCAAGACTTGTGTCCAATATTTCTATGAAAATAAAATTAAACAAACGTAAATATTAGGGTTTAAGGGTTGATTTTTAACTTTGCAATAATATTAATTAGTCCGGAAGAAATAGACGTATTACTCTAAAACATCAAGAAATGTGAAAGTGAGATAGACATAATTTTCTGTCTAGTTTTCTTAGACTAATATGTATCAGCTTTAAACGACTTTAAGAAACCACATATCGCTTTATCCAAAGAAGAAGGTACCTTATCCGCGTTTGCTTTTAAAAATTGATTTTACGTTTACGTTCAACATGGTGCCCTATTTTCTTGTTCGCGCTCAAGTAAACCCAGGCAAAGTACTTTTTTCAACGTAAACGGAAAAATGTACCTTATTCTTTAGATTTTAGAATTTCTTTTCTATTTTCAAACTATTATTGATATGAATTTCAGTGAAACAGAAAAAAGATTTTAGGCATTGCGTAGCCAACACCAAAAGTAATTAGATTAAAAAATAAATACTACATGAAGCAGTTTAAAAAACAAGAGACATTGTAGCGGGTGTGGCACATTTGAATGGAATCATTTCGTTTCATTGTTCCGTAATTCATATTTAAAGCAATGTTCGCTTTGATTTTTTGGTGTAACAACTTGCTCATGATAACGCCAGTGACGATATATTTAGGAGGGTTTGCAATCTCAATAAAAATATTAATTTCTCTGAAATATCAGACCGCATTCCAAATTCCATTCAAGAAATGAATGTGATTTGACGGAAGAGAGGGGAGTCTGATGTACTCGGAAAATGAGTTTTGCGATTGCAAAGCTTCGTAAGTTTATTATATCGGCACAATTTGCGATATTTACTTGAAATAAGGACCATAATTTTATATGTGATCAGCTTACCTTGGAGTGTCACAGTCAAAGGCTCTTGGTGTGTTGGCTTACAATCCGTAATTGCTGTTAAAAACATATAATATGGAGCTGCATTCTTTAATTTTGTTGCCATTTGTCCTTTTGGAAGTACCACCGGTATGTAGTCTGCAATATTTTTTGTGATTTTCGGTTTTTTACTAAGTTTTGAAGTATCTTCAGGAGCAATGTTTTGATTATGACTCATTGCTGACGTAGTGGGCTTTGGAGAATTACAGCGTTTTTCAGTGACATTTGGGACATTTTTTTCTCCGAAGCCTTTAGGTATTTTACCTTCGGAATGCTATAAAATAAAGATTATCAAATGTTACACAAGAAAACGTCACCAAAAAATGCCTTAAAAGAAAATCAGCCGTATTAATGGAAAGTGGCGAAACTCTCGTTGAGCGACTGATTGACTCGAGCACTGATTACGAAGCCAAGCACTGCCTAACTAAGATTATTAAAATGATTTAGTTCACGGCTAATAAAATATAAATTGGAAAAGTGGGGCAACACCACACCAAATGACATCCCAGTTGGTATTTCAGGTAGTTTCAAACGTTTGATTGAAGTTCTATAGTTTTTTTTTTCATTTTGAGAAAAATTAATAATCTATAATATATCTATACAGTAGACGTCCAATATGACGTAGTAATTCATGCACGGGTCAGTCGTAATATCGTAAAAATCGTTATATCGAAGAGTTTTGTATTGAAAAAACTGGCATTTATTTACTCATATACACTCATACATATTTAGTTATAAAAATTAAGTTAGATTTTGGAATGCTATATATACTTGCGATCGGCTTTACTGGTAAAAAAAAGTTATTCCAGTTCAACAGTTATTGTTGAATTAAACAGCGTTCGTTGTTTGGAATAGTTAACACTTTTTGTGTTCGTAATTTAGAGACATCAATGGAAATATTCCAATTTGAAAAACTGTTCGTTAAAATGGAAATTCGTTATATCGTTATACGCTATATTGGACGTCTACTATATATGTTATAAGTATAAGACAAAGTCGTGTTAGTTACAACATTTATAACTCAAGAACGGCTCGACCGATTGTAATTATCTCGAATTTTTTGAGGTTTTCTCCAACTTGATAGGACATAGGCTATAAAACTTTTATTTAGGGTGGCCCTCACAGGAAATTTTTTTTAAAATATCATTTTCACAAAGACCACTACTTCGATGCACATGAAATTTACGCCACGTGTCTTTTAGATTAATAGAATAGCTTAGGCTATAAAACTTTTGCTTAGTATACATTTTAGGGTGGCTCTCATACAAAAATATTTTTAAAATAGTACCTTTTATACATATATACCAAGTCCCATTCATCTGCGTCCAGTAGTTTATGAGATATGATGAATTTGATTTTGGAGGGCGTGTGATCACCTATTTTTCTGAATCAAACTTTGCAAAAACCTTCCATAAACCATAAGAAGCATTTAAAAAACAATATTGAAACCTTCATGAAAATTCTATTTAAAAAGTGCTTTTGTATGAGGAATACCCTAAGTATTCACCCTAAATAAAATTTTTACGATCTAAGGTGTGCCTCTTAAAATAATAGCTACGTGGTGTAAATTTGGTGTGAATCGCTTAACCGGTTTTCGTGAAAATTGTATTTTTAAAATATAGTTTTCTAAGGGCCACCCTAAATATACCTTTCTATAACATCAGCTATGCCTCTTAATATAAAAGCCACGTGCTGCAAGTACCATGTGAATCGATTGACCGATTTCGTGAAAATTATAGTTTAAAGATATATTTGTACGAGGGTCACCCTAAATAAAAGTTTTATAGCCTACCCTTATATGCACCCTTAACAAAAGTTGTATAGCCTATGCTATACCAGTTAACATAAAATACCGAATGGGTGGCTTTTGAAAAAATAACTTTCTCACTGCTATACCATTGCTTCCGTATTCAATTTTTACAGGAAAAATAATCATTTTCGGATTTATAGTTTTTCTAAATACTTCTGTAATTTCGTTAATAAAAAAAAATGTATATTGAATTCTAGTACAGTCAGTAACTGAAATACTTTGTAATTTTTTACCCAAAGAAGAATTTTTTATCAAAGAAGCTCTTTACTTACTTTTTGATCGAACAAAATGGCACTTACACTAGAGCACTGTACTACAAGTGACTGCTAAAATCTAGTGCTGAATGCGTTATTTGATTTCTTGTTTCCAATTGGTAACTTGTTAAAGTAAAATATTTTGCTTTACATTGTGACTGTAGCACCAATGATTGCTAAAATCTAGTGGTGTCTGGTCGCCACTGGAGATGAGCAGTCAAGTCAGCAAAACAGCTAGCAGCGACCATTTCTAGCCAATAGCGACTGCTGGTGTCTTCTATTTGCTAAAAAAAAACATGGACGCCATATTTTCTTGTCCCATGCAATAAGCTGCCAAAGCAGTGCACGAATCCATTCATTTTCACTTTCAAGGTTGAATGTCGGCTTGGCTTGCTTGTTTATATACAAGCCAAGTCATTTGCATTAATTTTATCCGTTTCATTTTACCTTTCTTTTAGTGTCCAATGAGTTACTTCTTTGAAAGCTGGCTTGAATTTTGAGAGTGAGTAGTTTAAGGATTGGCTTGTAGCTAATACGAGGTGATGAAAATAGAGTTGCAAAATACAATACAAGTAAACACGAGCCAATTAATGGAGAAAGGCCGAAAATAAATTTTAGAAGTCTGCAGTCGCCGATCCCTCTAATGCAATGCTTAAGCTCCATTTAAAAAAAAAAACTTATTGCACCAAGCGACAAAATAAATTGGAATTTTACTTTTGTAAAATGGGGAACAGCTGAAAATAGATTTTGAACGTAACTAGGGGCACCCTAGACCCAGATTGGGACTGTTTTGGGTATACTTAAACTGGTAGGAAAAGGTTGAAAAAGAGTCTTAGCATGACTTGATGTTAAATCTCGGTTTGGGCCTATTTGTTTACAAAAAAAATTTTTAAATTAATTTTTGATATGACTTGGTGCAGCCCCGGATTTAGGACGTTACCACTTTAAGCCAAAAAAAAATCTGGATTTTCCAAAAAAAATCGATGTGGATGGGTTGAAAAATGATTTTTAACATAGTTTTGGGGTGCACTAGACCCAGAACGGAATCGATGAGTTATTTTATGGTGGTTTTTTAACAGAATATCGGTGGAGTTTTCACTTTGAAAACGTGCATTTGCACTAGTTGTTCATTGTAATAAAAATAAGTGTAGACTTTCATAAGAGAAATAAAAGTATACATATTTAAAGATTCAATTTTATTTGCACATTTTTCAAGCATATTTAAGGGTTTTTTCGCACTTTTTTAAGCGCTTAAAACAGGTTTTTTAGAGCGTACTTTTGGTCGCCCTAGTTATGACTTCAATTAATTACTTATTTTGCTTTGGGTACTTGCTACTTTTTTTAGTTAAGTACTATCAAAAGTTAATTGGGCTATATTTATAATTGAAATGTTGTCACTTTGGGTGAAACAAAGCTAGGTTTAAGGAGTCATTTTTCAAAAATATGGCAGCAATTGCCATATCTAATATTGGCTTTTGGCATTGTTCAAAGTGCCGGTGACTTCGAAGTCACTGCCACCAAGTAACCGGCGGCAAAGCAGTCAATGTTAAGCTCGTCTTCAATGGATTATTAAGCTATATCAGACACGTTAACTTAAGAGAATTTTCAATTAAAACAGCGATGTAAAGTACCCGACTGGGTACTTTTTGAATTTGATTTGACGAAGGGAAAGGGGTCTTATCTTTCTGCCGGACTGCACTGTCACAAATGCAAAGTTTATTTAATAAATCGATGCTGGCTTTATTTAAAATACAAAAACTAATAAAAAAAGTTGGTTTTTCATACCTTACTACCCAAAGTATATCCTCCAGAAGCATCCTGTTGAGTATTAACTTGCACTTCATCGATACTTTCTTCAGGCTTATCGTATTTTTTTGGATATAACATCTCCAGAAGCTTAAGCTGTTGTCCAATAACTTCTGCAGACATTAAATACTCATCAGGAATAACGTAATCTTTAGTATCGGGATTCAAGCCATTTTCATAAATCTGATCCACTAAAAACAGGTTTGTTTAAATAGGTAATCAAATTGTAATCATTCTGTCAAGAAAATTATGGGAACTGTTCAATAAAACACAAAATATTAGTCATAAATTTGTTTTCTCCGAGGAGTGCAAGCAGTGATTCAAATGTATGTGGTCATTAAGGAGACGCTTCACATGCTTTTTTTCAAAGCTATAAGATGTAGTATAAAAGTAAAATTTAGCACAGATTAGATGTATTGAAGCTTATCCAATCACTTTGAAAGCTACCTTCAACAACCTGGTTGAAAACAAAAAAAATGTTTTGTCGTCTTTGAAAAATGGACACACGTTTACCTTAGCTCCCATTCGCCAATTTATATTTATTTTTTTTTAGCGGTAATGAATGTGTAAAAAATGTCTGATCCGGAGAGCTTTTCCAAAAACCGGTATAAGTTGGAAGCCGTCAGAAACTAAAATACAGTATTGTAATATGAAAGCTTTGAATCTATCGAATATATTTCGATACGTGCATACTTAAGCTATGAGTGTTTTTCTAAAAAACCAATAGCTTTTTCAAAAAAATGTGTACCAAACTTATAATTTTATCACCGAAATATTTAATATCATATCGAATTCTGTGGTTTTGATAAAAATTTAAGAAATAGCTGCGCCACTGCCCACAAAATTTTTGAATCGTTATGATAAAGGCCAGCGCATACATACAACTAAATAGTTCGTCGACTAAGTGCCACTGGTAACTATCAATACAAACAGTTTTTAATATGAATAAGCTAGATGTTACAAAATTAAAGTCAAATTTACGTAAGCCGATAAGTATGTAGCAATATTTAGATTTTTGTAATCGCATATAGCGTCATTTAACGGATTCGTGGTGGAATAGCAAACACCACTAAGTGTGTACACTTCCCATTTCATCCAATCCCTTTTATTAGTTATACGCACATTTTCTGACACCGAAAACCATTTTATATAATAGAATTGTATGTAGATATCCGTCGATTATAGAAGACTTAAGATCACTTTTTTTTATTCGAAGTAGCTCCACTTCCACAACTATGCAGTTCTTTATAAACGTAAATTTTCCAATGTATCCTGTGGAAAAGGATTTCTTCTGACAATGCTCCGGAAAGGAAGTATTGACAATAATACTATGTGTGAGACTAACCATTGCAAAAATTAGCAAAGTTTGATTATAATTTTTGTTTAAGTTCGGGTGACTATTCCGAATTAGAAAAGTTTTCTACTATATCAAAAATGTTCAGTGTTGTAAGAGATAAATTTACACTGCAATAATAGATCCTTATCTTTAGACAATCTATTATTTCTAAACTTGAGGTTTCTGCTTTTGAAATAGGATTGGAAATTGAAACCATCAATACCAATATCTGTAGAGCAATTGTCAAAGTTACGCGTAATATCAATTGCTAATCTCTCTAACATGGGGCTCCACTATAGTTTTCCTATTTCAGTAACAGATTGTCGTTTTCTGAAACTAACGTTAAGTCTATGCCTTTCACTGTTGGCTTCTGAGTACCACAAGGTAGAGACTTTGACCCTTTATTTTTCTTTTATGCATATTAATGAATGTGTTTCAAAATCTCATTCATTGTATGCGGATAATTTAAAGATGTAAAAGTAATTTAATAATAATAGAAAGTAATTCAAAATGATTAAAAACGTTGATGTCGATTGGTTCAAACGTAATCACTTGTCGTTGAATAAAAACAAGTGCTCGCACATATCATTTTCCAAATCGTAACGTCTTAAGAAAATATGTGATCTGGGTGCCATTCATGAATCGGGTTTTTCTTTCGTTGATCGATTTAATTACATTATCCTTAAAGCATATTCTTTATCAGCATTTTTATAAAGGATTACTTTATTTTGCTGACTTTATTATGCTAGCATTTATTTGGAATGCTTATAAAACAGTTCGTTCGATAAGACTGTAATGCATTTAGATAGCCTTTACAAAGATTATTCTCAGGTTTCTACATTTTTTAAATCATTTACCTTCACATGCTCGCTTTCTATTATTATATAGACAGCGTTTATACTAGGAAACTCTTGAAAGAAAGTTTTCCTGTTTGTAGGCAAGAAAGGAAAAACGAAAGGGTGGTGTACAGAATTTGTCGTACACGCGAAATCCCTTCCGTTCTATTATTTAGCTGATAGCATTATTGACAGATTGTAAATAAAAACAAAAATCATAGTAAAAAAAAAAAAAAAATTATTGTTATTTACATGAAAATTTAGTTTTGAGCAGGCCTCTTACAATCGGAGCAGTGCTAGCAGGCCTTCTCCGGGGAAGTCCTTGCTCAATTGCCTGCTGGGGGGTTATTTTCATTCAATTTAATATGAGCCAATAGCAATTTAAAACCCTTTTTTATATCATAGCAATAAAACTATGTTTTAAATTATAGTTCTTATACAGCTCCATTATATGATAACTATACTTTAGATTTTTACGTTAAGCAATATATCCCCATATCTGCTTTTTATTATGTTATTTAATTTTAATTTAGTCTTAAAAAGCACAAAAGAATTTGGTTTAATAAAAAAAAGCAATGGGAACAGAGTAAACGTTAGTTAATACGTTTTTTAGTTTTTCTTTTTTGGAAACAAATCAGTTGTCTCCAAGCCATCTTCCTGAAGCTTCAATTAACACTTTCCATCGGGAGCCTATTTAATGAACAATCCCTCATATTTATCTAATAGATTTTTATTAAAAAATATATTTCCAATATTACGGTGCGGATGGGAGTATTCGCCAAAGTGAATCGGGTTCTTTCTGTAGCAATTCGTTCCGTACTGGCACAATTTTAGCTCTATAATTAAATTCAATAAATATTATTATTATATTTTACTAATTTTAATTAAAACTACAAATAATAAATAGCATTAGATGTCACGGCTATCGACTTTAATAATTATTTCTTCAAAAACAAGAGTTCTTACTATTTGATGACATTTTACCACCAAAAGCCTGGTTAATACTTTTGTTTTTGAAATATACAATATTTCTTCAGCAACCGCTTTTTATTAATCGAAAATCTTAAATAATTATTTTAAAAAAATGTTTACAGGGAACACAAAATTTACTGCCTTGGCTTCCATATGGAAATATTTATAATTTTAAGCGCAACATATTAATGTCAATTTCATATTAGCGGGGTTCAGACCATCATATTTTGCATCAGATTGTCTGTCAAACACCTTGATAGCTGATAGCGGAAAAATCATTATATTCGAACAGTGTCGGACTTAAAATGGAATTACAGACCACTCGTCTTCGCTATGTAGGGACACACGCTTCTGGCAAAAAAAGTTGATACGTTTTAGTTGCTTACATTTTTTGAAGGAATTTGTCTTCGCAGTCGAATATATATAAGAGGATTCGCAGTGTAGTGATGTAGTTTACATTTCAAGGTTAAATTTGTTTTGCTATATTCGGGACCTAACTTATGACTAACAACCATCGTGGTGAAATATATTTATTCCCAAATATAGCAAAAAAAAATTTTTTTCCAGTTTTAGGCTAAGATATGCATCTCCTAAGCCTGACATGATGGATAACAACTTTGTTCAGCAAAATGGATCAGAACAACGTCCTCAACTTTAGCAACAGAATTGCTACCACATATAGCAAGAAAGCGTGGTTTTTACACTTATTGGATAATTTTACCGAAGACTTGGTTCGTGTTAGACAAAATAAACTATATTTTTTTAATAGCGTTATATAGTAAACACTTTAATTTCAAGCTGGTACTCAAATTTTTTTTAACGTGTCAACCAAGCCTTATCAGGGCCGTACACACCATTATTCATTCTATCCAACATGGCTCGACAAACACGAATAACTGTAAATACTGTACCATTTAAAATATTTGTATTTTCATATTCGAATTCAGCAAGAAAATCTGCATAAGAAAAGTAACCTCTTTCTTATCCATGGAACATAAAAAAAAAAATCATTTTGTCAACTAGTGCTATTATTCACGGACGCCGTCGATGTTCACTCTATGAAATGTAATTTGAAATGAAAAGTTTGCACTAGGCTTGACAGCCAGCGTTCACACAAGATGTACGGATGGACAAGCCAGCAGAAAAATTAAAAAAATTTTAAATCCATCCATCCATCCATCCAACATGAGTGACAAGCGGCTGGCCAAACTGTTCACATGTGATGGTTGTCAAGCATGTTGGACAGCATGAAGGATGGTGTGTACGGCCCTATCGAGTCAATCTAATTGCAACCGTGAAAGTGGCTCTATCACTGTCAAAAATAAGCAAAACAAGTTGATTTTGACAGAAAAGATAGAGTTAAAATCGAAAAGTAGAAGCGCGGGTCCTTTCCCGCGACTATATTTGCCTTTCTGAATGTCTGGCATATTGTAAGAGAGAGAGAAGCACCAATTAGCTTCGCTGATGCCATGGTAGTTGTGTCATGTACTCCAATGCATATCGCAATATTGCGAGTGTAGTATCTAGAGCTGAAGGAAAATTGAACATTGATGCAAGAATCGATAGCATCATCGCCTCCATATGCTCATCATTGAATAATACAGGTTCTGTAAAGCTGTCAAACTCATATCTGAAAGTATTGAACTTCAGGAAGCCTGAGTGTCAAAGTTGGAAGCTTAATATATCATTGGAAAAACTCTCATATTAAAATAGCATGAACTTGTTAAGAATTGCCATATCTTAAATTAATTTTTAATTAATTACTTGAGGCCGGCCATGTCAAAGCCGTGGGCCTTGCAGAAATTGAAAAATTTCGGAAAACGTCGTTCACTGGAGAAAGCAAACATTTCATGAAACAAACTTTTGTTTTACACCAAAATTAGTTTTCTATTAATAATGACAAAAAAAACATAGGTCGTCAACTTTTTTCCAAAGAAGCAGGTAACTTTTTCATGAAGAACTATTTTATTTTGGGAAGACCGTTAATTCCTTATTTTCTACTTTGTGACCCTGTGGTTGAGCATATTCTGCATGCTCATTTATCAGCTAAAAATTATAACAATATTTTTCTAACTTGTTTAACAGAAATTTTAAATTTTGAAACATATATATTCATTAATGTATCTATGTAAAGATCGATTTTCCTCGATGGCGTCTAGCGGGTCAGTAATTTTTTTTTTCGAAAAATTCTTATCAGACTGAACTGTTTTTATAGCGTCGAATCATTATTACCGAAGTTGTTTATATTTTAAAACTATTTGAATGTTGCATTAAAAAAGAAAAACGAAAGCAGAGCCAAAGCTAATGTCTGTTGTATCATCACTCTTTTTGTTTTTATGTGACTTTATTGTATTATTTTGGCACAGCTTCTACTGTAAGCATAGGGCCTCGCGTGACCTACAAACAGGTCTGTAAATTCTAGCAAGGTTGTCATACATATTTGCATATTTTAGGTTTGTATCTACATATAATTGCAATGTGCGACATTTGCTCTACAACAGCGTACAAGTCTAGGAATTACAAAAAAGGTTCAATCAAACGACCCAGAAATTGACCTGCTTTACGCATATGTAACAAATTGACCTAGTTCACTCATATGTATGAAAGCTTGGTGTAACCAAACCGAATAAAACAAGGCTACTGTGCAAGCGATGGGAGCTATTTTTTAAATGTTCAGGTTATAGTTATCTGTGTTGAAAAATATACAAATTAGGCATTTTGAATAGTAAAAGTATTATTTCCTATAAGTTTTCGCTAAAATAAGTGTTACCATGGCACCAGAAAAAGATTTTATAGCTTATTTGACGTATGAAGTATAAGGACTTTTTCCCCTTTTTGATATCTTTCAAAAAACTCGGTAAAGTATCTTTCTGAGCTGTCCAAAAGACACATTGAAAATACCTAATAAAAGAGATTTCCGGTCTTAGAGATTTCTTTGACTTTATTTATATTATTTAACATGCAAATTGTAGAATTTTAATAGATCTAATTTTATATAACTATCGGATTTAAATTTTACTTACTTTACAAAGTAATTCAAAATAATTCGTAATAGTTTTGTCAACAAGAAAAATATTTTATTTTAATATGATTTTGACTTTTGCTGAACCTCTCTCTCAGTACTGCAATTTCAAATTTTGACAACTTGCTTTTACCTTATAGTACTATGTTATCCTGTTTGTTGGCAATAAGGGAAAAACGAAAGGGTAGTGTACAGAATTTGTCGTACCCGCAAATCCCCTTTCGATCTATTCGTTAGACAGCGTTTACACGAGGAAACTCTTGAAAGAAGTTTTCCTGTTTGTTCGCAAGAAGGGAAAAAACGAAAGGGTGGTGTACAGAATTGCTTTGAATTTTTCTTGCACAAAGAAATTCTAGTTTTCGTGTGTAAACGCAAAACAAATTCACAAAAGAGAATAGACAAGAATTTTTCTGACCGAATTTCCTCGTGTATACGTTGACTATACCAGAGGTTATTACAATAAAATTTTGCACAAATCTTACATTACCTTAGATATGCTATTAAAACAATAGATCAATAATGCATTTTTTGTATTGGTTGTTTGGAAAAATTTTCAATGTGTAAGTCAACGTTTACACTAGCAAATTCGGTCTGAGAAATTCTTGTCTATTCTCTTTTGTGAATTTTTTTTGCGTTTACACTCGAAAACTAGAATTTGTTAGTGCAAAAAAATTTGAAAGCAATTACTGCGTCAACCCGCCACATCAAACGTAAATTCAAAGCATAATATCAGCTAAAGAATAGAACGAAAGGGATTTCGCGTGTACGACAAATTCTGTACACCACCCTTTCGTTTTTCCCTTCTTGCCAACAGGAAAACTTTCTTTCAAGAGTTTCCTCGTGTAAACGCTGTCTAAGTAAAATCTGCAAGTCGATATTGCAATATCGATTTTTAAGAGTCGATTATTATCGATGGCTTATGATTTTTACCCCAGCTCACGTCAATCAGAATTGGTTTTGGTTGCACTCTGTAGAAAATTTTGGTTAGTAAAGTTAATGAACGTAAAATAAAATAATTTCGGTTTTTGGTTACGTAGTTTTAATTAGAATTGGTTTAATTTAGATTTAGTAGTTAGTTGTTTCGCCAATTTTTATTAAACTTTCGATTTTTTTACTTTTGGTTCAATTTGACAATTCACAAAAATATTTTTTTTGTTTTCCAATTTATTTAAAGTAAAGTGAAAATTATAAAAAAAATAGCGTGAATAACAGCGACACCATTTCTAATCAATATTGTGGAAAAAGTTTGGCTGTAAACCCATCATATGTGAAAATGTAAAATTAAAAAAATGTAAACAAACTCGGACGGACAAGTTCAGAATTCCACAATTTGAAAGGAACTTCAATTACGTTGGGTACTTTAATCAGAATTAATTAAAATTTTCTAGGACTAAAATGCTGCAATATTTTCAAACTTACACTACTTTAATTTGATCGAAATTTCGGATTTTATAGATTTTCGCTGCATCTCTAAAAAGGATAATAGAGCTTCCCCGTTCGCAAATTTTTATTAAACGAACTTAATACTTGATTTTAAATTCTATGAATAAATGATTTTACGATATCATTCACATCACATCATCACATTAATAGACTATCTCTCTAAAACAAAATTATTATCTACAAAAATATAATTAAAACAGCTTACCATACTATGTTGGAGGGTTGGTATTGTCGCACGCTAGCGAATGAGCAGAGCAGTGGTAACCAGGATGAGCGAATCGAAGGAAATATTGAGGTAAATGAAGATTCTGCTTCAGAGGAAAGTCAAGACCAGGCTGTGGTAAATGATAATGTAAACAATTCCATTGACTTTAAGTCTCAATATCGATACCTAAAGCGCAAATTTAAGTTCTTGATCTATGTGAGTATTACTCCCAATTTATATTAAAATGTATCAAATCATCCTTTATTTCCAACAGGAAAATGAGTTTTTCCAGGATGCTCTACGAGTTAACCAGCGACGTTTACTAAAAGTGTCTAGAGATCGATCGTTTCTATTAGACAGGTTACTACAGTACGAAAAACCAGAAAATACTTCATCAGAAAGTGAAGGGACCGAATCTTCAGAAGACGAAGCTGCAAAGGAAATAAAAAAGTTGGTATTGAATACTCTTTTACGTCACAGACAATTGCATTAGGAAACAAGAAAATGGTCTAAAATTGGTCAAATTGGAAGAAATGTATAAGGTAGTAGGATACTACTAAAAGTTAAATTTGTGTAATTTCATATCTACTTTTCAATCTAATTTTTTCTAAAAAGTAAATTATTAGTTTTGACGAATTAAACGTTTCTGAACTTATTTCCTTTGCTATGCAGTTTCTACGACGGATTGCTCCAAAATTAATGTTTACATATTTTTATGCTATTTGGGAAATCACATTTTAAAACATGCATCGCAAAAATTAAAAACGAAAAGTTTTAGTATATAAAAAAAAATTCATTTTCACATAGGCGAAAGACAGAACAAGGATTTAACAATGCAACTAATGGATCTACGCGAGGACGTAAGAGGAAAAATGCAAACGCTGCACAAATTGAAATTAAGACAAGTAATACCAGCGCACCGTCCGACAAAATTATGACTTGTAATTTGCCATTGAATGAAGAACATACCCACATGAGTGCCGCAGAAGTAGAACGCCATCTACAATCAAAACAACCAATTATATCACTTATTTCAGAAAGAGCATCGGCAACGGTTCCCAATGAAATGTTTAGCAATGAACCATCTTTAGACAGGTTAGCCCAACTTAATTAAATTGTTTCTTATCTAGCATATCTTTTTTTTCAGTGAATCCAATGACCATATTATTGATGGTTCCTCTCCAACACATGTTGCCGCGGAAGAATGTGTTCAAATGGAATATAGCAACATCTAATTTTATTTTAGTACTCTTATAAGAAAAATAACCTCCAAAATTGAATTTGTATTATTACACTAAATCAACAGTTTTTTTCTGCTGTTGCCATTTAATTTTACGAAAAAGGGACTGAGAGGTACATATGTATATATATATATATACATATTTACGAATCTGCGCACGATTTATCAACATTGAATGCGAAATTTGGGATTTCCGATTTTTTGCCAAATTCATCGGGATAAGAGGTATTATTCAATTTTGAACCACATTTAAATAAGACTGCAAAAATTTGTTAATAGCGAATAAATAAAAATGATTTGCAAAATTTTGCAGCAGAACATGTTCGAGTTTTTTTAATATTCCGGTCTAGCAAAGCACGTTGCATCAACTACGAAATTCAAGCAATTGGCAAACGTTTTATTAAAGAGGCACAAGTCAGTCATTTTCTAGTTTACTTGGTCAACTTTTGTGCATTTGTTTTGCTTTTACACACGAAAACTAGAATATCTTTGTGCAAGAAAAAGCATAATATCAGCTAACGAATACTCGTAGAACGAAAGGGGATTTCCGGGTAAGACAAATTCTGTACACCACCCTTTCGTTTTTCCCTTCTTGCCAACAAACAAGAAAACTTTTTCTCAAGAGTTTCCTCGTGTAAACGTTGACTTGTTAAAACTGTTCATCATACACTTATCTACCAATACAAAAGAGAGAAGTTAATTAATTCATGCAAAAGTGTCATATGGTTTCAAACCATATTCTGTTAGAACCTAATTCTAAATAATCCACTCTATATCTGAAAGAGTTCACGAGCTCCAAAACAGTTTTTTCCGTTTTCTGAAAAATTCAAAATATTGAGTGTATATCGCAATTTACACGAGTTAAAACTACAAGTTTGGTTGTATATTTTCAAAACCTTTGTTTTTTAACTCTGAACTTTAAGCTCAAAAGAGAAGATCAAAATAACTTTATGTTGGTTCCAGGATTTTACTTTTAGGGCTCTGAAAAAAATAACAATAGCAAATTTTTACTTTAACCACAAACTAACAAATTAACTCAAAATTGTATAAACATTAGGGCGGGCCAAATTATGGGAAAGAAATTTGATCGATCTCCGCTACCCTTCGTTCAAATCACTTAGTGATCATAGCTGCAAATGGAATATTAGGGAATACACATATAGAAATATGTATATATGACTTCTATGGGATATATGTACATTAGGGTGTTTTTTTTTAAAGTTGTGTATATGGACTTTACTCTTTTTCCTATATAACAAAGCTTACTGAAGATATATCGTAGCGATGATTGAAACTATAATAAGCAGCTAGTTGCCTATTTTTTGTTCCTTTACAATTGTTGGAGTTATTCTCCAACAATTATTGCATTTTGCGTTTGTAATATTTTTGTTGTTTTTGCACTAATAAGTACTGAACAATGAGCTCAGTAAAATACATATTAAATTTTTACTTTATTCCAAAAGCACAAATAAAGAAATATCGTTTATATTACATTATAAACTAGCATTACCCTGTGGGCTTTGCTTCACCTTAAATTGGAAATTTCTTCCTAATTTATAAAGTGGTCTTTATGAAAATGCTATTTTAAAATTTTTTTTTTTTGTGAGGCCTCCCTAAATAGAAGTTTTGTAGCCTAAGCTCTGCCTCATAATATAACAGATATGTAGTGCAGATTCGGCGTGAATCGATTACCCGTAGAATTGATATTTTAAAAATATTTTTGAATAAGGTCCACTCTAAATATGTACCATAAATTAAAGTTTTATAGCCATATCTATTCCTCTTAATATAAAAGACACGTATTGTAGATTCCAAGTGAATCGATTAACTGCTTTTTGTGAAAATGCTATTTTAAAATGTTTTTGTTTAAGGGCCACCTTATACATAAGTTTAGCTTGAGCAATGCCTTTTAATATAAAAGCTACGTGGTGTGAATTGATTAAACAGTCTTCGTGAAAATGAAGTTGTGTAATTCCATATGAATCGATTTAGTGGATTTTGTGGAAATGCTATTTTAAAAATATTTTTGTATGAGGGGCACCCTAAATAAAATTTTGTTTTTGTCTCATCCATGCCTCTGAAAACACATCGTGTGAATTCCATCCGAATTGATGAAGTGGTTTTTGTGGAAATTCTATTTTAAAAATATTTTTTGTGTGAGGGCCACTAAATAAAAGTTGTGTAGCCTAAGCCATGCCTTCTAAAATAAGACATTTGGTGTGAATCGATTAAATGGTCTTTGTGAAAATTATATTTTAAAAATATTTTTGTATGAGGGTCACAATAAATATGCACTCTAAATAAAAGTTTTATAGCCTATGACACCCGTCTGATCGATAAATTTCATCAAAATCGGCCGGATAGATTTCGCGTCCATAAAAGCTGGCAAAAACTAAATTTTGTATAGTAGATTCCTTAATTCCAATAACATAATGACGGTCGTTAAATTCTTCAAAAGCCCATAACATATTTATGTCTACTAGAAGTATAACTAACTTGACATGAAATGTCCCGTAGGTATGTACATATCGCACACATTCTGCTAAAGTAGCACAACTCAAAATTTTGAATTTTCAAAAACCGCAAAAAACTGTTTTGCAGCTTGTGAATATTTTTCAGAAATAAAGTGTGGATGATTTAGAAGATCCTAACAGAATATGGTTTGAAACCACTCGTGAAGGTTTACTTTTAAAATCCGATACAACTAAAAACAGCATATTTCAGCCTAATTTCCATTGCATTATGAAGAGCGACATAACTGTTTATTAATATCAAAGTACAGCAAAAAATAACTTATCCCTTTTGTGCTGGTAAATGTGTGTATGATGAACAGCTTTAACAAATAAACTCGAAAATGACAAATTTTGAGATGTGCCTCTTTAGTAGAATGTGTGTAATATGTATGTACATTAGAACTGTTAAAAAACGCTTCGGGAACGCTTGAAGTTCGAAAATGTTCTAGGGTCGCTACCAGAGCTCCAAAATTTTTAATTTTCGGAATTTGAGTGAAAATATAAAGAAAATCGCACTTTTTTCTTATTTAAAATTTCTTTTGAAGAGTATGGAAAAAAATTTTGCCGTTACTTTCTAAGCATATACATATCGTCGCTCTCGGGTAGAAAGGCTCTAACTCATATTTTTGAAATTTCACAGGAGGAGAAAAGCTTTAAAAGTTCATACAAAGAAGTTTTGTAAACTCAAATTCCAGCATTTTTCGTTGGCCACTTAGGAGAGGCTGACCTAAACTTCCATCAATGATTTTTTGACACTTGAACATTTCCACCAAAAATTGGCAGATTTTGCGTGCGTTTTTTAGCTTAGACTTTAACCTAACTATCGTTAAAATATAGCGAAGAGTTATCGACCAAAAAGTAAATTTCGAGAAAAGGGCCTTTCTACCCGAGAGCGACGATATGTATGTATAAGACATTCATGATTTCTACTCAAGTTAACCTTTTTTTATTCTTGTTCAACATCTCAAATCTTTTGCTAATTTCACTCTATTCACCTTAGTACACTATTGCATACAAATATTAAATTTTCGATGCCACTACATGCACACCACGCTTCAAACAAATGAGAAATGTAAAATTAAATTATTGGTCCAAAATTTATTAAAATATTTTACAAGCAAGTAATTACAATATTTTGCTACAATAATTATAATCAGTGACTCTAACTAAGTGCATGTATTAATTTAAAAGAGATAAAAAAAATTTGATTTCGATAATTTTTGGACCGAAAACAAAATTTTTTTTCTTATTTTTTTTTGTTTAAGCGAAATTCATACTTCCTTATCATCAGAAAAATGGGGAAAAAATGTTTAATTAAGAAAAATTTACAATTTTATTTATTTTTTTTAATTAAATTCCGAAAAATTAAAATTTTGCGGCTTTGGTAATGGTCATGAGTTTTTTTCTTCATGAGGATATACTTGAATATGCATAATTTTTGAATTTTAAGCGTTCCCGAAGAATTCTAGAACATGAGTTTTTTTGAACAGGTCTTATGCATGTATGTATAGTGAATTTAACTGGATTCAAAATTTGTTTTTTTTTTTTTTCATAAATATATTTAGTTGCAAGGATTGTCTTAAAGAAATTAAGACTTGTACATTCCAACAGCTAAGAGCAAATTCCTGCGTGTAAAATGAAGCGTTAAGAATGGTGTAGATTTTGTTGGAAATGCGCGCAGCAAATATGCTTCACTATCAGTTATATCGAAATTATGTGCGGAATTGGAACTTTGTGTTAAATAATCCTCACACAATTTGGAGAAGTCCCAAAGCGTTAAATAGCAATCCAAGCCACCAATAGCAAGTACATTTCCATCTCTACTAAAGGACATAGTGTGAATGGAGTCGCTATGACGCAGCAACGACATTATTAGCTGACCATGCGAAAGATCCCAAATCAAAACAGAGCAATCAGACGAGCCGGATGTCAAGTAGCGTCCACAAATAGAAAACGCCAAGCAATAAATAGGTCCTTTGTGCCCAGTCATCAGACGCACTAATTGTCCGCTTAGCACGTCCCACAGGCGAACAGTGCGATCACTAGATCCGCTGGCAATGTAATTTGAGTTGGGATGAAATTGAACACAGTCAACATCTGACAGGTGACCGCAAAATATGCGCAGTGGTTGGTTCGAATCCGTGGCCCACAGTCTTGCAGTTTTGTCATATGAACAGGTTGCAAAATAGTAGCCATGCGGAGAAAAACGAACATCCCATACCGGAAATAAGTGTCCTTTGTAAACAACGATGCAGGTCCATGTGTGCAACGACCACAGACGTATAGTAGTGTCCTCGGAGCAAGATAATAGCAAATTCTTTTCAGGTGCAAAAGAACATCGATAGACTGGGCCACTGTGGCCATAGAAAATACGTGCTGATTCGCCAGTACGATCATCCATCATGCGCACCAAGACGTCTTCCGCATCTTTATCAACGTCTTTCAGTTGCTCAGCATTTTTCATTTCGCGCAATTTGGCTAGCGTCAAGGACCAAACTTTTATGCTGGAATCAGTAAAGCCAACTGCCATCATTGATGAGTCCTCGGATATTTCGGCACAAGTAACGACGTTGTGGGAATTAAGTATTGTATAAAAGCAAACAGAAGGAAGTGAGTCCTTGTTTAGAGGTACACGTTTTGAGGATTCCCGCAGAGCTTTTAATTTTTCCCATTTGTCGGTGTCTTTCAGTTCTGGCAGTGGAATTCGGTCAATTGATGGAGCATTTGGATCAGACTTTGATTTCTTTGAAAAAAGTGGGTCTTTCTTAGGTTTTTTTTTTTTTGGCTTATCTGGTGCATCCGGATCGTTGTCTTCTTCCTCTTCAACAGCAGCTGGGGCAGGAGTGGTCAACGACTGAAAGTCCACCTCTTTAAGGAGTCCGTAATAAACGCGAATTTTGTTGTCTTGGCGTTTTGCCTCCCCAATGGAGGAACCTGCAGTTGAATCGCATTGCATTTTACTTCGGGCTGTACCCTCGTATGTGTCGAAGTGCAGATATTTGGCGACAATCTCAGAAACTACTTCTTGTTTTCTATCTTGAATATGTCTCTTGAATAATGAGTGTGAATCGCGTGACATTCGAATAATGAACTTATCATTCTCCATTGCACTTACAAAATCGTTATTTTCCATTTCTGATCGCTTTGTAATTAGTAGTAAATTTTGCAGGTCCTCCCGATAATAAAGGTCCAGGCCAGGTCCATACTTTTGCACTAGCTTTCGAGCTTGCTCGTGAAAACCGCACTGTACTAACTTAAAATAAATCTGCACCAGAATTGGGTAGAGCACGAGGGACAGTTCGTGCTTGTATATGTCGAGGGATTCTTCGACAAAACAGCGTAATTCCCCGTATGCGGCTTCATAAGTTTCTGGTTCATTTCCGTCACTGGACGTACAAGCAGTTAATCCCGTTCCATGTGGTTGTTCACTTGCATCTCCTAAGGCAGAAGTTAACATGGAACTTATTTCTGAGTCGTTAACTTCTTCTAGCTCATCAACTTTTAGATTTGCTTCTTGGCAAAGCAGTTCTTCCGTCTGCTTAAGGTTGTATTTTTTGATCAACTTCAGTAGCGCCAACAAGTCGCGCTTATCTGGATTATTGGAAGTACCAGTTGAGGCATTACCTCCACTTACTGAACCAATAACGTTATTATTCATTTTCAATTTAAATAAGCACTTAAAATTCGTATAATACTTAATATTATCGACTAAAATATTTATTGTTCCAGTTGCGTTTGATGTCTTAGGGATGTGAAAAACTTTATCGATAACCTTAACGCTGAAAAAACAAATCAATAGAATGCGTTCAGTGGGTAAATCCAGTACTACATTTTTCAAGCTGTTCCAAAGATCTGCCAACATATTCCCAGTAGTTACACCTCATACCGACCACTATGTGAATACGTTGGGTGTAATAACACTTTTCGACAAACCTCAGTATCTGAAACCCAGATATACTTCTCCGAAGGTTTCTGACCTGCTGAATTCGAACACGAGGTCCGAAGTTCTGTGGTGGTTTCGGTTTTCGAGATATTCTAACCTGAAAGCGCATTTTCAAGGTATTAAGGTTATATAACATCGCAGAATATGTTTTATCTCTGAAACCATTAATTGGAACTGCTCTTCTTGGGTTCAAAAACATCTGCAATTCAAATTCAGCGCGTCAAAAATCTCGACTAAATTTTGTCGAACTGTGTATTTATTATGTAATCCCCGCACCGATCTTTTTAACGGGTTGTTGAAAGTGAACGAATTGGTTACTAAGTTAAGGATCGGTCTTTTAAACGAAGATTTGTTATATAAGCAGGTAATTTTTGACATTAAATATCTTAGGCTAAGTTCAGACCAGCGTTTTTCAGCACGCGTTCGCTAAAAAATAAATAAATAAATAAATAAAATAAATAAAGCACGATTTAGAATTCTAAAAAATTATATACAATTGGCCACATGATTGACTCGCGTTTTTTCAACGTTGGAACGCATGTTGCTTGTACTAACGTCGGAGATATACTAAAACGCGCCATGGCCATGATTTTTATACGGCAATAGATCAGGTAAAAGAAATCTTTTACTCTTCTGTGTTTGACAAAAAAAAAACACCTTTCCCAATGTGACAGGTTACCTTTGGACCCCTATACAAAAACTCGTAGTATGTAAGTTTGAAAATTTCGGCTTGAACTGCAGATGATAATGACATCTCTCAAGCTAATCAGGTGAAACCACTCATATCGTCAGGAGAAGTTTCGGAAGTGTACAGCATGTAAAAATTTTAAGTTGAAAGTGTAATGGGTTCCCGAGTACCCTGTCACACACAGATGGGTTGAGAAAGTTTGGGGTCTGTGCACTGTTTTGATTCCTCTAGTGGTCATGCACTTTTGCACGGTTTTATAAATATCTGCTTTCACAAACTCTGAAATCCACCTTCTCAAAATCCCCGTTTTAAGACAAGTGATTTACATATGATTACCATGATAGCGCGAAATTCATTCGTATACATGAGACTGCATTAATACATACTAATTTTTTTTTGATTCTGGCAACGTTTATTTTTTGACAAGCAAATATGCATTAAATTAAGCTATTCAGAAATAATATGGACTCAGAAATTTGTAAAAGATAAAACGATAAGTAATTGTATTTTCTAAAAATTAGTTCGTACTAGCGAAAATAAAAGGAAAGAAATACGTAAGGTAAAGGTAACTAAATAATGCATTGTTGTAATAACTTACGAAAAAGTTAAATCAATCAGCAATTAAAGCAGTGGGTGAGTAATTCGTTATTTCACAATTTTAAAAAAAAAATTAATGTAATAATTTACAGAAACATTAATAGCTCAAAAACCCTCATCACCACACGGCTGCAGGGTGGGGCCCTGGCAAAACAAATAAAAAAAATTAAGAACAGCATATTGTGAAGTTACAACAACAAGCTAGTGCAACTTTCAACAACAAATCTGTTTCTTATTTGCTTTTGTTTGCGTTTTTAGAGCAAAAATTTACTGATTGCTATATCAGATAAAAATTTTAGAGAATAAAGCACAAAAAGAAGCCTTTAAATGCCCATTCTTTACAGTGTGATAGCGCGGGGCTCAACTGTGTTGGCCAAATATGCTGAGTGCGTTGGAAATTTTGCTGAGGTCACAGAGCAGATCGTTTCTAAGATGGCGATTGAAAACCACAAGCTGACGTATTCGCATGGCGATTATCTGATCCATTACATTTACGAAAATAAGATAGTCTATATGTGTATTACGGACGATGTAAGTAGTGCATGCCTTGAATAATAAGTACACATCACGCATTTGCTATTTCTTTTAGGCATTTGAACGCGCGAGGTCCTTCTTATTTCTATCGGATATCAAACAGAAATTCATTCAAACGTACGGCCTGCAAGTGGCCACAGCCATTGCCTATGCTATGAATACGGAATTTTCTAAAGTATTGGCTGACCAAATGGCGTTCTTTAGTCAATCGCGTGAAGTAGATTCTATATCTAGAGTTCATGGACAAATAGACGAGTTGAAGAATATAATGGTGAAAAATATTGGTATGTGTTAAAAGGGACTTTTCATATTAATATGACACTAATAAGAGAACAACTACCTTGTTCTGAATTTGTACAGAAAATCTTTGGAATCCGGAAATACTTTTTGAAAATGAACATATACATATATAAAATCAGATATAAAACTGGTTGTGGTAAAACTTTTTTGGACAAGTTTATTTCTCTCCACTTCCTCTAAATGCGTCTAACTTTTTGAAATATTGTGCACAGAATAAATCGTGGTTTTTCAACAAATAAACATATGAATCAAGGTCAAATTTATGCTTTTCAAAATTTTTCGTTTTGTTTTTACATACATTTCTACAAAATGCAAACTTGTTAACTTAAAATATATTGAAAACCTAGTGAGAAATTAAAATTAGCTTATTTAATAATGTTTTTGTTCTATATGGCAAATTCTACACATATGTATGTGTACATACGTATAATACGTATTAATCTGAACTTAAGACCCATATTTATTTTCCGAAAAAACCATTTTAAAGTTCAATATTATGTAAAGCAAGTGAGGATAGTCATTATTTTTTGTTGAAGTGTGTATGTATGAAAATTTAATGGTCAAATCTTGCTACGTTTTGGCGTGCTATTTTTTTCCTTTAAGGAAAATAATTTTTGCAAAATTTTTATATACATACATACCATAGTATGTATCTTTATAACCACTGCAAATTTGTTGTACATTGACTGCAGCACATAAACTGATAAAAAAAACTTGTTTTGTTTTTATAAAATATATTAGTCTTTTGACAAAAGTTATGACCTGCGGAAAGTTTCGAGTAAAAGTGGGTATTTTGAGTCAAATGTCTTGCAAAATTTTAATTTTTGCACAAAACACTGCCAGTAAAATTGAAAAAGTGATATGTGCGCATGTTAACAAAATTTTGCCTCACAAATGTGAATTGCACTGCTTATTAGTTTTTTAAGGTTCTTATTAATTATCAAAATTACAGTATATATTGGAAATTTAAAACGGTGAAAATTGAATCAAATTTTGTCTATGGGCATGAAATCGATGAGCTTTTATTCCTCTACAACATTGGTCTAAATATATTTTTCTACTTGTGGCTTACTCTTCGAGTTATTGAGCGGTTATTTAATCGGCCTCTGCCAACCTCACTCAAGCATTTGACGCTTAGATCATTATATTACTACCCGAAAGAAATAATTTAAAATAGGATTCAATTTTGAGAAAAGATTGTCATTTGCTACGCTGCCTCTCGGACTATTATACTATATCCAAAATCATAAAAATAAAAAATAACCAATAATATGACCTTTGGATACCAATGATCTGGTTTAGTTACTAAATTGTTATCATGCCATCAAAATTAAAGATCGAAATTCTGATCCAAAAAAATCATGGAAATATATTAATCAGATCATTGGAAGCTAAAAGAGTAATGATATCTCCTCGTTGTATTCTTCAAATAGCTTAGTCGTTGAAAACCATAACGACATTACCAAATGTTTTAAGATATACTTTTTGAGTATTCGCTCTAGTATCTAATAATTTGGAAATGTTTATTCTTTGCGGAAATACGAGTACTTCTAAGTTTGAACTGAGTACTATTTGGGAAATTATGGAAGTTACGTTTTGATTCGAAAAAAGGTGCTGGCTATGATGAAAGAGTAAATGAGACAAAGAAAAAGAGATAGTCTGAAGTTCCAATAAAAGCTTTTATTTTCGATATTATTAAACTAAGTCTTAAATATTTTTTAGAAATAACTACATTTTAGAAACTTCTTCCAATTTCCTCTCAAAAATTCATCAGTCTCCAATTCAAAACTTCACTCAAAAAATGTATGTGGTTTTCCGTAGTGAACGGGAGACTTATCGCTCCGGCCAATGATTTCTTGAGATTGAGAATTTGAGAATCCTCTAAAATGTAGTTCTCTCTAGTATTACCTTTTTTAAATTCAGCCCGTAAAAAATATATAGAAACACAAACTATTGTAGAAATATGAAAAATACCATACGGGGAACGACTTTCACAAAACAATTTTCTTGGGAGTAATTATTCATAATTGGGCTGATTATATTTTCTCTTAAATGAACAATAACTCTATACATATTTGGCTGCACGGACTTAGGATACATACCTAATTAACTTTTTTTTTTAGTAATCTGTAGAAAAATTTCGTATATTTTAGTAAATCCATTAAGTTCTAAGTTCTTAATTGGCTCATGTAGTTAACACATCGCTGAAAATAGTATTTAATTTCCTTCGTAGTGAGATGTCACTGAAGTAACGGGTCCCATTTTTTTACTGATCGTTAGAAAAGCCTTCAAAGTGGTTATATATTACGGACCGGTAATTTGAATGGAATGTAATTTTAATTTTAAAAATAAATTTTTTATAGTTTTTATAACTAATAAATCAGTATAAATAAAAGTCAAGTCCTAGTTTTTTATGTTATGTTGAATATGAAACGCTTTGTTTATTGTGCTTTTCTTCACATTACAGATAGTTTAAGAGACCGAGGAGAAAAATTGGAACTTCTTGTGAACAAAACCGAGAATCTAAGCAATAATGTTTGTATTGATTGAACTATTCAAAATCGCATTATATAATAAATTTACTTTTTGCAGTCGGTTGCATTCCGTAAAGCGTCACGTAATTTGGCAAGGCAAATGTTTTGGAAAAACATTCGCCTATATGTGGTAGTAGGACTGGTGATTATATTTGTCATATATGTGATTATAAGCATGGCCTGTGGTGGTTTGGCATGGCAAAAATGTGTGAATTAAAATTGATGAGCGAGAACTTGGATTTATTTTAATTTATTGTTAAACATTTATTTGTATTAAATAATCTTCGGAATTTCATCTTTAAATAAATATAATTTTTTACAACTAGTTAGTGAGTAGAAAAGCCTTAAAACATGATATTCCATTCTGAGTAAAAATATAAATAATCGTTTTTATTGATTAGAACATATACATATATTCTTATAAATTCTGTTTCTTGATTGATAAAAGGAAGTTCATGTTCACACAAGAACTTTCGGAAGAGCTTGGAAAGTGGATACTATATATCTTCCACGTATACAACATCGTTTAGTTTTACTGATCCTGTCTGCCGAATTCCTAGATGGACACCCAATACTGGACTTGCGTACTTATCCCATTTTCGGTACCTAGGAAAAGTTTTAACTTTACATGAAACCAAAATAATGAATATTCGGATTTTACTTATTCAAAGTTTTCAACGGTTCACTACCGGGATCACGTTCGCCTGTGAATGCGTTAATGTTTGGTAATATACATCGTGTGCATGGTGAAACATTTCTGAATACGGCTTCTTCGCCTATTTTAATCCATCTCCAGTTATCTTCAGCATATGGAGCGCTTTCGTCCATTTTCAGGTGAAAATTGCCACGAAATTGTAGCGCATTTACAGGTCTTGGAATGCGCGTGTTTAAATCTTCCACTGACGCTAAGTTCATCAGCATATAACTGGTTGCGTCATTGAATGTACCCTAAGCAATTAAATGTTTTTAGTTTGTATTGAAAATTTGAAAAATTCATACCGTGTCTTGAGTTGTTATAAATGGTTCTTTCTTCATGCGTGGATTTATAGCTCGAACAGGCTTTGGATATGGGAAATAAACCAAGCGAAGACCGACTTCCTTCTGAAGAATAACCATTGAAAACCAATTATCATACTTTTCACCACACAGCATAGCGTTAAGCTCAACGCCCCAAACCGATGTGTGTACATCCTTGCCGGGAGACTGGTCGCCAAGTGTTTCAAAATCTAGTTCCAGCGATGTGTTGAAGCCCGGAGAAGTTAACAATAAAGTCCTTGGATTAACTATAGTAGATTCGATAAGAACTAATTTAGGGTAGATCCGAGCCGTTATCATTTTATCACTTTCATCGATCAACATAAGACATCGATCTCTGAAACCCTGAATGCGTCCACCAAGGACATCACATTCCACTTCCGACCCTGCCTCAAGTTTAAGTGGAGCGCAAGATTTGATCGGGAATATGTTGAGCTGAGCCAAGGTACCCACACGGCGCCACTTGGTCGGTATCACATCCTTCTTCCATTGCTTGTACAGCCAGAAAGACAGACCTGTTAAAGTTGTTACACCGACCCCAAGGCCTACACTGAACATCAATTTACTAGGGACTGCTGCAGTGGCTGTTATATAAACAATAGGTTATATGTTTAAGGAGGATAATAAGTACTTGAAATCTAATTCATGTGTTATTTAAACTTACTCGACATTCTAATTATTTCTTATCTGTTAATAATTGTAAAATGGCGGTGAAAGCGATGCAACTTACTTTGCTTTCATCGAATTACTGAATCTACGGCAGCAAGACAGCAAACAATTGGAATGCATACGCAACTCAGTGTCTCACTTTTTGCTTTTGTTGCCCACTTGTTGGTTCTTTTTAGAGAATTCATTTGTCAATTAATAAGACCTGTTCTGTGATGAAAAAATAGTGAGAAAACGGCAACAACGAAAGCTGGAGAGTAAATGCCCCAATGAGAAAAATATCAACTTTAAAAACAAACAGAAAATTGGTTAGAAGACAGGTGATTAAGAACATGGTTAAAAAATGAAGCGCAATTAGAAATCTTGTAATATTACTGGGGAATTAGGAAACAGAGGAGAAAAGAGGGTTTTGCCCAAAATTTGGTTTCATGCTCGTAACATATTTTTAAAGGTAAAATAAAGATTTTTTTTTAAAAAATTTTAAGCGATTTTTTCGCTTGAGTCGTTCACACAGCTTAAGTTTAATGATTATATTCAAGATCAATGCTGAACTGCGATGCCACAGACTGACTAAAGCGTCTCTTACAAAATGTTAGATATCACAGAAGCAAGAAATCTTTTCACACATAAATTATAGCTGGAGAAATAGTACATACTTTCTCGTTTTTTTAAGTTCGAGCGATAAAAATTAATAAAGCTATGAATATTTTAAGTGATCGATTTGTTTTTAAAAATTTGGAAAACGTGTTTTGTTTTCTTCCGGATACTACTACTTTCTTCTTCTTTTAATGAGCTGTTTTGAAATCTTGCTACAAAAATATTTAGGTAATTTTTTTGAACTTAAATTGATTTCTTGCTAATTAAGATGAGATAGAGAAATATTTTGTCCTAAAAATAGCCGTTTTTAGTCCGTTTTAAAAATTTTAGTTCGAAATACCCACAAATCTAAATTTCAAGGTTTGGATGTCACTTTTTTTTAGTTATGTCATCTACTACAAACAAAAAATAGTTTTAAACCTCTAAACATTAAAAATTTAATTACAGGCATGGTTAATTAATGGCATGGTTATGTATACCCATTTTAATGGGTCCGAAAAACTGTTCTTAGTGCTGCTACAGAAGCGTGTAAAAATATCATACTGGAACTTATTTTGCAACGGGCAAGCACTAACTGATTAATTTTTTTATCAATACCGACGAATTTTAAAAAGTTTAATATTTCTCTGTTCAAGTTCCAAACAGTTTTAAAATTAAGACATTTATTTCTCTTTGCAACGTTGGAATTTAAAGGCGTTGAATTGTAAGGAAATAAGGTAATAGTATCTGAAAAAACAAAATATTTGACTAATATTGCTTAAATTTAACTATTAATAGTTGCACTTTGCAAAGCCAACTAAAAAGTCAGCTGGTCGTAAAATCGTACAAGTGAGATAAGAATAATCGTGCTTCCACTCTAAAATAATTAATATTAGAAATAGTTACACGGCGGCTGATTGTGTGCAAAGACAATTGAAGCTATTGTGTTTTAATATATTTATCAAAATACCCCAGATAAGATAAGCGGTAGATTATAGTTCAGCCAAACAAAGAATATGAGGTCCACGTTAACTGTTTCAATTGTTGGTGGTGGTGTTGGAGCCATCATTGTACTTACATGGTATACATACCGCAGTTATCGTAAGAAACGTATCGAGATACCGGATGTTCATAAATGGCTTTATGTGGGCACTTTAAAAGAACTCAATTTGTATCCTGTAAAGTCTTGTGGTGGATGTGAATTGGATTCTGCAAATTGTGATGCCCTTGGTTTACGATGTGCAGACTTCTGGGATAGATGTTTGGTACTGATAGACAATGACGGAAAAATAGGATTTGCCGGAGCGTATCCTAAAATGTTGGGTATAGAGTCAGAGATAACATCAAAAGATTGCCTGTGCTTGAGGGCACCTAATTTAGCACCTCTTATGATAAATGAACATCAATTGATCAATTCAAACTACAAAATGAGAACCGAAAAACGAAAAAGTGGCTATCGTCTACAGCTGATTGAATGTAATACTGAACATCACATATGGTTCTCTAATGCAGTACTAAACAGGGAGACTGGATTGCGCCTGTACATTTCCATTCCTGTAATTGAAAAAAGTATATGGCACAAAACAAAGGCGGTACATTCTGTTTTCAATCAGCCATCAAATTTTGTAATCAAATTTTGTTATTCCGTAGGACCTTATGCCATTTATGGTTTTGCATGACCGATCAGTTAGTAACTTGAACTCACAGTTGGCAAATAAAAATCATGTACACCATAAACAATTTCGAAGTAATTTTCTCGTAGAAAGTCATGATTCCATTAATGCATTTGACGAAGACCGATGGGAGTGGCTTCGAATTGGGGATGATCTCCAAACAGCAGTTGTTTTGCGCTTCAATTCGCCGTGCTTTCGTTGCATTTTACCCAATATTAACATAGAAACGTGTGAAAGAAATGCAGACTTTGAGCCCTTGAGGACTTTAAGAAAGTAAGACCATTATGTATGTATTTCAGTAAATGTTACTTACAAATTAATTTCAAACAGATTTCGACCATGTTCTCATAAAAATGAACCTGAAATGGGTGTGTATTTCGACCTATATAAGGGAGGAAGTATTATAAAAGGAGATGAAGTTTACATTCAATACAGGAACTGGCCTCACTGACGTAACCTATAAAAACTGGTTGGTTTTTTTTCCAAAGTTCATTCAATCGGCGATCCTTTCAATCTACAATGTAAACCGATGTAAAAGCCTTCGTAAGGGCACAGTAGACAGACAGAAAATTAAATAATCTTCATAGCTTAAGTTTATAAGTTTATGGAACGTATAATAAATTCAGAATCCAACAGTAGAAATTAAGCTGAATATTTCGAAAACCAAGCAAGTTCGTTCAAATAAGCATTTGACTCTTTCAAAGTGTAATATAATCCAGTTTGAGAGCAAGTTCTAGTGTTTGAATGAACCTTAACAATTAAAATTGTAAAAGTTAAATAATTCTGCTTCTATATGTTGCTGCTTATGCTCTAATATGATTACATTTTAAGCAAAATTACACGTCAAAATAAACAAAATTCAAATATTTTTGTAATTTTATTATTAAGGACCGAAAACCACAATAAAAGTTTTTAAGAGCACTTTTCATGAGGCATCGCACTGCTACTTTTAAAAAGACCACATCAATGCGCGGTCTGGCGTGAATTTTATTTTTCACCGCATGGCAGACTATTGGCATTTGCACATTTGTTTAACTGGGGTGCTGCAAACATGATGATGCTTTATCAAGGAGTGTCCTTTGATGTTTTATGTGGCTCCCCAATAGACCAGATTTAATTTAGAACAATGCTTACTAACAAAACCATAGATAAGATTCAATAGATGAATTACACACGAAAATCGCCAAAAGTTTTGTGTATCATGTACATGCAAATATTTATACTCTCTATTACTTTATATATACAATTGTTCGTTAACTTTTCGTTAAAGAAATGGAATAGATAACATAAAAAACTTATTAACGAATAGTAAATGTTTAAGTTTTTTCTGCCTTTGTTGTCGTTTCATTATCTTTGTAAAGAATATCCTATGTGGTGCCTTATAGTTTTCATCAGTTAAAGTAGTTTGTTGACGCGGTATCAGTAATGTACACAGAGTTGGGAAAAACTTTACGTTTTGCAAATGTCTTCATTACATGTGAGAGAACTGTACTTATAAAGTCTTATGTTATATGGTGTTGAAAGATATTTAATACTAGCTGTGGCGGCAGACTTTGTTGTGCCCATTTCGATAAGTGAAGCGATGTTGTATGAACTCATTTTGTCCCTCCTTTTTTACATTTACTTAGCACACCGCCTGGCAGACTTTGTAATGCCCTTACTGGTATTTGGGGTAGTAAGTTTAATCTGTCATTGTCTTTGATGCGTACCAACTCCTTTAAATCTACATCAAATTACTGATATACATATGTACACAAAATGTTGTTTTATTCGCATATGGGGCGCGTGGTGCCACCTATTTTTTTCTTTGAAACTTACTTTTGCCCGTATCTTTTATGTGTGAATGTACCAAGTCCCATTCATCTGCGTCCAGTCGGTAATGAGATGTGATGAATTTGAGTTGGGTAAGTTCCATGTGAATCGATTGAGTGGTCTTTGTGAAACGCTATTTTATAAATACTTTGTATGAGGGCCACCCTAAATATGCACCTTAAATAAAAGATTTATAGCCTATGACACTCGACTGATCGATACAAACAAACTGTGAAAATTTCATAGACAGACCGACAGACAAAAACTGGAATTTATATCGTAGATTGTTCAAATCGGTTGAAAATAATCACACAAAAAAATATAAAAATTTAACAAGGGCTCATATTTGATTTTGATGCTACCTTGCTGAACTGATAAAATGTAATTTATTTGGAAATTGATACACAGTAAAATTAACTAAATATAATAGTAATAATAGATATTTCATATATCGATATAAAGACAATAGCTATTGATAGAAGAAAAAAAGTTCCTTAAAATATGCATGAAAATTATTATGAAAATTTTCGTGAACTAGTGTTGATTATAATTCAGGATGGCAAATCTAAACAGCAAAAGTGCGCGTGAGTGTAATATTTTTACTTCCACCACGTCACGTGCTAGTTTGGCCAACGTGCTCATATTGAATTTGGAAGCATTTACTTATATAGATAGTCTTAGTAAAGCGTTTCTAAGTTTTCGCTTTTATAGTAGGTGCCTTGCCCCCTTGTCCGATTCAACCACCTTTTCTTATGAGCGGTGCTTTTGTCATTTTGAACGCTTGTACAGAGTTTCATTGCAGCTTAAAGTTTTTGTTTCTATGAAGACGCCACGCCCACTTGTCCGATTTCTTCTAGTTTTTGTCTGAGTGTCACCTTTCGACTTTGTTCCCTTGTACAAATTTTCGCTTCTTTCCGCTAGAATACACTCTAGACATAATATCTTAAGACTTTAGCTTCAACAGGTGCCATGCCCACTAAGCCATCCAGGAAAAAAGCTTCACCGTGCGTTTTTGCAACGCATTTAAAATGTTCGTCATGTCTTTGGCATTTACAGTCCGATCCTAAAAAATAATATATCAATGATTTTGCCTCAAGTAGACCAATTTTTTTTCTTCAGAGTTCATTGACATCATGCACCCCGTTCTAGTACTTACCCACCAGCTTGCAAAAAACCAATAAATTTTTCTAAAGGAAGTAAATATTTCGATTATTTCATTAGAACTATTTAAAATCTAATTTTAATTTTTTTGCCGAAAGTAGGGAAAAATTTAACAAAAGACATTAATTTTGTCGTCATATCTTCGGTATTTAGAGTCGGATCTTAAAACATGAACATACTTGTAAAGAATTCAACACAACTCTTCTGACTTTATGCTCTTGTGCATTACTAACTTTTACAAGCACATGATTCCACCTTTTGGGACTCAAGTTATCGTTGCTTTGCCTCTTTTTTTTCTCATTTTTTTGTTTTAACGATGCTAGGAGTCAACTTAAGCTGCAGTTAGTGAATCCTCAAAAACTTCTTTTGAAAGACTTACTCTCCTTAAAAAAACACCGCCATGATGTAATATTATTCGCCCTGAGGAAATATTGCATTATGCAAAATTGTATGCGCGAAGGATGAAATCACAAGGTCCTCACTTCACTCCATTGAGAGTGAAAGGTAGATATGTAGATACCCAGTAGGAAAGGGCAGGTGCTTCTTTCTTTTTTATATGGAATGTCCCGACAAAACAAGCCTTCTTAAGAAGGCCTAAGACCGCTTGCTGTTGCAGGTGTCACAGAAGTACTTTGAAAAAATTAAATTTGGGACTCTGAGTTAATTGTTTTTTTTTATCCGCGTCACCCATCACCTTGCGTTGATATTTTTAAGCTTATTTTTTGGGAGGTTTTCTTATTTCATTGAATAACACAACACTCTACCACCTTAACATAAGATGAAACAGAAGACAAGCTTAGCAACATGAATACCGTTCGTTCCAAACATTTATTTACTTTTGGTGTCGTATATGTACAACACAGATGCCAAACATGTAATGTCGAATCATAAAACATTGCAATAAATGAAATAAAAATATACATAAAAAACCTTCAAGTAGATGGAGTCCTTTTCATTCAATGGAGTGTAACTATTCTGCTAATTAAAATTTCACTACTATTGACAGATTGTAAATAAAAGCAAAAGTCATAATAAAAAAAAACAAGTTTACATATTTTTATTTGCATGAAAATTTAGTTTTGACAAGGCCTCATATAATCGCAACAGTGCCAGCAGGCCTTCTCCGAGGAAGGCCTTGTTCAATTACCTACTGGGTACAATATACTAAAAGTTTATAAATTTTTGAATGTCTACCCTTTGAATGCATGCAGTATTGTGTGCCAGTGATGGTATTTGTGTTTTTTTTTTGGAATATACTGATTTTAGATTTGGAACATATTTTTTGGATGGCGAATGTACTTTTTGTGATATACATATGTACATACATACATATCCAGAAAATTTACTAAAAAAATGTAATTGAGTTATTTTACGCATATTTAACCCTTAGCGGCACCACTTAAATTTTATAGCAATCTGGCACATTGGGGTCTTTCACGACCCCATGTTGAAAAAAGTTATAAAAAAACGAATTTTCAATTTTAAACTTCATAGCTGTTAGCCCAAGACCCCGCTGTAGAAAAGTCTAGTGTATAAGATTATAGAATGGGATGTCCAGGAACAAAATAAAGCAACAGAAATCGAAACTTTAAAGATTTTTTGCTTTCATTTCCACAAAAAATAAAACATGATGCACTACAGACAAAAACAATTGCTACATTCGTCGAGACACAATGCAGCACCGTCGTTAATGCCTTTGTGTGATGTTTTTGTTTTCATTTGAATTCAAGTCAATGCTGTGCGTCGATAGCGTTGAAATTCTGCGAAATGTTTTTTGGTTGGTTATGCGTCGAATAACGGTTCAGGGCCATGAGTGCGGAAAGTGCCACTACGTGCCCATCGCTGCTTTAGACTATTGGACTTACAATCAAGTATAGATCAAGCAAGACCTTCGCAACTCATCAGTACCAGTGAACCACTGACTGCTGGCAGTAGAACAAAACACAACGATACAACTAATGAAAGGCGCCTGTCCTATCACTAAACTCATTGCTTTTTTATCTATAATTTACGTCACTTTATGTCCTTTACTTCATTATTTGCAGTTTGAATCGATTGCGACAGGCAGGATAGTGGACTGATGATACCACTAATCCTCATAGTTAGGTAGGAATCAGTAACTCTCTTTACTACACGCTCTCTCTTCTCCAATGTGATATTTATGCTAATAAATTTTGCTAATCTGACACGATCTCTTCAGCTGATCACTGGCAATGATTCAAGCAATGATGTTGAAGCCTTGTCTTATGCCGAGAAACAAGTCAATGAATGGATTTGTGAATAGCGACAAGGTTGTCGTATAAGAAGCTAAATGAAGTACGAAATATTGCCAAGAGATGCGTTGTGTCACGATGTGGCGCGGTGGCGCAATTTAAGATAATTATTTTTTCTGCGGCATAAACAAGACCAAGATATTCTTTGATCTGATTCTGCCTGCTTGGCATTGCGTTCATTTGTTGGATTCGACTGATATGTTCCTCAGTGTACATAAGAATGCAAGTTTTTCTGATGCTGCTGCAATTTAAGACAGGTAGCAAGAAACAACGACGTTTTGCCATATTAACGCCACAGGTGGTCCGAAGACAATTTACTACGAGAGGGGCCCCTTTTATTATCTCATTTCTTTGGTAAATAGACTACATGCATACGTTGCAGCAAGCAAAATGTCTTAAGGATCGCTATAGAGCCAAAAACTTGGAAGTCGAAAATGAAACGATTGTTATTTTGTAATATACATACATAGATAAAGCTTAAAATAACCGAAGCAGTGAGACTAGGCCATATGATTTTATTGAGCACATCCTAAATTGGCCATTCTCTTAAACACATATTTTTGCTAAGGTGTTTCCATTCTTTTTGGTCCTTTGGTCTTTGGTCCTTTAAAAACCAGTCGAATTCATCATGGGGAAAAGACAATTGCAATTTCGTTTCATTAATTTATAATCAAAGTTCAATATAACAGCCCGACGATGCGAATTGCAATGCGTTACACCAATCACATTCAGAATTATATTTTTGTTGGCATCCTTGTTCAAACCAAACCTCCCCTAAGTTTCTTGCCAATCGACCCACATAGTTGCGCCTCTCGCTTCGGGAGCTCCTTTGAACCCTTTTTAAAATTCAATAAATTATTTCCAAATTGACTTCCATCCTCTGCAATTTTATTTCTAACATTTATTTACTCGTATTCTCGTTTTTTGTTCCCTCTTATTTTTGCTTTCAAGCAATTTGTTCTGTTCTGTTCGTTTCGGTTCCTTTTGGTTAAACTCGAATTGAGGGTTGATTGCACAAACTCCTGTTTCTATGCAGTTTCCGCAAGCTATTCACGAATGGAGGATAACTTTTTGGGGAATTCAACTTTGATTTTGCATAATTCACATTAAAATGCTTGAAAGTTTTTAGCACTTTTGTTTCTTAAAAATTCTGATTGATGATGCTACAACTGTCGGATGCTTTTTGTCCAAGGGCATACAATACATACTACGCGGAAGTGAATATTCACGTATTTGGACACCCTGTAAAATCGATTGCAGCATTGTTATGTTACTAACAGGAGCAAAACACAAAGCAATATAAGTAATGCGGATTTTTTTTTTGGAACGAACATACTATTTTCAAACATATTTTATACACTTTTTCATATTTTAATGGCAGCATCAAACTTTGAAATCTGTCTGATACTTAAAAAAATGTATGAAATAATCTTTGTACAATAATATCACAGATGCAATTTTTTTAAAAAAATTTTGCATCAACGTGACAGTATATAATATGTTTTTTTTCAAACAAAAAATGTATGCGAACAAGTAATTTTTTGGAGAAAAGCTGTTCACATGTCATTTTTGTTAATAAATGTATACATTAGTTAATGTTGTGTGGGTGTTTATTTTGAAAATGTCGTAGATTGCTGTTATCTTTTTTATCTTTTCACCTAAGGTATACTTTTCTACGATTTAGCAAGTTGGTTTTTTCACAAATCTTCAATGAAATCGGACACAATTTCTATCCGAGCAGCTTACAGGTTTGAGCTAGTAAGCTCAAATTTTGTGACAATTACTTTTAAGCCCCATGCTAAGGCATAAGAAAAAAAAAACATCAAAATAATTTTCAAAATAAACACCCTAATGTATACGTTCCCTTAAAATACCGATTGGTTACTGCGCCAAATGGCTCTGTAATTGTTCTTATTCTTCGGCTTAGAACATAACATTGAATAATATCTTGTGTTATATCGGAAAAGAAAATAGTTTATAATTATTTAACTGATCTTGCTGTTCTGCACAGTGTGTGTCAGCACCAAAAAAAGTATTGAGTTGAGTATTGAAAATCCGTCCGACCCATCCAAAAATTTTCAATTCCAATTTTTTCAATTTGATTTCCCGCTATTTTTCAAGACTTAAATTTTTTTTAACCTGGTACGTGTATCATGACACCGAGCACAATTTGTAGACTTATAGTACAATAAATGGTTTCATGGGTTTTCGTTCACTATTTTAAATGCTATTAAGAAAGCATATCATACATTAAAAAATGTCTTCTTATTTTATTTTATTCTTTATTTTTATTATTATGTACATATATCCCTATTTTAACTCTTTTTAAGGTATGTACATATGTAGGTTAGGTAGGAGTGGCAGTCAGTTATGAAAAACCGACTCACTTAGGCCAAATGTGATTCATTGTGATATCACAGGGTGTTTGACTATACCTTCTCGTCGAACCAACCAGATTTCATAATGAAACTAAATAGCTGACCTATACTGACATGTCTAAGGTCATCCAGATCATCAAGTAAAAACGACCCAAGTGCTTTGTGGCATTTTCTAGCAAGTGCGGGACAGGAGCAGATAAGACGTTTAATATTTTCCTCTTCCTCCACATCTCCACAACTTCTACAGAAGTCAAAGGACCTAACACCTAATCTCTTCGCATGTCTGCCGATAAGGCAGTGGCCAGTTATGACTGCGACAACTGATGAGACGCTATGTCTAGTGCGAGAAATTAGTTCTGACGAACGCTTAGCATCCCATTTCGGCCAGATTTGCTAGTTATATTACAAGTTGACCCTTCAGTCCATCTTTTATTAGCATTTTGTACCATTTCTTCTTTAAGCAGAAACTTACAGGTAACAAGTGGCATGCCAACACCTTCCTTGTTCTGAGGAATTTGTGCAGTAGTCTCCTGCCTAGCAAGTTCATTCATTGATAGCTGCCTGACTATCTAAGAAAATGTTTATATCCTTTTTGGATACAACATTCCTCCTTAGCCAGGATGCTACTCCCTCTATTGCTATAACTCCGCCTGTAAAACGCTACAATCATCTGGTAACCTCGCAGCAATTTTTAGCTTCAGCTCATTGGAGTAAATACCATAACCCACTTGGTTATTTAGCTTGGAGCCATCAGTGTAGAAATTAATATGGCCCCTTCTTCCCTGGAGTCCTCCCTTCCAGTCATCCCTAGATGGAATATGAGTTACGTAATCCCTGTTGAAAGAGATTCCTGGAACAACATAGTCCAGCTTGGAGGGTACAGACCTCAAGCTATGAAGAATAGTTGAGTTCCCTATTCTACCCTCGGACCTGCAAATAGTTTCCCTGAGTCTAATGGCAGAACAAGCTGCCATCAGTTTACCTAACAGGTCAAGAGGAACGAGATGAAAGAGGACCTCCAAAGCGTCAGTTGGTGTAGTCCGCAGAGCACCACTGATACACATGGAAGCTGCCCTTTTAACTCTCTGCAATTGTTTGTAATTGGTGACCTTGTCTAAGACCGGCCACCACACCTCAATGCCATATAATAGAATCGGTCGAATGACCGCTGTATATAGCCAGTGAATAATTCGAGGTGATAGTCCCCATCTTCCACCTACCGCTTTTTTGCAAGAGAAAAGCGCTACGGTTGCTTTCCTAACTCTTTCTTCAACATTAATGCACATATGTATATATGTTACAATACATTTTGGGAGCCGAAGCCCATTTCCAAATATGTACATATATCTGAATTAAATGATTGAGATTCTTTAATTATTGCATGCAAGTTTCTTTGTAGCTGTTTGTCAGCTTCCTATTTCTTTTTGTCTTATTTCTACTGTTAGCTCTCAGAGTATTTCGTAGCTGGAGATTCGAGCACGCAGATGTTGTTGGTCTAATCATAATCTCATCTAATCTAATCATCTTTTCATAAAAATGTTGCTTGTAAGTATTTATGCTTATATGGACTTTGAAAAATCATAAATATTAGTGTGCTTTTTATTTCAAATGGTAGTACAAATTTAACTGCCTCAATGAAAATCACGACATAAATCACTAAGTACCTCCATTTCCATTCCCATCTGGTAACATAAATTTGTACATTCGCACATAATTTTCACAATGAAAAGTTCATTTGGCAATGTGGTGATATGAATTATGGAGTTATAAGTGAAGCTATATCCATGGATTCGGTTCGCTTTTAGGCCATGTACACTTTTAGTGCGGAGCTTTACTTGTATCAACTCCTTTCACAGACTGTGGTATGAACAATTTATTCCTCGTTTATTCACCTTCCATGCAGCTGTGGTAAGTTCCCATCTTCCTCCTTTTTGTTTTACTTTGTTTCTATACCATAAGTGACAGAGTGTGATACTCCCTGTGTTGTTGTATGCAGATGCACTTTAAGTCCAACATGTACAAACATGTTAACCCATATATGTATGCATACAGAACTCTTTGGGCATTTATTGCTCGATCCAGTCTGTCAGCAAGGAAAGCATCCGGGTGATATATTGTTTTTTTTTATAATCCTTTACGAAACTCCCTTGCAGTGCAGCAAAGTGTTGTGGAAGATGAAACATTCATATGGTTTCATTATATCAAACAGATGAATATGGGCAAGTGCAGAGACAGATTTTTTTCAGCAAAAAATTTGTCGGTTTTGTATTGTGAGTGAGGAAATGTACTGTGGGTAATTGAAATCAAAATACTTCATTTAAGCGTTTGTAAAATAAAATTTCATATGTTGAAATTAAATGAAATTTTATTCATTTTATGACTACTAGCTAAGATTAAAAAATACAGTAGAGCCCTGATTATCTGTCAAGATGACCGCATGACGGATGACCGAAAAGACAGTTAATAGAAAACACATAAGTTTCAGATCTTATATCCTTAATTTTTTCGCTTTCAATATGTATACAAATACGAAAAAAAAAAATGGCAGAATAAAATTGAAAGTCGAAGTAACAACAAACAATTTTCGAAATATCCTCAAATCCAACAGTTGAATTCGTTAATTGTGATGAGGAAACTGGATATTGTGATGAAGGCGATGAAAGTTATTTATATTACCGTTTTTAAAACAAATTGGGTGTAATAGATTTCTTGCGAAATATTTTAAGGAACTCAGGGTAATTCCAAAAAGCTAATTTTAATCTTCCCTAAACATGATCTAAGAGGAACGAAACACAGACGAAACGAAAGCAATTCGTCGCATAAATATTAGGAAATGAATCACATTTTATTTAATTTGATAAGACGGCAACGGAGTTAAAGCATGCAATGAAATGGACCATGACAGTTAACAGATATGACAGATAATAGGTATACGGATAATCGAGGTTCTACTGTAATTTACATGGAAAATGACACACATAAGGGTGATTCCGTTTGCTATTTCACCCCCATTACGCGAAAACATGAATTTTTAATAAAATCTCATAGTTAATTCGCACGAAAATATGAAAAATATTGAAAAAGTTTTCCTTTGTGTGTGGGCAAATATAAGCGATGTTTAAATCGATGTTTAAATGTATCAAAGGAGAAAAACCTGACTGAGGCACTCTTTATAAAAAATACTTACTTCTTTTCTACCAATATGTTTGCACATTAAACATGAGCATATAGTATATACATATATAATGGCAAGAATATAGGTAAAAACAATTATGTATGTTGCCCACAGCCTAGCAAGGGACATATGTATTTATTAAAGATAAATATTCCAGTGTAAATATTCTAAATACAAGTGATAGTTAAGGAGTTATGATTTTTTCGCGCCGCCCAGTGGCTTACGTCCTACAAAAAGTATTAGAAAATAGAAATATTCATCGTAGATCAATCAGATTTAGTACATGAGACACTATAGATTAAGTAAAGAACACAAAACAAAATGCTAAGTCCGCCCATAACCACGACTCCCTCTCATATAACAAAAAAAAATTTAATAGCAATATTTTCCTTTGTATTGGACCGATTTGACTTTTTGTGAGCGGAAACCGGTCGCTACCGCAAGACACCTATTTCCTGCTAAAAATGACAGAGATATTATTTTCGGCGACTTTCGCAAAATAAGTCATTTGGGTCTTAAAGAACAAAACACTAATTTTAATTAATATGAGTAATGCTGCTAATAACAAAAAGAAAAAAAAAATAATCTGTTAGATATTTAGTAAGTATCTTGTTATTAGCTGGTAAGTGTTCCTTTTATTCGCAAGTACTTTTTGAGCGTTTCAAAGTTAATTGATATTTAAGGCTTCTGCACAAAAGTTATGGGAACATTTCGACATGTTTCCTTTACTTATGGGAACATGTTGTTTGGAGAGTTCTTAGAAAATTAAATATAAAATATCGACCGAATGAATTTTCGTATATATTTTTACTTTTGCACCAGTGAAACCAAACAAAAACAGTCGCTATGTTCGCAAAATCAGATGGATTTTTATGTCGCTAAAAGTTTCTTTTGACCTACAGTGTTCTAGTAGGAGATGCTATACTATAGTACTGCCGAAATACATATGTGCACAATAACGGTTTAAATGTGCTGACTTCAGTTTCAGCATCAGTATCAGTATGCGCCTTTGGCCTCTCAGCTGGCTACTGATGAAATGGCCAACACTCTCACACATTCAGAAATATGCGACAGACAACTGTAACTACAAACAGTTGCAGTATAAATTTGGGTAATACAGGGCTGTCGTCAGCACCGGATTTAAATTTTTGTGCCCAAGGTTTTGAAAAAAGTTAGTTTTTCATTTTATATTGATTTTTATTTGAAGTAAAATTTCAGACCGTAATATTTTAACTTTTTTAATTGTAATTTTGGGCATCTCATACAAAACCTGATTTACTATTTTCTTTTAACTATCAATTTAGATACATAGATATAAATGAAAATACGTAGGTACAATATGAAATATGAAGAAAAAATTGCGAATATCGACAACATAAAAATTTACGGATCGCTAACAAAAATCATGATATTTTATTTCTTTTATTTTGAATTATGTTTCACAATAAATCAAATCTGAATGCATTTATTGCTTTCGTAATAGTGAGGGAATCATTTTTATTTTAGTTGACTAGTAACACTTAATTTTTTTTATAATAAGACACACACAATTTTATATCAGAATTTCAATATATGGCGCCCCCTCCGCGTTGATGCCCAATGCCTGTGTCTAGTGTGGCTTTTTGTAAATCCATCACTGGCTGTCGTATATGACAGATTTCAAAAAAAGTGTTAAGCTACGGTGTGAAATGTTTTGAATACCTTGTGTTTCGTGATTAAAATCAAAATGAAATTTCATTAATAAGCGAATTACCTTTTATCTGCTTCAAATTAGTTCTGGAAGGAACGAAACATTGAATGATATATCGACGGTTGTAATGTTGTAATCCAAGATTTATTTGCTTAGGAAAACTAAGTTTAAGTCTTGCTGTTGCACTACGAATTACCCTACCGCGTGAACTTAACCATTATTGATGAATTCGATTGGGTTAACTAAATTATTTGCGTTAAAATGTTGACAGCAAAAATTTTTCTAAAAATATTTCTTTACAATATGTATCTGTGAACTACAATATGTATGTGCACTTACAATACTAAGACCCAGAGTGACAACAAAAAATTACAGTTTTTACTTTTGAGTTCAATCATCTCAATGGGCGTTGAAGGAGGAAAACTTCCCACTGGGACTGAAGAAATAATTCCATTTAATAAAACTTTTAATAGTCCTTCGGGAAAATGACACTTTTTTTGTGAAATTTAAGCTTTGTTCGAGTAATTTTTAGTGAATGTCATTCGCCTTAACAAGGTTTTCCTTGCACACTTTTAACCATCTGCATAAATCTCCATGAATGACTTATCGTATAAATTCATGGATTGGCTGGTTGAATGAGTCATTAATATCATTGAGCCTTATTATGAATGGCAATTAAATATTGATACTAATAATATGATCGATTGACTGAAATTGACCTGTGTAGTCAAGTCAGTTTTATTGAAAAGCATCGCAGTGCTCTTTGCCTGAATCTAAAGCAAGTGGCGATCCTTAAAACAACACTTATATGAATTCGATTAGGACAAAAAAAAGAATCGTGCATTATTTTCTTGCGAATCGGCAGTTTCTATTTTCACAAGAAAATAGTCCTCGTTACGCTTGTTTTTTCCATCGGGAAATCACTGATAGTAATAACAAGAGTGGCTAGGGTTACCAAATGACTATGAGACAGGCCGACAAAGTTGTGATAAATTTAAAATTTTTACCTGAATTGCCTAAAAAGCTTAGTAGCCTGTGTCCTATCTCAATGTTTTAAAAATTTAACGTCTAAACATTGTTATTGATTAGTATGTGCGGTAACACCATTTGAGCAGCCGTTTTGCTCCTCTACTCTTAGTATAGCGTTTTAAATGTTTTACTTATATGGGCGCTAGGCCTGTCCGTGAACCTATTTTCCATTTTCAATACGCTGAGATTTAATTGAATAGGTAGCCTGAATTTCAACAGAATTCCTTACATAGATACCGACAGACGAATATGTCCAGATATACTCATGACGTGACGCTTATCAAGACTTCCATACGGAAGTGCAAATTGAGTATAATTTATATGTAGGGTACACAAAAAAGAATTTTTGGAATGTGATGATATTTAACAATTAATTGAAATATATTGAAAATAATGCTAAAATTAACTTTTTCCAAATCTCTATTCCGTTTACTAAAATACCCTATTTTTAACACAGATGGTTACAATATTTATTTTTCTTTACGAAGCAAGGAAGAACGCTTAGTTCTTCAGGCATGTAAGCACATAATACTCAGTAAGCTTTCCGGTCTAACTCCTCCAGTATAACGAAGCTCAATAAAAGCGTAATAACTTTTCAAAGAAATTGTGCGGGCCAAAATTTATTAAAACAATAAATCTTTGTTACCGATGTCAGAGTTTTAGATTTTGTTTTAATCAACTAATGAAAGTGATATGCACAGTATGATAGTACACTAATACGCTCTGATAATTAAAAGACGGCGATTTGTTTCACCATTTTTCATGGAATGAAAAAAAAAAAAAAAAAAACTACCGTACCTATGGTTCAGTTTTTAATGTTTTGATGTTTTATATTAACAATAGTAGATTTTATTTATTTTATGAAAATTCCAAGTGTCCCGTGGAGAAACCAGAAAATGCTTTGAGTTTTTAAGTACTATTTACAGATACACTTTACTCATACAACATGTTGGTATGCCGATATCTGGAGTTTGTACCCCTCGAAAAAAACTCTACGTACGCCAATGTCGACAGCCCGACTACATAGCCAATCGTTTGTTTGCTGCAAGTTCGTATGATAATGGCTTTGTAAATGCTCGTGCAATAAATCAGTCAAGGGTGTTTTGAGGATATTAATTTCTCCTTAAACTGTACTCCGTTGAACTCGCTTTTTATGTTCAATGTCCTTTTGACACTCATTCACTATTTTCCTTGTTGTTGTGTCTACATGTGAATAAAACGAAAAGTTGATACGGATACGAAACGGTAAACAATTTTTAAGATAGGCGCGTGTTTTTGCTTTTTATCTACATACGAGTATCTAACAGTAGCAAAATATTTGGAAATTCGTTGTTATATAGTACACAAAACTTTTATCATAATTAAACAATTTTACATTGAACGTGCAGTCGTTTTGTATAAATAAAAATTTAATAAATAACAGTTATTAAAAGAATGATCGATATATATGTAAAATGCATATACCAGGACTCCTTAGTCAACCGGTCTAACTCCTCCAGATATGAAATTTCTCCTTTGAAATGTGCATTTTTAATCTTGGGTTCTCATTACAGATTGCCTCTTTTAATATTAATCGGATTTTTCATTATTCCTTGTTTCTAGTAAAAGAAAATCCAATTAAAGTTTATTTTTGATTGGTATTTCTACAGGCAGTTTAATTTATATGACTCGATAAGAAAAGGTGTATATATATATATAAGAATTCTTGGGATCAAAAAGTCAATAAATATCGACTCTTGGTTTTTGACCTAATCTCATAATGCAAGATCGGCGTGCTTTCAAATGTATAAGCCATCCCAATTGATTTACATACAAACTGCATCATCGAATTGGACGTTATATAAAATCAGAATAACCATCGATTGATCCCAACGGTTCACTGTTTTTGCTGCTATTCTAGTACTGCTTCCGAGAACGAAGGTGTTATCTCAATTTATTCTGAGTATGAAGTAGAAGGTAGAAAGTATATCTTGGTGTGTTTGGGCTTAGATGTTTGCACATAGTTCGATAAGACAACCCGATAAATTCTATTTACGCTCATCAAGTCCTATTATTCAACATACATTTCCAGCTGGAATCTTGTACCATACACTTTTTATTAAAGAAAATGCTCGCAAAAGCGAGTGGCATCCCATGTTTTGGACATGAGTCGACAAGGCAACCGGATCTTTAATCTTCTCATTAGGGTCTAGTATTTGAATTAACTTAGGCTGGAATCTTACATCATGTACAACAACAAGGTGGACCTAAAAACAGTTGGCAACTCGTGTTTGTGAGGGGGCCAAAGTTTCTAAGATTTCATTTATGTTTCCTAAAATACCTATCGAACAAGAATAAAATGTATGGAAAAGTTGTAGGTAATTTAATTGCCATTGACATAAAGGTGGTTTCAATAAAAATCCAGGAACTATCCTCAGATACAATTTTTAGGACTTAATTTTTGAGACTAAGGCCCCATACGACATACGAATTTTATGAAGAAGTCCGGGTACCCGAGCATTTTTTGAATTTTGTAAGCTAGTGTAATCAGTTCCGGAGTTATTAAGTTTGTTTCATTGTTTCTTGTTGATTGATTGTAAGTCGCTTTACGGTCTATGAGAAAATTATATTTTTTGGCTCAGTTCTTCTAATGTATTGACAATTTTGTACTATTCCATAGTTTAAAAATGTCCAGTCATTTGAGTGCATGAAATCATATAAGGGTAGATATACAATTTTTAAACTTATCTTATACTCCGTCTTTTTTTATACGAATACATATTTCTCTCATCCTTTGTTATAGATTACATAAATTTGTATGCATTTCGAAGGATTCCGTTTAAGTCCTTTCTCTGTTTTTTCTCCTATTATGACGAATATTTTGAGTTTGTATGCCGTTTTAGCCTTGGTTTTATTTTGCTTTAAGTTTTTGTAAAACACAAATGAAATATGTTTTGGAGGGGAGATTTTTGTCTTTTTTGGCTCTTACTTTACCCTTTCCCTCTTCATTTCCGCGCGAAATCCTCTTGAAAAGCCGTCGAACCCGATTCTTATGTTTCTATTTATTGTGTGTCATGTAGTTTCAGCTTAGTATTCCTTAGTACCTCCGCTCACCATCACTCAGCATTTCAACATTTTCCTATGCCACACCCACTACTGACTCACTCGCTTTGTTTTATACCTACAGCGTGTAATTTCCATAAGAGTTCACAGCAATTTTTTCATCATGCTTAAGTAGGAAAAAAGGAAAAAGTCACAACGGCGTTGCTGGCAATGACGATGACGAAGACGACCAAGGTGAGGAAGATGTAAAGTTGCCCCGCTTAATTCTTTCCAGATTTTCACTGAAGAAATTGCGCAGCGTTGAAAGTGAATGTTCCTTGACTTGCAGTCAAAAACAAAATCACAAATAACAAATTACAAAAAACAAAACTGAATGGTTAAAAAAAGTTCACAAAAAGTAAAAGAAAACTGTTGAACTCATACTGAGGAAAATTGTTGCTTTAATGAGTTTTGCTTTACTGTGGAATACGAGTACTGGTGTTATATTGTGGGTGAACCAGACAAGAAAATCAGATGCATGAAATGGCTTTGTTCTCGATCTTTTTGTTATATGTGCTAAGCTATTGAATGTTTATAGGCCTCGCTTCGGCCATAGGCACATATCAATATAACTCATCGAATTTTACTTTTATCTGGTAATTACTTTCCTAGTTTTAAGTAAAGGATGGTACATAAGTCACGTTTTGATTGGAATAATCCATACATTTTTATTTTTTAGCATACATACATATGCTACTTATGACTTTTAAAGGACTAATATGTAGATAATTTATCATGTAAAATTTTGATCACCGTACCAAAGTCTTTGAATTTCATTTGGAAATCGTTGAACGAATCTCCTTACTCAACAAGCCAGATTCCGACTAATTGTTTTGTGGCACGATTTGGCAGACCTTCTTCTGTTCGAATAGACAAAAATGTTGGACTAGTACTGGACCGCATTGATGAAAATTTAGAAAACTTAAGTAGATTAAGATGAACTAAAGATCACTAAGAAATGATAGGTACAATGAGCAGTTGATGCATGTACTACAACCCAGAGATTCGTAATTGCACCTCACTTATACAGTACGGATCCAAGAATTAGCTGGATATCAAACTGAATTTTTTCACAATCTGCGTATGAGAGATGGAGTTCACTTTCATCTTAGTTGACTTGCACAAGTAACATTCAGATCTGAAAAGTTCGAAGTTTTCATCAAATAAAAGCTCCTAAATTAAATTTCAATTGTGTGTAGAAATGTATGAATAATAATTTATTTCGTTTGATTCTGATTGCTTAATTTACAGAGAGCTGTAGCTGATTTATCTTTGGCAGAAAAATAATTTTTCTTTTGTTACCATTCTCCCAGCTAGGTGTATTCGCTTAATACAAAATAACTATTTGTGGTTAAAGAGACATTGCGAGCTGCAAAAGTAGGACTAATAATCAAAATAAATATGCGACAGTACAACCAGGTAACAAAAGATTTAATCAACCTGATTTCGGAACAGCACCAGCGGGCACAGTTGCTGGCAGCTTAAGGAATGACGGTGCAAACACAACGAAAAAATAATCGCCCAACTTAGCCGATTAATGAGTGCATAAATCTCTCTAATTACACTCCCCTCGGGGCAAATGGCTCAAGCGGTCTCTGTGGATGCGGATTATGTTCTTCTGAAACGACTTCGTCAACGTCAACATTGTGCTAAAGGTAAGAGGATGCTAATGCCAACCTCAGCGTAAACGCCAGTAACATAGCCTCGACCGGCCGAGCGACTGGTTGTGATTAAGTGACCAACATTAGGTTGATGGAATTCCTGACAATAAAAATAAAAATATGCCATTGTTGTCATGTCATGTCGTACTAAGTTTATCATGAATTTCCTTTATGATTTGTGTTGAAATCAACATGAAATCTTTGTGGATGAAACAAAACAAAGCATGGGAGTTTATGAACTTATGAATTATTAAATTAAAGGTCGAGTAAATGTAGAAAAAGCCTTAATTCGTACGGAATCTGTGAACTTACTGAAAAAAATTTAATTTTTTAGTTCACATGAAAGAAGCCAAAACTTATTAATATACATTTTCAAAAAAGAAAAAGATAATAAAACTAAATACTTCGCTCTAAGCAGGAGTTTAATGCAAATGAATTCTGACACATTCGGTTTGATGGCGGCACATCAAACGTTTTTCAAATGTAGACACTGCATCAATTAGTGTAAAAATGTTCAAAAGCAGCTCCAACACAATTTATTTTTGATGATCAAACCGTGTGTGTGGTTGCAACATCCTGATGGTCTGGCTACCTCAAAAGAAATTGAAGCAACTTGTCGTCGGTCACGAACAAAGGAAAAAGAGTCGCCGTGTGACTTTCAACAAATTAAGTCATTCATGAAATGAATTTTTATGTCGACATAAATGAGACAATTTGATGAGCTAAAAGAAGCGCTAAAAAAAAGTCAAATGTTCAATTTTACCCTTAAGAAAGAATTCTGAAGAAGAAAGAAATCCTTACTACAGCGTCATAGAGCGGCCACCTTGGAGCGAATAATGTCATTTAATCCATAAATTCTATAAAATATTTGGAATAGTTTTGCTTCCCTGTTTCTGCTTTTTGTCAACCTTCGTGCCCTTTGTACAACTGAATTATTTTATTTCAATAAAAAAAATAACTAAAAACTCTCTAGTCATCCATCTTACCGCACTTTGCAGTTTGTTCAGTGACTGCAATGTATAAAAATATCACACCATGTCACCTTAAGTCATATTCAATGATTGCTCTTCACTTCGCTTACTTTATTTTTAAAGTTTTATGGAAATGAAAACTATTTCCATAAGCCAAACATCCGCTTTAAAAGTATTCAGGTCACTTTATAACAATTATGAAGATACTTTCTGTGTGCCTTTGTTAGTGGGAACTATTTATTCAATTTCCATGCAGTAACATGACCATTGTTCTGAAAAGCTTCTTCTGGTGTGTCTAAGTAGAGTGATAAATGATTGTTGCCGGTTGCTATAACGATTTTGTTACAAGGATCCTCTAGAATTTTATTTGAATTGTAAGGCAATTATTAATCAAATGTTGAATTAAATTTAATACGAGTGCATATACAAAATTATGAAAAATAACGTGAACTAAAGGCTTACTCTGAATCACATATAATTAGTTACTTAAATGCAAAAATTAATGCAGTTCTTGCCGAAAAATAACTCTTCTCTAATTTTGACTTGCTAGATCTTAAAATTCAACTGCATATATTAATATATATCGAATTAAACTAAAAAAATAGACATATCTAGTAATCTACAAAAGATTTAATCTATATACATTATGCAAGCTATAATTTTTTCTTATTACTACAGTGATGGCTAATGCAAAATCAGCTTAGTTCGATCTCGTCAATGGGAAGAGGACAAGGCAGTTGCGTGACATTTTTCCAAGTTGCATCACTCATGAAGAGTTCTTTTGCTCTTTGGTGTAAGGCCAAGTGTGGCATCACTCCACTCACTCCACTACTAAAAAAGAAGGATGTTTACCACTCAGAGTCCATGATTCATCTTTTCTGAATATTTTTGTTAACAGTCGGACAATGATCATAGTTCTAAACAACATCATTATTGAAGCGAAAAGTGTGTTCCTCAAACGAATTCCGCAATATGATATCGCAATCAAAAACATATCCAATTCACCTCAAATTGTATATTTTTCACGTAACGGAAAAGGATATAATATCCATGGCTCAATGACAACTGCAGGAGTACAGATATGAAGAAAAACAAACTTATACACATCTTTTGCTTGATTGTCCTACATTTTATAGCGACCGAGGACGACGGTTTTGAGGGAACATGTATTTGTACACTTAAACGATCCAAGATTGCTATACTGGAGCATATGACGAATTTTATAAGGACATCAGGATTCTACAGAAAGTCCCACATCAATAAGGTGGAACAAATTGTCTGGCATTGATTTGTACCTTTTAGCCTCTGAGTAATCTTACTATCACCGAAAACAGCTTGTAACCTTAACATTCATTATACATATGAAGAAATAGGAATTTTTTCATACCATATCCAAATTGTGTATCATAGTGAATAGAAAACAATTCTAAATAAATACCAGTTCATAAATGTCCTTCCGATGCTCACATTATTGATGTGCTGCAACAACTGCTTCAAAATGAATCTCGACTATCTGACAAAGCGGGTATCTTTCTTAATGTTCTTATTCGCAGCCTCTTACATCCGTTAAACAACTTGACACACACTATACAAGAGTTCGCGGAGGAAAAGGGAAAAAATTTGCATAAGTTATGACAGGAATCAATTTCTACCGCAAAATAAGAATTACCGATAATTACGTAGCATTAATTTAATTTTCTACTTGGCTACCAAAAGGTTTGTCGTCTTCACAATGAACAGCAGCAGTATGCACGGTATTGCGTGAATAGCGCGCATGCGCGGCAGCCGCAGGAGCAGTGAATAAACTTTTTATTTATGCGAAAATGATGTCCACACAACTGCAATTATTTCTTAAAAAGTACATACATATATGCTGTCATGATACAGCGACAGATATACAGGGGCGAACAAGCGGGTAGACAAGCAGATTGGCCTTTTGCGCTGGTACAACCTCTGGTAAATGGAGGTGGAACACATGCGTAAAAGTTGGTAATTGCAGCATATACACATACCTACATTTCCATTGAGCTTAATGTCGCATCAAAAATTAATTTTTATATTGTAGCTGCCGAAATTATGTAAATTGATAAATGATTTCACAATTAAGTGAAAAACTCAGTCAATGTGATGAGATGTTGTTTTAAGTTCTCTTTAAAAAGTTGAAAGGTGGATTAAGGTTTCGCGAGGCTGTAGGGTACAGCAAAAAAATCGAAATGGCAGCGAAGTATACGCCATCTTCCGCATCTTCAAGTACCCAAAACCACATATCCAGGACCTAAGTTTTCTTGCAAATCACAACTTTTTTCACAAGACTTAAATCACTTTAGGACTAGCCATACTATGTGTATAAATCCCTTATTTTCTCTGTTCTTATGATTTCTTAGGCCTGCCCAAAAAAGATCTACGTTGAGATATCAATAGTAATCCGTCAATACTAATTCTTTTTCATGGACAATGACTACCTGTCCACATTTAATTGTCCGCTTATGTACATAGGGTGTATGTTTGTCTTTGAATTCATGCGGAAACGTCAAATTTCACCATTCATGCGGCGTTATTTTCATAATCCAATGTCCAGCCCCCACCAAACAGCTAGCTTTCATGCCTTCCTGTCTTTGTGAAATTGTGCCAACAGCTATGAAAAGGCTTTCTCGAATTTACATATCCATAGCGTGTTTCCGTCAAACCGCGTTTATGTAGAATATGAAGAATCCGGCAAGCACTTTTATCTCGTTAACTAACGTGTCCACAAGTTGTTTGTTTGTGCTTAGGAACCAGTAGCCTGAATGCGAAATCAAAAGGGTGCGCAAAGGGTTAAAGCATTTTCATTTGGAAGTATCTAAAGATACTTTTGGTTTATTATTTAACTTTGCTTACGCTTTCCTGAAAGCAGAAAGAGCTTATGTAAACAGCAGCTAATAGCTCTTATGTTACGAAATCTAAAAATACAAAGTTGCACCGAGTGGATAAGTGCTCGATATTTATCTTTTATTAAATTTTACGTTTCGATATTTATTCTATGAGTGCTACAGTAACTGTAAATAGGGTTAACAGACTACCAAGGGACAAATCGAGCACTTTCAGAAAAAAATTAACTTTTTATCCCGATTTACGAAAGAATAACGAGCATTTAGCTGTTTTCCTTCTTATCATAACTAAACAAGATAAGATCATTAGTTTTTAATAGCTATTTCGAATTACCGCCAAATATCATCAGATCGACGACGTTTTCGACGGCGCGATAGCATCCGAGGGCAATTCATCGAATTCGAGGACTTTAAAATGCACTTTACGACTACCACTTCCTCAAAAAAAAAAATAAGCAAAGATTTAAAGACCAAACATGCGCCCATTGACCTTTGACATATTCTTGGTAAAACTATGTGAACATTTTGAAATAGTCCGAAAATTTCAGTTGGTAATTTTGGCCCCCTCAACTTAACATTTTACCACCATCTTCATTCTTCAACTCAATGTGTTTTTCTTGTGCATCTGAATTTATGATACCCTAAATTACTTTCAGCATAATTTCCCATACCCATCTTGCACAGCGGCTTCGTGGCGCTCCAACTTCGCTCTTCTCGACTTTTACAAGGATTTCGTTGTGATTCATAGTCCGGGTTTAATGAATAAATGCTTTGCGGTATGTGTAACTCATGTGAGCGACGTGATCCAATCTACGAAATCTGCAACTTGGGAGCACTGAGCTGACCGCTCTCCACTTGCTCTTACCGCTTTCCCATCCACAGTATTTTTCTGTTTTATAACACACCGTGAAATGCGAGATTTTTGCTTTTGAGTTCGATGTTGTTTTTGTTTTTGTTGATGGTGTTGGATAAGTTAGCCGACAAGTACCACTGCATTTGGCCAGTAGATATGAATAAGATATCCATCCCCATTTGGCACAAAGTTATAGTTCAAGAGTTTTACTCGTAAATGTTAACGTAAATTAAAGTGAAGTTTGCAATTTATATTGCATATGAGCTTGAGTATGTCTGCATAGAATGTAAGTGTGTGTTTGTAATTCATTTTCAAGCCAACTGAACTAATACATGTTCTTCTTAGCTGGCATAAGTATAACAGAACACAATTATTTCTGTGAGCGTTTTCGATCCTTAAGATTTTGGTAATTAATTTAGAAAATGAATGCCAATCAAAAAATGTATTGGATCTCGAATAGTCGAAGAAGGCACCTAACGATCAAATCTCTGTGCAATAAAATTTGACTGAGCACAAAATGACGTGCGATATATATCTTACAAATGTAGGTCTTTTTCAGTAGAGCGCAATGTACCTTTTTTCCCCTATAGTTTTAGATCCGATACCTTCTTTGATTTCAGACATACTTTTCAAGTAAATGGGTAAAAACTGAAAAGGGACTGAAAATGTGTAACACATCTTTATAGAATTGAAGCATGATTAATACTATTTGCAAACCAGCAGCTACTATTCGTGCATTAAAGACAGCTTATCACCTTGTCTTCAAATAATTTGTGGTTGTAGCAATCATTTGAAGGCGTTAAGGTAGTTTTTATTGACACCAAATAACAATGAGGCGATTGCTGCCTATATCAATGTATCCGTCAACGAAGATTTTTCGACATTGAGTTGATTGCTTTTTTACGATATCAGTACATTCCCAGTTATCTGTTAGTTTTTGTGCATTTGAGCTGCTTTTCCATTTTCCATTCGGTTTTTAACTCAATATCTGGTATACAGAATGCATGAAAAGAGTACAGGAATATAGCAAAGATTTTTTTCTTAGTTTTGGTTGAGGCAAGCATATCGATACCGTGTAGGCAACAGATCGTAACCAGCAAAACGTAATTTTAAGAGCTAGTGACGTTAGACATTATGTTGGGAAAATATTAAAAATATGTGATAAGAGAATGGTCAAGTTTGAAATACAATTCAGTCAATACTTTTGTAAAGAATGCATATAAAAAAAGAAATGCAAGTGCAACATCATTTTAATCATAAAACTTTTTTTTAATTTGACTGTTTCATTTTCAGAAAATAATTAGAAAATAATTAGAATATGATATGCTTTCCAATAAGATACAAAAACAATATAACAGATTGTCCCACAAAATGCGAGTATATTGGCATTGTTTTTCCCTTGACTTGATGACTCTTGTCGAATGATATTGGATTTACGTTTTCCAGTACATATGAAAATCAATTGATGTTCCTCTTCAGAATATGCATTCCTTAGCAGTCGTGTCCGCATACATGTGACTATCCATGGACTTACCTGCACTTTTTTCCGCCACCAGTCAATTTTGCTGTTTTTTTCTGCCTCGACGAATTGAACATGGTCTTAAAAATCGCTGGCTTTATTTACTACATAGTTTTCATCATCGCTTCAACCAAGGTAAGGTAACATTTCTCTTCAGGAAACCTTGGCAAGTACATTATTGCGGAACCAAATTCCATTTGTTTTTTTTTCGAATTTGCAATATGGTATGGTAACACTATTTAGTCTAAATTAATATCCTAGAAGGAACTGTTTCAGAGACATAGGAGACATAATTTTTCAAGTTTAAAAAATCACAAAAAATTGAAAAATTCATTTTTTATCGGACGAAGATCGAAAAGGCAATGCCTCTTTTACTACAACTTTTAATACATAAATTTTTCTATGTATTTAAGTATTTTGTAAATTTTTTGTATTATCTATTTATCCTGTATGTAAATATATCAACATCTCAAGAACTAAATTTATTAAAATGTTGGCTACGACGTTTTGCATACGAGATATCGATAACTCACAATGTCTGCATTCAATTTGTCGTTAGGTAAGGAATTTAGAGGTAGATAAGACTAGCCATCATATATATAGTGCACAAATAAAATTTAATAAATTACTATGCATAGTGTAGCGGACCAATATTCCCAGATATTAGTGGCGGGTACAGATATTAGTTTTAATGGGGCTCTAGCCCCACCTCGAAATAAACAAAATCGTTGTTTCGTTATCATAGAAATAATTGTTTGACAATATCAAACTCCGCCCCTATCCAAATCGCCGACGAATATTTGAAGAAGAGTACAGAGTTTTATGAGATATAAACTTAAGGGCATTGATATCTTAATCTTCAAGCATTCAAGACGTAAACGTGCACTTCCTTATGGAATGACTGCAAGTGCAGATGATAGAGAATGGTCTGTTTGTTGTTTTGGTTTTTGCTGATGGTGTTCTACGAGTGTAATGACAGATTTTTCATCAACTCCTACATCGGTTCGGCTTACTTCGGTTCAGTTCCGGCTCAAAGGGTTTGCTATCATGTTAATCAATGTAATTGCAATTTTATCGATGTATAGAAGCAAGGAAGAATGCAAGCAGAGGGAGTAGACAACAACCTTAAACGACCTCGTTACAAGTTCCTACAAAGAAACTCTTGCCATCCATGTATTGTGTGACAATTCGTAAGTCACATGTCCTTGTACATGTTCTACTTGTTGTTGTTCCTAACTGTAGCTGCTGTATTTCCTATTCATTAACTTACACACAAACGACCCAGGTTAAAGAATCTTACCCAGTAAGAACAGTCATAATAGAAATAAAGTTGAAATATCTTGAACATTTTTTAAATCAATTTGGTTTGATTTTCGTTTTGATTTTGAATTTTTGTCAGAGGTGATGTTTTATTGGGTATGTGGAATAAAATTGGTCCAAATAAAGGAGCATGGTAATGATTTTTTTCAAAAACTTTTTAATATTACTTTTATTCACAAATTACTTCTATGCAAACTAAAGTTTCTTTAAAGAAAAAACTTTCGAACAGATTAATGACATTTTTACAGATATCCAAATATTTCCTGAGAATTTCAGTTTCAGAATCAATTCCACAATCATTTCCCCTAAAGAGTCCTTCCAGTAGCGCTCACACAACAATCTTTGATGGTTCCTTTGTGAAACAAGGTGCGATTAACGTTGGAGTGCTAATTTCCAATGCCTGAGCAAGCCAATATTGCGCCCTGCGAAAACATATTTTGTATGCGTGTTGTTATTCTTATTTTCAATTCTTCAGGAACGCCTAAAATTTCAAAATGTTAAGATTTAGAAGAGTATAATAAAAAAAACTTGAACGTTTCCAAATTTAATTTTTCGTCAAAAAATTGAGCAGAACTAATGGTTTTTCTTAAAAAATTTTGTACATACATTCGGGGTATGTTTATCGATAAAAGGTTTTCTTTGCTCCATAAATCTCTTTATAATGCCAAAGTCTTAGAAACTAGATAGTGTGTCTCAATGAGATCACCGAGTTTGGATTTCGTTATAAGTGTTCGAATTCACTTGTGCAATTGTGCTTCATGTTAAAAAATACATTGTTGAGCAATATGTATGTCGGATTATTTTTTGCTGTTAGTTTTCTTATATACATATGGCATTTTGCGCCCGCCAAGGTAAGCGCCCTGTGTACTTGAATTTACATAGATGCTAATGGCAAATACGGATACGTTAGTATGCTTCTGAATGTCCATCATAAATGCTGCTACTGCAGCTGTTCATGTGATCAACTTACAAAATTAACATGATGCGCCAAACAAAGTCCTTAACATATTTCCGTACAACATATGGTTTATGTATAAGCTAGTACAAGTACAAGTACAACAATTTCAAAGCAGCTTTCGTAGATTTGGAGGAGCAGTGTATCCTCGCCGCTTCTGGATGTGTTTTTGGATTGCACTTGTGGCACGTATCGGAAGAAATAATTGCATGTAGGTGTGTTACTTTGGGATGCAATTTCTCCTCGATCCACTTGAATTTTGCAAAAACCTTTGACAAAATATTGCACATAAATCGTAATGGCAAAGAAAGCAGACGCACTTTGAATACCAAAGTGACCAATAGAGAAAAGTGGATAATTTTTAGGAATTTTGCTGTCTTAGCTGTTTAGCTAATGAAGATTTTAGTTACACAAAATTTATTGACAACTGAGGCAAATGAATTCAATGTAATTTTTATCCTTGCATATAACTTAAGAAATATTAATGCATAAAGGTAACACATTTTGGTTTTAAAATTCTACACATCGTTCATTTTGATCTTGTGAACTCATTAGTGATAAGTTCTTCTGGCTGTGTACGAATTGATTGTAAGTGCCAGAGATAACTATATTTTAGAGACTTCTCGATTTCCCATTGGAAAATCATCTGCGGATACATCAGCCTCACTCTCTAAGTTTAACACAAAAATTTATTAGGGTAGACGGAGAGGGTAATCTCTCCGACAAATAATTTTTGAGACTGGGGTGTCTCATAAATTAAACTGTAGCTGGCATATATATGTGTATATAAAATAACTTTACGTTATAAATAAAACATTGATTTGAAACACATGGGCGAATAAATTCAGCATAGGCAAAAATAATTTTTCCTGAAACCCAATTTCGCCCGAAGTTCATACAAATATGTTAATATTGATTGATTGATGCAATACATGATGTATACTTTTTTGATAAAAAATATCAGAGAAATCAAGGGACTCTCTATTGTCACTCATTTGACTTCAGTTAATTTACTAGTTATGCACGAATATATGTGTGCATTAGGTCCTTTGAAATGGGTATAATGTCCTTAAAACCGTTTCCGTATCACATAAAAGTGAAATGCCGAAAAAAAAATATGCAATTTGAATGCAGGACCGATAACCAGCACTCTGCAAATTTGAATTGAAATGTGTTCCGTAGTTGTGTGGGTATTTGGACTTGTGTGTATATGTGCATAATTTACACCGCCAAATAAAAGGCAGCGAATAACTAACGACTGAATAATTCGCAAATAAACTTCCACAAAATGACACACCACGCATTCGAGTGCATATCAGTGATGGCATTTGAACTTCTCGTGAATGTACTGAAGTTTTGAGTCGGATATACTTTTTGGTTGACGAGCGTATTTTTTATTTAAATTCCTACGACTTCTTTTTTGGGAAATTATTCATTTGCTCAATTATCCCCATCAATGGAAGTAGGCATGTCATTTTATTGTGGATTTTCCGTAAACTTTACTTACATTCATTTTCAGGATGAATATAAATTTGAACATATTTTTGCAGAAGTTGGCATTTTTTGCATAAGGTGTTCTCCAAAGATGTCATTCTGGGTCATTAAATTAATGGATTAATTTAACCAAAGTTAAAAATTACTTTCCGAACTCGAAACACTCAACACATTTTTAAATCGAATTTTGTACGATTTTTGTTTTTAATTTGCTACCTTAAGCATATCTTTTTGCTAATACTATTGCATTTCAAGTATAAATACCTACTCATCACATTCGATAAACAAAGTTTAAGCAAGATGCTTCACTTTTGATACATCGCTGAAAACAATGATATATTTACTTCGTATCCAGATATCAAGAACTCGGTCTCCTTTTTCTTTTGTAGTTCGGCAAAAACTCTACAAAATAAAACCTTTGAGGCTAGTGTTCGACTGGCTCCTATTGATATATTGTTTGTTAAAAATTAACTGCTCTCTGGTGATAAGCAACAAAATGTAATGTTTCTTCGTTAGAATAATCCTTGGCTGAATAAATCCCATGTAAAATTTTTGTGCAAAATCAACGGCTTAAAAGAAATTCACAAAAATTGCATCAAAGCTAATATATTCGACTTATTTGGATGACGCCAACCTTCCTCAATAATTTTAGCTTAAGAGCTTATTGACGATGTACAGTTGAACCATTTTCAAATAAATATTGGATTGAAATCTTAACCAATTCCAGCTATATATACCTACATACATAGTTGCGCTCTTCTTATTAATTTCATGCCGATCTGACAGTTTTGTTTAGCCAGTGAATAATCCAAACACTTTTCCAATAATGGAGAAAGTGAATTTTGTGCATTGCTTGAACATTAATATTTGCATGGAAAAAACATTACGCAAAGCAAAGAGCAGTGGTTACGGTGACTCTTTCCCCTTCATTGAGGAAATCCATAGTATTATGCCTGGCAATCGCAGAGTGAAGGTTGTAGAGCTCGTTGAGATGGTAAGGTGCCGAAATAAATGCATACCGAACTTCAGCCCAAATTTTCATGAGATTGCTCGCAGCGCGGTGAGTTCCACGTTTGTTTCTGTGGAACAGTTATAGTGATCATAGCCTTTTCATAGCGGTATTTTTTCACGTACCAGCGCAATCCAAAAAGTTTCTGAGACGGTTCGTGACTGAACGTGGAAGAACTGCCAAATCAGAGACTATCACATGCTGATCGTGTTCGAAAGAGGGCAAAGATGATACCATCAACGTTATGGACAATATTTTTTGGGCCTCGCACGGCGATGAATTTATGAAAAAACTCCGCATTTGCCTAAGAAAAGTGGTGCCCCACTACGACGACTGCGCCCGTCCGACTTTGTTGAATTGCATTACAAATAATCCTCATTCACTAGACTTGGCTCCCCCCTGTGGTTGCTTTCACTTCCCAAACATAAAATAGTAGCAAACTTTCGTGAAGAATCTTTCGTCAAATGAAGAGTCCCCAACAATGAACAATTTTGCCCACTTGGAGAAACATTTCTTTTGCGAGTGTATCGAGCTTAAAGAAGGCTACATGTGTCGTAGATATAGATTTCAAAAAATGATTTAATCTAAAATTAATCTGAATTTCTGCAAGATTAGGGCATTACTCGTAAACATAAAACATTTTAAGTTTGTCTAAATGCTTTATTACAAAAGTACTTTAGAGCAATGTACAATGAATCGAATATAAGTGCGTTGTACTTGCGTACTTTTCTAAGCACGAGTGTACGGAAAAGTATTATTGTACTGAAATAACACTAGTGCTACATATTGTAAGTATGTATGAACATATGTATCATGGCAATGAGCAGAACAAATGTGGCAGAACGATGTTCTAACGATAGGAAATGCAACAATAAAGTACTTACTTCATACCATCGGCTTTTTTTTCATCTAGGGTGGACCAAATATTTAAAGCTTGTAGTATGTGCTCTAGTGACGTATGATTTTGAATGTGTCATTTAGAGCCTTGTAAATTTCACTGGCTCTACTCCTCCTTATTAATTTGAAGTCAAAAACAGTCCTTGTGACTTATTCATATTACTTAGGGCTATAAAGACTGCGCACCGTTGTAACAGCCTATGACTTTTTTGTACTTTTTAAACAGTTGCGTTCCAGTTTTAAAATAAAATATTCATAAACTAACTGCCACAGCTCCACAAAAAAAAGCGATGTCGAGTTACAAAAGAAATGAAATGACAGTCCCAAATCGGATGCAAAATCTATTCAGCATGTCAGAGTCTTGAAGCATCGATATTAACTTGCCAGTGGAAACAAAGTTTGAAAAATTACATTTTTATTACATTTGGGTTAAATATCTCAAAATATTGACTCGCTTCGGAAATTCTGCGACTGAATTTGGAGTCAGCATCAGAAACTCTATAAAAATGTTAGTTTTCACTTAGTGATGATAAAATTTTCGGTTGAATTTTTCAAAGCTAAGAGTCAATCCGAAGAAACGGCTCACTTTTAAAGATTTAGCGACCTCGAAAACTCCCAAATTAGTTGTAATTTCATTTGTCACTCGACATCAAATTTTAATTTGAAAATTTATGGATGGCACTGTATTTAGTATACCAATATACCAACTTTACTTTCTTATCACTTTTTTCAAGCGATGACGAAGCTGAAATAAAAAAGATTCCAACACTCGCCTCCAGTTTTAGAGACAAATGGCATTCAAAAGGGATGTGTTTCTAATCTTATACCCAATTTTTCTTCATTATTGCCAGCTTAGTAAAGCCAATGTATCAGAGCTGTAAGATATCGCATTTTTTGACAGAAATGTAAATAAAATGAACAAAGCGTGTGCAATTTCAAAGTACTGCACTCATGTGTACCTCTGTGACATGCAATACAGACAGCAACACACGTAGTAGTTATGATAAAACGCAATCAGTCACTTGATACTCGTGAATCCGCTTTCTCCGAACTAAGCAGGCACAATAGCCATCAGGTTCGTTTTTTTTTGCCGTACAGTGACTATTCCAAGAAGAACCATAGCAATAAGGGTAGCGGTATCTTCTTAAGCACACGCAACCAATCAATGTTCTCGTAGTAAGTCCTGTCTGACCCTGTCGCACACTTGATTACTTCATATGCTCTATAACGCCGCAACTGCTGCAGCCACGCGAAGTGTTCGGTCAGCTCTCTAGAAGTGCTGATAAGTACATTGAATTCACAGTGATTTCATTTGTCATCATGGCATATATTCATTAATCTTGGACAACGCATTCAGTCGCCAAGTCACAGTGATACGTCGCTGTCTTTGATAAAACTTTTGATGGAGTATTGTTAAGTTGGTTGGAACACAGACAGAACTTGAATTGACTAATGTGGTTAATAGGTTTTTTCTTGAGGATTATTATAGTATACAATTGTGTTGTCGAGTGACAAGTAGAACTCACTACTTGCAAGTGAGTCCAACTTGTCAACCGACGATATATTGCAAGTGTTGAATTATGACATTTTTGGAATGTTTGCTAAATAGACAGAAACTTTGTTAATCTCTGTTTTTATTTTTGGTTTGACATAAAACCAACTGCAAAAGCATGACATGAATAAAATTTGTACAATTTTTCAAGCGACTCCTCTTTCTTCCTGTTCCAGCAAATAAATTGATTTCGCTGAAGCGAGAAAATTGTACGCTTAATTTTAGAAAATGTGAAACAATTTAAAATTGCATTTCTACCACACTCCACCGTCGTTCTTGTGCTTAGTGTTCTCGATAATGCTGCCGATGATGGGATGGTACTGTACGAATATACGGCACCTCAAGCAGCTGCCTGACTTTGGGTGGAGATGAGTGGAATTCTGAAAAATATCAGCTCTGGCGTGAACCCAACGCGATAAAATCCAAATAAACGGATTCCAACGCTGTTGTTGTGTAAGCGCTTTACAGCCACTTCTGTCAAATGAAAGTCATCTTGGGAAAGTGCCTTAGTAGAAGCTTTACAGCAACATGACTCCATTTCAGAAGGAGACGTAGAGGTAAAGGCTTCCTGCTGTTTATCGAAACGATATCGCATCAGTCAAAGTGACAGTATCGGAGTAGGGGCGACGGTGCTTGGGTTTCTCAAAGTGCCAAAGTTAAGTGTCAGTTGACGCCCATACGCGTACACTCGATACTCACACACGATTGCACGCAAAAATCTCTCAGCGTTGGAATGTGTTATTTAGACAGCAGATATTTCTAATAAAATTTTTAAGATTTATAATTTGAAAGCGTTGGCTCTCTGTTGTAAAATAAATTACATAGTAAGCTTGGAAGCAACCAACGTTGTCGGTTGAGAATATTCAGTATTCTTTAAATTGTTGTGTATGAACATTGCACTTGCGTGTATCATAATAATTGTTATTTATAAAAACTTTTCAGGGACTTATTTATTTATTACCTGTAGCATTAAAATGACGCATTGCTTTCAAAGTTCCAAGTAGTCTCTTCAAAGGTGTTACGTTTCACTAATTTTGAGCCCTTAGCAGAAACACGCAAAATGGATGTTCGTTCAAAAATAATATAAAATTAGCCCAAAAGTCAGATACGACAACTAACCCAAAAACAAGTATCTTTTAGGAAAAGTGTGCCCAAAAAAAAATTCCGCGGCCGAGATTGAAATTTTGAAAGTTATATGAAGTTAAATCCATAACAATATCGATCTGAGTTGGAGTGAAAAGTTTTGGGATCTGCTGCCATGCAAAGTTCAACTCTGGATATTTAATATATAAAATTTTCGCATTCAACATTTAAATCTCCTGCTTGTGCACAAAACAATCAACTGAGAAAATATAAAAATGGTCCTTTCAGTTTGTAATAACACTAAATTGTTAAATATAACCAATTTATCGGAACTACCATAAGATAACTATTGACCTCAAAGTGTTTTTAATATATGTTTTAGTAATTTCTAGAATTTTTGTGTTTTACAATTTATTGAAGAAAACTTAACTTAAGATAATTCAACCTTTAACCATGATGATCGGCCTATTAGAATAAGTTGTGCCATGTTAATTTTACTCCGACACTAAGTCTACTTTAAAAATGTATGAGCTGAAGATAAACCAAATAAAAAAGGGAAAGATATAACCGCTACACCTTTCATCAAGACGATCATAAGAAAAATTAAGGAAACAGAACAATATAAATGAGAAAGAAAAACAATTCGGACAAGCGACGTCAAGCAACACCTGCAGACGTATCGCATGCAGATTAAATACACAATACACATGCAGTGGAGAAGTATAATGGTCAAGAGGCAGAACAGCTAATATTTGTTTGTGTATTGAAGGAGTTTTAAGAGGCGCTTTAAGAGGCATCACTAAGGTCATTAATATTTACGAAAATAAATTTGTTGTAATGGATTCAGGTTGACTTAATTTCCAAAATTCACTCAATGTGCTTCACTGTATTGGTATTTCGTTTTATGATGGGCGTGTGTTCCTGTGAGCCCATATCGAAAAATATGCTTTGAATCGTTTTCACTTTGATTTTGCTTTAAGGTAAGTAATGAGATAAATAAAAATATGGCACCCACAATCAATCCTTTAAAGTTAAAGTAATGTTAGGCTCCCCTAAACCAATGACCGTGACGAGCATGACCAGAAATGAGAGTTTTGAGTTTTGTTTGTTCCCTTAATTTTACCAAGTTGTCTTCACTTTTCCCCACGTGACTTATCATTATTTTTTCTGTGTGATCTGAAAAAGTTTTTGCAAAAGTTGTTCAGCACGTCTTCAAGATTCACAAGTAAAGCTTTGCAATTTGGCCACGTGTTTTTTGTGAGCTGCTCGCAAAACGAAAGGCGTAGCGGTAGTAGCATACTTGAAAATTGACATGGACATGGACATCGACATAAAACTTATCGCTTGTGTCCTGTGGAAAAAGAAAGCAAAAGTTAAGGCAGCATGCAAGGGCGATACTACGTTCGGATTTTTCGCAAACAGGAGTTTGTGGTGTGAGTATTTTTGTTAGCATCTTGGAGCGCAACAGCGTGCAAGGAGTTTGGATAAAGCAGAAGGATTCATTAACTTTGAGTCTGTTGCCAAGGACGTGCTGCAAAGTTGCTGCTTTAATTGCGCTGTGAGACTGCCAGTGAATAAGCGAACAACGGGCTACAAGACATTGCGTTATTGGCGTTGCTCAAACAACTCCTGAATGCATGAAGGAGGAAACTTTCTTAATTTCAATTACGCATACTCGCACAAAAATATACTGTAGAATGAAAAGGGATGTGCATCGAGATAAGTACGTTGTTGTCAGGATCAAAAAGCAGATGAAATCTAATTTATTTGCTCTCATATGTCGAATTCCAATTGAAATAAATGGAATCAGCGCTTGTGTAAAGAAATCTACGAACATAAGTGGGTGTTATTAAGAAAAGTTGCATGTAGAACAAATGAAATGAAAGTTAAGAAAGAAAAGTCTGAGACTTTAAATATGCAAGCCCGTTGGTAGCCCGGGTAAATTAGTAATTCCGAAGCCTCTTGTTTGTTCAGTTTAGTGTTAAGCGTTGTCTAACAAAACCAAAAAGGCGGATGATTGTAAGCATTCACGGGTGATGTATGAAGTTGAAGATGCTTCGCTACGGAAGGTCGCAAAAACGATGAAGACCATTGAAAAATGTCGGATACCATCAAAAACGTTGAATGGCTCAGTGTAATTCGAAAAAGTCGACAAAAAATTTAGACAGCAAAATTTTCGCAGAATATCGAAAAAGTCGAGAAACTATGAAGGGTTCTAAGGAGTCGATAAATGGTAAAAGTGCATTGTAAAATTCTATATAATTAGCTTTGATCCCGTACAATAATGCATAAGCCCAGTTTACAGAATTTGGTCCAAGACGCGATCCAGTACTGGGTAAATCTAAAAAAGAAATTTTTCGGATATCATCTGACTAAGTCTTGCAAATTGGACTCAACTACTTATGTATATTGAAAATCGCCGAAAAACTCGAAGGAATCGAAAAGTGTGAACATGTCGATTAATTTCGAAACATTTATGTAAATGTCGAAAAATTTCGAAGAACTTGTCAACAACATGTAACAGTTTATTCTTTTTAATAAAGTTTACCGAAATTTTCACTAGTTCTCTGAGCCCGAATTTTGAAATAAAAAAATTGTTTTCAGGAAAATGCCAAAAACATATTATTTTAAATATTTTTTGGTTCAAAAATTTCTAGAGATCGGAAATTTTGTTGGAAATGAACAATTTTTATTTTCAATGAAAGCTAAACTAACAAATCGCTGGTGCTTGAATTTTGGAAAACTAAGTTTCTTATTATTTTAAGTTCAATTACAAAAAAAAAATTATAAAAATATTTTCGGGTCCAAAAAATGCTACAGGGTGCAAGTCATATCGGAAATGAACAACTTTTTTTTACAATAAAAGCTAACCAAAATGCCAATAAGTTGTCGGAGCCTGAATTTTGAAAAAGAGTTCCATTTTTTCTTAAGTTGAATTCCGAAAATTTTTTTGACCTTAAATTTTCTTTTTTGCTTTTTCCAACAAACGACTTTTGTTTCCAAATTCAGACTCCAACGATTTGTTGGAATTTTGGTAATCTTTAGTTAAAAGAAAAAAATATTGATTTCTGAAAAAATTTGCGCTCTCTAGACATTTTTGAACCAAAGAACTCGATTTGGGACTGCTTTGTAGTGGACCAGTTTTGTAGATCTTTCAGAGGTGCGCGGAAGAACTAATTTATTTGGACAGAAAATATTTTGCAACCATTCGGAATAAATAAGTTTTTTAAAAAAAATTTTATGGAGAACTCAGTGGTATTTTTTTAAAACTCGTACCGGATAGCGATACTCGTAACTCTATAAATCAGTTTTAAACAATTTATTTGCTACAAAAAGTTTTAATTTTTCATGTTATGCCATGAACAAAAGCTTCGCAAGAAAGCTGATCCTTTTAGCCTTAAATCGATGTGAAGAAATTATTTTTGCGTCAAAATATACGAGAGACATGACAATTTGAATATGACTATAAAACGTAAAATGTTCAAACTTTAAAACTCGATTTTTCTCGATATCTTCGATTACAAAAAAATTGTCAATACACGTGTTCACTCAAATATCGCCTAAGACAAGTAAAAAAAATTTGGAGTGATTAAAAAATGGGTCGGTCAGAAAATGTTCGGTTTTTAAAAGATTGTCTCACATGAGGAATGATTTTAACTTGTTGAAATAAAACATAAACTCTTTTCATAGAATTTATTTACTTAAAGCGCGAAAAAATTCCTTAATATGAGTGCTGAACTTTTTAAATGACCTTACCGAAGTATTTGGAAATTTATTTAATCTCAATAAGGTTTTGTAATGTGATAATGGTTATGTTCGCTGCAACAATATCCTTTAACGACTCCTGCGCGTACATGTCGTTATGGCTCAAACATATATTGCAGGGCGTTACATCAGTAATTATCATTAACAGCAGCAGATTCCTGCTCTACCAACAGAGTACAAACAATGATGTCGCCAACACCACCGTCTTCGCCTTACCCATAGAATCTGAAATGACCAAGATGCAGGAACTTTTAATATGAACATCAGCTCAGAACGATAACACGACTAATAACAAACATAATAGATTATCTCCCACTTCTGAACTCAAACTGAGAGCAGTGTGAACCAACAAATCCAGACGTTGAAAGAGGGGAAAGTAGCTGAGTAACTGTTTACAGCACAGGAGGCTCCACTTGCGCTGACGTGGTGGTAAAGTAGGCACTGGAAGACACAACAGAAGACAATTTTTTCTAGTTTTAGGATACTACTGGTTGATGAAGGGCAAAGGCAACGAAACGATTTGTGACAATTATTTACGTGTTTCTGTTGTCAGTTAGTTGAGCTGCCAAAAGCGAGAACATTAAATGCCACATGGATACAAATAGAAATCGAACATTAGTGCAATAAATACCAAAAGCCCATATTTTGCTTTAATGGGAGGCAAAGTAGAAGTTAACGAGAAAAACAATACATAAATTCAACGGAATTAAGGAAAGTCCTCATTTCAAGAAAAATCAGAGAAACGAAGTAGTTTTGTAAATGATGTTTTTTTTGAAAGAGCGTTAAATTGCAATAAGTAAATAAATATAAATCATGTGTGAGTCCATGTATAAGTTTCATGAAAATGGACTACATATTACAAGTTTACTGCGAGTGTTATTGGGCATATTTTTGTGCAAGACCACCTTTAAGCTTCAGACTCACCATTTTGCATGAATTGCTCGCTGGAATTCCATAAGAAAATCTGTTGCTATAAGTTAATAAACGTTTTTTATTTTCCACGGATATTTTACACAACAATGCCATTTTTTTTTGGCTTACGATGCTTAGTCCGCTTTGGTAAACCTTCATTGCGCAAGCTTATGTTTGCTTGAAGTGCAGCAGGCATTGAGTATTGTTTTCCAACTTCAAAATAATCTCCTTCAAAATATAATTTAACTTTCTTCATTAAAACTTGGAGTCTCGTTTGCTGTACTGCAAGACTTAAAAAGAGAGAACAATTTTTAAAACCACAAAAATGTTGGAGGGAAAACTAATAATCAACATTTTCCCAATTGCAATTTCCAAAGTTTGCTTTTGCTTTCCACAACAATCTAAACAAATCCGGAACCCACATGATTGCGACCACTCAGTAAGCATTCAGCTGGTTGAAAGTCGTGACCAACCCTTTCCCTCTGTTTTTTCAGTTGCTCCACTCCTAAGCCGTATCTGTCTTGTGTCCTGCACTTTGCTCTCGTCCTCGAATGCAAAGTTGAAAATTCGTTACAATACGTTAATTCGAAAGAATTTCCTCAAGCATAACGAGGAAACGAGGAAGAGAAGTATTAAAAATTTGAAAAGTGTCTCTTCGAAGGATTAACTGATAATAAGTTTGATGTTCTGGCGAATGAACCGAAATGCTTGTTTTTATTCGTCATGACGAAACTTTCGCCATTTTGCTGTTCCTATCGGCTACTCCGTATGCGGCGACTATGATTGTGTGCGTCTTTCGTTTCCCTTGTGTCCTTCGTCCTTCGTGTTTTATTGAATCGAAACTTTGCAAAAAAATTACTTGAACTCTTATCTGTGTGCCTGCATATGTATATGTTGTATTAGTTTGTGTGCGAAACTAAATTGAATTAGACTAATCAAAAAGTCACAAGTTTTGAATGCGGGGTGGTCGATTCTTTATAGCGGACGGCGTATCGTAGCGATGAGTTAAATGGGTGTATCTATGTGTCGACTTGGTTTTTACTTTTGGCCAACAAGTGCACACGTACAATGCAATGAAGGGGCATCATTTAGTATAAACAGATTTAAAGTTTTATGAAAAGTTGCGCTTCATGTGCTATTTCAAGGACTCACATTTGACTTTTTCAAATTGGCCTAAAAGCAAAAAGTTTCTTCTTAATCCGATTTTTAATTTTGACAGTCTTCGAATGTACTCAGAAGCTTATAGTGGCAACTTTTTATAACAAGTTCTCTTGTAACAAAATGAGTTACATTGAAAAGTATGTAGCTCAATTACACTGCGAGAAGCTGTAAAATATGTGTTGAAGATAATTATTTCTTGAAATTTAACTGATATGTATGTACCCAGTAGGCAAGGGCAGGAGCTTGCAGGCCTTCCTTGGTAAGATTAAGGCCTTACCACCTCCTTTCAAACTTACTTTCTTTTTTATATGAAACGTCCCGATAAAACAGGCCTTCTTTAGCAGGCCTGATAGAAATACTCTTCAAGCAGGTCTTCCTACATCGCTTGTGTCAAGAGCCCTTCTAAGAGCACTTACCGTAGAAGGGGTAACAGAAGTACTTTGAAAAAATTAAATCTTAATACGTCGTCAACCCCCATTTTTAATGTGTATTTTTTGTGATGTTTTCTTAATTTATAATTTGACATTGAATACACAAAACTCTAGCACTTTAACATAACAGGAAACAGAAGACCAGCCTAGCAACATGCACACCGTTCCTTACTTCTAACCATTTATCTACTTTTGATGTCGTATAAGTACAATGCAATGACAAAAAAGTAATGTCGAATCATAAAACATTGCAATGCATGAAATAAAAAAATACATGAAGTCCTTATTTGCCTTCTAATGTCAGGCCTTATAGCACTGCTGCTGGGAAGGCCTTATAGCACTTCTGCTGTGGGAAGGCATAGTAGCACGCCTGCTGTGGTAAGGCATAGTAGCATTTCATGAGTATACACTCAATGCAGTGTAACTATTCTCCTACTTATAAAATTTACTTATTGTTAATATTGACAATAAAAACAAAAATCATAATAAAAAAAAAATTTTTTTTATTTGCATGAAAATTCAGTTTTGAGAAGGCCTTTTACAATCGGAGCAGCGCTAGCAGGCCTTCTCCGGGGAAGGCCTTGCTCAATTGCCTGCTGGGTATATGTGTTACAGTTAATGGTGATGATTAAGAGCCTCGACATACATAAAAACGTTAAAAGCTAAATTTAAGTAATCTCTTATTTTTCAAGTGTAACTTATCAAAAAGCCAGGCGAGTCCGATGGATTACAGTTCCCAGAATAGCAAAGACAGCGATGAGCAGAAAATACAACAACAGTACTTTACCCGTTTCTCCCTGCTGCACTTTCTCGTAGAAGTTGCAAGTTCAATAGTTTGATACAAATGCTTGCTACAAGTAGTTGGTGATGACTTGCTAAATCAGCCCCTCTTCTTTCCGTCTACATAGTAAAGATCCACTCCATTTTCTTGATATTGTTATATGGTTTATTGGTCTTTTCATGAAGAAAAAGAGACCCTCCAGTCAAAATTTTGCTTGTAGCACACCAACAGGTATATAGTTGGCCGTTGTCATTTCTCTCTTTAATTACTTAGACCGAATTTGTGCATTAAAGTCGCCTATTATTGGCAGTATATTGATTTCCGCGGTTGGTAGACGCGCTTATGTTGTCTATAGCAATGGTTTGGAGACGGCAAAATGCTTTGAGAATATTTAAATAATTTTGTGGACTTTTTTTTTGTTTAGTAAATGAACTGTTAGAAACGATTGGCTTGAATTTATATATTCACATATGTATATTTATCAACTCTTATCAATACATGGATACAGAACTGACTCCATTCTGTGCTTAATTTCTTTCAGTTCAATTCTGAACTCTTGGAAACGTGACACGACAAACAACCACACTCCTTTCGAGTCCAATTGCATGCCACACCTGGTTGAAACTAAATTGCGTCAACTTAATAAATGCGTTTTAATGGCCTCGAACATTAAATAAAAACCCACAAACTGTAACTCACACGCACATTGAGAGGAACATCAACGCTGCACATAAAATTCGTGAATTTCAATCTATGAGACGAACTGTAAACTAAGAACAATTAAAAGTCGCCACCATCGTCACCAACGTATGGGCCGATTAAGAGGTGGAGGAACGACACATAGACGTAGCCACAGCCATAGTCGTAAATTGCAATCAGGGCCAATCATAAATCAACTGTCAAATTGACAACACGTACACACATGCATAGAATGTGCGTGAGATAGTAAAAAGTGACATAAACATGTGACGCGTTGCATTACATAACGTGAGCGATTCACACAGCAACACCCTCGCTTTTTTGTCCATTGCCTTTGGCCTAGTTGACCGGCCCGATCGGTGAGTGCTGCCTGTCAGAATGTGCATTTCTTGTCATATTGAACAATCATTGACAGGGTTGATGTCTACGATTCAGCAGCTTTATCATTGGATTCTGTTTGAAAGCAAAACATTAGTAACATGGTATTGCATGTCCTTCATAAAATAAAAGTTGTATGAGTGCCTATTGTCACATGTGTTACATTCGAATACATTGTGCATTTATTATATGTCCCGCGATATTCTCATCATGTCGCCAAAATGTGATTAAATGATATTTTTATGTAAAAATCTAAATATTGTTGTTGCAGTTTATTAAGTTAAAATAAAGTCTTTCACTGGTTAAGGGTTAAGTTTAAATTATTACCATGTATGCTCAAACTTCATATTGAACTTAGTACAGTAACGTTGAGAAAAAAATCAACTATAAGCTATCCTGAGCTGCAGCAAGCTTAGCTAGCTTAATTCTGTCGAGTTTTCTGTGAGTTCTGCAAGGATACTTCTCTAGCACATCGGCGATCTTAACAATCGTATACTCAGCTGGTGCCAAGTGCGCCTTTAAAACGTTGCTTGTTTTTTTCCTTATGTGTGATTGAGACAAAACGGACAGACTGACAAGAACACAAGGAGTGGAAAAACTTACTAGAGGCAACACGTTTACATCAAGACAAGAGGTACGCAACACTGACTGGACGAAAACTTAGAACGCCAGGAACTGAACGAGAAGCTAGATACTGGACGAGACGCGAAAGGAAGGAGTAGAGTTGACGAGTGAGAGTAAAATGGATTAGACGTAAAACACAAGTTGAAAACTATAAAAACATGTTAAAATACAAACTGAAAGAACTATAGAAAACAGAAATAAATACAAAATCAAACAGAAGTTGAACGTTTTATTCAAAAATCGGGAAGTTAATCCCACACTTATATCTTTTGAAGGAATCTGAATGTCATTATTAAGCAACATAAAAACAGCCGGAATCTTCCGTATCTGCCGCCGACTTTCGTTATTCTACAAAAATGGCAAAAAATATTTCTGTCTTAGCTGTCGCTCTTGTTCTTGTTTTTGTACGGAAATGTCCGTTAGTACCAGCAAAAATTCATTGATTCGTCTCAAATGTCAAAAATGGAATATTTTATTGTGTTTGGTTTTGTTAATAAGAACAAAGTAATGAAATCGCAATGTATTTTTTATAGTATACGCATAATGGTCACTGCGAACCCAACCAATAACCTCTACATTTCATTCGAATTTGCAATCGTTGAAAAACCTTGCATAATTTGATCTCACTAAAATTCGCTCAAGGACTAAAGAAGTTCTTAAGTTCTGTTTATAAAAAGTTTTTTACAAAAACAAATTTAGTATTCTGGTAACAAAAATTATGTGTTGCAAAGAACATAAATTTTTCCATAAAAAATATCTGCTAATTAATTCGTGAAGATAATATTTCGTCAGCTTATTAGCTTTCAGAGTTGAAGGATATTTCGAATATTGAATATAAATAATTTTTTTTGTGTTCCTTTACTTTTGATTTTTTTTTGTGGGAAATGTTCCAATTGGCTTGATCCCGTTTCTGTAAGATTTTTCTTATGTGACTTAGTCGAACTTGTCTAATAAGGATGCTGATATTAATCGTATGGAAAACTAAAGAGCTCGATAAGCCAGCAGTTAATATCAACATTATGAGCTCTTTTCATAACAGATTTTAACTATAATGTACCAATATCTATTAAAACTATTTGAAAAAAAAAATTTGAGTTCAAATGGAAGAAGACTTAAAACGCTATGGTGGGCGAGTTATTTGAAGTATTCAAACCAAATTTCATATACATAACAACAAGGAATGCTCTAGACAGGCACTAGAAGCAAAGTGAGCGCTTTTTGACTTAGCGACAATTACAGAGTGCAGTGCAAAGTGTGGTTGGTATTCAGGTAAATGCTGTCAAATTCGATATATGTAGATCGTTTAATGAACCATGCAACCACTGGCCAAAGTATGGGCTAGCTTAGGCTTGTAGGCGTGGCATCTTTAATGATGTCAAAAAACATAAAATGGTATTATACATTGAATAAGACATTTATGTATGTATGATATTTGGCGATACAATTTAGCAAAAAAATATTGTCAGTTTTAGACTCGTAGGCATTTTGCACTTATAAGAAAACATGTCAACTATAAAACAAATGAATGGTGGTGGTATCTACAAGTATGTACTCACTATCGCGCTCCTCCTTTTAATAAAAATTAATGAGCTTAGAGCTTAGAACCACAAGAAACTACTTAACAAGGAGTTCAATTATTCTGAGGAAAAATTTATTGACTCAAAAAATTTGCAAATCACGCTCTGTTTTTTTGATAGTACAGCACTGCACATTATGATTATTAACAAAGTTTTTTTTTGTTTCATTGGAAGGATTTAATTATAACCGAATAAACGTGAACAAAATTTGGCCCGTTCGAAAATGATGTGAATGATTTTTGAGCAACATTTTTACGTTTATTTGATCCTTGGCGAAATAATGACTATTCTCATAGTAAATGTTACATAAATGAAAATGTTGCCGTTACACTTTTATTCCATGTAAATGAACTTTGCTTGTTCTTAAACTGAAGATGTATGGGACAATGTTACCATTTAGTTAGTTTTCATGTTCTTGTAGACCTCATGTGGTGGCAATTAACCACATGACTGCGCAACCACAATACGTTGAATTAGTTAAAAAAAAGACAATGTTAACAGAGCGCTTGAAGGCCCCCAACTTAAATGTCAGTAATGGCCTCTTGCACAGGATAGATTCATTGAGTATAATTTCGTAAGCAAGGAATATGCACGAAATTCGATTGATTTGTAAATTATTTGGTCATTTCGAGCTCCAAATCAGTTGAACGTCCTTTGCAATCTTATTCGCTCTTGGGAACTGTGTTCAAATTGCTTGTCCCCTTTAAGCCAATTGTAAATGGTTCAAAGTTAACGCACTTGACTCATACAATGGCAGATCATTAAAATGTTCATTACAGGCACAAATTCGTCATAATGAAAATAAACACATTAATACAATAAAACGAATAATGTGTATAAATTGGAGAGCAGAAAAAAAGTTTAAAGTTGATGCAAGCATTCATGGCGCGGAGAATCGACGGAAAATACTATGTGGACGGGTTAGTAATAGTAGCTTAATGAGTGTTTCTCTGCATCAAATAATTCATCATGTGAAAAAATGTAGATCGTGAGTCCGGAATCTGCAAAATAAGAGCTGTTTAAGACATCAATTAAAATTAAAAGCTACAGAGAGAGCTATTAGGTAAATGTAACCAAACCAAATGGTTTGTAGGCGCGAAAATTTCTATAGGCTTAAAATTTGAAATGTAATGATGACGTAGCTATTTATGTCAATATGTATGAGTAATGTTTGAGGTAAAAGGCAAACAGTGAACAAAATGTGGCGCTATTTGAAGTAGTTAGAGCGGCGTCTCTCATATACATAAGAACAAAAAAGAGTGAGGGTGCAAAAAGCTTACATATATATGAAATCCTACCCCTTACTCTGGTTTCCCGACCGAACTACTAGTTAATGTTTGTAATCAGATTCTATGTTCGGACTGCATTTGGTTTTTCTGAGCGTAGATTTTTTATTTGAAAATTTAACGTTATGTGAGACTCAGTTTTGTTTTTCCGAGGAACACATTTTAATTTTCCCATTGGATAAGTAAAACTTAATTCAAACATTTGGCATATTTCTTATAATTTATCGCTCTGTTGCGTTTTATTTAAGATATTTTGCCAGTAAGTCAGATGCAGTTTGTCCTTCGTTTGACGCTGAAATGCACTTGGCTATTGCCAACAGGATACTTGTTCGGCGCATTCTGCACAGAAATCAACTCTGTTCTTTGAACAAAACAGGGCAAGTTGTTGCTTTTGTGAAGAAGCAGGACGAACGAGGAGAGCAAGTTTTGTCTCTGTCGTCGTTGGGTGCCATTGTTGTCTTAGCTTGACTCATCTGAATGGAACTAATGATGCAGCTAATTGTTATCCTTACGCTTTGCAGTAGCAGCGTTGCGTCCTTAATGGCGTACGAACCTAATTTAGGAGCTTTAATCATTTTCGCACAAACAGAAGCTGTTACTGCTGTTGCTGCCTTACATTTCGCTTCAGATGCAGCGTGTAATTAGTGCAAAATTTTCATTGGACTCGCAACTGTAATTGTTGTTTACTTTCGCACAGATGTTGTTGTTGCAGACAAGCTTAGTTCTTAGTCGCCCACCTTCTACATTGTGAGGGGAGTGTGTGTGTAGTGTTGCGAAGCAACATTGTTGTCTTCTCTAAAATAGCTTTGCTCACAAAGAAATTCATTAAAAAGTTTTCCTTAGTATTTGTTCATAGTGCCAGAAATAACACTTCCCTCTACCCCTCCAACTGTCGCTTGTCGGCACACTGCTACAAAACTACGAATTAAAGTTAAGGTCTGTCAAAAAATACGAGCTGCGTTCCTTTGTGGCATATAATTACATGACTTGCTACATACAGCGTAAAATTGCTTTCCCGATGCTCAGTGGGTTGAATGACCAATTTCGGAGGTCGCGGTCCGGTCGGGGGTTAATAATGGCAATGTAGCTGCTGCTGTTTCGTACTTCGCACTACAGGCAAAGTGTTTCATTAACACGATTGTAACGTTGGGAGCGATTTTTATCTACACGATTTCTTAATTTAACAACTACGAAATAAAATAAAGCAAAGTCCAAAGACACTGACTGTGTGACGAAGACGAAGACGCAGAGAAAGCAAAAGGAAGCGGCAGAAGCACAAGATGGCTCGAAATGTCCAGCCATAAAAATAAAAATAAGTACGCATGTGTCTCGTGTGTGTCTTGCCCAAATTCTAGATGCTGCGTGGTGTGGTTCGCTGCGTTCTGCCTTTCTGGCCTTCAATATGGCAATGGGGGTCGTAAAACAGGATAACAATTGTACTGGATGGTGCATGTGCTCAGCATTTGGATCTGAGGATAATTTCAGTTCTTTTTTGTAAGATAAAAATAATAAAATTTGATTTAACTAATCCGCAGAGGCATATGAAGTTGGAATTTGGAATTAAGAATGAAGATCAGGATTTTGTTTTTATGCTAAAAATGTTACTTGTATTACAAACTCTTATTTGATTTTGGAGCAACATATTTATAAAGTATTGCAAGTATGTATTATATTAGGAAGGGCCGAAAAATAACCTTCGAGTTCGTTCTTTGTACATCTGTTAAAATCGGGTAGGTTTTCATTTTGTTCAGCAATGGGCTGGTTATATCCTAAATGATAGAAGCAGTCACTCAGTCAGCAGCCAATCTTTTATAAATAAATTGGTTTGTTTTTGATTTTAGAGCTAACTATTACTTGTTTTATTACACCGCCCTCTAAGAAAACGTTTACAAACTTCAATGTCTCTTAATTTATCTCCTTTCTAAAAAAAATTTGACAGTATTTTAAGATTTAATACTTGTAGAACTAAATACTAGAAGCTAACAGTAAGGAATTGCCAGCATGGTGAAATACCAAGGGAGCCTTTTGAATAAAACAAAAAACTAGAATTTTCGGTTTTGAATCAAATTATGTCGTACAAAAGGCATTCAAATTAAGTAACACTATCTATCACAGCCACGTGTTTTTACCTGAAATAATCAGCTATAATTGAATTCATAAGGCCCACTCAACGAGAATGTTGTTTGTCGCGATATCAACGTCAATGTTTTCCTATAGCTCTAATTATGAAAATTTCAAAAGAAGTTTCCTTACAGAGGTTAACTTTGATAGCTTAATGTTCGAATTAGAGCACACGATTTTCTAGTCTTTTCCTTTTTGTTGGAAATTTTATCTAATATGACAGTTCATATTTTTTCTTAGGACTTAACGCGTTAATAAAAGATTTTCATTTGCTGAATTTACATCTATGAATGGAAACACAGTTTGAGGTTTTGTTATTTATACTTACAGCTCTTTAATTGCTGTTTTTCTTTGTTTTTGTATTAAACTGTACTAATGTTTCCTGAGGACAAGCGCATTTATTTTGGCCACCCACAGACTAACCCGGTTTTTCAGAATCTTTCGTTTATTTTTTGAATGCCTGTTTTGGCGCTGCTGTTGCATCTCTAAAGCGTTAGTGGTTTTTTTTTGTTCTCAAGTCATTGCATTTTTTTGAACGCCATGTTTCACGGATGCGCCTCGGACTCATTTTTTTTACGTGGGTTTTACTTCTTAAGTCCATCACCTCTTTCCTTTGCTCGCATGCTTTAATTCCGTTTCATTTCGGAGTGTTGCAAAGATTACTTTTTATGTTTCCGCTTTGTTATCCTTCTGTCGCTGTCGCTCCTGCTGCAGCTTTCGCTGCTGCCACTGAGGGCATTTGTTTCAGTTGTTGTAGTTTTTGTTACTGCTGCAATATCATCTTTTTCTCTTTTATCTGAATCGTTGATGCTGTGTTTTTCTGTATGGCTGTCTGTCGACAAACAAATCCTCCAAATACCCTATACAATTGTGCTTAATACCAACAACAACAAAAAGAACGCAAACGGTTGCAGCAACAAAATTGAAAGCGGGAAACTCAGCATATTAGAGGAACTGTGAAGTCTTTAATCTTTTCAGATTTAAAGAGTCGGTGTTGTTTTTGCAGTTGTTGCGGATGCCGGAATGCAAATTCTGAATCCCGAGCGCATTTTGCACCGGAAGGATATATTTACATATGTACGCAAAGTTAAAGTACTTTATTTATAAAAACTATCTTTATATGTCTAAAAAGGTTAAGGCAATTTTTTAGTGGTACGCCCACTTAAATCACATATTCGTTATTGTACTGATATACCGATATATCTCGATCCTTAGACGTAAACCAGCGAAACGCCGGGACACGTAAAGTTTTTTTTGACCGATATAACTTTCCCCGGTAGTCAGAGCCCCCGCCGATCACTGACCCCTACCATTTGTCGCACAGTGTTATTAATCACTGCTTCACCTGCTCCCGCTTTCCGAATGTGTGGAACGTTGCCATTATCAGCCTTCCTGCTCAGATTACTACCGTGTCCTTACTTAGTGACCTTAGACAAATGAGTATTTTCCTGCCTTAGGAATGGCATGTGATAGAATTATGTGCGAACAATTTACTCTTCACCTCAATAGACACTCTCTACTGTTGCCACTGCAGTCGGGTTCTTGAATTGGACATAGTTGCTCGACTGCTGTGATGAAAGTTACTGATGATATTCTTACTGACTTTGACCAAAATCGTTTAACATGACATTCTCTTCTGGACTCTTCCAAAGCCTTCGACTCTGTTAATCATGCTCTACTATGCAGAAAGATGAAAGATTTTTCCAAATTTAGTTATAGTGAGCCATTTATCTAGGGGCTAGATTACTGCGGCTTAAAGTGGGTAATTCTCTTCTTCTTTTAAATCAATAAATGTAGGTGTCCCTCCGGGCTCAATATTAGGTCCGTTATAATTTACCATATTTATAAATGATGTATTTTTAGTTTGCAAACGTGCCGCGGCTCACGCCTTCACTGGTGATATTCAGCTTTTCCTTTCTCGACCGATTGAACTTTTTGAAGAATTAAAAGACTTAACGCTGAATTATTTCCTTTGAACACATGTCCACAGGACAATTTGCTATATAGTATATCAATCCTAATAAATCTAAAATGGTGCCAATTGCTAGGAGTGATCTAAGGTTGGTGGGAGTTCTGCCTTTGTTCATTGGTTCCGACCAATTAGAATTTGTAACTAAGACAAAAAATATTGGATTTATATTAAACTCAAAGTTAACTTGTACTGACCATGTAATAGAATTGCAGGACAGATTAACGGTACTTTAAGGCACTCACGCACCTCTACGTCCTTCACTCCTGTAGAAACTCGACGTTGACTTGTTATGCAATTAATTATCCCACACAGTAGGTACTTTAGTGCAATTTACAGCAAATTTGATTCCCAATCTCAGCAAAAGCTGAGTGTTGCATTTAGCTATGCGGCGACATATGTTTATGGAGTCCGACCCTTCGACCACATCTCTGAGATAAGTAGAGGTATTCTCAATTCAATTCTATTTTTCACAAGCTTATTCTTTGCAAACTCCTGAGTATCTACATAATAATCTCCAATTTCGCCTATCTACAAGAACTTCTGGCCTAATCGTCCCCAGGTACAGCCACCTCAATACAAGCAGATACTTTTTCATTAGCACCATAAGGATTGCCATTTGCCTTAAAGCAAATTGGTGCGAAAATAAGCTTCGAATGTGCAATTTTTGATTTTTTCGAAACAATTTATAATGGTATTTAGCTTTTTAACTTAACTTTTTTAAAAATATTTCCTTTTTTCTGTTTTTTTTCTACCGACTTCTTACTATTTCTATAATCGCAATTTAATATTTTTTTATGATGTATATTTTTGTATTTTTTCAATAGTTTTTTGAAATTGTTATTTATTTATTGAATAATGAACTGAAATAGAATTATAAGTCCAGCGGTCAGCCCAAGCAATGTCCTAAAAAATCGTTGAAAGTTTAATTTGCTTAAAGTTTTAAAACAGATAATTCTTTACAGGGATGCTGTGCTGTCTGATGGGGATGGTATTTTTCTTTAATTTCAATTTGTTTTTATTATAAAAAATACAACTCGTATTCCAGGGATATTTGTTGGAACACGCTCCGTCGCCCCTTATTGGGCGAGCAATAGTTCACTGCAATGCAATTGCAAATATTTTCCAGTACACGGCATCTCCTGAGGGATTTTCTGGGATTTTGCATTTGAATAAATCGACGACAGCAGAATCAACTGAATGCCAACAGCAACAACAGTTACAACTGGCAACAACGACAATAGAACAAAACAGCAAATCCTCCAAACGCACAACGGCAAAACATAAAAAAAATTACAAAAAAAAAATGGTCATAAAAACAATTTTCATTTTGTGCACATTCGGAAAATGAAAAAATAACAATTGTCCATTTTTGCAGCGGCCTAACCAAAGCCGTGGCGCACAAAATCACAAATATCGGGTCTGTCGACGCTTTGATAAGAAACGAAATGAATCGAGCGAATGAATGAACGAGAGCCCAAACATTCGTCCATCCGCCGCACGATCCGGCTGTACAATCAACCACGAAAACACAAAATGTGAAAATGTCCTTTTCTTCAACCAAATGGAAAAATCGGGTCGAAAAGCCAGGAAAGGACTGAATGAAGTTTTCCACTTTTTATGTTTCTAAAGCGTGTGCAGTTTTGGTTTATAAACGCACTTGATGAACGTACATTTAAGTTGCAGAACTCAAAATTGAAGCAATACGTACATATATATCAAGTAAGTTGCTTATAGACAAGCAACAATTGACACTATAGTCGTAAATAAACATTTTTGAAAATAGACTTCGATCAGATTAATCGAAAAATGTTATTGATTTCTTTTTAAGCTTACTAAAGTAATATACAGGGGACACATCATATAATGGTAAATTCATCAATTTGTGCAAGTAAACTGTGCAAATCCAGTTGAGAAAAATGCAGGTCAAAAATATTATTTCTGGGGAAGGTATTATTGACTTGCAAAAAAAATTATAGACAAAAACATACTGCCCTTGTATGCATTATTGTTGTAAAAAAAGGTATGTGGATAAATGTCAATTCGCTGTCGACGTTCGGGCAACGAGGTAGAACATCCTAAGTCCAATTGATCTAATCTAAGGAGATATTAATACAGTACAAATAAAAGATTTGCCCTGCGACACTTAGTTTTCTAACAGTCAATTTTTACGTAATCCTAGGTATTTTCATAGCGTTCCATTTAGTTTGATCTTGGGCTCACATAGACGCGTCCACGGAGCGTTCATGTTTAGGGAACGTAGGCACCAATACAGTGTTCAAAACTAAGTATTCTGATATATTGACCAAAAGTATAGCATGAAAATTTAAAGTATGGTTACCAACCCAATGGTGGACTTTATTTTCAATCGATTAATATCATTAAAACATCTTTCAAATGAAAAAAAAAAATTGGATTTAAGTTGTCTTATTTTAATACTAAGATCTTTCTATAGAAATCACCCTTTATACAAAAGTATATAATATGAAATGAAGAATTTTTTTTTCAACTACGACGGATTTTTGTAGAGCACACATATGAAGGAGAAAATTCTCCGAAAGTTTTATCTTCGTGAGTACTTTATTTTAAATTAAATTCTTTGTGCGAAGAACTGAGAAATCTCACGTATCATGTTCTTTTTTATGGAATATATATATAGATAGATATACCTAGAGGTATATTTGCTGGGTTATTTTTGCTGCCGTTGGGATAGTTTGATAGGTTATCGTTACATATCAGTGTTATGCCTGACAATCAATCCAAAAGGGGTTCCGTCGCATTGATTCAGCCAGGTTACAGTGGTGAATTACAAGCCCCGCATAGGCACTTTGGTACATAGTGATTTGATTGAGCTAAGTTTTGACGCGGCCAGGCCTGACCAAACTAAGGTCATCAATTCCAACAAAATTTTTACTTGTCCCTGTACACGAGAGACTTCACGAAGCCACACAAAAAATAGTCTAGTGGGGTCAAATCTTATGATCTTGGTGGTCAATGGACTGCTGCAAAACGTGACATTAATTGCTCACCAAAATCACCTCTCAATCCGTCCATGGCATCGTGTGCCGTGTGGCACCGCCTTGTTGAAATCACATGTCAACCAAGGTTGACATAAGGGTAAGGTAAGGTTGCGATTTTCATTATTTTTAACAAAGTACGGTCCAATGATGCTACCGGCCGACAAAACGCACCAAATAGGGCATTTTTCAGGGTGCATTGGTAGCTCTTGAACTGCTTCTGGCTGCTCTTCAGACCGAATTCGGCAATTCTGTTTGTTGACGTACCTATTGAGCCAAAAATAAGATTCGTCGCTGAACATAATGTTTCGATAAGAAATTTGATCTTCATCCAATTCACAGAGTTCGTTTGTTAGTCTATTTATAATTGTGCATTGTCAGATTTGGTCGACAGTTTTTCGACCTTGTTCTTGTTTGAAGCGAACAGTGCATATTTATGGGGCCGACTGACTGCCACAATGTAATTTATGAATAGTATTTATGCTATATATGTAAATATATTTATATTATGATTTCAATGTAGGGATATAAGAAATACACACAAAAACGCCGAGACACCCTAACTTAAGTTTTGGTCGCTAAGTTTTTTCCAATTAGATCAAATTCTCGAGATCTTCTTTATTCAACAATGCATTTCCAAAAATATTTCACTGCAATTTATTTCAATATCCCTCAACTCATTTAAAACAGGCGTACTTAATGGTCCGGATATTTGGAAGCTTCTGAAAGATGCGAACAAACAATTTAATTTCAAAGCAAATCTCAATGTCTTTTTCTTCAAAATTAAGAAAAATTTTTCAAAAAAAGGGTCAAATTTTGACTAAGTCTCTATCATGAATATCTGGAGACTTATATCTGATTGGGAAAAACTGAGTATGCCACTACATTCAGCGACCGAAAAATAAGTTGTTATGTCTCGGCGTTTTTGTGTCTTTTCAAAATTTGAAAATACACCTACAGTGTATTACAGGCCCACAACCATTTAATTTATTTAAGCCTATGGCCTTCGAGAAACAAATTGTGGCCGAATGCTGAAAAAAATGTATGTGCAAGTGATAATTTGAAAATAATCGTTCCACAAATTTATATGTACTACTTAATTCCTAATTTTTTTTGCTGTCCCCTATTTTGCTTGCAAAAATGAGGTCGGCTCAATCATTTTATTGGAGTCCTAAACTCATTACTCAAATGTAGAGCATAAAAAGCTCTGCAGTCACAGGCCCCTACTTAGAGCTTAAACGCGCTAAAAAATAAATCCAATTAATTTGCTGTTATTTTTCAATGTTTTCATTTTATTATTTTGATATTTTAAGTATTAATTTTTTAATTTAAATTTTATTCTTTAACATTGCTCTTTATTGCATATCTTAAATTAAGCTATGAATTATTTAATAAAAAAACCTTTAAAGAAGCTACAAATGATTAGGTTCTGCACGCAAGTGTTTTCGCGCAAGCAAAAACAAATGCAAATGAATTTTTAATTTTCAATTTTACACATTTTTTAAGCATTCAATTAAAACCCTTAATTATGTAAATTGCTAATTTAAATAAATTTATCTTTATTCCCTATGTTATTTTAAGTGTTACAAATACATACATAGATACAATATCAGCCTTTGCATGTGTGTCTCATAATAATTTTGTAATATTTGTGTTTTCCGAGTATCAAATAAAGGACAGAGGGCATGTATTTCATAAATGCACTAAAAATTATCTAATGATTCAGACAAGAGGCTCTTTAATATAATTGGCCAACTCATACGCTTAATATGAAATCTTGGCATTTTTATAACAATTTCGTTGAGAATTTTGCACTGTTGTGGTTAAAAATGCAGACTAAAAATTGCTTATTTTTGTTCAAAACACACGCAGAGATTTTCTTTAGTTTTCCATAAGATTTCTAACAATTAGTTGCATCTTTGCATTTAGTAAATGAAACTTGATTCATTTCAAGTCCGGTTGGACATACACGTGTGTTTGTTTTGCTAAGTCATATTTACAGGTTAACTCTTTACTTAAATTGGTTTTGATTTCAATTCATTTTCACACAATTTAAATGGAAGATTTATTCGATTTCTTTTATTAATTTTATACAGGATTTACTAAGGGTAGTCACGGTTATCGAGGTGTAAAATGAAATTTTCTGATTTTTGACATCTTTCCTATATAATTGGCTTTCTGAGATTACCCTTACATAAGCTTCTATACAAATTTCAAAGAATATCTAAGTATACACACTAAGAACTGAGAATGAAATTTTAGTTTGCAAAGAAAGCATAAATAAATATATTATAGTTGACATTTCGAACAGAAAAATATATTGAAAGCAAAGAATCAAACTTGGAAAGGGTCAACTGAACTAAAATAAAAATTTTTCACTGGCTATGTTGTGTCTTGTACTAAAGTCCCTTACTGGCGAAACTGAAGTCTTAATTTAAATACTACAATACTTGCATAACCTATAAAAATAAACTCGCCGCAGACTAGAAAATTCTTAACTACCATTGCAAACATAATTTGCTTTGTTTTTATTTAAGTGAAGAGCATGGTGTATTGAAAAGACGAAGGTGCGAATGGAACTATCGAAAGTTATTATGCAGATATGTTTTACTTAAAAAATTCGACCTTTTTTATACAGCTTTCGGCTCAAATCAAATACATTGGAAGACTATTAAAACATTGTACCCGTACTGAAAATAAATAAAATATTGTATTATAAGTTGAACTGTCACACTGTTTGTCACAGAAAATAGTTTGGAGTGAATAAAGGTCTATGCGAATAAGTCCCACGTGTGTCTAACGACATTCGATTGTTGGGAACCTCTGCTTCAATTTAAGCAACATAATTTGAAAGCTAATAAAATTAATTGGATAATATATTTGTAGTTATGAGGAATATGCAAGGTGTTTTCACACAGCCTTTTTCTCCTACAAAAAATCTTAATACGGATTTTTTAAAAGAACACATTTCCCTTATAAAAATTATTTTCCAATTTTAGTAAATATTTTTTTTAACAATTCATGGAATTCCTTGTAGCTTTTAAACTGTAGAGCAAATTGTACAAAATGATGATTTTAAATGGATGACAGACTGCTGTCGCGGCTGTATATCGGAAACTAGCGAAAATCGCTAAGCCCGTTCGGTAGTAATTTGAATATACTGCGACGGACATCCCTATATCCGTTTGACTACATTTACTAGGACACCTTCTATACTGACTGCTTACCGCCAGAAAGTCGTGTCTGATATTTTGTTAAATTTTAATTTCGTTTCCACGTGTTTTTACACGATATTTTGGACCAATTTCTTAATCTTCTAAACTTAACTCCACAAAGTAAGGTTTCGCATAGAAATTTTTCGTTTTGAAACTTTTCGGCTTAGCCAATAACGAACGTCATAAAGAGTTCGCACATCCGTATAGTACTTGCAATCTGCACCATTCCCTTTAAAATACACCCTACTGAAACATCTTCAGATTTTTAGTCCCCGTTGGTCTCTTACATGCAGTCCTTGAAAGGAGAGCTAAAATATCTTTGAATCTTAACTGCAGCAGCCTAACTGTGATCTTCCCTTCAGCTCTGACTTGCATTTGCACTAACGTTTTTCTCAGGTTTTAAGTGACATGCAGACATAGTATTACAGCATTTTAGGAAACAGTTATCAGGTAAGTGTCAGGGTTGAAATTTGAGAAGTCTGAAGTTAGCTGCTACCGTCGACTTCGGTTTTTATTACTAACATTGACAGCACACGTTGTCTTCTTCCACATACATTCACCCATACGCACCACAGAGGCTACAAGCTAATGCAGCATCATATTTACAATTAGTTTACATCACATCTACAACGAAAACAAACGAAGAGCTATTTACAGTTGGCGAGAGACTGAGGCGGCTCCTTTCAATTTCAGCCTTTGGATTCTTCTGGTTTGAGTTTCTATTTTGGGACATTTACGTTCGCTCATACGATTTATACATGCAGAGTTCGACTGTCATTACTTGTTACCGTTCTAAGCTCCGCGGGGTGGCGCGCAGCTGTCGCTAGCATTGCGGAGGGAGTTTGATTGGGAAAAAGCTCGCTTTGTATGAGCACCTCTTTGTCAATTGCACTTGCACCAACCGGAACATTTTTGCCAGATGTTGGTCTGATGAGCGCATATACAAGGAGCAATCCGAAAAAGAGCACCAATGAACCAACTGTTGCATACATGAAGCTCTGGGTAAAAAAAACAGCGGATTCATCAGCTGATGTGCCGGATGTAAGTTTGGTGCGAAGCACGGAGGAAGAACGCGTCGCTGAAGTTGTCGCTGTTGATGTCGTTGACAGTTTTGGTGTGGATGCGGGCATCTTGTTGCTTATAATGTTGGCGTTTGGATTGTACGGCGAAAGAAAGTCTTTTGAACTGTCCTTGAGAATTCGCATTCTGGATTCGGTTTCCGCGGATGAAGCCTGTTCTGTCGCAAATATATCAGGCATAGTTTTCATGCCAGTTTCCATAGCAATTGTCTGAAAACCAGTTGCGGTGCTGTCGCTTAGCTTATGAGTATCGACAATGAGTTTAAAAGAACGTCGCATTCCGCCAGTATCCTAAAAGTAGAGAATAAACAATTTAAATTAAAAAAATTAGCAATTCGAAGCAGAATGATACACAAAATGTTTTGCAATTGACTTGCGTTTTGCACGGTTTTTGAATTCAAGTTACTTTGAGTCCACCGTGCAAGCCAAGGGTCAAATGAGATTCTTTAGATCGTGTTAAAGTTGATAGGCACTACCAAACTGTAAGAGCAGCAAAAATCTCTTTCGATACGTCAGCCAAAGTTAACGTTTTAATAATTCAATTCGTTTGACAAGCACAACCACCATCCTTCTTTAGCAAACCTGTGGCCGAAAGTTTAACATTACAACATCAATTAGCAGTCAAACAACAGCCTCAAGGATACAAGCTAAACGTATGCCTCCTGTAATTCATCAATAATTGCATGTCATGCTGGAGTCTTCGACTCACTAACAATTGGCACGCAACATTCATAATAATTTTAGCAAGCATCCGAACTCAGTTCATGTCGAAGACAGAATGAAGACAGCTTGACAAACGGAAAGACCGACGAGATGATGATAGTTCCGAAAAATTGATCGCATGTGAACATGCAATGATACCTATATGATGACTTGCCACGCTTGCATATTCAGTATTTCAGGAGGCAGGTACCCTGATGCTGCTGGTGTTGTCTATGCGCTAATCGTGGTGCACAAAGTAAGCGTTTAATTAGGCAATTAGTGCTTCTTTCACACCACCAGCTGCATGGCTCGACCCGCAGCTTGCCAAAGCGCACACAAACATTTGCAATAGGAAAAAGTTTGATGATCAAATTCGATACTTAATTGCTGCCAGAGCTCCACTGTTCTGCAGAACCTTAGCTGCTTGCACAAGAATGATCATTCGTTCTTGGATTATCTGCGATCGACAGCATTGCGCCATTGCATTACAACATTACAATTTTTATTGCGTCTACCGAAAGAAGATGTTTGCTTGCTCTGTCTCGATCTCTATTGGTTGTGGTCGCGATCTGCGCTATAACTTACCTTGTGTTTGCACGTAACTTGTACGTGATAGACTGTGTCTGGCCAAAGGGACAGTTCAACAGTAGAGCTATCAGTCAATAGATTGCCCATTAAACCGCCTCCGGAGACCTCCCAAGTGACCAAACACTGCTTGGATGCATTCGTAATTGCTTGATCCCAGGCGATATCGGTCAGTACCAGAGAGCCTTGGCGCAGCGCTGAGTTGATGTTTAGCGGAAAGGGACCTAGTTGCTGATCGCAGTTGTTCCAACACTGAAAAAATAAACAGAAATAAAATGCTTAGAAAGAGAAAGAAATAGACGGCATTAGCCGAATAAAACCAATTGCTGGTTTGTTGCTGGCCGAACGCATTTCGCCGCACAAAGAGTTGAAGTCATTGACTTTTGGCATGTCAAAGTTCGTATCGAGCACGAAAACAACACAAGCAGATAGACGTAAACAAATGATACTTGGAAGTTGCTGCACGCTTTCGCGAATGAACGTAGGTATTTCAGACGCAGTGTTGTCAACTGCGATACCTGTGGAGAAGAGGGTGATGTTTGTTAATTTTTTGTTTTGCTAAGCCTTTGCCACGACCATCGGCAATCTGTGCGATCTTTATGCCCATGATTGCGATGAAGCACAATTCGGCATTTGAGCTGAAGAAGCTGGAGTAGCCAGCCAAGACATTGTAGCTGCCGGTGATTTTGAAACCACAATGCAACAGAGACAAAAGTTTAATGAAAAGATCAAGCTGATGTTTGGCTCAGCTTCACTAGATACCAAAACGGGATCCTTAGATACTGAAGCATTGTAGTCATAGCACCAAGAGAAGCATCAGCACATTTGGAAAGATTGCCATTTTTATCTTCAGATGAAATAAACGCGACTAAACGAGCTAGCAATTGAAATTGTGGAAGACGACATAGGAGCAAGGGTTACAAGTTAAGTGGTTGGTGCATGAGGCTGCATGCTTCTGCAATGAAAATGAATCACGTGATACGAGTGCAACAACACAGAAGCAACATTCAAAATTATGACCTGTGCGATTATCTAATCGGTGACTGCATAAATATTCAGTTATTAACTGGAAGCTTTGCTCGATTTTACTTGGCCTTATGGTTATCCTAAGACTCACACAGGAGCAACTGAGCAACATGTGTTCTGGGAAGCAACATCAAACAGCGAGGTGCACCATGCAGTGTTGCAACCTGCAAGTTTTCTAAGAATGCCATAATTTAAAATTCAGCTTTGTGAGCATTTTTAGTGCGGACTGTCGGAAAATGAAGTGGAAACTTTTGACACTACTAATTTAAACTGACATATTAAAAATAGGTCCATTAATAATGAATAGCTGCGTAAATTGGGATTGAAGGGTAAATGTCGTAGATAATATTGTATCTTAAGGTTGTCTCAAAATTATTTCCAAATCATTACAAATCAACATATAAAAAATATAAGCTATTTTTGATACGAATCCGTAGATCTTTAGCGGGCATGTACTCTAAGCAACTTATCAGCGCATTTTACCGAGGTTCGAGAGATTCAAATTTCTTTTAGCTTGTTTTGGTGACTAAATTTCATGAATAATTTTGGAGAAATATTAAAAATAAAAGGGAGACAGGCCAAACGGGCAAAGCAAATAATAATAATATAAATACTCGAAAGCTTAAGTTCATATGTAGCTCGGTTCGTCTCTAGCTTTCCAGCCTGAAAATATGCTGAACTTAAATTTTGAATGCCAGTAAAAATGTCCACCCTGTATTTGAAGTACAACATGAAAAGTCTTTACGTTGTCCTTACAGATATCGGGTTGCTGATTCTAAGTCTGGCGCCCAATTTGTCCCATCGGGTCAAGATATTCCTTTGAAACTTTTCTTTTTTGCGGTTCTCTATATTTAGCATCGTAAAGCAACATAAAAAGTCCGCATAAGCTCTTCCTCAACGTGCCTAAAATAACAGCTAGTGATCTGAATTGTATTTACTAATGCGGCGGGGTTACCTATGGCGCAACAATGGAGTGACTGACTTTCGTCTGCCTATATCTTTAAAGTGTGATCCTGTATTGAAACATTTTTCTTTCAAATTATGTTATTTAAGTTAATTGGAAAATAAAAGCAGGAGCAAGTCCTCAATAAAAAGTCTTAAACGGCTGTTGGAAATGTATCTTTATCAGTCACTCACTTGTTTCGTCATACACAATACGGGGGTAAGACATTAAAAAACCAAAAGGTTTACTTTTTGTAAAGTTGTGAACCTTAAGACCCCGCCTCTCTGTACTTCAGGAAAAACAAGCAAAATAGTTCCCCTGCAATCTGAGACCCTGAGTTCGATCACCAACGAGACATAATTATTTCGGGCTGTCATTCTTTTTAAAAGGTCTATGAAAGTTTCAAATGTAATTGTAATGGTATCGACGGTTACGCCGCGTCGTAAGTCCACTACCGTAGCGCTTTGTTGCCATTGATATTCACTGCCTCATTTCTGAATAACTCGAACTCAAATGAATATGACGTGCAGTACAGACTTGTTTTGTATGTTTGGTGCTTATTGAAAAGGTCGTAATTGAGTGACTTTAGTTTCCTAAGTTGTACTTTTCAGTTTTTGATATAAAATACAACTAATGTGACCGAATCAACTCGTTCAGGTTTCACGTGTGAGTCGCTGTGTCTGTGCAGGATAAAGTTATCTTGCGTTCCCGGCTGCATTTGTAGTGAGCAGTTGTGGCGGTAACGTGGCGCCAAGGTTGCGTTTGAAATATTTTTGTGATGTTTTGTTTTTTGTGTGTGTTGTTGCGAATATTGCGCAAAATTCTGACAAACGTTTATTTGTTTTAATTTTTGCGCAAACTTTAAACATAAAATAAGAAGTGAATTTTTCATGAGACCGAGAGACGATGCCGAGCAGCTGCTTCTTATGAAAACTTTAAATTCCTTGCAGTTGTTGTTTTTCCCTTTCATATCAAAATTAACTTCCCAGTCAAAGAAGCCTTTAGGGTCCTCGGCAGATACTTGCTCAGCATAGTTGCTAATAAAATTGATTTTTTACCAAATTTTGTTAAAAACGAAAACAAACTTGATCTTCTACACATCTTTGGTAACGCTTAGCCCGATTTTGGCCTTTGCGGCATCCTTTTTATTTTTAATTTAATGTTAAAGCAAATTCAAGTGAAAATAAAAGCGTAATGAATTGGAAAATCAAAAAAAGCCAATAAAATTTTGTTCCCATTGCAACCAAACACAAAGCACATAAGAGCAAAAGCAAGAAAATAAAATACTTAAAACCAAAAAAAAGTAAAATAAAATAAATGAAAAATAAAAAGACAAAGTAACAAAACGAATACCCCTTTAAAAGAGGAGTCTAACGGAGAAGGTCTAAAATATATGAAAACGAGTAGTGTGATGTACTTTTAGAGGAAGGTACACTCAATTCAAGAAATAAATGAACAAATAATAATCGTCTTCAATAATATTGGAAAACGTAGTAGTAGTAGTAGGTAGTAGCATTAGTAGTTGTGCGGTACGTAGATTTTTCTCACTCACCAGAAAACTGAACGCTTCTGGGATATAACTATTAATATTAGGTGGCGTGATGCACATCTGTAACGTAGAAAGAAGAAAAAAAAAAGAAAGTTTTGGATGATTTCGTTTTTTCTCTTTTTAGTTTTATTAAAAAAATGGATTAAATTTTAGGTAGATTTAGGTTTCGTATAAATTACATAGATACAACAGTGAAGAACTACGGAAAACTCAAAATTTTAAATCAAAATGCAAGGGGAAAGCATTCAATATACATAAAGGATAAACGGATCGAGATTAACTACTTGGATAGTCTATTGTTCGCTCAAGAGAAGAAATATATGTACATTATGAGTTTTTGTTAAAAATTTTGTGAATCGATTTTATTTTTTTATGCCTATATTTTTGCTTGAGGCTTAAAAATAACTTTGCCCAACATTGAGCTTCCTAGCTCAAACCTGTAAACTGCGCGGACGGAGTTTCTGTCCGATTCCGTTGAAATCTTACTAAAAAGCCGAAAGCCATTAAAGAAATCTACCTTAAGTGTCAAGGTATAGCGTTATAGGATTTTTTTTATATAGGATAGGCCAACCTCTGTTGTCAACCACGCCCACATTTTTTGTGTTGCTGAAAGTGCGGAGAAAATACACCCGAAAGGGTTTGCTTTTTCTTCTTTTAAAAATTTATGTTATGCTGAAAACACACGTACAGATTTTCTGCATGCAGCATAAAAAGATATCTGCAGCAGTGCTGCAAGCAAATTAGCGTGCAGATCTCTTTTGATACTAGGCTTTATACTGATTGACATAACAAATTTATTTGACATTATTGATTTGACGAAAATTCTATTGAAAAGTGAAAGCCCCGACTTCTCTGCGCTGCAAATTTTAATTTGATGACTACTTGCAGCGCTGGTATGCAGTGCAGAGTTTGCATGTGCTTATGGCTATTTGAATCAATGTTTTAAAACTTTGTTGCAGCAGAATATCTGCACATAGGTTTCCAGCATTAGGCCAGAGATGCGCACAAAAATTTTTTTGAAAGATGGTTACAACAACCTCAATTCTGGCAAAAATTCTTAAAAATGTTTAGGGAAACAATTCCTAGTATTGATGAAAATATTAAAATTGCTGCGGCAAGCTAAATGCATGGAAACAAAGGAAAACAAAAACAAAAATCTCAAGCTCTAGGAGCAAATGAATTGAAAACAAAATCACACAAACAACAAAGTGCGTTAAATTTTTTTTGTTATTGTTGTAAGAACTGGAAGAGCCAAGCGAGCTATGGGCTGCGCATCTTCGCCTTAGAAAATTCTCCCAATATTTCAGTTTCCTAGATCAAACCTGCGAACGGCGCACAGTATGTTATTTTGCCAGTCTAGCAGCACTAATCTAATGTCTCAAAAACTATAGCAGGTAGGGCAATGACATTTACCAAAAAGGGTTAATATTTGCATTTTATAGCATTAGTCGAAAAATGGTGGAAAACTGCTAAGTTGAAGGTATAGCTCCCATATAACCGATGTTTTTCGTATTGGCGTTTTAAAGGATGACCTAATTAAAAAAAGTAAAGGGTGTTTTTTTAGAGGTATAGAGCTTCGAATTGAAATAAAACACAAGAAAATCGTTTTAATGTCCATCAATTTGGCTTTATTGGAAGGATAATTTTATGCCATTAATGTTTAAATATGATTTCGGGCATGTCGCCGCCGCGGCTGGCTCGAATAAAGCCAATTCTACAGGTCCAATTTTGAACCACTTTTTCGAGCATATGGGGCCGTATGTCGGCAATAACGCCACGAATGTTGGCTTCCAAGTCCCCTAACGTTTCTGGTTTGTTGGCGTAGACGAGCGACTTCACATATCCCCAAAGAAAATAATCCAATGGTGTCAAATCACACGATCTTGGTGGCCAATTGACAGGTCCATTCCGCGAAATTATGCGCTCATCGAATGTTTCCTTCAATAAATCGATTGTGACGTGCGCTGTGTGGCATGTAGCGCCGTCTTGTTGGAACCACAACTCATCCACATTCGGGAACAAAATAGTCGGTTATCATGGCTCTATACCGGTCTCCATTAACGGTAACTGACTCTCCAGCATTATTTCGGAAGAAGTATGGCCCAATGACTCCACCAGCCCATAGAGCACACCAAACAGTCAGTTTTTGTGGATATAATGGCGTCTCAAGGGTCTCATGTGGATTCTCTTCACTCCAAATGCGGCAATTTTGCTTGTTGACGTAGCCATTCAACCAAAAATGAGCCTCATCACTGAACAAAATTTTGCGATGAAAATCAGCATCGAGATCAATCTCATTTTCGGCCCATACACCAAAATCACGATGCATTGCATGGTCTCGCGGCTTTAATTCTTGCACAAGCTGGATCTTGTAAGGTCGCAAGCCAAGATCTTTGCGCAAAATCTTCCATAAAGTTGATGGACGAAGCTCCAATTGCTGTGCACGGTGGCGAATCGATTCATTCGGGTCCTCTTCAACATTTTGCTCTACAGCGGCAATTGTTTCTTCGGTGCGCACTGTTCGACGTCTCTGCGGATGCGTATTATCACATAGAGTAAACGTAGTGCGAAAACGATCCATGGTTAACCGAATTAATTGCTCTGATGGACGATTATGTCGACCATAAAATGGACGGAGCTTGCGGTAAACTTCGCGAACTGAACCATTATTTTCGAAATAAATTTGCACGATTTGCAAGCGTTGTTCTTTTGTCAACCTGTTCATGATGAAATGGCAAACCAAATTGAACATAAATGACATTAGAGTTGCCAGATTTGACCATAAAATGCCAGTTTTATCTCTATTCGAAAAACAAACCTCTAAAAAAAACACCCTTTAGGTAAATTTTGATGTCATAGTAGATTATTATTTTTAAGTGTCTGACAAACATTTTGCAATAAAAACAAATATCGCGAGGTTTTCAATTGAAAACTGTTGCTTTTATATAATGCTTACTTTCAAAGAATGATGGAAGTATGCAAACGAAACAGACGTCAATAGATAAAGAATCTTTAGATATTCGCAACAAAATTTTTTGTCGATCGTTGAAGTGGAAGCAAATATTCCCAAAAATAGGAAAACACATTTCTTTTTTCAGGCAAAGTGATTGAAATCGTGCTCAAAGCAAAACAAAAATAGCTCGATGTTTAGTCAATATTTCTTTTTTTTTAATCTTTGAAGTGTTGTAACGCAAACAATTTCTATTTGATTTAAATAAAATTTATAGCAATTTCATTATCTGAAAAATATTAAAATTTCAAAAAGTTTAAATAAGAACTGTCAAAGTTCAAACTGACTGCCCGAAAACGATATTTAAGCTTAGCTGACAAAATGTGTTTCTACGTGAGCCATGAAATTGGAAGTGGCTCTAAACAAGAAACTTAATCGTACTTAACGCGTTTTAGTTCCCGAAGTTAAGAGTGGGCATCAGAAAGATCCCCGGCCGTTACCTAGATGGCCTCATCGGCAACGTCGAGGATACCGATCTCCCTTTCGTACATGACCGGGATCTAGGTAGTCTCGACAGCCAGGCCGAGAACTGGCAACCAAGAGCAATCACGGCTGTGAACACGAAGCCACGAGTCATCTACGCCGCTGCTTCAAAGAGATGTAATTGAAACACGATTTAACTTTTCCTGACGCCCAGCACTCTTAACAAATGCACTTAGGAAAACCTATATGATGAATTTTTGAAATTCAAGTCCCAAGAATGTATGGACGGACTTGGCAATGCACAAGCGCTTTTGAAATGAAAAATGGGCTAGGAAATTGAAAGTGAATTTTGATGGAGTTGGGTTCATTAATTTCAATGACAAATATTTTTATTTTATTTAAACTTTAATCATCAATAAAGCAGTTTTTTATTAAACTAACTTTTTCTCTTTGGCAAATATCGGTGTAAGGTAGAAGTAAAATTTACTTCGGGGAAGGGCTCCCCCTTAGTTTTTTTTACTTGTATTTTGTGAGATAGTGTAACATAAGGGAGGAGTCAAAAAAGTTTGCAAATCACATTACGTAATTTGTGATCGACCCCTTATTTATGTGGACATGCTTTCGAGTGACATAGCTAAAATAAAAAAAAAAAAACAATAAAAAGTAATAATTAAAATGTGATGTTTTAAATGATTTAACATGATTTTCAAACGACAACATTATTATACAAAATACAAGACAAACAAATACTAAACATTTTTTTTGTGCGTATGCATTCGTACAAATACAGACACTGCTCAGGTTGTCAACACTCAACATATAAACCGATAAATACGCATATCAACACTAGGCATTATGACAACAGCAGCAACAACAACAACAACAACATAAACAAATCTATGGAAATTTAATGTTGATGGCAGGTCGGGTCGTTATGATTCCAAGTCGATCCCACCTTTGTGTTTGTTTTGCTATTTATTTTTTTTGATTTTTGAAAAATTTACACATCCGAGCGGGACATTAATTGTTTATGGGTCCAGAGTCAGAAATTTCACTCATTCTCAGCTCTAATTAACAAGCTTGTTGTTGACCGACATCGCGTTAGGGTCTAAAATTGAACTGGCCTACCATTTGTATGTGTGTGTTTACGTGTCTGTCTGGCGAAGGCCTAATTAACAAGCTAAACAAGCATAAATTAATTTTGTGGATTGATTGAAAATTATGATTAGTTGCCAGACACAGAGTCATAAATTAACTTGACACATTCGGTTATGCAAATTCCGCTGTGTTTTTACGAGTTTTTTTTATATTTTTTCTGTTGTAACTCCCGTATTTAACTAAGTAACAATTAAAAACAGTGGATTTACATTTTAAAACCCTTTTGACCATCGGCAAAAGGGCCTCTAATGAGCTAATAAAATTTATAACATTTTGTAATTTAAAATCATATTATGTTTTATTGTAATTTACATAATTAGTGATGTCAAATTTTTTGGTCATGGAGTCAGCAGATGAAGATTTGTGTTCAGTTTTTCAATAGTAAGAAACTTTGCTAGGTTAGAATATACTTTTAGGTTCCCTTGCCAGATTGCTGCCATTGGAAAGCAAAAGTGAAAATATTGTGTGCATTGTCAATTATGCGAGAACCGGGCACGCTTGAATAACGAGTATTTGGTATCTGTAAAAAATAATCTTTAAGATTGCCTTTCTAAGCATTTTATGTATTTGATTTGTGTTTTGTTGTTAAAAAAAAAAAAAAACAATCAGATGCTGATTCCAACAATTTTCCCAATTTTTATTTCATGTAATGTCTATAATAAATACAAGTGGGAATGAATGCGAATGGATTTCAATTTGAGAAAGTTTCAAATTACTTAATAAATCAGCCTGGACAAGAAAGTAATCGTCCAAATGCTAAAAGCACCAATGCTTATCAATGACATTTCATCAACATTTTTAATAGGTATTATCACTGTTGTTGTTTTTGTTTAAGTCGTTGCCATCATCAAGAACGCATTCACTTATCAAAATCATTTTCAAATCAGTGGACATTGGGTTTTTTCAAACGCAATAGTGAAGGAGAGCAAAAGGATATGAAATAGTGAACGAGCTGAAAGAACACACCGAATACTTGGGTGTAATGCTTGCCGGCAGACTTCAGTTGCTGATTTCTACAACGTCTGCTCAATTCATTTGAAGTTTTGAGCTTCGTTGTCGTTGACAAAAACGAAGACTGTTAGACATTACGAAACTGATCAAAGGATCCTTTCGTTTTATTGATTCTAAAGTTATTAATACTAGGGATGCTCAACTTCGGTGCCCAAAAGTCGACAGCACGTTGACGTTTGTAACATAAATTTCGCGCTAGTAGGTATGTGTAGAAGTGTGCATAGAAATTCAAACGTAAGCAAAACATTACCCTGTAGAAATTTGTGCATCACTGATGTAAATAAATAAACTCAAAATTCATCAATATAAATAAAAGTACTTTTCCAAGAGCTAAAGCCATTTTTCAATGATGATGAATTTTTTTTTTACAACAATGATGCACACAAAAGCAGATTCAAAGTCAAAAATACAAGCGAAAAGAATCGCTTTTCTCAGAAATAATATTTTTGACCTGCATTTTTCTCAACTGGCATTGCGCAATTCATTTGCGCACATTTGTTTTGTTTTCGCACGTTTGATTCCGACTGGGTCTCTTGCATATTTATTTGACAAACAATCCAGCACATAAAGATCAGCAACTGCACGGTGGGACTAATGATTGTACGTTTTATTACTCGCGACCGTGGGAGGACAAATGGTCAACCCTACATTAAATAATACCCAAATACAGTAATGAGAGTCATATTGCTTGCTCAGGCATATTTTTTAAGGATACCTTGGGTTCGTTAAGTGCGTTACTTAATGTAAGCTGTATAATTCTAATTGTAACCAGAGGCCTATGTATGGCTGTCACTAAATTTTTTTTATTTTGTTCCTCCTATTAAAATTGTTTATCAGATTCAAAATTGAAATGTTACAGACGTTGCGAGAACTTCAATCCAAATATATTTCTTCTGACATCCCCACAATGCAGTGATTGACAGGCAATCAAATGCTTGAATTGCTTGCACTTGGAAGCCCTTTGCATTTATTTATCCAACAACGACTATGGATGCCACCGTTAAAATCAATTCGTGCTATACAGTTCAATCTCACAGATACGTGTGCCTTAGTGTTTATTATTTAAGTGCGTTGCACTGCATTCGAAATAAAATGAGAAAACATATTTGACTGAAATTGATCAGAGATCTGTGTAGCCTCAGTATTCCCTGTGCATTGGATCAATAAAAATGTCAAGTGCAGCATCGAACGGATTGACATGAAACGTTCAAATACATTAAGAACGATATCGATGTTAAGATATTTTTAAATTCAGTGGTGGCGCTGTTTGTCTTATGTATTGCTGTTGGGACCACTAATATGATGATTTCTGTCAATACAATCCAATCCCCTTCAACTTCTAAATAATTAGTTTCTTATCGAACTGTAAGAAAATGTACACTTTAGCATTTAAAAATCGAGTAAAAGACATAAAAGTTGTTAGTTAATTGTTTGTGGCCCAAGGGATTCCGTTTATTTTTGTTTAAGTTATGTTGCTTGTAAAAAGTGCGCTTACCACAAATTTCATCAATTCAATTACGCACATAAATGTCCATTCGTGTGGTAATGAGCCAGTACAACTTTCTTCAGCACTATTCTAATTACTTTTTGATGAAGTAAATCTGGTTTGTAGAGTTCTTTCGAGATTTCGAGCATCCTAAGCCAACTTTTAATTGTGGAAGTGTGAAAAATCATTGATAGTCGACACGCTGACGGATTGAGATGTCAAATGCTTACACATGCAAACACGCTCTCGAACACTAACTTGTACGTGTACTTGACAAGAGAGGGACAAGTGATGAAGTTTTTGTTATAACTGACAAATTGACATTCTGAAGTGACAGATTGCTGTCAGCATGGCAGTGAAATCTGTGGGAAATTTCAATCAGAGCAAAAAAGGTTCCTTTTTACATTACGGATTTGTGTTTAAATGTTATAATAGGGCACATGACACTCAATCCAGCCGTGATATCGAAATTTTACCAAAAGCTATATGAGGGCCCTTACTTGAACGGCAAATTCTGGTATTTACTTTCGTAGCAGTAAATCAAATCACGAGATATTTTTTAATCACCTGAAAAACTGTTTGATTTTCTAAATTGATATTTTCGAACATATTGTTCTTGTTGGCTCACTAATTTGATTAGTATAGAGATACTGACACTTCAAGAATCTATATATAGATACCTTATTTGATTTTTCTGGATGATTTTCGATACTTTTGGAATTTTTTGGCTTTCTTGATGTGTCGCGATACTAACTATCTGATACTAAAGACATTTACTAATGAACAAAACGTTCCGACTTACATAGAATTTTTCCGATGCTTGCCGACCAATTTGATATTTGATGAAACTTTCCAATTTTTTTAAATAGCTTTAATCGATGTTTCTTAGCTTAGCTCGATGTTTTCGATTACTTTACTTTGTTTTTGTTTATGGATACACCAATCGAAACAACTATTTATTACATTTTGATTTGTGGCCATCTAATTTCGATGTCTTCCGTTACTTTTGCTATGCATACATATGTACAGGAATAACTTTTTCGACTTTTTCGATATATTTTAATGTTATCTCAGTTTTGCCGTATTTTTTACGTTAGCAGATACACTTCGACTTCTTTTGACTTCAATAAACATTTTCAATGATCTTTGATATTTTTCGAATTATAAGCTTTTGGTTTGATTTGTAATTTAATTTTTGACAACGTTATTTTTAAAGTTTTAATATCGTTTTCATTCTGGTGAAATTTCGATGAAAATTATCAATAACATTTTTGAAGTTTTGGCAATCTCGCTTACTATAGTTGCTTTTTATTAAATCCAAAGTGTTTTTGTTTTCCCTTACCACATAAGCTGAGCTACATCCCACTGGATTTTGAATATCTATTTTATCTCGCTGTGGGAAAGTGCTTTACATGTTACGCTTTGAGTTATATCAATATTACCAACTTTCGTGTCAGTTTTTGTTGCCGATAGTATCATTGCATTCATATTGGTAATAATAATTTCTTGTCTTTAATTTATCATACAACTGTCGTGATTTTTTGATGTTTTCCCTATCTCTATGCCTTGTGTTAATTTTCATTCCCCAAGAGAGTCCAGTACGTCTAAAATCCATTGTTTTGTTTGCAACCACTCAATGCACAACCTGATATGTTTCTGTAGCCGCTGTTGCACGTTTGAATTTCGATTGAAATCTGTTGAATCGAAATTTCATTGTGTCACTTTCACCCATATTTTGAAAATATTTTCATTCAGTAGTGGTGCAGTCAATTTTCCCCTTTACATTAAATAAGTAGAGGTTTTTTCTTAATTTTATTGATATAAAATTTTTCAATGAGGAAAAGTGCGCGACTTATGAATTGCTTAAGGATATTTGCAACGTTACAATTATTGGAGTTGCAGACCTACAGAGCATGGTCATTACAAGTTTTGTTATTTTCTTTAATATTCCCGATATTTTATTCTCTTTTTCTTCATACCCCGAAGCATCTTCCCTTAGGATATAAACTGTCTTGTGTGGAGTTTTTTATTTTTACTTTCATGGTTTTGTCCAGATATTTTTAGTTTTTATTTTCCGTGTGGCTTCGAATGCAATCAGGAACGTTTTTAAGGATTTGTTTTAATATTCATGAATTCGTACATATCGTATATAGCAAAAGCGAATGTGCTTGTGCGTACACTCTCTCAATAGGAAATGGAAGCGCATCAAAAATACTTCTAATGTACTTCCAGAGAGGTTGAAGGAAGATGCTTCGAGTACCATTACACCTACATATACTACATATAATTTATAATACAGCATGTCAATGTTGGCAGGCACCCTTGGGTGTTACGGCCAAGCACAATAGATGTTGTGGGGAAGTACATCACATACGTATTTTACGACTGCAACAAAATTATAATAAAATGCTGTCGCAGCTTCCAAAAATTCCCGCTGGGTTGGTTCTGTGTACATACATATACGTAAATACTATGTGTGTGGAATAGTGGTTCTGCCCAGGTCATAAAACTAGTTTTTGTAGTCGTTTTTGTTGGTGCTAGCGATGTCGCTGTTGCCTTCTTCGGGGAAAGTATGTTGTCTATTTGATTTGTTGTTGTTGTATCGTTCTTATTCCCTTGCGGGATCAAACTATAAATATGAGGGAGGTTTTAAGGATTAGACTCTGTTGTTTTTATGTTTCACAAGAAATGGTTGGGTTTTGTGTTATGGACTGATTTTAGCAAGATTCAGTTTTAAAATTTTTGCAAATAAATCGTAAATGTTTTTTTTTTTCACTTTAGGATGGTATGTTATTGCCTAATTTTAGTTTAAGATATTTTTTTATAGTAGATATGAAAACAAAACATTGACTTGCTTATAAAAATCAACTTTTAGGATGAAAATTTTTATTTTAAATATTGGACTCGGTTGCATAATAAAAGGTAGGTATTACAGGAACAAAGGAATTTTTTACAGAACGATCTCACTTAATTGTAAGGTGAATGCTATAAAAGCTGTTTAAATTTAAAATTAATCCTTTAATTAATAACAATGTTTGGTAAGGTTATGTCATTGCGTAAAACTGAAAAAAATGTCGTTCTTAAATCATAATTTTAAACACAGCTTTTCTTTTGCATGTAAATATCTATGTGTGTAATTGTATCTGTTTCTGTAAACAGAAAAATAATTGACTGACTAAGAATTTCAATTTTTCAGGCACGATCTCTCTAAGCTGGCTTAAGTTTTGAATGGTTTAAAATATGGACTAGAAAATGGCATTTCACCATTGTTCTCAAAGTCGTAGTTCCGCATTGAATTTTCGGATAAAAGTTTAATTGTCGAAATTTCTATTCTTGCATGGCACTTTCTTCGGATTTTATTCTCTTGTCCTTATCTTAAAATATGACCAAATTTAGATCATGTTAGAGAAAGTCCAGTCTAAGATATTGGTCGATAATTTGAAGTTACCAATGTAAAATAAAACAATTATATAATATTTTTAATGTTTCCTTTGCGTTTAAGGTTTTTTATTTTAATTTTTAAAGCGCAAAAGTAAAGAATATAAAGCAACCAAGTCAAAAGTGCTCTTTGTATTTATGAAAACACTGACATCCTTGCTGATATCCTGAGTGCTAAAAATCATTTGTTTGAGTATATCAATAAACACAATAACCAATGACGAACTGCACGAGGCACAGCTTGCTCTATTTTTGCATTACAACGGTCTACATATGTAACTTAAATCGATACTACGCCCCCAGTGAATTGGAGCGAAGCGGTCCGACCTGCTGCAACAGAGTAGCAGCAAAACATCATATGACAATTGTTGCCAAAAGTTGACAAAGACGGTCCCTTGGCGTGCCGTACCCCTTTCGTTGCTTAATCGATAAATTCTCAATTGACCCAAATTTTTCACTTTTCACTTCGTTTTCTTTTGATTTATTTTTTCCTTCCTCCTTTTTTTCGTTCTCTTTACTAAAATTTCAATTTCATTTTCAATAGGCAAAAAATGTATTATTCACAAAACAGCGTCAGTGTCTGTATTTACCCGTGCAAAGAAATTGCCGTAGACACACAACTGTAACAGTATCTATGAGATATGTGAATGGAAAGTGGAATATTTTTGACAGCAAAAGGATTTATCTTCGTTTTCGTGATATATAAATTACATTTGGAGCTTGCTTTGTGAAGAAATTGAATTCTGTAGTAGGGAAAATAGGGGTTAACGACGGACATGGTGGGTACGGTTCGAAAAAAAAACTGCTTTGCTCGCGTAAACAATGTATTGAAACAATTTGACTGATATGAAATTGTTTTGCAAGTTTCCTTGAAACTCTGAATATTTTCATGGAAGATAAGTAAAATATTGTTTTCAATACTTCACTGCTGATCCCATTGATGACTTATTGACCATCATTCACCAAAAGCTTTGATTTCATATGCAACAAGTAATTAGTTCCGACCAACTAATACCTAAAGGAAATATCGTTAATTCTGGGCTCACTCCTAAAAAGAGTCAGAGATGATGCGGGAATTAATGGCCAGTCTTTTGTACAGAGTATGAAAGCCAGGCAGTAGGCTTTATAGTTGTACTCGATACCTGAAAACAATTATTTACCCTAACAAATCTCTCTTTTTTTTCTCTATATTGAGGGTAAGGTTTTGCTTTGCAATCAAAATTTTTATCATCTCTAAGTTCAGCTCCTACTTCATTTGCCTTAGTTTCCAAATGGGATAGTTACTAAGCGCTCAAATATACACTAAAATATATATAAATAGGCGCTTTTACTCATAGTGGAATCCACTCACTCATGCACTAAGTGTTCAAAAATGTGTAAAATTTAGATGAGTGAAGATTCAAGTTCCACTGTTAAAATTTGTTATGAGAGAAACGGGATGAAAATATAAACGAATTATGCAGTTCACTGATCAAAGGTGGCAATATTGCAATCATATTGTCCTGGCTAAGTGTGCAGTCCTGGTCACTTATTTGCTACTGCGTTCTCTCGATGGACGTTGAATTGACATATTTCTATTTTTGCTGCTAGCTTTTGAAGGAGCAACTACAAACTGGCAGCTTTACTCATCAACAATGGCGGTTTTAGGTAAAGCAGAAGGTTCTGCAATGACACGAAGGGCAAGAGAAGTGCAACAGTGGATTTCATCAGGCAAGTGAGCTGGTCAAACTGCCTCCACCCATGTGAAAGAAAATATGCAATGAAAACAGGCAGTGGCAGAAGTTGAAAGAAAAAAGAATCGAAGCAAAAGAGACGCTTTTTTGCATTGTTTGTTGTTTGTCTCAACTCCTCGTTTTCTCTGACATTCGTCAAAGAAAGTGCAAAATGAAATTCAAATCTCATGTTTTCCATAGAAATGCGAAAAAGTATGCAGCTGTAAATCGTGGGCAACAGAAGAAAGGAGTGGGATTACAAAAATTTAATCCACATCTATTGAAATCAATACATCAAATGCTTCTTATGGAGAACGAACATAATTATAGCAAAAAGAAAACAAAATGGAAATATTTACCAATAAAATGGATAGCAAAAGTATCTAAAATACAACTTTTTGGATGTATGTATGTGTTAGGTTTTATTCCCACTTGACCACTATCATCGGATTTGTGTGACTTAAAAAATTTACATTTACCTCAAAAATCTTACTAACTACTGATATTCTGTTTTTACTGTACTTAAGTTAGATCTCAAGTCCTAAGATCGGCAATTTATTTTGGAATTTTTGGAGATTTGTAAGCATACAAGAACCATAAAAATCTTCCAATCTCAGTGAGGCCATGGCCCTAATTCATCGTCATTTCGGCCCAATTTTTTCATTAAGATATTTCAATGCACCCTGTGGCAGCATCTTTCTCACATGAAAAAATGGGGAAACTGGAAGTTAAATGTGGTAAGACTGAGTCACAAATTAGAACCACTTTGTTTTTCGGGTAGTTCTATTATCCGAAATGTTCTAATTTCTGGAAGTTTTTTTTTTCTCATAAAAAAGTAACTAGTAAAGGTGTTATCTTCGGCCAGGTCGAAACTCACATACCCTACACTGCATTCAATTTCAATTGAATTGAATTACCTAAAATTTTCATGAAAATCGTATGTGACAATTGTGAGTCATACGAAATCAAAATTTTCAAAACTTTTACAATCCCACCTGTGTGCCTAATTTCATCACAATATCTTGCACGGTTAACGAGTTATGGCATTATTAAAGTTAAAGTTTTGGGGCTGTACCACGCCCTTTTAACAGCCTTTGCAAATTTGTATCCTAACCCAGTCTTATTTTTGTTAAAATGTTCACCAAATCACCAAGTTTCATCAAAATCGTAGCAACTTTTTTCAAAATGTGCATAGAGTATGGGCGGTGGGCGTGGCCGTGAACCAATTTTGCACAGTTTTACATGCTAGCCGGTTGTGAGAAGGTGTGACCTATGTGCCAAATTTCATTGAATTAGCTTGTTTAGTTTTCCCGTAAACGTGATTTCAACAGACAGACACACCGACAGACAGCCAGACAGACGGACATAGCTATATCGACTCAGGTGGTGACGCTGATCAATAATACATGTACTTTTTTTTACCTGACACGCCCCCTTCTATGCGTTACAAACGGATTGACAAAGTGAATATGACCTCTGTGTAGGGTATAAATAGAGAAACAATAAATTCCGAAAAAACTTTAATTTTACACAAATTCCTTTTAATAATATTAGAATGATTCTATTCGTTGGATATAGTAATCCGTGAGGTTTTTTTAATTTTTTTTTGTTTAATGAAATTTGAAATAACGATGTCATTGTGTAGGGTCAAAAGATTTATCATATGCTTAGTGGTAAAGTTTATTAGGCACATTTAGTTAGCACTTCCACTTTAATAAGCTTTCTTTTCACTTTTCAATCAAGACTGCCCGAATATTTATATGTGTAATAAACATTCGTATGCGTATGACCAAAGATACAAATTTGCATGTGACAAAAAATACGGGACTGGCGACTCCCCGTTTTTAGTTTAAGTTTATTAAACAACAATTGGAATCGAAAATGTGCAAAAAACTTAAAAAGAAAACTCTCTGGAATTAGAACCACAAGTTCTAATTTGTAAGTGTCCTCTGCAGTAGTATTTTAGTATTGAAAAGTCTTGCTATCTGAACGCGTCTTACATTCTGAAGCGTTGCCGAGTTCATCGCGATGGACTCGCTGTCGAGTGTGGTGACCACTCTGGTGGTTGATCATAACATTCGCTTATAATAGGAATCCCTGGCATTTATCGGATTGACAAACATATAGAAATGGAACTAAAAGATGCGACTAAATGTGGCCATATATCGCCTAACAAATGCGTTAGCATAGTAAATTTGCAGATATTGCAAGAGCTGTGGTAAGCAGATGAGTTCATCCCGATGGTCTCGCTATGTTGTCGCGTGACCGCTCAAGTGGTAATCATATTATTCGGATAAAATAGGAGTCCAAGCTATTGAATGGTACTAATAAATAGACGCGATTGAATGTGGGATTGATACACATTACCTCATTAAAAACTTTGACTGTGTTGGTCCTGCACTGCACTGAATCAAATGTCAGACTTCTAAATCAAACAGAATCTAATCCTCGCCTGATTGAAATACGTGAGGTTATAAGAGTCAAGTTGATAATTTTCTTCCGTTGAAAGCTATGATCCTGTGTTCTCTGAATCAAAATTAATGCACATAGCTACGCATTATTTAGAACAAAATATTTTCGTCACAGCCGCTTAAATTTAAGATTTTCAAATATTACCTTTTTTCAAAATCTAATCCAAGTCTCTCAACATTCTATTATTTTTATGACTAAATAAATGAAAGCTTTGACAACAAGAAGCAAAAGCTTAGGGTAAATGAACACCAGTGTTTCGAAAAAAAAACTTTAAAACGGTACTTAAGCCATTTCGTTGAGCACTCTAGTGTTAAATTGCAGCAGTATCCTATGCAATTGATATGATGAATCGAGTGATCTTGTAAAAGAATAAGAAAGAAACATAAAGCGATGGAACGAGTAGCAGAACAACAATTACAAATATGGTTGCTTCATTACTCGCATTACCACAATTGTTCCCAGCATAGTACAGGGCTTAATTAGTTCGAGTAAAAGTGGAGTAGCGTTGGATCCTCTCATAGTGCTGCTGCTATTGCATTTGCTTAATGCAGAAAGCAGTAAAACACTACGTATTTCCTATGAGAACAGGGCAGGCAGACACGGACGCGGTTGGCGGAGGTCTTGGCATGAAATAAGGACCAAAACAAAAACGGCAGCTTTACGTATTTGTGTTTTAAATTTCAAACCAGACAAAGTCGTATCGTTTTTCTTTCTTTCATCATTAAACCACGAGCAGCGCTGAAATCGAGTTGGACTCCGTGAAGGTAAGAGGGCGTAACTCATAAAATGAGTACTGTTACTTCTCTTGTATCAGTAGTTGTTACATACGAAGCTACGTAACGCCTTGACTGTGCGGTTATGGTTGGTGCTAATTAAGTTATGCAGAAGTTGCAAAGGTTGTTAAAATTTAAATACGAGTGGAACATATGTATATGTGAAATAGGAACTGGCATCAGAAATGGAAAAGTAGGAATTGGGTTGTAGGGACAATTGCAATGTTTTCGAGTGGAAAGGCAGGGTTAGAAAAATGTTTGATTACACAAATTTAAATATATTTTTTCTCAGGGAGTGGGCGTGCTAATGAGCGGGGTTAGTATGGCGTGCATGTGTTGTTGCGCTAAAGCTAAGAACCAAAACCAACATACAAACATCGAGCAAAAAAAGTTTAATAATCAAACGCGTGTTGGGAATCGGTGTTGTTAAAAAGGCGTGGTTTTTTACTTACATTTTTGCAGTCCTCAAAATCCATGCAGTGATGCCAATCGTGCACAAACTGTAGAAGAGAAAAAAGAATGGAACAACAGTTAATTAGTTAGTTATGCTTTTATGAGTAAAAAAGACTATAAAATTAACAACAAAAAAAACCGGAAGTTCCCAATCACATTGAAGAACCCGTTAATCGTTTGCAAGGGCACACTAGGTTGCAGCATTTATCACTGCAATGTAGATTTCAAGGCAATAATTTAAACAACAACAACAGAAGAAGAATACTTAAACCAACACACAAACAACTCAATAAAATGCATTTACGCTGTTTTACGCTTTTCTTTAGTTTTTTGAACTTTTTAGGTTGGAATTAATTTTAATTTTTGTTTTGTTTCAGACGCCACTGTCGGTGGTACTTTTTAAAGTTTGCACAGTGGTCTAAAAAACAAGAGTGAACTCTAACTCTTTCTTTATGTATGAAACGCACTAAAATATTGATTTTTTCCGAATGGGATAATCAAATTTATGTTGTAAAATTAGTGTATAAAAATTAGGGAAAACTTCAAATTTTATTCTCCCTTCAAAAATGTTTATAGCATTACCAAAATCAGTTCATTCGTTTAGAAAATTAAGTTTTCAGTTAAGCATGTATTCGAATTTTACAAATTTGAAGTAACGAACTGGGCTTAAATAAAAAATCCAAGCATAGAGGTAAAAAACATGCAGCAAACAAAACAACACCCATAAAGTCGCCACATCCGCATGTACGAACTGGAGAACAGCGACTAAAATAAAGCTACAAGTTTCTCAACGGCTTTAAAGAGAGTATCGTATATGCTATATCAAATGAAAAAGCGGCAAGAATTTGAGGTATTTTTGAAATTAGCATTGTCAGATGGGAAAATCGGTAATTTCACTATTGTATGAGAATCCTCTGGAGTTTCGTATAGGCCACCTTTGTCTGGCATAAAAAAATGCCTTTTATATGCACAGCCAGGTGAAGTTTTCATGTGTACTTATCTAAATCTTATCTTCAGTAAAAGTGCGCATTATTGGGTGTGTCTTAACTGTACTATAGTGAAGGAACTAATTTTATTAGTTCTTAATTTTTACTGAGATTGGAAAAAAAATAGTTAATTTAGTTAACAGCAAAATATGCTTTGTTATTGGATCTTAATCCAGTGGTCGGACGCATGAGAAGTGGAGAGGTTAACTTGAAAAAATAAGTGTTTTTGAAAAAAGTGTTCAGCATTCTAAACATAGCTCTATATCCGCATAAAATTCATCAGTCGTACAGCATTTAATAGATTCTAATTCGTACTGCAACTCTTACTATCTACCCTTAGCTGAAAAGTTTACTAAGAATTCTCAAAAGATACACACCAATATGTGGTCATACCTGAACATATTTCTACCTGTAGACATCGTGCAGTAGAGACAATGCGAAAATAAGCCATAAAAAGACAATACGTTCACAAATTTTGACCTGTAGTGCCCGTTACTTACAAAGGATATATTTTGGCTTGAGGAGTTTATATTGTTAATCATGGGAGGGTTTATATTCCCTGTAATGTCTCTCTGACTTCAACCAATGATGGCATTTTCGGTAAACTTGCACTTTTTTCGATGCATTTGCTGCATTTTTAGTACACTTAGCGAGTTTTCAGGACATTTTCAGTATATTTTCGGTACATTTGGACAATTTGTAATAAAAACCTGTTTTTTGCGAAATTAATGTAAAATATATCTCATTTTGTTAAGGATTTTGAGATGACATAAGTGAGGTCCTATTTTTTGTTTGCAGTAATTTTTAGAAAAAACATTCGACCACTAAAAGGTACATTTGAAGTCTTGATTCGGTACATTTTCACAAAACCCAAAATTGCAACATATAGCTACTGGAAGTTTTCATCAAAGAATCATAATTATTTCTTTCCAATATTTGGTGTCGATCCACTAAAGTATTGCAAACGTCGTAATTCTCAGTTTTGAACTACTGTGCACTGCTGCGTTTTCTATTTATAATGGCACCAACTTCACTGGGATTGCTTCCACAAAGGTGTTGTACCATTAGAGACGGTATGCCAAAATTCAAATTGTTTTCGTTTCATATTATGTTTTGTTTTATGTCGTCGTTTAGTTATCATTTTTATTAGTCAAACACATGGACGAGCATCAGGCGTAAATTTACATAGGGGCGGAAACAAGCAACTCGGCAAACAAATTTATAGTGTGGCAATTTGACTCTTTGAAGGTAAATCAGATAGTAAGAACTGAAAAAAAAATTAAACAAAATTATACTTTAATTTAATAAAAATACGTCCGTAAAGAAATGCTGGAGTTTTCTCTTCAAGCTTAATGACAATACAAGAAGGCAACAGCCACAATAAAACTGTCACCATGTTGGGGAACTGCTGTGGCAGGGGTCATGATGAAGAATTTTCAGTCGATTGAGTCAAATGACTTGATCCCCAAGGGAATTAATTTGTTGTTGTGCGACGATACGTCCAAAATGCGATGCAACAAAGTAGTCATAAATCTTTCTTTTCTCTCACGCACCGATGCTTAAAACTTAAGACAAAAAAATAGCAGCAGTTTGCACTAAATCATATGTCTTTTTATAATTTCTTCTAACTCTAGAGCCCATGTAAATCGTGTAAGTAATGAGATGACACCGAAAAGGGGGAGGGCGCCACTTGAAATGTGTTGCTTCATTTTACATTTGCCCATTAGACTAAGGCATCTATTTTTTATTTTCTCCTGCAAGTTTTGATGCCAGTTGAGTTTTTTCTCGCATACTCAGGCCATGTGATTATGAATCAATTTATTGGTGCCATTCGATGAGTTGAGTTGAGTGAGATAATATTTTAAGTAATTTTTAAGACATATGATGTTTTGAACTCGCGTAAATGTATGCGCAAAACGTGTTAGAGAGGCGGCTGCCTCAGGCACAAAGGCTTGTTGCGGGGCGGCAAAATGGTGCTCGGAATATGAAATTGTAATTTTGTTTTTACCATAGCAACCAAATTTTACTCAATTTGATGTACCTTTTTTTTTGTTGTTTTGGTAGGCCAAAGAAGAAAAGTAGGGACATACAGCTTTATGTCTGACCCGAGAAAGTGTCATATTCATGTTATTTTTTTCCAAAGCCTGGTTAAGTAGCATTACATGCAGGGCTGTAGCTAGAGCCTCGGGGGCCCTGGGGCAACAAGTAAATTTGGGGCCCCCCATACGGAAATCTTTTATCAAATTTTAAAGTACCCCTACACCAGTGTGTAGATAAAAGACTTTCGGATCCTAAGGAAAATTTCGCAGTGACTGTTTTTTATCCTTTAGTGGACACGATTTGTTTTCAACTAAAGTACCAATTCGAAAGTATGAAATCTATTCTGGACGTCTACAAAATTATTCAACCAAAATTCATAACCAATGCCACTGACAAAGAAATTTCGTTAGAAGCCGAAAAATTTCAGAAAATTTTCCATGATCACATTTCTTCCACATTTCCATCGCAGTTACTCTCTTTGCGATCAGCGTTCAGGAAAAAAATGAGTCAGATTGACAGTATAAAACAACTTGCCGAAATGATCATAATTGAAAACAGTTTCGTGACGTCAAGTTATTCTGATGTATGCACTGCTTGTATGTTTCTATGTTTCTGACACTTCCTGTCACACTTGCAACGGCAGAAAGATCTTTTTCAAAATTGAAATTGATGAAAAATTATTTGAGATGCTCTATGGGGCAAGATCGGTTGTGTGGATTGGCATTACTATCAATTGAGAAGGAGCGAGCAAGAGAGATCGATTTCAGCGAAACGATCAACGAATTTGCGACATGCAAATCGAAAAAGCGGCGTTTTTAATACTATTTCGATACTAAGATTTGTTAAAATGAATCAAAAGTATGTTATTTTGTACATCATCTAATAAAACTACAAAAAAATTAAGAATTGTTTTGTTCTGGGAGACCACCGTGTTCAATTTCTCGTGTTCACTTTCAGGAGACCCCAAAGTCAAAAAAGTAGTCGACGAGAAGGGGCCCCTTCCCGTCGGGGGCCCTGGGGCACCGTCCCGCCTGCCCCATACTCGCTACGGCCCTGATTACATGGGTGGGCAATTTGGCGGTTTCTTTCTATTTTTCTCTTGCAATTTGACTGTTACAGAAAACTGCTTTGCAGACTATTAATAAATCAATGTTTTCGTGAAAAAGGACCGATTACTGGGTTGACTGCCAAGCAAGACGTAGCAATCATTTGCATGAAATTATAGTCCATAAATAGTTCCACAAATTTCTTATTTCAATAAGCCAACTTACTTTGGAAAATATTCAGCTGGTGGCCCATCTAATAATATACATAATTGCTCCAAACTCAAAAACTGAATTGCTGTAGGCCACTCTTTTTTTCAAAAGAAATCATTAGTTTTCAATTTTACTTCCTGAAAAAACGTTACGAATTATCATAATTTCAATACACATAATGAATTCAAAATTTATATTTAACAAATGAATTCATTTCTTACTGAGAGACAGCTGTGTGCTGCAAACGCTAAGAAGAAAAATGTGTCAAGACAAGATGATCTCTATGCGTAAGGCATAAGTATGCATGCAGAGTGAATGATGTAGGCTAAGGGTTGCTAGAAACGAAGCTTGTCAATGCTAAAACGCACAAATATACCAAAGAGTAGAATTGCTTGTATAAAATAATTCCAACGCTTGCTCATCATTGAATTCCATTAACAAATTAAGTGAAAAAAAAGATAATAGAAACACATATGTAGTGATGAATGATATAATCAAAATTTTTGATCTTAGTTTTTTATCAAATTCTCTTCAATAAAACTTTCCTTATTACTAAAGAAAAACCCTTTAAAGGTGTTTTATCGTTCTGGCATCGTATTGTTTTAACATCTTAGGATTTTAGCGAATAAAAGCTTTTTTTATAGCAGTTTAGCTTCGATTGCACTCTGCACGCAGCCTAAGCAATACCATGCTGTAACGTATGAGGAAAATTGTTCAGTTCGAACAACTTTTTGTTAACAGCGAGACTTTTAGCTTCTGCTGCAGTGGGAATTTTCGTCGCGATCATATTTTGCCTACAAGGTGATCTTCTGCCTATCTTTATAAAGGTGATGCTTTCTATTCATACGCGTAAATGACAGCGACGTATTTAATTCAACCTCCCGATCCCTTAACATTTTACGATTTATTCACACAAAGGCAACTGCCAGCGGGTTGAGGACCAGATTTTTTTGTGCTGTAGGTCTTCATTGGTGAAGGCAACGTAAAAACTCAACTCAAGCAGCTTCTGTTAGATAAGGATTAAAAAATGCAGAGGAAAGGAAAATTGAAAAGAAAGAACAAGCAGAATTTAATTTTATTGCATTCACCAAAAATGCACTGAAAGAAAGTTTTTGTTTTTGCCGAAAAGAATCGTAAACACAATGTTTTCTTGAATCTTGTTTGATTTTTTTATTAGACATGGCCCAAATAATTCATTGCATTAATGCTGACTTTTCATTGTTGTCGTTTGAGCTGCGGTATAAATTTTATGCTGCCAAATATAATGCGACTACGCGTGTATATGTGCGCGTGAGAACAAAAAATGTCATCGCGTATTAATGAATCACGCAGTGTCCTACTGTTATTTATGGGACCGGGTAAGGTATAAGGATCAAAATGGCTGAATATCCTTTTTGGTTTTTTCTTATTCTGCTTTGGCATAAAAGACATTTCTTTACGACATGAGTGTGCGTTACAATTGTGTAGGTTCACGCGTACACGCATACATTTGCAATATGGCATTTTACAATTGTGAGAATGAGACGCTGAGAAATTCAATTGAGTGGAAAATATGTTGTCGTCGTTTGAACAATTCTTTCATTTTCTTTTTGTTCTATTTTCATTATGTTGTTGTTGCCGTTGCTGCTGCTGCTGTTGTTGTCATTGCTGTAATGATGACTAAGTGGGTTGCTAAAAGGACATAAAATGAACAATTCATTCAAAGTGACAATTGTGTCAGGACTTGGCAAGGAAATGCGAGCGTATGTCAGAATTCACTCAAGAATACATACAACATTTGCAGTATCGGTTCGAGGTTAGTTGGCGCCCTGTTCACATAATGTTTGAGCGCCTTTTTTCTTTACCTACCTTTCATAATCTATAATCGTGGATGAGCACAAGCTATTCTGCAAGTTTAGAGAGCGCCTTTCAGAGAAACGAGAAAACATTTGTGTGTACATATACAAATGTGAACACACAACAACAATTCACTTCTACTTCAGCAGATGTAGAACTACATACCCCAGTAGGCAAGAGCAGGAGCTAACAGTGCTTCAAGCAGGCCTTCCTTGGTAAGTATAAGGCCTTGCCACCTCCTTTCAAACGTACTTTCTTTTTTAGGCCTTCTAAGACCGCTTGCCGTAGCAGGGGTCATAAAAGTACTTCGAAAAAATGAAATGATGAGTTAACTAACTGTTTTTTTTTTTCATCCGCGTCACCTGACTTGAGTTGGTTGATATTTTCAATGTTTATTTTTTGTGACGTTTTCTTAATTTATAATTTGACATTGAATACACACCACTCTACTACAATAACCTAACATGAAACAGAAGACCAGCCCAGCAACATGCGCGCCGTTCTTTACTTCTAAACATTTATGTGCTTTTGATGCCGTATATATACATTGCAGATGACAAAAAAGTAATGTCGAACCATAAAACATTGCAATATATGAAATAAAAATATATATAAAAGCCTTAACGTAAATGGAGTCCTTCTTCTTTGTCTTCTAATATCAGGCCTGATAGCACACCTGCTGTGGGAGGGAATAATAGCATTCCATGAGTATACACTCAATGGAGTGTAACTATTCTGCGAATTAAAATTTCACTACTTATAAAATTTGCTTATTGTTAATATTGACAGACTGTAAATATAAACAAAAGTTATATATGGGTCATTCCATTTATAATGGACCTGTTTTAAATAGGCTGAAACTTTTTTCAGTGATTGGTCTATCATGTGGAAGATACAAAAAAATTCGATAAAATTTTTTTGACCAATATTATTGCTTAAAAAAAAAAAGTTTTAAATTGTGTTAAAAAAAGCTCGTAAGTAAAACGAAAAAATGCATTGATGAATATAAACAAACCAACACATTTCATATTAGCTTTTATATTATTTTTAGGTAGTTGTGTACTAGTAGATGACAAAAAAACTGCAAATCTGAATAAATAAAGGCCTGAACGGTTTCTATGTGGTAAAAGATAAAAAATTGGCTTTCCAAGAAAACATCAATTTCCCAAATACTCCATCATCGATTTTAGCCTTTTTAGGCTCAAAATTTTTAGGAGTACCATCTCTGAAAATTTTATCAATGTTTTTTCACTCTATTTGATTTTACAGTCATCTAAAGCTAAGATATATGATTTGCAATGTAAATTAAAACATTGAAAATGAGTCCGAGAGAATAAAATTTGAATTGATTTCAGCCATTTTAGGCTCAAAATTTTCAGAACATACAAGAGTACCATTTCTGAAAATTTCAATCATTTTTTTTCACAATTTCGAATTATTTTATATCTTCTACATGACAGACCAATCACTGAAAAAAGTTTCAGCCTATGTAAAAAACATGAGGGTAATGATAGGCCCATTATAGATGGAATGACCCATATAAAGTTTTATTTGCATGAAAATTTAGTTTTGAGAAGGCCCCTCACAATCGCAGTAGTGCTAGCAGGCCTTCTCCAGGAAAGTCCTTGTTCAATTGCCGCCTGGGACGGTTGCTGTACCACTACATAGAAACGAAGTTTTGTGTGTATATTGGTGTTTATCATTGTCTATTATATAGTGAAGAGAGAAAAAAAGGTTCATCATTCCTTCTGAACAGTTTTATACAATAGAATTAGTTGAAGAAATTTTTTTATGATTATAATAGATGCATAAGTTCCGTTCGATCTCTGCTGATATTTGTGCAATGATATAGTGTGGGTTGAAAACCTACAAGACTATCAGAAGGTCTTATTTTCCAACTTTTGGACAAATGAAATGTTCTATAGCTTCTGCAAAATCGATACTATGAGCCATTTCAATCTAGGTCGATATACAATCGTTTGTGAACTCAGATCGTCTTGGGTCATCGTAGATTGGAAAAACGTTTTTATTAATTTCAGCTCAGAACAGCTCCTTTCCCTGCTGGCGAACTGGGATTCGTTATTAAAGTCTTAAGAGATATCCAAACACTACGGTAAAGATCTTCTTACTTGGTTTTACTGATGAAGCTCAAAACATCCACTGAAGGCGATTGGGCTGATGTATAAGACCCAAATATTTTTCGATATTTTTGGTGCTTACTTCGTCCGAATACCCTCGGAATACCATATTGTTCCCGGCAAGAATTGAATTGTTCATAAGTCTGGTCAAAAAATTTTTCCAGCTATGTGATTTCTTTGGACAAGTTGCTGCTCTGCACGGTCGATTGTGCTTACCAACTCTTGATTGGAACTCACTTCAAGTTTAATAAGATTTTATGTGATTAGGTCAATGACCTAAGCAATGGCTTAGGTGACTTAAGCGTTCCTTTCAGATGATGTCAGCTATGAAATCCTGTGGTGGCTAAGGAGGTTCTTGCATGCAAATCAAAATCATTAGGTAGAGCGCGATGGAAGAAAACATTTGAAAAATGACGACCACTTTTGTTCTGGAAAAACATTTTTAATCTGTAGAGGATCGAAGGAAACTTATAATCAAATGCTTTAACGCTGCGAATTTGAGCCAAGAAGTAGAATCTGTGTAAATTTTTTTGTTCCTAAATTTCTCCACTTCATCATCATGATGAATTCGGTATTGATATTGCTTTGTATGGTGACCTCGTAGATTCTTCTTGATAAGCTTTTCCTTTGTCGAAACTGCTTTTAAATTGCAAGTCATTTTTGCAATTATTTACATTCAAGTTTTGTTCAAAACCCTGTTCGGTTGAACAGTTCGAACACCCCTCGAGCCGGCTCTGACAATTTGAATGGCCCAACGAAGGAGAATGTACGCGTGTACTTCAGTCGCATCAGGCAAAAATCGTAAATACTAATGGAGAAAAATTGACAATTTTACGGTTAACTGTAAGTCAGCACGCAAAACATTTGATTCACAACGTCAGCAAAGGAATGAAATTGAGACCTAATGGAATCTATTCCAGTGTTGCATTATCAGTTAATGATGTTTTTGTTAAATTGAAAAATCGACATATGCGATAGCGGCAAAGCTCTTTTACGAATTTTTTTTTTAAAGAGGTTATGCGTCAATTCACCAAGCTCAAATTTTTGCTTGCAATGTCTACTTAGTTGAAAGTCGCTGATATAAAAAGGGAGACTAATAGATAAATAAGAGAATCCTTTGTTTTCAGATGTGTTAACGAGAATCTGATTTTGGTAACGTAACTTAAGGCATTCAAGTTCAACGAAAGAGCAGCCTGCGTCTATCCTTAAACTAAATCAGTACATTTATATGTTATGAATTCGAATGTAGGCTATTTTGTCTAATTAATTTTTAAATGCAAATAAAACAAACTTATTTAATTTTTCTTGTCCGACGTTTCGGTGTAGGTTTTCACTTCTTCAGGGACAAATTTTAATAAAAAATTGGTGGTCCTTTATTAAAAATTAACATAACACAAAAGAGTGTAAGAATAATTAAGACAACACAATTAAATAATAACATTATAAAATAAAAATGAAAAAATCATTACATCACTATTGCTATTACTTATTGAGTATCTACATTTATCTCGGTTTATTTTTATTAAAATTCTTTCCACCTCATCGCATAGAGAAAACATATTTAATTGAGTTCATTTACTAATGCCACTGATTTATTTAAATTCTGAAAATTTCTTTTGTCTGAAAGAAATTTTTTATTTTCAATTGCAATTGACTTGAACAATCTAATCTTAAATTCATCTCTGATGAATTGATGTAAAATTTGTCCACTTATTCAATTGAAAGTAGTTGAGATCAATTAAAGAAAACACATTTTTCGCATTCATCTATCGATTGGGTCCAATGAATGGAATTAATTCAATTGATTTTTAAATTACTAGATTGCATATGTAAGTTCGTATCCCCAAGTTAGAAAGAGCTGTATATTTCAAGTTGGTTGCACAACAGAAATGGAGTCGCTGCAGCAACAGCACTACATTTTGTAAAACAGGTCGCGTTAACGGAAAGCCAATACTTTTGATTTACAATTGATTTATGACCCACATTCTTGTACAGAAGTCAATTAGTAAGGCTAAAAATGTTGGTTTCCTCTTTCACATGTTTCTTTTGCGGTGTCGAAATTCTTATTTCGCAATCACTAACTGAGCACTACGATGCAATACTCGATTGCTGAAAGTAAAACACCTTCGATCGGTAGTAGAAAAACTCTGCCAAGGTTTTGACGGTGCACTGCTGGCTGGGCAAATGAGTGTAGTTGCAATGTGCGGCTTCCAATTGATTCTGCTGTAAGCCGAGGGATGGCAGCTGGTGATGGTGGGCTGTTGTAGTTCTAACAAAAATTAAATAGTCGACCTCATTTCGCGTTGGTTTCTTTGCTTGTTGCGATTGTATGCAAGCTAAGAGAGCTTCTACGTAAGCAGTTAATTCAAAAACCATTGCAGTTTTAGCATTTCTTTCTATTCTTTTTGACATGTAACAAATTGGAATTTGATCCTATTTAAATTGTTGCTAGTGTGTGTTTATCTTACCCGCGAGCAGGCCTTTTGCCGCACAGTTCTCTTCAAATATTAAGCATCCGCAATCGCTTGCGACTCAAACCGCACTACCGTTTGAAACACCAGCGAGCAAGGAGCAGATACCATTGCTGATTTTTTAGCATTTGGCAAGGACAACGAGACAATGCCGAGTCCTTTGACAGTAATCTGCATTGAAGAGGCGAACCGCGGAGGCATGTCATCATTCCATCAGTTTTGTCAGTTTTGGCTTTGCGCAATCTGCAGACAAAAGGATTTACATATCGCGTGAAATATTGTAGCAGTGCATTCGCTCTTTTTCCTTGTGTTGTGTGTTTACATATGCAACGCGCCAAACAGTATGCTATAAAATATTCATTTTCATGCATGCCAGTGCAATTTGTTTCGCTTTACTTCTGCTTATGCGACTCAGTGTAGCGCGCGGGTGGCACAAAAAAGTCACGTGAGTAAAATCACATAATTCTGTGTCACCATCCCTGCTCAGCTGCTGTACCAGTGCCATTCAGTTATGTTGATGTCGCACTTTTCAGTGTCGGGTGGGATTTTGTTATCCTTGAGTTACGTTACATTGCTTCATATTGTAATGTTCACTTCAGCGCTCATAGAAGTCACGGCAGGATGACAGCGGTGCCGATGATGCTGCGAATTTTCCAGTCTATATGTTGCAACGCCTGACTGACTACACACGTCGCCGTTATATTGTTAGCTTTGATTTGCTTAGCTTTTGTTTCCGCTATAAAATTGTAGCTATTTGAGCAGCGTTAGTGTAAATTCTGCAAACTATATCTTCTTATAGTTTTAGGGAGTAGGTCACAAAGGTGTAGTAATAAAAGTTCCCCATACTTATTGAAATCAGAGTTCTTTTTTTTTTGTGGAACAGAAATCAACAATTCTGTATCTTTAAATTTTAAAGTTTAAAATCCACCCTGTATTTCATCTTTAGTGTTAGCGTATGTTGTATCACAGAAGGCAAAGACTGAACAAATATATTTTTCCAATAATAGCGAAATCAGACAAAAATAGTGCACTTGCATTAATTTTCTAAATGAAAATACAGATACGACAAGGCGCATCTACAGAATAAATTTCGTAATTTTTTGCACCCTATGGACAGACAAACGATGTTCAGTGGCAAGGTGCCGGTAATATTGCATAGCTAATCAAATTTTAGCAGCTGGAGTTCAAAACTCTAAAGAAGTATTATTAGGAAAAATCAGTTGGCGAAGTTTTGTTTGGACCAAAGATTTATTTTAGTTTTAGTTGTGTCCATTTTCTTCCTGAAAACGCTTATGAAGCCAAAACTGTACTGGATAAGCAATACGCCAACTCTGCACCGTCGATTTGAATGATTCACAATCCAGCAAAAAATTAATATTTGATTACCAAAGCATTCGTTTTGCAATTAGTGTGGCGATGTTGTGATTAACTCTTCTTGCCATACTGAAAATGTTCATTCCTTTGCTCTTCATTACACTTAAGCTATCGGTAATGCTAAGGTTAACCAGTTTTCTCCAATGACAACCTTTAGTGTATGGGGTATTCTGAGCCAAATCGGCCACTTTTTTGGTCACCCCTACAATTTTTTTCAAAATTTTATATGTTTTGAGACTGATAGAAAACGCATTTATGAATTTTTCCAATTTTTTTTGGCTACTTATTTTAAAAACATGAATTTTTTCAAAGCTAAATATTATTCCAAAATCGATTTCTTTTCCAAAAGCTGATAACTTTGCGAAAAATGCAATCCGGTCGTTTTTTTTTAAATTCAGGTTTTTAAATGCTTTTTAAGGAAAAATACCTCTTAGTGAAAAATTTTAGCCTTAATCGTTTATTTTCAGATTAATTAAAAAAAACTTGATTTCCGAAATGTAGGCTCCCTGCGGTTTTTTTTTAAAAAATCTCATAAAAACTTTGATGAATATAAGAATTTTTGAGACTGGTCCGATCGTGGGCAAAAGATTCGTTTTAGTTTCTATCTTGATTTAAAAAAAATGTTTAATTTCGTGTTCCGACGTAATTTGACCAACAAATATTCTTAGATATATGAATTAAATGAAACAGCATCAAAAAAGGTTTAAAATTTATGTAATTTTTTTTCCTTTTAGCGCCTACTACTTTCGCCTCTAGTTCCTTGAGAGCTATAGATTGTAGTAATTTTAATTGTTTATTTATTGTTCTGTACATACATGTATTTTGTTTTTCGAACTATAATTTAAATATTATGCTATTTCTTGGATAAGAATTGTATAGAATAATGATTGAATGATTAAATAAATGTTTATGAATAATAAAAACAAAAAAAAAAAATTTTATTATAAAGGTGGGTATGAGAATGCTTTTCGCAAGATGAGAACTCAAACCTCAAAGAAATGTTTGACAATATAATTGGAATTTTTTGGTAATAGCATGTATTTGTATCTGTGTAAGGTTTTATTATGCCTTTCCAAAAATCAAGCAACAGTCAAAACAGCAGACTTATCATTGTGAGTCGGCTAATGGAAAAATTAAAGCGACACAGTCGGCCAAACAGGCCATGGCTCAAGTTTTTTGGGATATACGACGTTTTGAAGCGGAAACGTCAGCAAGAAAGAAAGTTTCTTTCTCCAAAATAAAACATAGGTTAACACACATATGGTCTCCATGACGAAATTCTTTTCATTGTGATACGAATAAATCCTCATGCACCGTATTCTCCAAATGAATACCCCTGTGACTCAGATTTTATGGGTTCGAGAAATATTATTTTCCTAAAGAGATAAAAAAAACTAAGAAAAATCAATAAAATTTTTTGACATTTGCCTAAAAAAAACCGGCTTATTTTAGTTACAAATTTTTAAAAGTCGTAAACTAAAACAGAGTTGAACAAATGAACGGGTCCACTGTAAGGCATGAAATGTTGACTATTGATAAAATCAAATTTTCATCAAATTTCACTCTCAGGGGGTTGCTTGGTGGCGTTGTCGTAGATTCAGGACGAACCCTTATTTACACTGGTGTTTTTGTTTATCCTTCACGCTGCTCTTGTCTACTCGTGTTAAGCCGATTACGGAGGTGTTGCAGGGCGCAACGTACTTATTTGCAAGAAACTAAAAATTTCAATTGCGGCTATAAACGGATTCCTGCATCGGATGAGAGGAAGAAGGAAGGTTTTTAAGGATTTTACATACAATTTGTCTCTGAATAGCGGACAGTACGCTTGCTGTGTAACACACTCGACAAAGTTTACAAACAAACTACCGAACTTCGACTATTGCTGTTGTTTTTAATTTTTGTTGTGAACAAAAGTCAATGCGCTGCGTCCGCGGGAACGGTTCAAAATTTAGCAGCAGCGGCAGCGTTTATAATCGGTTCCATTTTAGATTTCAATGGGGAATGGTAAACAAAATTGAAATAACAAAAAAAATAAAAGGCAAACAAAAGCAATGAGTTGTAAAATCATATGACCAACGAAATTGAGGAAGAGAAAGAAGCAACTCAAAAATAAAAATAGAGCCACATGCCCTTTTTTATCATAACGACAATGTTGACGTCGGGCTTGCCGGTGATTATAGCGCTATAAACGCTCGTATCAATGCATGGCAGCCATACAAGCGAATGAAATTCAACGCACGTTCGCGCAGTCCATATAATTTTATATTTTACGGCCCCATTGCAATAGTACTCGCCACAGCACCTTCGACTACTTTCGACTGGGTAGACGGCAGCTCAATGCTATCACTGCGATATGCGGCGATTGTTTCTGATTCGATTTTATTTCTTAGCAGTTACGTCGGCAAATCGACGCATAATGTGGAATGATGATGAGTGGATGGTTTCTTTCATGATTATGACATGCTCCATACAACCAAGCCAATAATATGTCCCCATATTTGCTTAGCGCTGCCAACGCATTACATATGCTGATGTACTTGTGTATATCCTATATAACTTAAATATAGAAGGGGACGTTAGAAATCGGGGACGTGCGAACTCCTAGCACTGTATACATAAGTAAAATCTGAGAAAACATCAGTCACTATGAATGTTCAAAGAAATCGCCTTACCTTTTAGACCGAATTTCGTACGAATTTCAGCCCAGATGATGGAATTTATTTTGGTGATTTGACTATCAAGGCATTAAAAATCGCTACAATCACATGGCACTTCCAACAAACGATTGCTTATTAAGAAATCAAACGAAGTTTTTATTTACTAATTAAAACGATATTTATTTTCAGCTTTCCTTGCTAATCAACGGCGGACGTGCGCCATTAATCCCCCTCATCACAACATAGCATTGTGACCTCAAAATTCTTGTTAGTGCTAATAACTCATTTATCTTAACAACGAATTTGATTTGAGTAGACAAATGCTTTGGGAAATTAAATTTTAGATTTAAAGCGAACAACTGTGAAAATCGTGAAGAATTTTCATAGCGCTATTTGTTGAAGCCCACGTAAAAACATTTTAACTCAATAAAATTAAAATTAAAAATACACATAATACTCGAACATACTCGTACTATATTTGCATGTACGTTTGGAAAAGGCCAGGAAAATACATTCTTTGAAGACGTATTGTTCAATCTCTGACGTTATTTATTTAGCCGGGACCATATAAAAATACAAATCGAATCACAATTGAGTCATTGGAATGTATTGAGTCATATCTGATACCTTGAACTGAAACTGATGGTTATCCAGTGGTTCACAATACTAAAAATCATGTCATATTAGCAAAATTTACATAGACTTCCATACAACCATATGTACATATATTCTTAAATTGTTTCTATAACAAAAAGTACATTTTTTATCTAAAGAACAGGAATGTCCGACATATTTTTGAGTGCTACACAAAACCTCCATTTCAATTTTTATATATACATACATACATTTGAAGATATGTACATATCTCCCTATTCGAACTTGGGAACATTTGCACCAATGTGTGAGCAAACTATGTTAGTTATGCGTTGAACTGAATTGGGACGGGGTCGGGAAAGCGGCAACGATTACTCGCAGTAAAAAAAATTGAATTAAATCTAAATAGACGCATACTTGTCGGCATGTTATCAGTCGTACACCGCGATTCGGTTCAATTTCATACGATCAAGTGTGTCAAGTGGCCGCTTTCCCGACCCCGTCCCAATTCTGTTCAACACATTATGCAGAATAGCGAATATTAAGTGAAATTAGATTTCCAAGCTCTTAATATATTTTGTGATGATAAGTTCTTGTCCAACCGGTGGAATGTCAATGTGTACGCACAAGGGTGTGCCTGTGGGCTTTGCTTCACAGTTGGGCGCCATGTGCTGAAGCAGTCCTAGTATAGGACATTTAAAGTATTACTTTATGATCGATTGTTACCATTGATTTCGTTTTGATGCCTTAGTTTTTGGGTCTTTAAGTATCTCCATGTATATAACGCTTCGTGTTTTGCCGTAAATAAAGTAACATTCTTTGTCTGGCATCAGAGTGTATTATTAATTCCAATCGACGAACCAGTTCCTTTCCGAAATTTAAAAGTACGTAAGGAAGTCCTGGAATGGCTACTTTATATGTTAGATTTAAATCCGAGGCATATTTTTCTCATCGAAGTATTTTTTTATTTAATTGATTGCCCGAAAAATTCTTTTGAGCTTCTTATGGAAGCCAAATTGCTGACTTGGAACTAACTACGCCTACTTGTTTCAGACATGACAGCAGAGCTTTAAGCAAGCATTTGTCAATAATTTTGAAATACACATACTTGTTGGTACCAGACTTATAGGAATATATGTGGATGGACTGACTGGTTCTTTGCTGGGTGCAAAATTGACAACGATTTGGATGTTTTCAGAATGATAGGGAATATGGTGTCAGTACGGTAATTGGATGACAATTAGTGGTAGCTCTTTAATCATGTTCGTGCTTTGCTTTATATACATTCACTGTCGCTAAGTTTTACTGGCCATAAATTAGTGCTTCACCGAAACGAGAACGATACGATAATTCAAAAATTATAGTATCGTCCTCGCAGTGGCGCCAAGCTTATCGTTTCGTACTCGTTCTCGTACGAGACATTTTTAATCTGTATCGTTATCGTCTCGTTCTCGCCAATAATTCTCGGTTATTCTCGTTCACATTTTGATATACATATGTATATAAAACTAGTTGAACCAGCGGCTTTCCCGCGCACTGTACGTTGCACAACCACGTCTACATATTACGCAGTCTTTACTGCAGACAATTGGGTCCATGTACCGAATTTCACAAGATAAAATAAGTACCCAGAATAGGTATCTATGGTGAAATTAGATTTTATTTATGCTGATTTTTTATCAGTAAACAATTTATCAAACTCTTTAGAATGCATTTTTTTCAAGTGTTATTTAATACCACTAGTATTATGAGTTATCATTTTTAACTGAACGTTAAAATTTCCACACACTTTTCAACGATCTTGTGAAAATATCCTGTGTTGAACTAACCAGGTAAACTTGTTTTTTTCCATAAATTAAATTTGTACCGACATTTTTTTCAACTGTTTCACCAGCAATCACCAAGTTGTCTTGCAGCAGATCCATATTTTTATAAGTAAGCAATTGTTTTATATATTTTCCAAGTAATAATCATGGCACACAAAGTTTTTGAATTTTAAAGAGGAAATATAAAATGTATAGTACAATTATCTAGTTAGAACTATTTTGTCAAATTGAAATTTAATGCAACTGTGAAAAGGGCTTCATCGTTGGCAAGAATAAACAAAAAAAAAAAAATAAAGCATAAAGTTTTTTTTTTGTTTGTTTTCAGGATAAAAAATATTAGTGTCGATGAATGCGCGTATACATAAATAGATATGTATGTACTTGTGTATGTGTTTATTAAAAATGTAGTGCAACATTTTTTTGAGCAAGCGTTTATTGTATATGCGTTTGCAATGTTCAAAATGTTTATCGTACGATAAAAAAATGTTGATCGTGCGCTAAACATTACATTATCGCCAAGAACGTGATATCGGCCATACCTTTCTCGTTCTCGCCCTCGGTCATGCGAGAAATAATTTTTTTAATATCATTTCGTTAACGTTATCGGTCACGATAACGAGACCTATATTTATCGGTTCTCGATAAAGCACTACCATAAATCTGTTTGATATATTCCAGAATATTCCATTCCAACCATTTCACTGCGTCTCGACGCCTATACTTTTCGCCTTTGTCTTCATACACTAAATTACAAAATTATGTCGAAAACTTAAGTGGTGGTTCATGACCTCTTAAGCTCACAGCTTTTTAATGGCATTCCTTGGAGTGTTGCTGTGGAAACGAGCACATCATTAAAATATCGTGGCGCCTAGTGAACTAAGCTTACATACGTTCTACGTATGCCTTAGAACAGATCCATAGCTAGGGTTATAAGCGCGTAGAGCAAAATTGTCAGGTTAAGTTGGTTAAGTTTATTCCTTCCATTGAGAATTTGGAAATGCGCTTTATTATCAACCTGCCATGCCCAAAATAAATCGATGACACATTATTAAATCACCAAGATTGCATTGTCAAACAAAACAAAATCACATTACTATATTTATTAGAAAAAGAAGGACCTTAAGCTAAGTATTTTTGAAGCTGGAGATTGCGGTTTGTCTTTAGTTCCAGTTCAAAACAGGCGGCAAGGTTTGAAGATGAGGTTTCCAATGTTAACTTTTGTCTTTCTTAAATAGCTTTTTGTGCGGGGCAACTGTCAAACGAAAATCCAATTTTTTATTTTCAAATTTAACATCGAGAAGAAAGAATTAGATGAAGGAGTTTTAAAGGAAACACGTGAAAATAATTAACTGCATGACTACAGGCGTATGCGCACGTTTTTTTTATTACGAGTGCATCAGATCGTAAGATTGGAAACGCTGTGCGAGATCACGCAAAACCAAACTGACAAATCAATTAAGCGATTTCCAAGCTAAAGACAGTGCATCCCGGAACATCTCTCGCCGTAGCATTGGGACAGCCATAAAATCAAATAGAGCAATGCGATCACGAAAAAAACACAGAGCACGCTCGAAGCAACCAACGCATATACGAATTCACTTAAGTACAGCCAGCAATGGATGCAGGCGCAGCACCAATTCAAATGCAAATTTATGCAAGAGTCGTAGCAAGCGTCACTGGGGGAAATGCGTATGGAAAGAGAAAAAAAACAGAGTCATAAACACAGACCATGGCCGATCATCAGTGGAGAGGAAAATTACGTAGCTGCTTCAAAGGTAGACGAATTGAAATACGCAACACATTTAATTTGCAATCCTTTGTAAAAGTTACGTCTATTTTGCGGGTGCGGGTGGCAAACTGCTAGAACAGGCAATGACCAGCGGCACGGAAAATGCACTGCTGCATCATTTGAACATTAGGTAGAATGGCTGTGGTACTTAAGCACAAAACAAAGCGATGGAATGAAAAATTCAATAAATGAAAAAAACTTTGCAAGGTTTCAGAACTTGATTGGTTATTTAAATTGAATTGCTGGCAGAATGGCTGAAACTACTGGCAAAACAATAAAAAAAGCGATGACTTTAGACCTCTTAATAATTTTTGTGCGATCAAAAGTCGGTGATGTGCAGCCCAAAATAATATCACTATTTTGTAAGTCAGGGTGGTGGAACGCAACGCGAACGCAGCGCATCACTTGTATTTAATATCGGTTTTTTATAAATCACCACGTAATTCCGTTAGCTATGTTACGTTGTCACGATGAACTGCCGGCCAGCTACAGTTCAGCTTTGTCAGATGTAAAATAAAATGATAATTTTTGTAAATTTGTAAAAAATTCAAGCATTAACAAATATTTGTAATCTGGCAATGATATCAGATATTGAATATTTGTCACTGATACCAAATGTGCAAGGCAAAATAATAATAAAAATAGATCAATTAAAAATAAGAAAAAATGCTTTTGTCTAAGACGACTGGGTTATTAAGCATTCCTTTCCTATTTTTAACTTTTGCTTGCTTTTCAACAGCATCTATACGTCTAGCGGCAGCTCAAGAACATGAGAAGATATTGACAGTTCATATGAACGAAATCGCAGCGTTGCGTTTTATAAAATGCCACATTGCGGAGTTTCCACCACGTTATTGCGTTACTCAACGCTCAGCGCAGAGTTGCGTTTTCAAAATTGCGAATTTCAACAACGCAGCGGCGAGTGGTGCGTAGTGATTTATAAAACGATGCCATAAGTGTTACGAATGAAAAGTTTTTACATTTCCCACTCAAAGTTGTTACACCATTTCGTGTCATCCGTTATATTTCTCACCCACTGCCTCAAATTTTGTCATTTTATTTTCTTTATCTCCCTTTTATTTAAAGCTATCCCGGTCAGCCACAAGTCTTTAATATCACTTCTTACGTCGATGTTAATAGTTCTAAAATGAAACTTGATATATATGTTCGATTTAGTGGCAAAAAGCCTAATTCTAAAGATTTATTCATAAGCAATTCGCTTGAATCAAGAATCAAACTTCGGTGTTATTTCTAGTGACTTGAATTAAAGACAATCGGGCTAATTCGATATCATAAATATTTCACAGCAGTTTAATTGATATTTTCTTTGTTTACTAATTAAAACAACGAACTTGGAATTAAGGAATCATATCAGCTTCTGACTGCCGTCATGCGTAGCCAATGTAATTGAATCTTTGAACCTACGTACAACGTACATATTTCCCCTTGTACATAATCAATTGTTCATATTTTAATTAATTTGTATCCAGTTCATTCTGTTGATCATACACAATGTAAGTTTAATAATTTTTGAAAGCAATTTTCATATTAATTATAATATTCGTATTTACACGTCTTGCATTCATCCCACACCCACCTCTTCTCCACATTGCCTCATGGAATGCGGCAGCTTAGCTTAACTCGTTCAATATTCTACAGTCACTTGTGGATGCAGTCGATTGCTTTTAATTTGTTTTCCTGTTGAAGATAGACTCACTTCTCCACATTGGTCTGCATCGACTTTGGTTGCGAATTCATTTGGCATGCAGGCCACGAGGAAACTTTGCAGATACCACCATGCATTTATGAACGACAGTCAGTCATACTGTCGGAATGACAGGCGTACAGTTAAATAGACGAGACATCAAACAGGGAGGAAGTATTACACGAATAAAATTCGAACTGTATGGTTTGTCAATTGAGGTTTTTTAATCGAATTTGTTTTCAAAATAAAATGCCATACATAAAGCTTCAAAGTATTTAAGTACTTGTACGACGAGTAACTATAGAAAATTTTGCAGAGACAATAAGTATGAGAAACTTTTAATTCAGTCAGTAAGCATTGTGAAACGTCACTTGATGTTTGAACTTTACAAGCATAAGTTTTATATATATATAGTTTTAGTTTTTTACGAAGGTCAATAAATGTTCAAATTTTATAATGCTAATAATTTTAGTACGTTTATCATTAAGTGGTTTTATGCACAACCTTAACAAAATAAACAAAAGCGTTTGACAGAGCGTTATATGACATTAAAATTGGCATCAAAATTATTCCGTTTCTTATTTATCTCGTTCTTGAGCTAAGCTCATTTAAAGTAAACACGATAATGTTAGTGTAAAAGCTATTTTAAAAACGAGATGAAAAAGCTGCTTAAAATATTTGCATTTTTCGAGGTTTTTTCCGACACACAGAATTCACTAAGTAAGAAATTTGAAATGAAGTTTCAACACCATAAGTCTGATATCGTCTCCGTATTTTAATAATCCTTTGAAATAAATGAAGACCATGAACTTTGTCCCAAGAATATCCCTTAACTTCGCTCAGCATGAAAAACAGACACTGCAAAAACAAAGCCAAAAGTTTACTTTTGTTGCACAGTATTATTTAGTTATGGTTAAAAAAGAACATTTGTATGAGGTCAGATAACTAGGGCCCAAAAAAGAATTTAAAATAAATTCTTTTTACCTCTTTTGGAAGAAAATGTTGCTTGAAGAGCACAATTTTTTTTTCATCTGAATATAACGAACAAACAATTACACTAAGGCATAAAGCTTAAAAATTGCATTTAGATTTCCAAAGCTTAAATCCAAAAATTACATAGCTACAGTTTTTCCAAATTTCACTTAAGAAAAAATATGATAAGCCTCAAGAAATCTGTTAAATAAATATTTCGCCTCCAACCTTCGCTCTTTGGGCTTTCCACTTTTAAAGTCGTAGTCTTACCAAATGGGCCAGAATCATAAAATGTTAAGTTGACAATTTGAAATTGTACAAATATATTTTGAAATTGTTAGAGATCGAATTGGAACGGAATGGGACGAAACTGCAAAATTTCAAATCAAATTTTTTCATCATTTTAAAATGCGTTCTTCTCCCGAGTGTACACTGTACATGATTTTAAAGAGTTAATTAAATTCATTAATTAGAGCACTATCATTCCGAAGCGTTTCGTTTCTCAAAATTTGCTAGAGTTTCTTCAAAATTTAATCCGGATTATTAAAATGAAAAAGTATTGCACAAAAGAAGTATTTTGATGACTTTAATTTTTCATACTTTTCTTGGAGAAGTTTTAACAAAATTTTTTTTTATTCTTTTCTGAAGACGCTTTTATGAGTTATATCGTATACCTCAGATAATTGAAAGCAAGGAGAAGTCATTTTAAATAAACTGCTCATTAACAAATAATCATATTTATAGTAATATGTAATTAAAAATGTTTTTCCGAGCTAAAATTTTAGACAAGAAAAATGTAGGAAAAGAATTGGTGAAGAACACAGTCACGCAGACGTGTTTGTCAAATTAAAGCAAACAAAAATCCATGTGGTAGAGTTTTGGGCACATTTCGATATTGTAACACCAAAGATAAAGAAGTGATGAACTGACATGCACACGAACTGTCATAGATGGACACAGAAGCAACAACAGCAGCAACTATTTGATAAGCACAGAAAATAAATATTGCGCTCACAAACAATATCTGACAGATTGCTATGGAAGTGAAGAAAACTAGTTGATTTATATCGCATAGGTACTCGCTTGAGCTGAGCAAATAAAATACGGCCGTCGTATCGTGGCTGTCGATATCGATGTCAGCAAATCAAACAAATCATTATTACAACAAGGACTATCCACAACAACAGCAATTTAAGAGTGCGCGATTGCATGTAAAATATCTCAATAAACAGCAAGCGATAGAATTTATTTTTTATTTGGCTTTTTTATGACATCTAAGCCGCAGTAACATAAAATCCAATTAAAATTCCAAACTAAAATACAATTAAACATTTTATCTTATTGTTGCTGCTGCTATAATATGTAGTTCCTTCGATATCGAATGTTTAATTTTATTTTGGCAACTCCCGACTATTTATTGCAGTAGGTAATGGTGCGTAGACATCATCATATAAAAATGGCGATACTCCTGATTCGAACCCATAAACATCTTAACATAATATAGGAGTAACTGTTGCGCTTCAGAAAAATACGCCCATATGAATGAAAAGCCGACGGAAAAACGTCTGCATTGCAGTCAACGCAATGAGTGATAATGGGGACAGTTGGCTGTTGCCGCTTTTATTGGCTGTTTGATATTTGTTGCAGATGTTGGCAAATCGCAAATGTTCACATGGAAATTAGATTAAACTACTATGTATTTGCTGAGTTTTATTAACATAGTTGTACTGCCATTGTTCATTTAATTTTTTAAATATTGAATTACTTTGGTTTATACCCTTTTTTTTTGGATTGCAGCTCTCGTAAATCTGACACTCACTCGTTTCATGGTTGTTAAAATTTTTACACTAAGCTCATGAGGTTTGAGCTTATTTTGCTGTTGTGGAAACATAAGGATTATTAAGTGCAACGAAATGTGGCATTTTCGAAATATTTTTTTTTATAAATTTCTTAGTCAGTATCGTTCGTACTTTGCAGCTTTACCACTCACCTTTTGGTAACAGATTTGGCGGCATCTAAAGAGATCCTTTGAACCTACTCCTTGAGCGTGGATAAATCCAAATAGAGTCGTTGCGGCAAATGCCAGCAACGTAGCGTTGATCCTTTCGATTAGCAACATTTTATTTGGAAATTTGTTAAATTTTCTTTTAATTGTGAAGCAATCTTTTTTAAGCAGAGAAATCTTTACACAAATCTTTTTTTTTGCCGTTGTACCTTACAAATGCAATAATATATAGAATTTGTCACTAATATTTTTATGAAATTTTTTTTTCACAATTCTTCATCATTTGTTTGTTAACATTTAGCTCATCGTTACAATGTGTTTGGAAGAGTAACGTATCTATGAGACATTTTCACACACATTCGAACGAGTATGTTGTACAGTCGGAAAATCACAGTTAAAGACGTTATTTTTTGGCGACTCACTACAATCAGCGTCGACTGGAAAACGACCGAAAATATTAAATTTACAACCAAATCGCTCGGAGACAAAAGTTCAACTGAAGCAACTGGCTGCATGGACAAAACATTTAAAATCAACGAAAAGCGAAAAGCGAAGAAGTCGTAAAATCAACAAACGAACCAAACCGAATCGAACGGAACTGAACCGAACTGTGAGAATAATGGACTGAACCGAAACAAAATTCACATGCGAAACAAATTCTAACTGGTAGTGACAACGATGTGGGATGACAAAAGAAACTGGGATTGCACTTTAATTGAGAATGCGTTACATCCAAAGGATAGTTGTTAATAAGTGCTGCACTTACATGAGTGCTGCAACCAAGATGGTTTGAAATGTAGTAGCGTGGCCGCACTTACAGTTCTTCCAAAAGTTTCAGTTTTTTTAAAATCCAAAATAGAAGTGCTGAAAGTATTTTAAAATTTTATAAGCTGCAAATTTTCGAGTTCAGCAATGCAACATGTTGTCAGCTCGTTCTTGATGAGCCCGAAGCACGTGTAATTGAAGCCCACAACTCGAATGAATTTGATGCGCAAGCGTTAGAAAAATGTAAATATAACAAGGATCACAGTGACACCCAGAATGCCAACTCTCATTTCAGCCAAGAGTTGCTTCGAACATGCAACATGTTGCGTTACAACTCAGACGACTGTTCTAGTTGAAAATAAAAGTCGACCTCAAGTTGTAGGAGAAAACTTTTCGAATATAATTTTTGTGACTGGCAGATACATACGTTTGTATCCAAGACCGAGCTGCAAGCATGTTGCAACTCAGGCGCAATTTTCATCTTCTCCACAATTACGCTCGAACACATTTGGTGTCTTGAAGATACGCGTAGGTATTCTACAAGTCAAAGTTGCGCGTATCTACCACAGCTGTATTTCTTATACGTATCTTCATTCACAGTTTTGTTTGTCACTCCAATCGATCGCATGTTTGTTCTTCGTTTGTGTTTGAAGGTCATTTTGTTGCAACACATTTGACAGAAATTAAGTAAGATGGATATTTACTAGTTCCTAGAACTTAGATCCAAACTAATTGAGGAAATTTACCATCAGTACGTTATATGCCACTAAATTTGAAAAAAATTGTTTTTCGTTAATTTTATTATATACATCGGTTGAAATATCTTTAAAATTGAGATAGAGGAAATTCTCTTAGGAGACTTTTTATAGGTTTGAACTAAGATACCGGCATTTGGCGTAGCTCATTACATGCGTAATTTCGTAAGCTATCCGATGGCTTAATAATCCAGAAAATGTTTTGTTTTTTTTTGAGAAACACTTTTATGCGCCACTGAGGGCAGTTACAGCTCTGAAATTTCATACATACATACATATGTAGGTCTCTATATTGTTTGTATTAGGCTATAAGATATATACGGGGAGGTATTGAAGAACAGGGTGTGGCATCTTCCATACAATAAAAACAATTAAAACGATATATTTGTCTTGGTATTTGTGGCAGCTACAGGTGTGAAATTTGGTACATGAGTGCATATTGTTAGTACAACAAGAATGTATTGGGAAGCGGAGAGTGCATGGGTGGAACCGCGGGTTAAGCAGATTTGAAATATCAGCGCGAGAGTTTCACCATTACAAAGTTCTTGAAAAAAAACTAATGAAACAGCATTAAAATGTGCCGATCTACATTTATGATATCGATGTCAGTTTACTGTATTTTTGTTTTGATAAATGGTGGACAAATTTTGGTTTGATTGTTAGCTCCTTATTTGCAATCAAACGTTGGATTGTGAGTTTGAATAATGTTAATAGAAATTTAACAATTAATTAAAATATTCCTTTATTTAATAAAACTATCCATTGTATCAGGTCTTCGGAACGCAAGCGAAAAGCAAAACTTTACCGTCATGGTAGTCTTTCCATATCTTCGTATGTACATTCATAAATTGCTTCTGAATTCAACTAGAGAAGCTCCCGTCTTTATTGGTCATCAGATTGATACTGAAAAGTGAGGACCCCTTTATTTTTCAGTTATCAATATATAAAACTTTGGTTAAAAACGAGTAGATACCAACAAAAAATTGCTGTCAAAATGTAGAATAAAAATAATTCAATCTACCCAGGCCCCAAGTTGTTAGCATTTTAACTGTTTGTGTTGCGTTAATATACTGAGAAAAGTCTTTCCTAATGTAGCAAATATTTATTTGAGCAAATAAATTCTTATTTATATCAAACATATTACTATATACTTCAAACAAGATTTCCGTTGTTTGTTTCGAACGAATATTTTCAACACAAACAAATATTTATTCGGTCAAATGTATATTTGTTATATCGTCACGTACCCATTCGCTCTGTATAAAATCTCTTTCTATAGATTGTTAGACAAATAAGCGTTTTTATTTCACTATACACAACTTTCAGGATTGAGCATAATTTTGCTAAAACTGTCTGGCAATACACATAAGTAGCTTGTTATTTCAGTAAGTTTTTTTGCTCTCAGTTAATATCTTGTTCTTCTCATAAGTAATAACTTCTTTTGCTGCAATGTCGCTATTCATTGTCGTACAACAAATGCTTCAAAAAAAGTGCACTTTATGCAATTTAGCTGAGATATAAAAAAACCGCTACCTGGAGTATACACAGAAAAACACAAAGAAAAAGAAAAATTTAAATGCAACAATCCTTGTTACGAGTACTACCTGCAATTGACAATAGGAAAAACTAACAACAAAAAATCTGAATTGAAGTTTATGTGGAATTTGCAGAAATAATTTTAAAAATTTCATGTTTTCTTTTAATTTTCTATTACTCATCATTTGTAGGTTGTTACTTTACAGAAATTTGAACATACATACTCCGGATTCGTTGCACCAAAATCTACCTATCTATTAGTTATGTATAACATGGAAAAATCTCCAAAATTGAAAATCTGAGACGTCAAAAAATATCTTCAGTATGCAGTTTTGAAAATTTCAATGCATTTTAAACTTTCCTATAAATATTAGTTAACTTAACAAAACGTCGAATTGGAAAATAAAAAAACTAACCATTGAGTTTGGAATTTTCTCGAAATCTTAGGGTTTGATCAAGCTATGGATGTGTGCGGACGTTTAGTACTTCAATTTACTTAATCTTTATGTAGAATAGTTTTTTTTAAAGCTCAATATGTTTATTTTAAGATGCAAACATATTAAATGGATTTTATGTATCTGAAACGGAAGCAATTGACTTTAAAATCCATTGGAGAAAGGATCAACTGTTGTCGCCATTTTGAAAAAAACCGTCGTCGATTCGACGAAGCATAACCCTTACGAACATATAATAAGCAGTGACTTCTAGGGTCCAGAGCCACGCTTGCTAAGTGGCCGCTTTTGATGCAGCCAGGCCGTTAATTGCATTTAAAAGCCGCAGGCTTCACAGGTCTTCGAAGACTTCGAGAAAAGTTGTTAATTAGAAGATTTTTCAGAAAAAGCCGTTTACAAAAGTATTGTGAAAAAACAAGGTTAGGTAGATTTTCCTCATAATAACTTTGATTTGAAAAAAAAAATATTTTGTCATTAACGACTAAAAAACAAAAAAAGGGCGTGAACTTTTCCTCACTAAAAACTCTAAAAAAAATTATTTTGGGAAGTACGCTAATTCATTGAGTTTAACTTGACTGCCCTGTTAAAAAGTGATAAATGAGTGATTTAATTGGAAATTCATTGAATTTTTGGTAAAATGTTGAAATTTTGATATTTAACAGAAAACTAATACGAAATTTCATCAAAAAGGCGGAAGTGTGCCATTTGGTCGATAGGCACACTTCCGCCTTTTTGATGAAATTTCGTATTAGTTTTCTGGAGCATTACGTGTCCTTCATGAAACCTGTTGCAGCTATGGAGAAAATGGAAGCAATGGAACGTCTTTTCTTTTGTTTTAAGAGCGATATTGTTTTCGTAGTAAGACATGAAGTTCTTTCCTACAAAAACAATTACTACTGTAATGAATTTAATAAAGTTAAAGGTGATTTCAGAAAAGAATGGAAATTGCTAAATAGCAGACAAAATAAAAATAGAGATGATGAAAGTGTACATACAAAGTTTGTACTTGAAGGTAAAACTATTACAGGAGTTGAAGATTTAGCTGAATATATCAATAATTATTTCTCTTCCAAAGGACCTGAAATTGCATCAGACTATACTAATGATGATTTTCAGTGTAACTGTCTTCCAAATTATTTTTTCTTTGAGCTAATTTCATCTTTTGATGTACTCAAAATCTTTATGTGTTTAAAAAACTCTAATTCATCTACTTCAAACAGTTTTTCCAAAAATTTTTTAAAAAAAATTACTTTCAACATTAGTGATGGCTTAAGCCACTTGTTCAACAAAACTGTCCAACTAAGCGCAAATCAAGTCCATTTTATGATCATCATAATCGACCCACCGAGCAGGCTATTCAATGCTGTATCGGCCAGTAAAAATGAAGATCGCGATATATCAATTTGTCGCCGTTGCCAACAATTGGGCTTGTGATATTCGACCACCTGGAAAACTTTACGTAAGGACCTCGGTATGAAACCATACAAAATACAGGTGGTGCAAGATCTGAAGCCGGATGACTTACGTCAACGTGGTTTGTTTGGTGAATGGGCCTTAGAAAAAATGGGTGAAGATCCAATTTTGTAATCGAAAAATTTTCTTCAGAGACAAAGCTCATTTTTTGCTCAATGGGTACGTCAACTATCAGAATTGCCGAATGTGGTCTGAAGAGCAGCCAGTGGCAGTTCAAGAGCTGTCAATTCACCCTGAAAAATGCACTGTGGACTTTTTATGCCCAAAATGAAAGAATTGGACTTGGTTGACATGTGGTTTCAACGACATTCCACACGGCACGTGCTACCGTGGACCCTTTGAGAGACCAGTTTGGTGAGCAATTAATCTCACATTTTGGAGCTGTCGATTGGTCGCCAAGATCATGCCACTTGAGCCCTGTCTCTCGTGTACCAGTCACAATTGCAGCCCTGGAAAACAACATTACAGCTGCCATTGGTGAGACACCGGTCGAAATGCTGGAAAAAGTATGCCAAAACTTAAGCGGATGAGTCACCCCAGGCGTAGCCGCGGGCAATATTCACATGACATAATCTTTAAAAAGTAAATGAAAGGAATCGGTGTATCGCCCCAAATAAATATTTCATACCCTCCCTCCCCATGTAACGCGCCGTAATGTTTTTCTGTAAATCCCCCACCCCCCCATCCTTAAACGGTATGTAACACCCAAGTGACCATGTTTACCTAAAAGTCACAATTGTGCTGCGCAAAGTATCGGAAAGTCGCCAAAATACCTTCGTTATTGTTTTAATAACGTTGGTGGTAATAACGAATAATACAAGAGATTTCTAACTCGCAGTATATGCGTATGTTGATTATTTTATTTATTCATATAACTCTCCGCTAAAGAAGTTTCACTTTAAAACAATGTTACGTAACGCATTGTTCGATACCCCGCCCCTGCAACGCATCGTAATGTTTTACAAGACCCCCTCAAATTGCGTTACGTATTACTTGAACGACCCCTAATTGGAATTTAAATACATGGACTTTAATGACCCCACACTAATTCCTTATTGTAACATATTCTAAAAATTAAATAACTGTTCTCGGCTCTTGCTCCTTGTGTGCTATAAAGTGCAGTTATTTTGTTAATTCAACAAATATTTTGTTTGCCTATTTGATGTATGTACATACGTATCCTACTCGAATGTTATATTGAATCTACTGGATATTGTCTTCGATGAAAAACTGAATTAATAAATGAATGAATGAATGAAAAAAAATTAAGTTTACTTTTAGTTCTTTCATCGCGTTTTTGCACAATGCGGTTGGTTTTGAGCTTCAACAGCATACATACTTGGGCTAATACTAGCTAGCTATAATTTGAAATCAGTTCTTTTTGCTATAAAACGTTCTGTCTAATTTATTACCTTTTTTATGGTCGCTTTAATGCACTCGTACGATTTTAATGACTGCTAGTTTTGATTTGAGCCACAGCCAATAAAAACAACCAACCAGCACATACGATAATAATAATTATGATTTTATTTAATTAACCGGCTCAATGTTTCATTAATTTATAAAATATATGCATGTCTAAAAAACAAAAAAATATCTACAGAAAAAAATTAAAAAAAAATGGTCAAAACGACTGTGTGTAAATGCATAAATTAAAACTCAACCAAGGCAAAATTTAATGTTGCACACCAATTAATTAAAACTTTTAAGTCTGGCTAATGCAAAACGCTTGCATTACAAAAACAAAACCAAAACACAAAACAAGCGATTATTTTTTACAAAGTTATGTTCAATTATGCCATCGTAAAAGAGTGGGAGAATCAAACGCCATCGAATCAGATTTATACTTGACTTGGTCAACTACTGCTGGAAACTACAATGTAATTCGGTATAGAAGAGTAGAGCAATGTATAAGCTATCTCCGCCGGCCTTACAAACAACATGGTTTTTTACAGCCACCATAAATTTGCAGTTAATAGGATTTAAATCACATACCGTTGTATATCAGTGGCAGGCCACCATCACCTTCACTTTCTCCAACTGGCTTCAACATTTTTAATAAAACGAGTATGTCCAAAATCCCAACCGATACCACATTTATTTATGGGCACACATTTGTGGTAAAATCGTGCCACCAAGGGTGTTAGGACGCGCGTAGTACTCTGACGCGACGCGACATAATGCGTTTAATTATTGTAAGTATAAATTCACAGCAACGATTAGTTGATACAACTGAAGTAAGATTGAGTGCCAAGAAAAATAAGCCTAAGGTGCTGGATCTTCGCTCAAACCAAAAAATCGCCTAAAAAGCCACCGGAGTAGTAGAAAAACTGAGCCCGAATACTGGTCGGTTAACAAAACATTTTAAAAAAAGTTGCCGAAATCATTTCCAGCATTTCATCAACGGTTCTTAACTGTAGCATGAATGTTGCGCAGGTAAAAGGGAATTGGCTTATCATTTTGCCCCTTCTTAAGACTACACATACAAATTTGATTTGATCCGATTCGAGCCACTCGCGTCACAAAGATGGCATTAGATTCGTTCCACATTACAGTAAAACGAAACCCTAAAAATTCAACTTGCGTTGCATCGTTGCATTGTTGGATTTTTTTAAATTATCAACAGCAGAGCTAGAGTCAACATTTCTAAAGATTGATCGCTCAGCTATAATGTAGAGTTAAGATAAAATGACGGAACTACATAATTGATATACTGCTGTAAGATATAGTCAGTACAGCAATACTGTTGTTTACTTTAAAGAATGGATTACATTTAAACATGGAATTTTATTTTAAAAAGTTTTCAATGTCCACAGAAGTGGACAAGAAGTGGATGTTCAAAAGTGGCATTGCTTTTTTTAGCTTCCTGATATCTGTGCATAGAGTGTTCACTTTCATCAAAAAATAGCCAGACACTTTTATTTAAATAGCCCGCTTCTAGTCAACTTGTTCTCAAGTCAGAACAGCTGACATAAATCTCAAATTAAAGCTCCGAGATGGCAATTGCCAAAGCTAATTTTTGGTATGAAAAAAATGCATGTATATATGGTTTGAGTTTTTACCTCCCCAACAAAAGATCTTGTTGTATACTATTTAAAATGAATCAGAAAGCCTCTGTGAATGCTGCTATGTTGATAATTCAGGCGTCATACTACTTAAGGGAGTTCTGTATGGCACTAAGTATTGAACTCGCTATATCTTTTGTGACAGATTCAGCAAATTGTGGTCCACACAACGCCGGAATTAGGCTTTGCGAGCCCTGAGCTAAAAATTGGAAAGAGGAAGGACCGCATTTAGAAATCTGAGGCCTAAAAATTTTTCATGTTTTTATAAGTTCAAAATATGTGTAATAAGAAGACACTTGAATATAACATAATAATATAATATCGATATTTGAAATTCTGTATACAATCAATCAGCCATCATCAGCCACTTTGCGATATTGCGACACAGAGGAACTGTTAAAATAAGATTTCTGCGTTCACAAAAACCATTGATAATAGATATTTTTTAACGGTACCGCGTCATTCACTTTCTTGAACTTATATTTTTTTTCTATTACAATATTCTTTTCAATCATTGCAACGTGGTGGAGACTCGGGGCCATGGCCTTGCTTGTCCTCGGTAAATCCGGCCTTGGAAAGGAGTCCCTTTTAACAAAGTATAATGTAATTTTAATTTCAAAATAAAAGAGATTATTTCACTCAAAATATGCAATAAAAATATACAATTACATATTGATATCCAAAAACGCGGTCATTCATTCATAAATGTTTCGTTTTCCACAGAGCATTCCCAGAACCTCACGTCATTTTAGGGGGCCTCTAGTTACAGGCCTTAGCCTTACATATACCCTTAACAAATAACTTAGTCCAGCGCTGAATGGAACACAGCTTGAACTCGGAGTCCGGTGCTATAACCCTAGTTCGCAGTCCACGCTGCAAGGAGTTTGATGAAGAAAGTGATATCCAGTGGTGGCCATAGAAAGATCTTTCACCGTTAAGCCACTAGCTCGAATGGGCCTATTTTGAAAGTGATAACATAAACTTGGTTGAAAATTAAAATTAATTTAACCCGTCTGGATATTCTTCGGTGGCATATTACGTTTTTGATATATTTGAGTTAAAGAGGCAATCGAAGAACAGACATTTTGTAATAACGCGTCAGGCAGTATCTGAGACATGGAATACATATTACTTAGTAAAAAATGTATTTAATATCATTGTGGCTTTTAGCAATTCTCGTCTTTAACACGCTGTCCGAACATATTAGCAAAATTTTTGACTGTGATATTGCGTGGTTGTTGACCGTGCCGTTAAATCATCTAATTACCCACGGCAGATGTATCAACGTATCTGCAAATTTGAAGTTCGAATTTTTTTTTTGAAAAAAGAGTCCGGCGTTACCAATTGCATCCGATGCGCTGAATTAAAGCCAGCAGTTTTTTCTGGTTACTTTAATGTAACGTCTGCTGAGCCACTACAGGGAGGGACGCAAGTGAATACTTGATTGCACCAAGACATTGCTCTCTGATTTGGTAACGCTACATCAGTGACACTTAAATGTAGCTAATAGAGCGGAGTTGGGTAGTTCGATGGCATGAATGGAATTATAGCAAATAGTTGCATAAGGAGTTTCTTATTGGCGGCAATATGGACGCCATTACGCTGTGAAAAATGTCCCGGCACATTTGGTCAACATCAACACCTAACACAAAGCGATATTGCATCCGCCAATGAACGGCAACCTCGACTGGTGCAGGTTGGTGTAGCAACCCTTCCTCTTTTTTTTCACTTCTTAGTATTTAATTTTTGCTTCCACTTTGATATTTCAACCGAACCGCTACACCTTTGTTGCCGTCATGTCATTGATGCCATGTAACAGCAACAACAATAAAAGTATACTGCTAATAAAGGCAAATTACTACACAAAATATCCCCCTTTTTTATTCGCATTATATTGTTGTATCTGTAGTTGCTTTATGTTGTTGTTTTTGTTCGTTACTTTAGTTGTTGGATTTCAGTTTTCTTTTTTTTTTACTGCTGTCGCTCGTCACAATAAAAAGTCGCATGGCAATGTCAGTTACTTTTGCTGTAATTCGAGAATCCCTACGAATTTGCTTTCGTCTCGGTGCAGCCCATTCGCGGCAATAGTGATGGCCAGAGGTAAAGTGGGCGTGTCTTGTACTGCAACTTAATTCGCAATTGTGAACTTTCTCGTCTTAAATTTGATTGCTGCCCTTTCATTTCCGACTTAAGACTTCAAATTTCAAAACCCTACATTTGGTTGCACACGCAATCATGCGGGAGGGCAGAAATGGAAACGACTGTGACCCCGAACCAACGGAGCAGAGCAATACTTATCGGAAGAGCTGCGTTTTTGTGAAACTCGCAGCATTTGATTGCTTGACACATCACATGGCAATGCAAACATGTACATAGCTTGGGAAAAAGAAAAATAGAAGCTAAAATAAACAGAAATAAAAAAAAGTCGTAAGTGAAACGAAGAAATAATTTGGAATTTAGTTAAAAAATATGGCTGCCACCAGAATGGAGGACATATGTGGACTGATGCATTTCATTATGGTATGGGTTCCTACAGTTAGACACTGATAACAGAGCTTACAACACTTCAGTACTCGGTTTGACCAACTTTTCAGTAAATGATAACATCTGTTTGAATGATATTTTTTTGGTATGAGATAGGACCCATTCTCCTTAAATGAGAAAATGTCAAATGACTTTATTGTTTAATATCGGAATGAATGTTTTATGATTGCGTAATTTGATTTTGTTGCCCATAAAGTTAACAAAATTTTAATTTTTCGCGTATTTAAATACGTTAAAGTTTTTTTTGAAGTAGCTGGACTCTTGCGGCACCACGAGGAGAATAAGGGTCTCCTCCATCCTCTTCCGCAATCTCTGTGTTCTGCATCACAATTGTACTAAGCTATTGAAAAGAGAACTATTAATTTTTCAAAATAATGGAGAGCACCAGTGCCTAGTCTGTGTGACTTCTTGAAATTTCTTTACTAGGTTGTTGCGAAGCTCTTTATCTTTCCATCAAGGTATTTAATTTCGAGCGGCAATGGTTCTTATTTTCCTTGGATTATTTACTCCAGAAGACTTAATTTTTGTTTCAGATTCCGAATGTTGAATTGTTTGAGTGAAGACAAGCCATTGTCGAACTTCGTATGCGCCCAAAAATATTTGCCGCCTCCTAAAAATATCTGAAAATGTTGCCATACTGTAAGATTTTATAAACATAAAATAAACATAAAATCCCGAAACATAATTGCATGTACTCAATAGTGGTCTTGAAAAGGTCTGTAAAGATAGATCACTATTGTCGCAAAGTTTTAGAAGAATGGGAAGTTGTTGAAAAATAAACATCTGCAAACATTAAGTCATTTCGTACATTTTTGTTATTTTTTCAGTTTTTGTATAAATTGCATATAACACTCTGCAACTCATCCCTGCTTCCATTTACATGACTAAGTGTGCAGCATTGACCTGCAGGATGCGTGATCTCTTAGTTAGCTGTAAAGTTTCTTATGACTTTTTCATGAAAAAACTGTATTATAAAAGAACTAATTCTTCAGACCCTTGAAATTTGAATTGTTAAGAATAGACAGATTGGCATTCCTAATATAACATGAATATAATTTTTCCATCTACTAATTTTTGGGCTTAAAATTACGAAGGTCAGGAGGGCAGCCAGCCTTCTGTCTATTCGTAATATTTCATATTTGCCTGGTGTTCAGATCAAAGTGTACTTTAGTAATCTTCAAATCAAAGTTATCACAACAATAACATGACTTTTCGCCTTAATCTGCATATTTTTATTTTAATTTATTATGGTAACTCTTAAAATAGAAAACTTTCACATGATATATATACATGATTACTTACGCAGTTACTCGCTAACCTTCATCGAAACTTTTACTGTCAGTTTGACATAAAGTTTGATACCAATAATTTGTGTTTATTTACTGGAAATTCTTGTAAATTTTAATTGAACACTATGAAACCAGTTTTAAAGATGAAATCTGTTTAACCTTTTTATTAAAAAAATATTTCTATGTATTTTTGTGTCGTAATTTGTTTGATGCAACAACCTCTTTATTTATATTGAAATGAAATCATTAAAAATTTTAACAATAAATTAATTTTTTTGTTATTTTGCTTTGTTGTTAAATGAAATCTCATGAAATTGTGCAGGAGTGCATTGCACACGATCATTTACTTACACATGACCAACCTTCAACTATTCCCATCGAATGAAATCACATTTTCGCGGTTTTATCAGATTCTGCTTTACAACGAACGAAGCAATAACAAACTTTGAAAAAATTAAACGAATTAAAATTGAAAATCGAAAAGTAAACAGAAATGAAAAGTAAACCGAACCCGATTAAGATTCTTGGTTTGGCTTCAATCTGCTACCGCCCGGCTCAGCTCTCCTCTGAGCCTGGTCCCATTGTTGCCTCATTAAGTTATTAATTGCTTTTGTTGATGACTTAATTATGGTTTTGCGGTGGCAACCAGTGGCAACGTAACGCAACGCAATCGTTATCGTACCCGGAGTAGCGTTGGCCTATTTTGGTCGGTTGGTCTTCTGTTATGGTAACATGGAAAACGTTTTAATCTTGAATGTCTTAAAAATTTTTGACTGCTTGTGCCTCAGATAAAAAATTAAGAAAATCCCATACTCACAACGTTTTGTTGCGTTGTGTGCCACCGAAATAGAAAACCCTAGCGACCGCAAAACACGACTCTTTTATTGCCATCATAGAAATAAAATGCAAGAATTTAAGGAAGCTCCAACGATTTTCCAAAAGATAATCGCGTTTTTATTGCCGCTTTTATTTATTGTTAACTGATGTTGTTACCAACTAATGTTGGCCGCTATTCATCAGCTTAGCTCTTGTCCATTTTAACGGCCACATTCTCATGTTGATATTAGCGGCCTGGGTTTTCTTTGTCAGTTGGGCCATATCTGGTTCGTACGAAATGCTAACAGCTTGACCCCGCAGTCAACCAAATACAGCGATCTGCTGGCTTGTTAGTGCACAATCCGACGGGACATAGTTGTGTGAACATGGACGAGTGGTGTTAGTAACCCCTCTCTTGAGAGTTTCTAATTATTTTTCTGTCCTTTGCGTTGTAATTCGGTGATTTTGTTTTTTGTCACCTGAAAAAGAGACGCTAGGATGACACATGGTGCGACAGTTGGTGGGAGCTTCTAAGTACACGTTATTTCTTAGACCATGACAAACAGAAAATATTGCGTTGTGTCACAGCTGAACCTCGATAACTTGAATACAATTTAAAATTCCACTTCAGTTTAAAAATTTTGAACAAATTTTGTGTCTTGGACTGAACCAATTTGTAACGTTGCGTTTGTGGCACTCAAAAATGTTTTTTATTTTAGAGTGTAGAAGAGCTTTAAAGTAGAACCGTTGCTTCTGGAAACGAACAATTCAAAACGTGTTTCAATTTTCAGAGCAGGGCTCAGGGCAGCATTTCATTAATTTTAATTAAGGATTTTTTTTAAATTTTTGCCTGCCTTGCACTAAATAATATTTTGCTAATTGAATGTAGTTAATAGAATGACTTATAATATTCATAGAAATCGCTAAAGTCGAATCAAAATCAATAGATGTTAATGAAAGTTTGCAGCATTCCAAAGTTTTCCTGTGGCACAATTCATAACTTTTCCCATATTACAATTAGTTTAGGGAAAATAGACAATAATATATTAAGACTTTGAAAACCTTGGAATAGGCTAATTTTTCTCTTAATTAAATGTAATAAAAGGTCGCCAAAGGAATGTTTTACGCGAGTATTTTGAAAATGGTAAATATTTTCGAAAAACTATCAAGTACTTATTTGTACCCACGAATTTTTCTTTCAAGTACTTACCACAAATATAATACTCTTTCCTCGACATAGAGCAAATTATAGCATTTTCAAATAGACGCGCAAGCCAAAGACATAATCAGAATTGCGAAATATTTTACATGGTCACATTATGGCCAATTTGGCAATGCTTTATATATACCAGCTAGATAGAATACATTATTATGATCAACTCTTGTGTTCATTTTGCTGGAAAAAAAATATAGTTTTTTCGAAGTTTCAAAACTGGGTCCTCTAAAAAAAAAAAGCAGCGTGCCTCACTAAGTTGGCTGTTATTGTTCTAAACATTTGTGTAAAAAATGGTATTTAAAATTTCAACATTAAAAATTTTCGATATAGCTACGTACTTCTGTACATACTTGTGTTTCCGTATGTATTTTGATGAAGCTTAAAAATCTGAAAAAAACTCATGAGTTGACTAAATAAAAATGTTTGTCGAATTAACAATATATGACTGTACGATAAAAATGTCATAAGTTTAATAAAAAAAAAAATTTATACCACGGAGAAGGTTAACTAAATAACTCCATATCTATTTGCAAATGATACTTTAACCCATTCTCGCACATTAACGAGTTAGTAGTATTAGAAATAACAATAGCAGTAACAGCAACAACAGCCACAATAACAACAAAAATTAATGAAATTGCTTTCCAGAGCGTGATCTACGCCACTTAATATGAGACTCGTTGAACCGCATCGCGCAAAGTTGGGCTGAAATTTCTGGCACCTGCGACCCTCGCAACAATGACAAAACAAGCGACAAAGTACAACCAACTAACAAACTGTCTGTGTACCACTTGAAGGTTAGGAATTCACTTAAATAGAAATCAATTTTCAAATCGTCGAGGCATGAAATTTTTTATGATTGTTGACTTTGTTTTTGTTTTCATTTTATTGGCATCCTTTGAAGGCACAACTAGCGATGACAATGACAGAAAAAACCCATTTCGTTAGAAAGACAACTAACTAGCTAACATACTATGTAGAACCGAACCGCAAACATTTATGGAAATGCAAATTTTTGTGGTACCACGGCGTGTCCTTGCACAACATGCTCTTTTTTTCATTACAACCCCATGAAACTGCTATAGCTGCTGCGCATAAACACGCAAGTGGAAAAAATAAATTTTTGCAACTCTAAAGTCCTGTTGAATTGAGTTTCGGTTTCAACTTTGATTGGCTAATATCAGTTTTGGCTAAGTTGATAAGAACTCGCACTTGCTCATGTGATTTGTACTTCCATATGTTCGTATGTAAATGAAATATTAAACATCTAACAAAAGTTAAATATTTACAGTTTTCCTTGCCATTATTTTAAAATATTCATAAAAATATTAGTTGACAAAATTTACTGGAACAAATAAATAAGCTCAACATAAACTCGCAGTGCGAGTAAATACTTACGAGACATAAGTTGGAAGCAATAAAGAACCAATCCATTTCAATTAAAAAAGCATTGATTTTCATTTTAAAAGTTTAAACACACATTCAGTATCATCACATTCGAATCTTCTAAAGAAAAGGTCAGTTTTATACAAATGGCTCAAAATTAGTAACGGAACACTTTTGACTCGACTACTTGGAATTTTTAAAACAATGCGTTATTTTAATACTACAGGTAATAAGTAAATAAGTCCCAGAAAAGTTTTCATGTGTAACAATTATTATGATTGTTCTAGGCAATTTAAGATTTAGATAAACTTTTTTTTTTGAAAATCATACCTCAGAAAAAAAAATTTTGCGACAATTTGGTACGATGCAATAATTGTTAAGATCGTTAAGAGTTTTTCTAAAAAAAATATCATACCATGAAAGAATTTTTTTTGAAGCAAATTTTTATAAGGTCCTCAAAGTCTTTTTGACGAGAGATTGATATTATAAGTACGCAGGTTTATCCCGCATATGATGAAAAAAAAGTTTCCGTGACTCAACTGACGTTCAAATGACATCAGTTCTTATGAGCGGCCGCAGTGCGATTACATAGTAACCAATAGTAACTAACTGTACGTAGATTGCATCATGTATACGAGAACTGTGCACACAACGTGTACTACGGATAATATGCACTTGATATTTTTTACTATGCAATCGCACTGCGGCCGCTCAGAAAAACTCATGCCATTTGAACATCAATTGAGTATGATTTTCCAAAAAAAAGTTCATCTGAAACTTTAATTGCTTAGAACAATCAAAATAATTGTTATTTATGAAAACTTGTCTAGGACTTATTTACTTATTACCTGTAGCGTTAAATTAGCGCATTGCTTTAAAAATTCCTAGTAGTCGGGTCAAAGGTGCTCTGTTTCACAAATTTTGAGCAAAAGGTGAATAAAATTTTTGGTCAATACAAAGATTTAACAATATTTTCAAATATCAATGAATACCAAGGACTCTTAGGAGGCACCCCAAGCCTCTGCGACCAAGACGACGGCTCCCTTCGCTACGCTACTGGAAATGGTTGATGCTTATTGCGATTCCATGGCACTTCTGTTCTCTTCCTACTTCAAGGAATTCTAATACATCCTATCAATTGCGCTTATACAATTCGTGGCACCAACGTCGCACGCCTCCCTAGACACCACAGCTAGAACAAAAAATTACTCCGAAAGCGGCATCTTCCAAAAGATAGACCAGACAACAAGTGGACCTTTCACAAAATACACGAGACTACTTGCATTCGAGTAATTTGACGGTCCAATGAAAAGCAAAAATAAACATTCGCAACGCCACATGTCGGAAGTGCTGCCTGAACTGGAGAGCTGCACAGAAGATCAAAGAACAAAAGTAACGCCATGATCATCAGTCAAAGACATCGATGCCAGTTAGTAGACAGTCATAAAATCACACTTAATGATCGACACCAAGCAGAATCAATTGTCAAAGAAATTCTGATCGTGGCTTGAACGACGCAGGTACGAACTGAGCTGCAGTAATTTTAATCTCACACGACAACATTACAGAGGCAGCATTAATGGCGATAGAAGTAATAGAATGCACTACACATGACTGGCGTCACCGACCACATGGCATTGCCGCAATATGCGACTTTAATGTAGCAAAGCAACGCCTAGAAGGAGAACTCAAATGGAACACAGAGATAACAACTGAAACCTTTTGTTGCATACTCTTCCAAGTGCTTTCGTCGATATGGCGCAGGAAATTAAAAATTTTCAAATTAAAGGGAAGGGCAAGTGGCAGACAACAAACAGAAGTAATTTGTCGGTGTTAGGGCGTTTTATTTGGAAAGAAAAACCGCCATTTATTTCCCGATCATCGCATATCTTAATCTTTTAATTGCAGCTACCTTTCATGCGCAAACAAAAAACAGAAAAAAGTTTACAGTAAGGTGAAGGTTCTTCCAGCTACCTTGAGTAGTTATGTGACCGAAATTTATGTACGTCATTATACTTCAATGATATGAAATTTGAATGTCTAACAGTCACACGCTTGCAGGCCTAGAAATATTATAGCGCATAATAAAACTAAACTTTTTTGGAGTTAAGAAAAAGTTGCTTGAGTGTGCAAAACGTCGTGAGTTCCTTAAAATAGGTACTTCAGTTCCATTGATGTAAGCAAGTTTTCCTGTTTCAAAATAAAAGTTAATTATTCTGGTACAAATAATAATTTGAATACCGCTCAATAGTATGGGCGTTCGCTAAATCGGTTTTTGCGCGGCGTAGGATTCGTGAGATCACATTTAGAGCCCATTTGTAACATAATATTTTTGACAAATTTGCTATGAACATTTATTATCGGAGTACAACGAATAATTCAGGGCAACCCGAACCGGACCAACATTAAGGACATAAGGTAAACAGTAGCCTAACACTGTTGACAAAAAAAAACGCGATGTGAAAAAACGAAGTGAATGGAGAACATTGAAGTAGTAAAACAGAAGTAAATTAACTTCCTTATTCTGAACTCATATTTGTTTGGTACTGCAGTCACTGTGAACTCCTCCAATCCCTCATATAAAAAGAATGGATTTAAATTCATATTACTAAAACATTTCAGTTCAAACTTACAAAAACATGCCTATTAACTTTAAGGGTTCACTGTAACTGTAGTATTGATTTGATACAGGTTCCAAATACTAAAGAAAAAAAGTGAATCTCCTCCAAGACTTTAATTTTAATACTCCATATGTACAGTGGGGAGCAAAATGGCCGCATGTTGTTTATTTTTAGTAAATAGATTCGTAACAAAAGCGACTGAAAGTTTTAAAATTAATTTTTCTGTTTTTTTTTGAATGATTTGTATTTGATCTTCACAAATTATGACAAAAACAAAATAAATTCTAAATTCCATAGAAAAAAAAACTCAAAAAATAATTCATTGTCCATGCGGCCAGTTTTGCTTTCATAATATTCGGGTTAGACTTAGTACCACTACTTGTACACTTTTTGTATGGTCGAAAACAAATTTCAATTGCTTGGAGTTTTTACCTAGCTCTGCTTATAACCGTGCTGCGCTCTGCTGCAAAGCTGATTCGTCGAAGGCCGTCTTCTGATGTTGTGTGTTTTCCAAACATCCAGTCGTAAGGGTTTTACTTTCCGACTGTCATAGGCTTTCTATAGGAGGTCATTGAAGTTTCTCAAAGAGTTAGCGCAAGGAAAAACTCTCTGACGTTAGAAAATTTTGCTGCAAATTTTTATAATGCATTGAAAAATAATTTTTTTGCAATTTTAGAACTTTTTCCAGTATACGTGAAACGACCATTAGACATTATATTCAAGCATTATAGTTTTTAAATAGAAATTCAGTACCTTTCAGACTTCAATGGAATATTTTGTAGTGCTAAATGGGACACAGCTATAATCAGCTTTCTCTCTGTAGAATTCCACATTACTTTGACGATTTTGAATTATGCTTTCTCTTGATCCGGCGTTGGTGCCTCTGCCCATAAAACTTCAAAAAGTGATCAACGAGAATGCGCGCTTAAACCATTTGATGATGTGCCACAGCGTAGCTAAGCGGAAGTGACTTTTATTATTTGAGCGTTTTTTGCTGATTTTGAATGGTGGTTTTTAGCTGCTTCTGTGTCAGTTGCTGATTTCGAGATGTGGACACACAGAATTATCACATGTTTTCATGTTTCCATGACTTTAGCTTTGTTCGTTTCAGTAACCATTTATAATAATTGCCAGTGCTTTTGTTGCTATTTTCGTTTTTTGTTGACTTTCCACGTTATCTGCCAAGTAGCTTTTGGCTTCCGCTGGTTAGTGGCTACATTGTTATTGTGGCTATTGCGACGGTTCCACTTGTGTCGTGTTTTCTTCAAAGATTGTTTCCCGGTCACATCTGATCCACGCGCAATTAAAAACGCATTATCGTGCAACGTCACTGCTTTTCTTATCGTGATGTAGGAAACAGTAGGAGTGGGTGCTTATTACCGTCCATTAGTCGGGAAGTGTTCACTTACTTTGTCTTTTGATGGACTCTGATGATGATTTCTATCAAGACCTGTTAATAATCATATATAAAGAGTGCGAATGGTGCATAACACCAAAGGGTTCCAACAGGAAACAATCATGGTAAATGTTTTCGGCTTAACTGCATCAGATGCACATAAAAGGAAAATACAAAAATGTGGGAACATGGTGTATGAAAATGAGAGCAAGTGACCTAAGAATATTTAAATGAACTCAAAGCTATTCATAATATAAAATAGTAAAATAATTAGAGATATTAATGTCAGAAGTTTCATTGTAATATGTACCACCCTAAAGATTACAAATTACTCTGTTGCTTAAATAGTTTCGCTTTGTTGTAGCACTTGACATCAAAAGGCGTATGTTCTGCTTACGATTTTGTAGTATTTTTTTTCTCCTTTGAAATTCAGTTTTAGCCAGCAATTTCAAAAGTTCGGTCTCCAGTATCTCACATGCCCTGCACTTAGTATCGGGCACACTTTACAACTTCTTTCTGTATGCCATTCGGCGAGTGCGGCTGTGAAAAGATGCTTTGAAGGCAACGTATCGAATTTCTTAAGGGTGTGAGTATGACCATTTCTCCAACAATAAATCTGTTGTGCAAACATACGCTTCAGAAACATCGGCAACATGACATGATGACAAACAGGATGCAGGATGCTTACACAAAAGATGTAGCAAAGGGAACTAAAAATAAAAACGAAGGATGCGGTTGAGGAGAATTCCATCCATGCGGAGCGGTTCTCAATCAAGACGTGCTAGATAATTGCCTTGCAGTATTGATAAGAAAAAGTAGCCATCAAAAGAAAAAGTGTCCATGTTATTTTTTTTGGTAATTTAAATGTGCGCATTGACAGTTCCATTATCGTGAGTGACACGCAAAGCACCAACTACTCGCGGATTCTTCTGTGCACCCTTGAATCAGCGATTGCCTCACACTTATCGCTTACAATTTCACATTTGTGATGCGTTGCTTAAAGTGTTTTCCGACGCTGATGCCATTTGCGTTGGCCATTTGGCCAATTTGCATTCCTTACATTTCACAAGTAGTTTTAACAGATTCTGTTCTCTTATCGCTGCATTTGACGGCGTTTTAGCGTGCCACAAAGTACGAAGAAACAAACGCATCACATCGCGTTGTCTCGCACTGCAGCGCGGATAAAGTTGCATGTGGTGGACGTGAGTTTTCGCGCAAAGCTGAGGAATTCCTTGCCCATGCCCTCGAGAATCGAGGTAAGCGCGCGCTTAATTGAATCGAGAACGCGATGCGTTACTTGGATTGCAATAATGCAGCGACCGCTGTTAGTCCGTCTCTTATGTTGGCTTTATCGTGCACATTCCGCTAATTAACACTTGATGGGGCCAGCAATAGTTGCAAGGCCTAAGCTAAGCCTGCTGGAAGCGAGGTGCGGAGCCACATTAGCCAGCAAATATTTTTATTGATAACAACACGTGGACCTCCCTTTCCTACCTGTATGCAATACAAAACACCTCAAAGCTTATGAGATTAGCTCTCTACAAACCCACCCTGTATGCAGCTCGCAAATCTACATGCAGCACCTAATGATATCTTAATTTTTTCGCAAATGAAGCCATCGACGCCGCAATTTTAAGTTGTTGCCGCGATAACTTTGGCAGCTCCCAGATAACAGATGGTTTGACAAATGGGCTCGCAAAACACTTAAGCGTTTAACAGGTTCGCAGACTTTCGGGCTGAGAGGAAGTTGCATCATAATGCGGTAAGCAGAGCACGGAATGAGGAAAGCGTTATCGCAACCTGTCTGCCAGAGAATTATAAAACTCACAATAAAAAATAAAAAGGATTCATGCTGTGGAGTAAGAAATGAAGGACACCCGCCTTATTGAACAAACTTTTTGTATTGTTTTTATGTTCGGAAAGCTTTCAAAACCGCTGGTTTACGCAGAATATTCTCGAATTACGGTTATGCGTGCGTGAGAGTACAGATTTCTTAGAAAATAAAGGAGACTTTAGAGAAATTGGCTTATCCGTTCGCTGTGAAAGATTGTGTGCCAAGATTTTTTTGTATCGTAAAAAAAACTTAATGTTAAACGAGATGAAAAAGTGTTCTTATAAGAAAGAATGAAATACATTAAAAGTACATTTAGTCAGTTTTGAAATACGCCAAAAATTACTGCTGTACTGCTGAAGGCTTACTAATAATGAATTTAAAAGAATTATTTAATTATAAGTGTTCTTTTTTAATTTCACGCCTTGTGCACAATCACAGCTACAAAGCTACCAGACTCCGCGTTACCCAGCGATCGAATTAAAACAATGGGTTCCAGTAACCACTATCGTATTGGGGATAGAACAGGTAACCTTGTCATCTTTTAACAAAATCTACAATGGAATTACATAGCAGTTACATTCTACTAAAATGGAATCATTAGAGCACAAAGTGACCTTTAATAAGAATTTAATTCATTGTCAGTTGTGTGGGTATAATTTATTTATATGGTACGAGTATATCTATGAACTAATGAGTTCTGTCATAAAGTGTGCTCTGAAGGCAATTCAAATTTAACTTGCGGAAAAGCAGTAGATGTGTGTAGATATGTATAAGTTATTGTAAAATTATTTTTCAAACTTTTCTTGGGGTAAATATAACATAATTTGTTGTGAAAAGCTGTTTAACTATTTGGTCATCAGCTGGACCTTTAAGTCTAAAGTATGTGCATCAACTCACAAAATCTCATTTGAACATTATCGATGAGAATGAAAAATGTTTTTAAAGCAAAAATAAATCATTGGTTCATTTGGCCAAAGTATTTGGATAGAATAAAGGGAAAATTTATCAGTAGAAACTGAGATCTTGTATTTTTATAACATACTATCATAAGAAGGCTAGACTTATATATAAAAAGCTGAAGTCTTGTGTGATGATAAAGATCTTTATGAGATGTATCAAAATGACCACTTTTACTTGTGTATCTTTCTGTAGACAAAAAAATACTCGATGTATTGTTTGACGGTTTTCTGCATCTCACTGCTTTTTATGAAAATATTAGCTACAAAATTTAACATTAAGCGTTTCAGTATTAATTTTTTTCTTAAATTTATGATTAGAGACCTTAAAGGATAGGAATTGAAAAGGACTAAACAAATACCGAGGCTGTGAGTTTAAGTACTCACATTACAATATTTTATCTAAATATCGATTTCTTTTCAAAATTTACTCCCCATGTTATATAGGTGCACGGAGACGGATGATAAATTTTTATTTTGTTTGGGATATAAATAAGCGTTACTCATACGTTTGTCGTTCAATGATATATTAATTACATAGGAATATGGGAAGAAGTACCATATTTCTCAAAATATCTTCGACACAACATCTTCTTTTTTGTTGATTTTTTTATTTTCATTCTTCAATCAATCCTAAGAATGCGTCTGCTTTCAAATTGAAAAGCATCGGTATCGCGACGGCATTCGGCTGTATTTCAGGTCATAGTATATCTAACACCGGTTTTGCTCGCCATAGTAATTCTGTATAAAAGCTAGAGATATAAAGGGTGCGGCTCAGGGTCAAACAATATTAGTTTCAATGATGTTGGGGATCATTTTATCGGTAGCTATTTCATAATTAAATAAGACCAAAACATTGGCTGTCATCTCATTAAGTTGATCGGGAATCACTTATTTTACCTTTAGGTCATATTTTTGGCCATTATTTTATTGGAGTGTGTTTCGTTTAAGGACAGGGTTGCCAATTTGAAAAGAAGCAATCCCGTTCTTCTAAAAAAAAAACAGGAACTTTTTCCTCAAATGGTAAAAAGCAATTTTTTTTGGAAAATAGATGATGACCTTTATTTTACTTTCGTTTTGGTCAACAATAAAAAATCAATTCATAAAATCTTGTTATTGCGTGGGAAAGCTTGATAACCTTTCTTTTTATTTTTTTTTTTCTCCATCTTAGCTAAAATGCTAACATTTTTCAAGACGTCATAAAATCGTCCGATTTCCGGTGATTTCGTAAATTTTTGAATTCATACCAGGCCCCGTTTGCCACCGTTTATATTTTCTACAATTCCAAAGAATTTAAATAAAACATGTTCGAAATATTCAAATCAAGACAAATTTTACGTTTGTTAAATAATAAAATTCTCGCACTTTTACTTTCACCTCTACGCGACTGCAAGACAATACAAAGAAGTTTACGTCCCGTGTATTTTAAGGGAGTAATAGGTCTGGAATACAATGTAGGCTGTTGGAATACAAAACTGTTCCTGGAAATTCAGATTACCATAATAAAGACTTTATTTTTCCCCGGCATGTTTTAAATAATTTTCTATTTTTCAATTTTATGTCTCCCCGAAGAATTCATGAGCACGATTTTTCTTGGTGGACTTTAAGATTAATGCGCCATAAATTACATGAAATGCACGTTTTCTGCGACGTAGCGGACAGATGTTGCCAAAAATGACTTAACCATGGAGGGATCAAAAAGTTTCCATGGACAAACCAGAAAAAAGCAAACAATAACAACATTAATACAACATTTTCGTCTGTGAGAGAATGCAACTGACCATTGTAATAAATCGAAATATAATGAAATGAAATGAAACAAAGCGACTTAAAATAAAAATCGCCTGCAACTGTGCGAACAAAGCAAATAAAGCAATTATTATGGATGCGCTTGCTTCTGGCCTACTGTATGAAATGGCTGTGATTTCTACAGCATTTGATGTTGCTGCAGCAAGCTGCAACTCTTGAACGCTGGAATTGCCAACATAATGAGCGAGTGGCATGTTGCAAGGCAGTTATTAAATACAAGGCAGTGGCAACGGCTGCAAGCTTCTACTCGCATTCGCCACCAGAGCAAGCAATGTGTTGCTCATGAAAGTCTCAAGGCGATTTTGATCATTTGGCGATGTTACGTCCAAGTGCATACTGGAAAGTAACGATATGAAGTGATGCGACACGGTTCGTTGATTTCGAACTCATTGACTTTCCCTGAACTTCGCTTTGTGGAAAATGAATAAGGAACTGTTGTCAAGGTCACTGGAAATCTTATTAATTTTTCAACTCAGTCGCCCAAAGGTGGTGTCAATAGTTTTGGAGAAAAGCTGTTGCATGAAATTCGACCACTGTGCGACATTTAATGCGCCATCATTCTGAGTTGAAGCTGCATTTGAAGTTCGAGCTGTTCCTGTTTCTCTGAGATTATTAAATGATTTGTTTGCGAAAGTGATTACGATCATCTTTGGTCAAATAGAAGAGGACGACTTAGTGAGTTCGTAAATTGGACACGTATTTCATTGGATTGTTGCAAACAAGACTTCGTGTTTGTTGTCGATGTGGCTGCTGCTTTTGTATGTGCTGATTCTGTTACTGATGCAAACAACTCGTTGATGGAATGTCGAAAGTAGCTGCTGCTATCGCATCATTCTGTGTGCCTCTCCATAAGTGGGCCACTTTTATTATGTACCTGCTGTGATCATGTCAGTTGGTAGCTGAAGAGTAGCATCAAGATTTGATTTGGTTTTTGATAATGTTGGACGATGTTTTATCAGGTTGAATGGTTTGATGTCTAGTATGGTAGTTGATTGACCATAGCGATAGATATACATAATTGAGGATCACTTAAGTAGGTTGATAGTTAATTGAGTTGAAATATAGGAAATATCACTGTTCGACAAACCTCAGTATCTGAAACCCAAAGATATCTACTTTTTCGAAGGTTTTTGACTCGCTGAGTTTCTAACCTAAAAGTGCGAATATCACAGTTTTTCGATGTATTTGAGGTTATATTACATCGAAAGGTAATTTTTATTTACGAAACCATTAAGTGGATTCAAAATAGCTACTTTTTCTCTTAAGAGTACACTTTGAATTATATCGATATCTCTCTTTTACTCTGATATATCATATATTGAAATTTATTACACAGTGATGGCATTTGCAGTACATTTGTATTTTTTTCGGTACATTTGCGTCGTGAAAAATCGTCGTCAGTATATTCGACATGTTTTCAGTACATTCGGTACATTGCCGCATCTTTAGTACGTTTGGCGAATTTTCAGCACATTCTCAGTACATTTTCGGTACATTTGGACAATTTATAATAATTACCCTTTATTTTCTTAGTAAATGAAAATAAAAATGTGTGGGCTTATAATAACTACCCTCTGTTTTTGTTTTGGTAAATGAAAAAATTAATTCTTTTTGGACATTTAATTAAACTTGGGTGTTCAAGACACAAAAAGCATATTTAGCCTCTCAAAAGTACATTTGAATTTCGATTCAGTATATTTTCACAAAGCTCAAATGCCACCACTAGTCTCCATAAAAATCAAATTAAGTTTCAGTAAGAGAATATGTATTAAATTTCAATTTACGATACTTTGGAGAAAAAGAAGGATATCGATATAATTCAAAATATACTTTGGAGAGAAAAAGTAGTTCTTTTGAACCCAATTAATGGTTTCATATATAAAACTTATTTTTTTATGTAATATCACCTCAAATACCTTGAAAAACGCCCTAATAAGTCAAAATATATCGAAAACCGAAGCCAGCAGAGAAATTTTGACCTCGGAATCGAATTAAGCACGTCGAAAACCTTCAGAAAAGAACATTTGGGTTTCATATACTGAGAATTGACCAAATTTCTTAAAGAGGAAATTCTTATTCATCTTCATTGAGGCTTAACAGTAAATACGTAAATAGCGTGATATTATTTTTTATTTTTGAAGGAAGCATATTTTTTTTAGAGTTTTGTCAAATTTAATTTAAGTATGAGGCCAAACTCAATGGAACAAAATATTAATCTTCTTATTGTAAGAAAATCGAATGGAACGGACAAATCATTTTCTTAAAATTAAAACTTAACTCAGAGTTGCAATACATGTGCACTCAATTGGAATTCATTAAGAATTCATTTTTAGTATTCAAATGTAATTCAAAAATGCGCAGATAATTACTAAGAATTGAGTGTATAACACCAACAACTACATGGATATTGGTCACAGCGACAACAATGAAACTATTTAAGCTTTCGAGGTTGAAAGTATTGCGCAAGCAATTCATTCTGAATGCAAATTTCAATATCATTTTGCAGCTGCAACGCATGCGTAACCTTAATGTTTCTATTGGACTCATTGCAGTGCACGGGAACTACAACTATGGTTGCAGTGATTGTCCACCTACATGACTTCAGAAATCCATCATCATTCATTTCAAAGAAACCTTTAATGGTATGGACTGAATTTGGGTTGGGCTTTCGCTGCTGCTGTATGAATCAATTGCGTAAGATGCATAAGATCAGCAAGATAGCCGACAGAAGAACAGATATGTTGCAACTACTCCTGCAAGATACTTTGCCCAATTTTACTGTTGATGTCATTGAAAGCTTTTGTTCTTGGAAACTGTGTTCTTTATAAAGGAAAAAAAAATTGTTCTGATGATACTTTTAGGCAGAGTTAAAGGCGAAAAGCATTTAGCCAGTGGATATGATGGCTAGCTATGGCGTCTATTTCCTAAGTTTTAAGGTTGACAATCCTCTCTCGTTTAATAAGAGTGTGAGTTCCAACAACAACTTTAATTGGGTATTATTTAGAGGCGAAAAACCCGATTTTTTAGTTAATGATGCAGAAACATTCGTCATCATGCTTTTACTCATTTTCATATTAAAAGTAACTTATTGAAAACCTTAAATGCGTTTCTCTCCCACTTTATGTTTTTTTGAAGAATACCTAATAAGCCTATCCTAATTACACATTTTGTTTTTTTTTTACTTTTTTAGACCCTTTCTGAAACGAAACATTTCAAAAACTATTGAGATTGAATAAAAACACCCAGGACATTTTTTGTTTAAAAATGCTTTAGACTTATGAGGAAAATGATAAAAAACTTTAAATAAACTTAAAAATTCTTTAAAGTTATAAAAACAAAAATTCTTTAATTTGTAAAAATGCTTCTCCAAATATCTTATCTTGTTTGTTTTCAATAAATCCTAAGGATGTATATATCTGCTTTCATATCGAAACTCCCGCCATAGTCTTGGAAAATACGAACCCTTTTTGAAGAAGCGCGTGAACCTAATTGTATGATATATTCCAAAGTTATTTGGATGTTATGGAATTGAAGAACATCATATAAGAAAACAAAAGATTTCATATCGAATCAGGGTTGAAAACTTTAAATAGAAGAAACGGTGTTCCAAAATAAAAAAAAAATTTCAAATAGTAAAGTTTTTTTGAGAAAAATTTAACTTTGTTTTAGTTCGTTTAATGGTACATACCATACCTATTTTGACAAAAAATTTATTTTTGTGGAACAAATTTATGATCCCTATTCATGGTATACTGAGTTTTAATTTTCTATTCACAGTTTCATTACTGCGTAACTTATTTGCAGAATGGCCAGAGCAGTGGAGCAACAACGACAAATAGAATGTCTATTTGAAGCACAAATCGTAGAAAGTATGTTCGGACTTCGATCAGCTGCATGGATGTTCCAATTGTGCGATCGGGTACGCAGGCTGGAGTAGTAAGATCGAAAGTGTTTGATGTGGAACAAATAAACTGTTAGTTCATCAAGGAAAATCTACGCAAGCGATTCCTGTGTGACATGCAGTTCAAACGTTGAGTTGGTTTCTATGTTTAAAAATATTTCTTGTAAGATGTGCAATATGTTAATGAGCAGCTTGCAATGCGAAAAGATTGTTTTTTTAGCTTTGAAGGCAAATCTGAATCAAATGCATCATGAGGCTGCGAAGGCCTTATGCGATCGCACCCTCGCTTATGAATTACGTTGGCGTTTCTGCTCAGAATCTTAGATTAACTCACGATTTCGATGTCGTAGCGCATGTAAGTGTTATGGAACTTCATGGTTATGTCAATTTCTTTGCACCGCTGGATACGCCATAAAAGCCATGTACGCGATAGTTGCTATGCTTGGTGAACAAGCTTAAGTCTAGCAAACGCTCAGTTCAGCTTGACTTCATTAACTTTATGAGCTCGCCATGCGGCCACACCCATTGCTGAGGCATTTCAATGATGAATTTGTGTTTGGGTAAATAAGCTGCGGAGCCACAACAAATACGAAACAAAGAATGCCCCTGGGGTCTTTGCTCAATGATGATGAACGATCTTCAAAGATTCAAAGTAATAAGAATTGAATTGTGATGTTAAACGTTTCTTTTCGATGCTACATACAACGGGTTTGGATTGATTGGTCAATTTAAGGCAGGCAAGTCAACATTAAGTCAAGGGCATATATGGGAGGCAGCAAATCAGTAGTTTAGGTCAGCACCTCGTTAAAAAGGCGTAAGAACTTTTCAATATGATTTGATTATTTTCTTTAGAATGACGTGAATCGGAGTTTTAAGAGCCCAACTGCTGTGCCATAAGTCACTGATCTCGCAGCAACAGAAACTATTCGCAATAAGAAAGTGTCATGACAAAACTCGAATTGCAGAGGCACTAAAATAAACATGCCCCTCGAAGCTCTTATGAATTTGAGTTTCTATATTTTATTCACAAAGATATTTCAAACAGATTGCAATGATGACTTAGCTGTTGTTAGTTTGAGGTTTTTATTGTTTAACTTGCCCCAAATCTGCAAGAATAATGACGAGGCAAACAGCTAAGCAACACAACCGTCCAGCACGTACATAATTATTGTTACGCAATCAGCGCTAAGCGTCAAAACTAAACAATGGATCTGCGCATGCGCGCGCTCATTATGTACACAAAACGCCAACCGTGCCATTCAGAATAGAAGAACGAATTGTTAACTGGTGGAATGAACGATGCCAATGTAAGAAGTTCCCTGCTGTGCGTGGGTTGTTGTAACCCACAAATACAACAAATGTAATGTCTTTGCACATGAGCTGAACCAAACTGACTGTAGATTTGCAGCCACATTGTTTTCGTAAGCAAGTAACGCAAGTAACGTGTTTCAACTTTGACCTGCAACTAAAAATACAAAAAAAGTGAAACGTCAGCAGCTGTTTGAGTTTTCAGTGAATGGCAAAAAAACAACCATTGGTTTGACCGAATTCTATATACCCTACACTTTGTTTATGAACAATAAAAGCTTGCATCCAGTAATTTGTACCTACGATGATATCACAAAAGATATTATTATGAAACAATGACTTAAATAGGCAATCCACATTTATTCTGAAAACCTCCTTGCGAGAATGAATCCTATCTTGCATTCTCTTCTAGACTTTTTATTCAGGACTGCAAAAATGTAGCTTATGATCACACAGGAAATGGAAAAAACATCCGTTCAAGTGCGTTCTTAAAAACAAAAGCATCTTAAAATCCTGAAGAGTTTTAATTAGTAATCAGCAGCCCTACGAAACTCTTTTGTTTGATGCTTACAATGTACCACAGAAAATTAGGTACCACATTTTAAGGACAACAGAGTAAATAACTAAAACTTTTGGAAATCAACTTGTACCCACCGAATGCATCCAGGTTGTTAGTGCACACTAAAAATAATAGTGTTAAATTACGATCACTAGGAGAGGTTATTAAGGTTGCCTCGATTACATAATGGCCGTAGCTTTACACACGCATTAATTCCAAAACAGGTATGGGGAAAAATTGAATTTTAATTGTGTAAATTTAAACAGATATTTATCATAAACTGCTTACATTTAAAATTCAGGTGTGCAGAATCTGCACAAAAATCTTTCGGTTTACTATATTTAAAATAGTAATTTGCATACGATGTGTAAATATTAATCGTATTTTCACCATAAAAAGTGCAAGTAACAAGAAGTAATATCGAATCATAAGCACTGAAGTATGAAATATATAAAAAAATTACTGATAACGTGAGGGAATTAACACTCAAATATATGTACTGTATACCACTGGGCGTCACGAGACGTAACGCACTCGCTTTTTGTTGCGTATCTATTGCTGAAAGGCTACATTCAAATGTTTACATTTAAGTGATTGTTAGTTGAAAACTACATCACTTGCGTATGTTTGAACTCGTTGTTTAGTTTTCAAAATTGGAAAGAAGCATCATAGTTTAACATTTTGTATTTACTTTTGAACAAAACTAATTTAAAATTGAAGAAACTGTGCTTTCTAGAATTTTGATGGAAATTTATATAATTTACTAAAATTTCATTTTTGTATTAACTCAAAATTCACACGGTTTTTGCAATTATAAAGTCAAGAACGACTGGTGTGTGATATCACACCTGGATTTTTTACTTTGCTACGATTCAACACTTTGAAACCAACACTACTCGCATAATTCGCGTAGGTATTCCGAATGAAATACCTACGGCGCAATCGCGGCCAAACTTTAAATGAAATTATCTTTAAAAAGTTAGTGTCAGAAATTGTCCTTTGGGGTCATAACATAGATTCCGACATCCCATTCAATTTTAAGTGTTTAACTAAAAATTAAAAAAAAAGTTCTCAATGAATCATCCTTAGTGATGATCCAATACGAGGTGCCTTTTCCAACTGGGTTGTTTTGACAGCTGTCATGTGTCAAATGGCTTGTCCATCAGAAGTTTGTGTTCAGTATTCAAAACGACTTAATCATGAATACACTTATTCCTGAACAACATTTATTAATTGTGGAAACTTACTACCAAAATCAGTCATCAGTTAGAGAATGTTATAGAGTTCTTCAGCATCATTTTGGTCGTTATGAGCGTCCAACTGAGCGTACTATTCCTAACCAAATTTCGAACCAATTTTACACTATTGGACATCCAACATTTAACCAGAGTGCATACAGCCCGTAATTTTGAGAATATTTCTGCATTAGCAGAGAGTGTTCGTCAAAACTGTGAACAATTGATTCGTCGCCGATCTCAGGCTTTGGGCAGCTTTTATGGATCATTGTGGCGTATCTTGAGGCGTGATCTAGGTCTGAATAATTGAAGACGGCTGATATTGGTTTACGTTTTCATTTCGGTTTATGGCCCTTACAACAACTTCAAATCGATCCAATATTTCATCGAAAAATTGTGTTTAGCGACGAAGCTGGTTTCTGGTTGAACGGCTACGTTAACGGGCCAATTCGCTGTATTTGGGCCGATGAACACCCAGGAGCAATCCAAGAGCCTCTAATGTATTCCGATAAATGTACGGTTTGGTGTGGTTTATGGGCAGGAGGTATCATCAGACCGTATTTCTTCAAAAATGAGAATGGAGACCGTATTATGGTCAATGGCGCTCGCTACAGAGCAATGATCAATGAATTTTTGTTGCCAAAAATTCCGGAAGTTGGCGTAGCCAACCTCTGGTTTCAACAGGATGGCGCAACATGCCATACAGCTGGACAAACAATCGCTTTATTGAGGGAGACGTTCGACGAAAACATCATCTCAAGAAATGGTCCTGTTAATTGGCCACCAAGATCAGGTGATTTGACGCCATTGTATGTCTTTCTTTGTGGATATGTTAAATCACTTGTTTATGTCGACAAGCCCGAAACTATTGACGCTTTGAAAACCAATATAACTCGTGATATTCAAGGAATACCGGTCGATATGCTCGAAAGAGTTGTCGAATATTGGACCCACAGAATGGACCATTTAAGAATAGTCGTGGGCAACATTTGAACGAAATAATTTTTAAACATTGAGTTGTAGGAACCGAACTATGTTCGAAATAAAGATTTGCATCAGTACATTGATTTTTATGTATTTTATTTAGAAAACAAAACAGGAAGCTCTTATTGGATCACCCTTTATATGTTAAAGGAGCTCAAGATATTCCGAGTACAAAATATTTCTGTACCAGCTTTCCAGGTTTTGAATTTTGCGGAAAATGAGACGCAATAGTTTAGGTTCAGAAAACTTATGCAACAAAGTTTATTCATCGTATTTTATTTGTACTTTCGAATATGTCTTCAATATTATGCTATTTCGAATAATGAATCCAGGCGCTGCAAAGCTCCTGGTGACTGTGCAAGCGAACGTTGATGCATAAGAATTTAAAATTCCATACTTCAAAAGTACAAATTATACATTTCGTAAAGCGTCAATTTGTGCCGAGTGCTTAAAGTATTTAATTGCAAAAACATAAAATTAATATGCAGAACTCAACGAGCTCAGCTAAATCACTTCTAAGTAAATTGTAAATGAAATTAGTTTTAACACCAACAACCAAACACAAAATGTGATCCAATCGCTTGCTCCGGCAAAACCTTTTCGAATTAGAAACAATCCAGCAATATAGCTTATTTCTGTTGGGCTTCACCTCTGTAATCCTTGGCAATCAACTCAGGAAGTCTCTCAATGCTGCATCCTTTTGTAATCCCCGCAACAGCAGAGCAATCATGAGTTTGACTACGGCAACGCCCTGCATGGCTGTACCATAATTTTACCCAAGGTAAGTAGCAGCAACTATTACAGCTACAGCAAATCAGGTTAATAATTTAGAAACAATGGCTTTGTGCACATACATACAGCAACATTTAATGCGAGTGTGCTGCAAACAAGCGCAGCATAAACAACAATAACCTGATGTCAACTGTGATAAGGTTGTCGAAGATTAATCGCACGGATGACATTTTTTGGCATTTTAATAGCTATCTTCCTGCGGGGTTAACAACATGGTGCGCAAACACACACATGGCACATATACACACACGCACACTACTGACCAGGGACGATAATAATCTCGCCGACTATACGTCGCTGCTGACCTTCAATGACTCTCATCCTTTATTTGGATTTCTATTGATTTCAGTTACTTGTGTGCTGCTGTTATTGTTGTTGGACGTAGTGTGTCTGATGATCGGATATTTAAAAAAATAAAAAAGTGTAAAGAATTTTACCCCGACAATGTGACGTGCCTCATTGAAGCAAAGTTTGGAAGGCACAATAAATTTATGCGTTCAAAGCGAAAGTGACAGCGTATGGGATGTTGAAATAAAGCAAAGGACGAATCCTGTAGTACAATACATAGTAAAATATGTATCCTCAGTGGCATTATTTTAAACAGTGAACATATGGCCACGTAACTAGATGCATGCTCAAATTTTTTTACAGTGTCTTCATACAATTTTTATATGTATCAACATCCCTTCGATTTAGTGCGATAAATCGTCAGAAGCGTCTTTCGGGGATACGCAGGAAAAGCAAATTTATTTGCTGTCGAGCCGATGTGACAATCAATGATATTACAAAGAAAGAATGAGATATTGTTTCGAATATTGGGAAACTTACCCAATTGGAACTTACATTCAGTTATTGTTTCGCATAAAAAAAATATTGCTCCAAATACATAGATCGAAAATGATACATGTTGAGCAATAAATATTACACTAAACTAAGATGGAACAAAATTATATCTATACGTTACTTTGTTTTTTTGAACAAAATGAATCATCTTTTGATAATAAATTTATGGAAGTAGAGCTCGATATTTTTACTAGGTGTACAAAACACGTTCATTTTGCGAAAGTAGTTCCAAATTTAATCTTCAAAGTAATTCCCCTCGCTAGCTACACATCTTTTCCATCTTTCAGGCAATTTATGGATTCCTCGCCAAAAAAATTCTTTGTTTTTTGAGGCTATCCATTCATCGAGCCATTTTTGCACTTCCTCGTAAGAATTGAAGTGCGAATCGTTGAGTGCGTGTCCCATCGATGAAAACAAATAGTAATCGGATGGCGCCAGGTCCGGTGAGTACGGCGGGTGGGGCAGGGGCTCCCAGTTGTACGATTCTACCAAGTTTTTATTAACCGCGCTCGATGTGGCGATGCGTTGTCATCTTGGAATACAATTTTGTCATGGCGAAGTTGAAATTCGGGCCTCTTCTGACGTATAGCACGGTTCAAAGCGATCAATTGTTGATGGTAACGTGCACCAGTAACTGTTTCACCTGGTTTTAGTAGCTCATACCCAATAACACCACGCTGATCCCAGAAAATACACAGCATTGTCTTTCGGCCGAAGCGATTTGGTCTTGGCGTTGATTTGGGTCGTTGGCCGGGGCTCAAATATGATTTTTTTCGCTGGGGATTGTTGAAATAAATCCACTTTTCATCGCCAGTGATGATTCGATGGAGAAAACTTTTTCTGTTTTGCCTGGCGAGCAGCAGTTCACAAGTGGTTTTTCGGTTTTCTTGCTGCCTGTCGGTCAGTTCATGTGGCACCCATCTACCGACCTTTAAAATCTTTCCCATGGCCTTCAAACGCAAGGAAACGGTTTGTTGTGTCACATTAAGTTGTTCAGCGAGCTGTTGTTGCGTTTGACCATCATCTTCGTCATGCATGCTCGCCGTAAGCTTCAACAAGCATTCGATGCGATTCAGAAGCGTTTTTCTTGGAAACAGAAAATCAATGCTTCCCGCAAATGAGAGTTTTCAGGCACAAAATTCGACATCTTTACGAGCGGAAAAAATGCGTTGTTGTATGAAACTTGACAAATTGTGAACTGAATATTGTTGACAGAATGACCGGTTTCATATTTGTACACCTAGTAACGAAAATATATTTTGGACATATTGAACAAAAATTCTTTAATAAACGGAGTGTATTATAGCTGAAAGGAAGCATTGCAGATAGAAATTAACTTAAATATTTTTGTAACTTTGAGATAATATCTAATGAGTGCCCAAAACTACCCAATGCGTGTCATTGTACAAAAAAATCAATTTTTTTAAAGACGCTTCTGAACTTACTGCATTCAACTCGTCAAACACTTTCATTTGATACTTATATTTATGTGTGAAGAGAGTTCTATGCAATTTCAGCTTGATTGGATAGCGACAATTGGGTCAAATTTATTGACCGAAACACTGGATATCGAACTGTTAAAAAACGAAGTACGTAAATATTTCTCTGACTTAAGCTCAAATTTATATTCAGTATGATTCTTTCACTAAACAAATGTTGAAGAAAAACTATTATATACCTGTAGTGTGCTCCATTTAAGCTTTCCAAGGCCAATATCGTGAGACCTATGTTAGTTGTCACAAATGTTACAACTAAAAGTTATTATGTTTCTAAGGAGCGAAATCAAAATGACCTACTCTTTGACCTTGAAACCAATTTTAGCCTTCCAACTATTATATGACTCCCCAGAAACCTTGTTACTTTTGCCCAAAACGTTTATCACTATCTTACTTAGTCCTTAGTATTAGCATGTGGAATTTAAAATAGAGCACCCGTCACATAAAAACCTGCCTCTTGAAAAGTTGTTTCAAATATACACAAAATACATACATAGGCTTTTAAGTCTGGATTTAGGTTCAAACAAAATCAAATTGCATTTTAACTTCGACACATCTGCTTAATTTTTTTTACTGGGCATATATTTTACTATTGTTGATCATCCAAGTTAGCTAACTTTATCACATTATCGTGGAATTGAAAAAAGGTGAGCTACAAAGAATAAATCACTTTTTTATTCTTGCTATGTATAATATGTCATAGCCAAATGAAAGCAAAGCTCTGCTATGAATGTTGTAACGTCAACAACAATAGCAAAAATACCAAATATGGAATTACATAAACCGCCTGTATAAAACCGGTAGCTCAGGTGCAAAGCAAATTCAGTAACCAAATCTACTGGCACGGTTTCAAGAATGTAAATGCCACATTACCATTCTGGGTTTAAATAAATAGCCCAGCGTTTCATAAATAAATTCAATTAGCACTTTTGGACAACTAACTGCACATGCTGAGCAACAAGTTTGGAATCCGTCAAAGGCATGCGATGCACGCGAACAAGATCGGACAATTTCAATAAAATATTATTAATGTAAATCGTGCGTTCCTATTCAAAAACTAATGAACATAAACATTTTCTGAACGTTAATGGTTTGAAAGCGTAATGCTAAATGGGGTTACCTTTACCATAAGACCTTTCTTTTGAGTTTTTGAGCATTGAAAAAAGATTTTTTCTATTAATTCATCATAAATAATTGTGGTAGGAAATGAATTTATAAATTGCATTTCGAAGAAGGAATGCCTCAAAGAATTGACGTGCTAGAAAAATTCTATTACAAGATTTAGATTTGGCCTTAAAAAATTCATAGAAATAGACGAAGTGCAAAAGACTTATTGGTAGCTTAAGAACATTCAAGGGTAAAGTATTTTAAGATCCACATTGCAAGGTTTCTTTTCGAAATTTTTTTATTCGGGATTCTTTCTAACGAGCTTTCTTTCATATCATTTCTAGCCTTTCCTTGACTTTGGCCCAGACAACAAACCTCTCAGACTTGAAGTAAAACAAGTCACAGGAAAGCGCTTGTAAGCGTGTCAATTACCGCTTAACTTACCGTTATCTCGAAACGCTGACGTGTAGGCTAAAATTATATAGCAGATTCGACCTCAGTGACTGCAAATTGGCTTCAGTCGATGTTCCTCGGTTGTATACAGAGTGATTAATGAATTTCACAGACAAAATTTTATGTAAAATGCTTAAGGACATAATTATAAAAAACATGTACAGAAAAGAACTAGCATGTTTTTGGTAAAAAGATTAAAAAAACTTTCTGCTATTTCATTTTTGTGTGCTGAGAAATATTACAAACTAATTGGTGTCCTTAGTAGAAGATCACCAAAATTGCTGTTTTTAACACATTAAACCCTATTTCCCTCAGACATTACAAATTCAAATGAATACCAGTTTCGAATTAAGGAAATTATATTAAAAAAAAAACAATAAAAAAGAATTATACAATATTGACTTTCGAGTAATCCTCGTATAGAAAAATGTAAGCTTTTAAAAATCCCAGCGATAAGATTTCACCGATCGTAGATCTGGACCTTATTCCTCCATTTGAACACCGTTACCTTACACTGTAGAAAAATGAATTATGCAGTAAAGCACTTTGTTTTGTAAAAAATAAATGCAAAAATTCTTCTACTTCAACTTATGTGCTCAATAAATGACATCCAGTCGATATTTTATTTATTTAATTTCAATCCTTAGCCACAATTATTTTCAAGAATAACATACGTACTAACATTCGAAATCGCTTAAAGTAATAGTAAAATGTGTTGCTTTTGCTGCAAACCAGCGCAGTGTTAGGTTTTCCTTCCCATTTGGAACTATTTCTTTGCTAACTATTAAACAGCTGGAAAGTTTATACATCGTTACAGACGCACGTAAAATTTCATACACCACTTAGGTTTATTTTCTAACTTTAATTATAATGATTTCTGAATTTATTATTAGAAATTTTTATAGCCACTTGAAGAAACAAACACATTAACTTCCAAATTTAACTACACAAACATTATGGACTGACACTCAACACCTTCAATTTTTTTAACGCAAAGTCATTTAAAAATTATAAATCAGCAGGAACAAGAGAACAAAAATATCTATAAAAGTTCGAAGAAAATAAAAACCTGAGCGTATGAGGTGAATGAACTTGCGGTAAACTTGCGCTCCGACAATCATCTTTTTATGCGTTTAGTAAAATCTTTGATTCGAATCGACTGTTCGCAGTAAAGCAACATAATCTTTATTCATGCACTACAGTCAAGTGTCATATTCTATAGTCATACACCAGAATCTTTCTTTTGATTTGTCTTATCAGATAGCAAGAATCTTCACAGATTTTAACAGCGGCATTTTACATTTATTGAATTTTATGCTTAGACTATCGGGTTAATATCGGATTACCTCTTAGGTCTCTTCCTTTCATTTATTAAAGCCAATTTTCAAATACAGTCAAAGCCACAACAGATGTTAAATTGATAGATCCTTGAAATACACCTCCTTAGTTAAAATATCTACTGAGAAAAAATTTGTAAAAAATTTATGAAAACTAATCTTTTTATATTTTTACAATTTTTGTAAAATTTTATCGTAACTTGTGTTCTGCTAAGCCCTTGCTCAATTGAGAAAAAATTTCGTAAAGGACTGATTTCACTTGAAATACCGCACAATGTTTCTGTTAATCTTTAATTTGAAAAATTTTTAATATGGCGGATCGAAATTGTAAAATCTGGCAAATGAAGTTTATAGAGCTCAATGGGCTGAAAATATGTTTGTACCCGTTTTGTATTCGAAGTTTCGGATTTCAATGAATTGCATTGCAAATGTGAATTAAGACACCACTGATCAATGTACTTAGTAAAAAATTAGCTTTGATAATATCCACCGTGGGTTTTGAAGACACCTAAAAAAAGAGTTGAACAATTCCACAAGAGTTTTTTTAGTCAGTTCATCGAATTGTGTGTTTGTATATAATAAATTGTATGAAATTGCGAGTTTTGTAAGATAAGAAATTTTTTCGGAAATACGGAACTGAAAAAGCTATGAAACATTGGTATGTACATCCCTGTTACCTTGAAAATAAAGAGGGATGGCCACCGTCCTCAAAATTGAGCTGATGTTTTACAATTCAAAGACGCACTTACATATGTTCCAGATAGGAGCTCTGGTTAAATAAATCGAGTATCGGCCGTATCTTTTGCAACGACAATTGTCTTTTGAAAACCTTTATCTGAGCGCTCCCAGAAACTGAAGCTGTAAAAATAAGACGAAACATTTATTTCCAAATATTTATTTTATTTATTTAATATATTCTCTTTCTGAATTTTGGATATTCAAATGCCCTCTCGAGCTTATTTGTGGCCTTCTTTCTTCTAGAGCAAATAATGGTAATAAATAACAAGGTCTTGGTCTTATTAAACATTTGCTTGATAACTAGAATTTCTTTCACTGCATTATGGTTGAAAAAACTTCCTTTCAATGACATATTTCTTGAAAAGTGTCACAATTTCTACAAAGCATCTCCGATTGTAAGGTTTTTACGTTGAAATGCTTTAGCCAGCTGTCATTTTTAATTGGAATCTAAAACGTTTGTGATTTTTATTGGATCTGCCTTTTGTTTTCAAGAAATTCATGGTGAATCAATAAATCGTGATGTTGAATCGTGATGTTAATGGTGGTGAAGATGACGTGGCACATATCCGAATAAGAAAAATCTTCATACCGTTGGCATAAACAAATGAAGTAAACGGCTTTTTCTAAATTAAGCGTGTAAAAAATAAAAATAAAAGAATTCCTTGTTTTCAATAACATTGCTGCTTTGACCAGCGGGCGACCCTATGACTTCATTTGTTGCGCTCCTACTTTGGCGCATGTGACTCAATGCGTGGGTCTCCCCAATTCTATAGTCATTTTCAGTTTTACTTGCTGCCTGATCAACGACAAATGTGCCAAACACCGACACCAACACTGCGTACCTCACTGGATCTTGTTGAAGCTGTGATTAATTGGCTTTTGTGCGCTTTTTTGTTTCGCTTAATTTCACTGAATAATTCAAACACATCGAATTGTTTTTTATGAGAAATGGGCGTTTTTAAGCTTACAAGCACCACCAGCCACTACCAACAACAACAAAAGCAACAGCAACAATGGCAATCGAAAAAGCCAACATCATCTGTCTATGTCTCCAACTGCCTGCCTCACTGTCAGCTCATATCGACCTGTCATAACAACCTTCCCACTGCCACATGCTTGACTCTACTGACAGTCATTCTGGTAATGCGTATCCAAATGTTACAACACAAAGTGTCACTTAGCGCAAATGTTGGCAAATGTTTGAAGTAAACGATTTTTTAAGGCTGTAAATTAAGAAATTTTAAATTTATTTTTTTTAATTACTTACGTTCTTCTTGTGCCGGATTGGCTAAGATCGAAATGTCATCAAATGTTTAAGAAATGGTGAGGACTTGGAAATAGATATAAATACATACAAACACATATGAGGATATAATTATATGCAAGACTGAAGAAACTAGTATTTCTTGCATCAAAATAGTTAAAAGACAGCGTGTTTGTTAATCCATACATATACTGCACTTTTGCCTAGGAGCATTGTTCAGGGCTTACAACATATTACTTGCCAAGTACCGGCTTCGATAATCGCTTTAAAGCCTGGGTAACTAGTTTGGCATCACGTGATTTTGATTAAACAATTCGGTCAAGGCCAAACATTTCTGTCCCAAAAAACAGTTTTGCTGGTAACATTTGTTTAGTTCTTGTTTTCACAGTCATCTCCCATTCTTTTTGAGACGAAACTCTCTGTCTGCACTTGTTTTTTGGAATGGAAAAGATAAAGCCGAAATTCATACATGGGTAATGCTGCAAATGTGTATAAACATATTAAAACTCAAAGTTCTTAAGCTAAAGGACCGACTTTATAACATAATGTCGTTTTAGTAAGATCACTAAGCAGATTTGTACGGAATATTAGAGCTTACAAAAATGTTTCCAAGTGTGGCAAAAATAATTCGTTTGCAGATATCTTTAGAATTAACTAATGGATTTTAATAAAAGTGAATGTTTTCTTAGCCTTTACCTATTTGTTCGATTCCAATTAATACTTTTTGATTTAACCCTTTGACGACCATTGGTACACTGGTGACCCTTTTACCTTCGTACTTGTCCTGAAAAAACTATACAATCGATTTTCGTCAACAAGGTATTATTCAATAGGGAATGAATGTGGCTTTCAGAAAGTACCTAATTTTTAAAGGTATATTAGTCCATTTACTTACCAGACTACACAATCTCAAGATCTTAACTTTTTCTATCCCTTCTTCTTGCTGGTATATTTTAAAGTTAGGTGGAGCAACAGTTCTAAAATGTTTGGACAAGTTGCGGGCAACCTTCTTCTTTCCAACAAAAACAACATAAAAAATGATAGTCCACTTTGGAAACCCACGCGATCACCCAATCTGATGGGACCTCTATGTCCCAATGGTCGTCAACGGTGAAAATAAAATTCAAATTTATTTATTTGGAACATAAATAAATTTGTTTAATTTTTTAATCTTTAGATTGAATATTCACATACATAAATTTTAATACAAAATAAATAAATAATAGTTCATTTTATATGATAAATAAATAAATAAAAGTTCATTTGTTCATCGATGGCCTGGCACTTGGTCTCGCTCATGGCATCCGCAAATGCTTTGTTCATATGAACGATTATTGGCCGAGTTTTATACGCTCGTTCTCGTGATGGCTGTTCAAGATTGTTGGCAAAATGTAAACAAGACCGTATTTCTTCGAATCTTTTTCGGCTTATTACATTCGAAATAAGTGGCACTGAGTAAATGGGCAACTTCGACCAGTAAAGTCTAGTCTCTGGCAGACGGTGAATTATTATGCACTGAACACTTGGTAAATACTCGACAAATCGCAGTCGGGTGCCGCAACTGGCAACAAGACTTGACTTTTTTCCACTTGAAAGATACTGGCTCAGGTGTGGGTTCAGTACTGGCTTCTCAAGCGCAGCAGAACTCGTAATAAATGTGTAATTGAATGCGTTTGAGTTCTGCCAACGTTAGAAACAGTCGCATACATTTTTACCGTTGATGACCATTGGAGCATATGGGTCCCACGATTTTTCACACCTTTGCAGGTAAAATAATTTTTTTTTCGCGACACTTTTGTTTAGTAATTTGGGGTCGCTGAACATGAATCCGTTGTCGGATTTTAAGATTTCGTCGTGGTTCAGGAGCGGTCGTCAAAGGGTTAATGTGAATATTACTCAAATTCTACAATGGTTTTTCAGTACTTTTGCCATTGTTGTAGACTTTTTCCATGTTTGTTTATACTCTTCGAGTTATTTTATGATATTCGATTGTTTTGGAACCAAAGGCCTTACTTTGAAAACGCTCCTGAATTCTATGTTTATTAAATTTGTTATTTTGATTCTAATTTACTTTAAGCGTAGCAATGTCAAGGCTACGATATATATGTATACATATGCTTAACATTTCTTCTTTAACGCATTAAACCTGTTTTGAGATGTTGCTGTTATTTTGTGCAACGATATGTAAATTCTTTACTGATTTTTGGATCATGCAATTTTTGTTCTCTATACTATTGTCTGTTGCAAGAAAAGAAGCAAATAAAATTCTTTTGTTATACAGTCCACACGCGTTTCAATTTAGTATAATTTGATTTAGTATAATTAGATTTCAAAACATCGATATTATTCGATACTTTTCGATCATTTTCGATATTTTTTGCTACTGTTTGAAGCTTTTCGATGTAACTTCATTGACTAGTGGATATTTTTCGATATCATTTAAAACATTTGCATTAGGATTTATGTTGGGCTATTCGAAATTGTTCAAATACTCCATACTTTTTCGATGATTTTTATTCGTCTCGAACTGCTTCGACACTTGTCACTTTCTTCAGTATTTAACTATTTTTCGATACTTCCCAAGTATTGTTGACTTTTCGACGTTATTCGATACAGCCCGATTGTTACCGGCTTTTACAAATTTTTTCACTAGTCTTGGAATATTGTCAACTCCGTCGAATTTATATAATATTTTTACAATCTTCGTTTTTGAAATGTAACTATCTATTCTGTGCCTTAGGAGCTGTTCATATAAGTATTACGTAACTCCTTAAAGGGGGGTTCGGCAAATGTCATAATTTATATAGACATCACTTTACTACACTGTTCACTTCCCGGGTCTGTCCTGTGGAAAAGTATGTTAGTCTAATTTTACTTCAAGACTTGAATAAAACATTTTCGACACTGACTCACCAGTACTTTTAACGTTGCGCGCAGATATATGAACTTTTCTTACATACACAAAAAAAATATTGAGGTTACCAAGAATTTTAAATAAAAATTTCTTTGAATGAGATGAATACATTTCAGATATGGAATTCCCGGTCATCGATTGGAAGGATAGCAAAACAAATATTTGCTATGTGAGTAGATATTCATTTTGCTTTCCGTATACCTGTGTGCATTTGGCTTTCACACCTCGCGCTTTTCCACGGTAAATAAAAACAATAAATTCTTTTCGGAACAAAATTTAAATAAACACAAGGAATATCAAAGGTTTTCCGTGTTGTCTTAGGACCTAAAAGATTAGTTCGGTTTACTTAGGGAGTTGCATTCAACACGCAAACACATACGACTATTTGCTGTAGTAAATCCCACCGCGGTAGATGGAATCACGTATTCCAAACAAATATGGTCGCATGGCAGAGTGATAGTTGATCGGGGGAGAGGTGAAGAAGCGTCAGTGAAGGAGTTATGACATTGACGCAAATTACGTGCCTGTCATTCGCCTAACGTCAGGTAAAAATGCACGGGGAGAAAAAAAAATTTAATAGGAATAATAATAAAAATTAAACAAAGGAAAGAAAATAAAAAAGGCGATTAAAAAGAGAATGCAAATAAAAACAAAATACGAGAAATGAATTATTTTTATCGTTGCCGTTGTCGCTGTCGTCGACGTCTTTGGTGTTTTATGGGTGGAATGAGACAGTAAAGCAAAATATTAAAAGTAATCATAAAGGACTCACAAAAAAGGACAAATGCGCCATAAATAACTGTTTAAAATGTTCGCACGCGAATGCAATAATTATAAAGTAGTTGCTGCTGTTGTTGGTTTCATTTTTTTTATTTTTCAGCAGCAGCACCAAACATTTAACGCGTGCTAGGTTGTTGCAGTTGGCAGCCGTTAGGTACACGCGTATCCCTTTGTATTTCTCGTTTTCAGGATCTTGTTAGTCCGCGTACGATGAGTGTGCAAAAATAATAATAAAAAATATTTTATAAAAATAAAGCAGCTACAACAACAACAACAGCTAAAAATTATTTATTTGAATGAAACGTGCAAAATTTGCGTTAGAATGTCGAGGGAAATAAAAATTTTAATTTCAAAGAAAAATATGCATAGTTTATTATTTCACTCGTAGCAGGACTCGTCCGTCGTTTATTCAGTGAGCGAAGCATAAAATTGAAAGAACTAAGCATTTCGTGGTGTTAGTGTAGTAGGATGAATCCAAGAAGGAAAGTTTCATTTGTAAGTCCTTCCACTTTGTTTTACTTTTCTAACATTTCGGTTTGGTCAGTTGAACACGTTGAGATAAGCAGCACAAACAGGATAAACACAACTAATTGATGGTCACGCAAGGACTTTAACGCTCTCAGTTATCCCTGCTGCGTTTTGTTATTTTCATTGGCACAGCGTTTTCACTGTATTGCACAAAGACGCAGGAGATCCTTTGCGCAGCACAAAATCACCTCGACGGGGCAAAAATGACAGCGCTTAATCAGTCTGGTAGACTGTTGCAGAAGCGTGAAGCGCATTATCTTGCACTGTTAGTGCGTAGGACTGATATCTGAAAGAAATTTGAGACTTGTAGCAGGTGCGACAGGGTTAGTAGGATGCTGGAGACGTAAGTCTGGCAACACAGGGGTGCAGTTTCATACAGTCAGACATATTGAATGTTATGGAAAATCTTAAATTTTCTCAAGCCAATAATTGAAATTAAGAAAAGCAGTCAAATTGTCATTTGTGCAGCGGTATCGCTGCATGGCATCTTCATGCACGCTGCAGCATATGCCTGAATCGTTTCGCTTAGGCCATGTCAATTGCTATTTATTTCTGTTGCATGCAGTAAATGTTTGATTAGCGAATTCTTCAGAATAAAACTTGACATGCAGAATCTCTGTAGACTTGAAGCTCAATTCATTTATGTGCTCATGCGCAGCCTTGAATGAGGGAACTGCTATTAGTCTACTCATATCATTTGCTTCCATCAGATTATTTTGACTTGAAATGTTCGTTTAAAATGCAGCTGCAGCAATTATTTACCTATTAGTAAAGACAAAAATTATTTGTTCCATGTTTTGTTACATTTCAGTGATGTTGTCGCAGACGACATGCAAAATTGTGACATATTTTAGTTGCACGAACTGCGACTGTATTGGGAAACCAAACCAAGTTATAAAAAGTGCTACCCAGCGGCACTCAACAGCAATTGACAACTTAGAGGCTTAGTTGAGGATATATGTTGATGTATTCTGTACTTATACTTTAGTCATTAGGATAATTCCAAATACGGTATCACAAGTTTACAACCATAACCCTTTTAGAGTTTTTGAATAACGGCGTACTAGTCCAGTAAATGAGAAAAACCGTTTTTTGGTGTCTCTAATGCTCGTATCTTGCGAACTCAGTACCAACTTGATAGCATGCAGGACATTAATACTAAATCATGATAGGATAGCAATACCACATAACAAACTTCAAGCTCTTATCAATCTTATCTTCCCAAAAAAGTGCACACACTCTTGCACTGTTGGGAAAAAAATAAAAAAAAATGCTTTGCTTCGTACTTTCTCAGAAGTCAATGGAAGTGCTTCCAAATTATAATTTGGCTTGTAAGACTATTCACAGATTTACTGCATGGTAGGGAGAGACAGAAAGGCCGAAAACCTTTAATGGGGCGGTGAGCTAAAAATTTAACCAACTGCATATCGTCGATCTCAGGTAGAATGGCCCTAATACATTTCTTTCACCAAAATGACTTTTATGTCGATAAATCAGTAGCCCCCCCGATATGTTATCGATATTGGTATCGTTAGTTAGGTAAAGGTCTAAGCTACAAAGTGCATGAAAAATCTCCTTCCTAATCGCCAACAAAGACGAGTATGAAAGAAAAAGAATGGAAGAGGAAAATCCATGTTTACATTTATGGCCATAATTCTGTAATGGCTGTACCGATTTCGAAAATGATGACGTCATTTTATAAATAATCACATAACCTCTCCTACCTGCCCCACTAAACATTTTGGGAATAGCATTTGAATAACTCCTTTATTTGAGGACTTGCAGCTTTTCAAAAATATCAGTTAGGTCCTTTCTACCCGACAGCGACGATATGTAAGGAACAGACAATAACTTTCAAAGTTTTGCTTTAAACAATTCAATAAAAAAAAATTATATATAAGCTTTGACGCAAAAATTTTAACGTAGAAACTTACAAAATAATTTCTTTTTGGAGGATTATTGACCAGTATTTTGAAATTGCACTTAAGTTAAGTCAATTTTTACCCGACGTTTCGTCGCTTTTTTGGCGACTTTTTCAAGGGTGATTTTATTTCTATAAACACAAAAAAAATTGTTTTGAACATTAGAACATAAAATTGAATTTACAAAGATAAAAAGTACAGAATTTTGAATTAACTTACAATTAACTTTTACAACATTAAATACGATCTACAAATAAATTTTTGTTTATGTCTGTATCCATATTAGATTAGAAACATTTTTTAAAATACTATTTTTAAATTATAAAACACTTCTTAATACTTGTTCTCATTTAAGACGACTGTGTAGTTATGGTTAATGTTGTCCGTGTCCTCTTTGTGGTTCATTGCACTTTTCCCTTTTTCCTGTATTCGCAGGCTTTCTATTGTCATACGTTTGTTGTGGTTCTTTTCTACGTCTAATATTTTGACCTTTTCGAAATCAGCTGAGTGGCTGGTCTCGAACATATGTTGTGCTAATGCTGTTGTCGTCTTCTTGTTTTTTATGTCTCTTTTGTGCTCTCCCATTCTAATTTCTAGCGCTCGTTTTGTCGTGCCTACATATATCTTCCCGCATTTTTCATTCGTGTTGCCGCCACAAGTAATCGCGTATACCACATCGCTTTTTTCTCTGTCGTCAAGTTTTGTCTTAGTATTTGTAAAAATGTTACTGAGAGTCAAGTTTGATCTATAAGCGAAAATTACGTTTTCTGCCTTCACCATTGTCCGTATGTAGCCCTTGTCTGTTAGCTTAGGTATATATGTAATACCGACGTACTTTTTGTTGTCAGTGTTGCCAGCTTGATTTTTTTGTTCAGTGGGTTGGGGATTTCGGTTGTTTCTAGAAATTATGTTTTTAATAAGATTGTTGGTTAAATTTGTTGGGTAGTCATTATTTTTTAATATTGTCTTAACTTTTTGTATATTTTTGTCCAACAACCGTGCGTCAGTAAGCGCATACACTTTATTTATTAGGTTCGTTGCTGTGTTGATTTTATATTGTAGAGGTTGTGTCGAGTGGAAGTTTATTAATCTTCCCGATGATGTTGGTTTTGTGAACCATTCAAACGAAATTTTTTCAGTTATTCTGTTGAGTTTAACGTCAAGATATGAAATGCTATTGTTTCGTTCCATTTCTAGGGTGAATTGTATTTTATCATGGTAATTGTTAAGTGTGTGCAGGATAATATCTACGTCTTTTTTCTTTATAATAGCTAATATGTCATCAACATATTTGCATATAAAACCTATTTTTATGTCAATAGTGTCAAGTCTTTTTATTGTATCGTCAAGTATTGTATCAAGGATTATATCAGCTATCGTCGGAGATAAGGGATTGCCCATCGGCATACCATATATCTGATGGTATACTGTTTTTTCGTATTTGAAATAATTGTTGTCCCAAAAAGAAATTTTTTTAAAAAAACTAATAAAACAATCAAGTTGACCCAAACCAAAAGAACTTACAAAATAATTTGAGCGTTTTACATGTTAAATATATATAGAAAAATATCTCAGAAAAGTTTTTGCAGACGTAAGAAATTTCAGAACTCTAAAAATTCAATTTACAAATTGTATTACTACAAGGCTTGTTCCTTTATGATATGTTGTGATATTGATTTTATTTATTGAAAACTCACTTAGTAAGCAGTTATTCCTTCCTAGTTCGTGCCCCTTGTGTTAACGTCATTTTATCTGTTACTCTGATTGTGAACTCTTGTGGAAACTCTTTACAAGGACAAGCCTGGAGCAATGGTGTGATGAACGATAAGCCACAATAAGTCGATTATAACGAAATGCATCGAACTGAATGAATTATCTTCAAAACATCAGTCAATGGGCTCTATCAAAGGACAGGCGGCGTTGATGTAAATAAAATAAATTTTTTTTTTTTAATTAAATATTTGAAAAAAAATTTTAATTTTCTCTTATTGCTGACAACGATAGACAAATAAAAAATTTTAATTTCAGTGCGCTAAGCCTCAAAAAGGACCAACTGGTGTAAGCTTCGAATGTTGAAAACAATATTTTATGTAAGAATTCAGTTAATGAAAGTTGGAAAAATTGAAAATTTCAAAACGGGCTACGTTTGCGTACAAGAGTTTCCTATACCAACCGTAAGTTAGATATAAAATATATTCAATTACAGCTTTCTTGTTCAATAACAGATAGCTATTTATCTAACTAAATCTTTACGTTGTCGTTATTTTTGTATAAAAAAAGTTACACCGCGTGACATATGGAAATTACTTTCTTAAATTTTGGACAATTTTTTAGTAAAAATTGACACAAATGAGGAAGTTCACTACAAAAGGTTACAATTGGCACGAATAATTATCTACTTTGGTTAAAGCAGATGCGTATCTGAAATGGCATTTAACAATACCTCACATTTTTATTTCATACCATGCGATATTTTCAACAAAAGTTGGCGTGTTAATTGGTTTGGAAGGGCATACCATTAGAAAAAACTAAAGGAATTATCTGATAAATATTATTTGCTTGTGGTTTCTCAAATCGTTTGCATAATTTTAAAATTTTTTTAAAATAAAAATAAGAGTTGTAAGGCACGCCCGACTTTTTAAAGCCTTACCGATATTAGAGGAAGTATTTTTTGGTAGGTAATTAACTCAAAATACTGCATTAATCTGAGCCATAATTATGGATAGTGCAAAAAAATTGGAATTCATTATTACGAGCAAGCCATTATAATACATATAAGGGAAAATATTGAAAGTATTTCATTTCTTTTTGAAGAGTTTGAAAAAAGGATCAAATGCTATCAGCTACTGAGCAGTGAAGCAGTGTTGGAAAAAGTTTTAATTGATTAATCAGTGAAGGAAGGTCAAGATGACCAGAGACATCCCCGACACACCAATAGCCTGTTTCGGGCACAATTTTCAGAAAAACTTAGTTGCATCAAAATTTCCCAACATTTTTTTTCCTTGAATCGGTGGAATAAAGCTTGAGCAAATTTCAAGACACATTCAGGAGCAAAGTTGGGCCTATTTTTCGAAAACACACAAACTTGCATGAAATACCTCAACGACCAGGAAAGCGTTTAAAATTTTAATGAAAAAGATTTTGCACGGAGGGGAACAGGATCTGATCATCAGGTAAATAAGATTTTTTTCCAGTTAACAACCACTGTTGCAAGGTCTTAAGAGATCGTCATATTTTTTTTTTATTCGGTGGGTTCGTGTATAACTTCAAAATTGAACCAGAAAAGATTTTGCAATGTTCAACATATTAAACAATTCAAAATAAACTTATGTTTTTTCGCAAAGTTTTCGAATCGCATTGATTTCTCATCATTTTACAGAGTAGGGCCGTAGATCACTCACATATTTGATCTATAACTCAATTTATTTTGAAAATGAAAATTGGAGTAAGCCTCCTCAAATATGTAACTACGTCCATAAATGATACAAAAGTGACATCGCATACGGGAAATGGTAAAATTAAATGATATATTTCCATTTCTAATTTTTCTAATTTTTGCATCTCAGTGACATCACTGAATTAAATATACATGATATTAATTTCAAATCAAAAAAATTGTCAAATCAAAGGGGAACACTACCACAGTATTTCCACCAAAACGAGATATGTCTATTTCATAGCAGCTGAAACTTAATGTTACACAAAATCAAAAATTTAGGAAATCCATCCGATATTGAGTATTAGTACAACTTTGTCAGAAAAAGATGAAAAACTATTATTCAGGTACTAACTTTAGTTTTATCTGCTTTCGAAAAAAGTGAAAACATTCCGTTGCAATGTAGTAGATTCTCCTTCTACATATGATTTCTACTTCCGACTTTTTTCGTTTATATCTTGCATGTATGTGTGTAAATATAATCCGATAGGTATTTTATTTGCGTGTGACCTGGAAGGTGCCAGTAAAACTCCAACTCATCAAGAGTTGCATCAGTGAACAGCGATTAAGTCCAACTAAAATTCCTATTAACAGAAAGTAGAACAAATTACAGCGAAAATCATTGCTGTCAGCCAAAAATGAGATTTTCTGTGAAGCTCAACAACAATACCAATGGGATTAATAAAGTTGTGGGCGATATAAAGAAAGGTTTTTGATGATCTGCTCTGCATCTACAAACAAGCAGATAAAAATCAATTGTTGCTTTGCCACAAAACTGTATTTTCGTTGTTAAGGTTTATTGTAATAACCCGAGTCTGCGGGGCTACTTTGGCTGCTAAATTTATGTGCATCATGTCAGAGTTTCCAAAACTACATTACTTATAATGAGCTAATTATAGGGCTTGAATATTCCAGCTCCCAGCCGAAGAGACATGTGAACCAATTAAAATACAATTAAAGTGCTAAATCGTCGGTCTGTTGTACGTCACTGCAATTTATCCGCTCCGTATGCCGTACTTACCGCAGTGCTCTGTGGAACAAGAAATTGGAAGTAAAAGCATCGCAAGCCCATGCAGCCGGAGGATAGCGAGCGAATTGGACGTGGGACCACTCGCTTCAAAGTTGGCTTGGTATTATTATTGTTGCTGGTCAGATGTAGTTGCTTTGATTTTGAATAACGAAATATTTGAGGAAACCATTTGTGTTGTTATTGGCTTAAAAATTGTGCTACGTATGTGAATCCCAAGCAGAGGATAAATAAATGCGCTTGGCATTCAGTTGCCCTCTTGTTGGAAAAATTGAGCTACATGCTACCAAACCACATGGGGCCGGTGAACATAAGCACACGCGTTGTGCGAGGATGTGATTTTCAGAATTTTTAAAATGTAATCTTTTTTTGTTTTTTTCTTTATAGTGATCATTGATCATGCAAAAAGTGATGAATGTGTCCGCAATGTTTTGTTGCGATTATTTGCAGCAGTTGTTATTGTTGTTTGTAAACGAAACCTTTTATTATCTTTTATTGCAGCTCAAAAGGATAATTACGCTTTAATAGATGACGTTTAGGCTATCATCATCTACCAGAAAGAAATAAGAAAAATAGCACTTTTTACTTGGCAAAGTAAAGTTTCTTGCAGTCTCTCTTGAAGTCTATACTGGGACACTGAGTGCTGCAAAGTGAATTAATTTAAATTGAAACTCGTGCAAAATGGTCCGCTTGTTACTTGGAAGTCTTGTGGAATTTCAATGTCCTTTTCGATGTAGACAAACTCTTGTTTTCATATCAAAGCAATGAACTTTGCTTATAGCTGCCTTACTTTCCCTAAATTACGCTTTAAATTTTTGAGGCTTGGAAAAAAAAATTTGATTTCAAATTTCTGCCATTAAATATATTGTTAAAAATAGGCTTACGCCCAGCATAGAGCGATATTGCTGCATGAACAGCTCTTGAGTTATTATGCATTCTCAGGCAGGCAAAACTTCTTGAACCTTCACTTTTGCATCCAAAAGTGCTCTCACGGCGGAAAACATATCTTTACTACTTCGAAATTTTTATAAATTTGATTGACTTTTTTGTGAAGGTGAGAAGATTTTAGTGGGTGTGTCTGCATCACATGAGGGCTGAATTATAAGTCAATTTGGAGCTTAAACATTGTTCATTATAAATATATTTGTTGGCGGGCAATACATTCGTCAGTACATGTAGATTGTTGTAATCAAACTGAAGGTAAAAATATTGCAAATGGCAAAAATTATGGAACAAGAGATTTTATTGCTAGCATATTTTTAGCGGGCCGAAAAAAGGATAATTGCCAAAAAGTTAAATATATATGAATATTAATCATATAGGCAACGAACAATAATGGCAATGAATGAATTGACAAAAGTAAAATTGCACTGAAAATGTAATCACATGTATCAATGGAAAATTAATATATAATTTTGTTTAATTAACCTCTAGCGTGTTTTCATTATTGTCTTAATCATCTTTCACACCTGAATCGTTTTCGACTGCTATAACTTCACCACACCGACTTTTCAATTAATATACGTTTTTACAGTGATCTACGAAGTAATTCTGGTTTCGTGTTAAAACATTTTTAGAGTTTTCAAGGCATAAATATGGCAAATTAATAATTGGAAAATAACTTTCTTCATAAGTATTCCTTTCAGCGTTCCGATTTGCCATCAAGTTTTGCCGTTTCTGGCAAGCACAAAATGTATCCAGGCAAAACTATATCGTTACTTCACTTTTTGTGTATGTCATCGGTGCAGATGTGTCTCAAGAACCAATTGCGTCATTGCAATTCGATATGGTTCTTGCCAGTTTGGTCTATTGCGTGTTATACATTTTGTGTGGAAAAACAAGTTCACTATTTCAATTACATAAGGAGTATCCAACGAAAGAAAGAAACTGGATGATCTGCTACTTTTGAAGTAAGTTTCTTACTAAACACATATTTTTTTAAATCTAAGTATTGTAATAGTTATAACATGTAAAATTTACTATTTCCGTTGAAATAACCAGCAAATCGGTGAAGTAGGTGGTATTGGTTATTATAAAGAGTAAGTTCTTATTCCTTGAGATTTAGAGCTTTTGCAAATAAATATTATATCTTTACGTCAAACTGAATTCCATTGTTCTTCCAGTAAAATATCTGTATTCTGTGGATTTTTAAAGTTTTCGAAGGTTAATTAATTTATGGCTACGGATTTGAAGAGCTTTAGCAATAATTTTCGTAATGAACGACAGCTACAGAGAATATTTAGATATGATGATTTTAACAGCTTTTGCCTCAAATGCTAATTTCAAATGTAATTACTGATCAGTCGATACAAAACAACTTAATCAACAAAAGTTATTTGTAAGTTGACTAAGTTACTAAAAAGTATACAAATCAGCAAGTACTCGTATTGCTTCACGGTAATGTTTGTTAAAATGCAATTGCGAATGCTTTGAGCGCAACCGCATGTGCTAACTTAAAAACTTATAATTCATTTCGGGCCATTCCAGTGTACTGCTTATATTGTGAAGCCAAAAGTGTATGTTTGAATGCGGCATTGCTTCGTCGACATCGATTCAATGTAGAGCTGCCATTAAACGATTAAGTCGACGATCCATTAAAATCAATTATGCCCATCATGATGCACAAATCAGTCATATAAGTTTTTCACCAGACGCAAGGCGTGCATCTATTGCATTTGAAATGAGTTATGGATTTCAAATTGGGACTGGCACGGGTCAGCAGAGTTCTCTTCTTTCGACTGTCACACTCGATTGATGGCACTGATAAAGTGTCGCCAGAGACAGAGTGTTGGAACTGCAAGTTAGAATTTTATTATTTCCTACGTATGAATGTAGCAAAAATTTGTTGGAACATTTTTGACGTGAATAATTTATTTCATTGAAGCTCTTGTCTTAAATATGATCACAGGAAATAAATATCTTACAGTCACTTCAATTGAAACTGGTCAAAAATGGATATCCATAAATTTAAATTTTTGAATAGTTACACAGTTACACAAAATTGTAATAAAGATATGCTTCCTTGTGTGTAGCAACACATGGCACAGATTTTTTTTTTTTAAATTTCACACTCACAAATTTACTGCAATGTTTTGTTTAACACCCATTTCTCGTATACCTGAAATCCACGTAGAGTTCTTGTTTCATAAAAACCATTCAGCAAACGATATTGTTTTGAATGAACTTCCGTCTCGATTTTAAATTGTTTTGGAGTTTACGGCACTTTTATATTTCACAGTTCACCGGAATTTCCAAGTGTATTGAAGACAAACGCATTGCAGGATGCCTTGTTACATGTGAAATTTGACAAGGACGAAATAGAAACGAGGCGTGAAAAATTCAAAATCAATGCTACAAATATGATAAGGTCCGATGAACTTCAGACTTTAGCCTTTGTAAACGAATTTGCAAAGAAATTTCCGGAAGTAAAACATTTATAGTATCAGAATTATAGTAAGTGCAGCTGCTCAAAGGATTAACGAAAAGACGAAGTAGAAATACTGGCAATCAAATCATAAATTATGTGGGTTCTAACAACAACTCTAATTGTCACTTAAGACTGGGCAATGGGTACATAAAGCATTTTCAAGATCGTCATGGTACTGACAAGTAATTTTAATACGGGTGGTAATGCCACAAAGGAATTTTTATCAGACACGTTCGCAGTAAATTTAAATCTCGTTTACAACAATTCTAAATTATTAAAATATTTAAAAATTTACAGCCATCACTCTGTGGAGAAATTTCGGATGGAAAAGAGAATGGTTAATGAAATTTAAGTTTTGTTATATTGAATTGAACGGTAGAGAATAATCGACGGCGCAATGCGGGCTAACGCGCTGTTTGATACAAAGGCAAATCATACGATATTAAAAGAATCGACATACTTTTAATGTTTGAGTACCAAATTTGAATATAGAAATATAAATGAAATTAAGCAATCAAAAAAATTGTAAGTTTCAGTTACCTACTGCGCTTATTTGCTATTCTTCCTCAAACACTTCTAAGGACGTTTTTATACCAATTCATTGCTGAGTATAACACATCTTGAGATATATTGCTTTGTGCTCTAAGGTTTTAATATGATGTTTAATCTTCAGCCAACTCATTTTAAGACCGAAAATGTCGTTACTGAACATACTGTTTGGGATGAGTAGTTGCGCCTGATATAGTGGCAACCGCATCGTTTCCTATGCTAAGGTTTCAATCAATGTGATTGCTTTCCAAACAATAACATATCGATACTTCACAGATATTTTTGTTCATCACTAGAATAAATCTGAATGAGAAAAGAAGAGAATATCAAAACTGGTGCTGATTAGCGGCGACCAATGTTTGCGGTCTTGATACCAAATCTGGTACGTTAATTGGCTGTGATTGTTTTTAACATTGTAAACGCAAATTTTTATATTAACATGTGGGTCATTAAAGTGAACTCAAACCCTTTTGGCAGCTTCGTGAGAAATTTTCAATTACTCTTTTGTTCCACTGAAAGAATATCAAATATTAAAAGTTTGGCAGTTGACACCCTCCGAAACTAAATGTTGTTGCTGTTGTGCTCTTTGCTGCAAGTTTTCGGATTGCTTCTCACATTTTTAACTACCTTCCGTGATATGTGACAATTTTATCTTTTATTTCTCTTAATTTTTTATGAACCAATTCATTCCGATGCTTATTCTGTACCATATTTTTCTGTTGAATTTTAAATTGTTTGTTTTTCTACTTATTGATGGCTTTATGCTGCTGCTGTACTTGGACGTAAGAACTACGTGAATATGGTATCGATACGACTGCATGGTGATCTTGGAAATTATGCTGTAAAGAAGGTTAAGACTGTTTCATTAATGAAGGAAAACATTTTCGGTTATAGTCTCCGACTTTTTTAAAATTTAAACATATGTATGTACATGGTACTGAAATTAACATTCTATTAAAAGGAGTGATTGAAAATTTTATTTTCAAAATAAAATAATAGTGCGGTCAATATTTTGAAAACAATTGTTAAGTGTGGTCATTCACTCAAAAGTTTTTTTCGCGATAATATCAAAAATAATGCATGCCCTCTAAACTTTTTTTTTATCCAGAAGTTTGGATGCCAAAACAATATTTCCATGTATTTTCTCCTGCTGTCAGAATCGTTCTAGCAATTGAGATATTTTAACTTAAAGTGCAAAAACACCGTTTTTTGAGGTTATGTAGCGTCACTAATTTTGTTTTCTCCAAAAACTATGTAAAGAAAGGATCTTACAAGTCCTCCTCTTTCAAATTCCATTGAGTATCCGCGATGATATTTTTAATGTGAATTTTTTGTGACGGCGACCATTTATCTACTTTTGATGTCGTATGTGCGCAATGCAAATGATAAAAAAGTAATGTCAAATCATATATCATGGCAATATATGAAATAAAAAATACATAAAATGCCTTTAAATAAATGGAGTCCTTCTTTTTTACCTTCATTAGAAGCTATTAAGCAATTCTGATGGCGCGTCTGTTGTGGGAAGGCATAAGTTCATTTCAAGAGTTTACATAATAAATAAATAAATATTTTTATTTGCATGAAATCTAGTTTTGAGAAGGCCTCATACAATCGCAACAGTGCTAGCAGGCCTTCTCCGAGGCAGGTCTTGCTCAATTGCCTGCTGGGTTGTAGCCCTAAGCTACACAGAACTACAAGAAAAAACAAACAATACATTGGAGAGCAGGGTTGCCTTAATAAATAACAATGAGCATATCATGTCTCATAGACGAAAAGCAACCTAATTGGATTGTTAGTGTGTGCATTGATATTAATTGATAAAAAATTTTTCTCAAATATATCCAAACGATATAACCGAAGTTGTGTTTTTTCTTTACCATCAAATGTGGTGCCAATTTTATTAAAAATATTTACCGCTTTTGAATACTATATGCATAAAGAAACATGTTGGTCAATGGGGAGTTTCAAAGGATTTTTTTATTATAAGCATTATGCTTCTTAGTGCAGAAATATTCGTAATCACAATCTTAGTAGACTTTTTTGTTTGTATGATATTGACAAGCGTTTTGGAAATAAATTTATGAAAACTTCCTAATGTTAATGATTTCTTGTCTGACAAATAATATCATATTGTAGTTGAAAATCAGAACTATCTACAATGAAAACAAATACTATCGATACTTTAACAGTGTGATAATGATGGGAATTTCTTTTTACTGCAAACAACTTGAAAACATCGGATACCTGTTATTGCTTGTTTCTCTGCCAGTGCTACACATCTTGTAGGTTCGGGTCGGCTTTGTTTGCTCTCTGTTATGTTGGTTATTAAATAATAAAAATAGAAGTATCCTTGCGAGTCGTTCATTAAATACACAGACGTGTATGAGTTTAGTAGGACAAATTGTCAGGGCATTTTGTTTTTCTATTTTTCAATCCATTGAAAATAGAAAAACAAAACATTAATCTGCAGCTGCAGACGGAGTCGGAAATAATTTAAAATATTTGATTGAATTTGTTGTTGGTCTGAAATCCTTAATCATAATGAGACAGTTTATGGGACAAAAATGAGGCTTCGGTTCATGCCGGATTATCCTTAATTTTTCATTCATTCATAACGATGATTAATTGCATCTGCACACGAATACCCAAGAAAGGTGTTGAATGTTTGTAAATTTTCGTTTACTTATAACTTTGAATCCTTCGTGTCCTGAATTCAGAAATGCAAATAAAAGAAAATATAATGACGATGCGACGGTTAGTCTCTTTCCACCAACAGCAACAGCAATGGCAGCAAAAACCAGTCCATCGTGTAGCAGGGCAGGAAGTTATAACCGTAAATGCATCAAGAGTGAACTGGACGATAAACACAGAAGCGCTCTGGTCGGACAGAATGCAAAAAAATTATAAGAAACGCAAATGTCTGAGATTTTCATTTGTCTTGACATCTGCGTATGAAAATGAAAGCAAGAAAAGGTTGGAGTTCAAGTCCACGTCCTCGCTTTCATAGGCGAACACTATGGGAGCAAGACACTTTTCCCACAAAAAATTTTGCGGGGCATTGCCCCCCAATACTTTAATAGTTTCAGCTATAAATTCAATTTTAGTAAATTACAAGATATTAATGATTTTTTTTTAAGATCAGTCAGACCCAGATTTTTCTGTCGTTGCTGCAAAAGACAAAGGATTTCTCAAAGCGATGCAATCTCTTGAGTTCTTTTCTACAACATCCATTTTAAGAAAAATGTGTTCTCACGTAGATGTTCAACAATGCCATTCAGAAGAACAATTTCATTTTGGTAGTGTTGAAATACTGATCGAAAATTTAAGAGAAACTATTTCAAACTTGAGAGACGGATTCGCAGTGATTTGGAATGAAGTTGATAAAGAAAGCGTTTCCGTAGACATTGAACTACCAGAAGAAGAACGCAAAGTAAAAGTTCCAAAAAAGTTAGATGATTCGAATAATAATGTTAAAGATTGTTTCCGAAACCGCAAAGGAAAATTCAGAAGTATTAAGTAATTGATAACATTGTGAAATTTCACGTGCCTTAGCCGGGCGGAAAGTTTCTTTTTTGGAAATGACAAATTTCAAAAAGAAGTAATCATGTTTTTTGGTTCGAATATTGACAAGGATCGACTAATTTTACATAGAAACATGCTCTTTGACATATTGCGATTTCAAAATTTACTGTAACAAACGGGCAACAACAACAAGTCTTCGATAAAAAATTTCGGCGACTATGTACGATTTTTGAAAATTCTTAAGTTTTAGATTCGTTACCAGCATTAATGAAATTTGTCAGATTGTTGCTAATATTACCTGTGACGACATGCATAGCCGAAAGATCCTTATCGACCTTAAGAAGATTGTTAACTTATTTAAGGAGTACTACGACCCAAACTCTTTAAGCATTATGCATGTACATTCCGAAGATGTATTGAATGTACATGTAAACGAGATCGCGAATGAATTCATAGAATGGTGCAAAATTAGACGTAGGACATTTGCATTGTCATAACCAAAATGTTATGATGTTTTGAATGTTCATGTGCTTTCATCATACACTTTTACATTTTCATACTTTTCGATGACGATGACTCTGTAGGTCTCCCCCCCCATGAATTGTCAATTGCAATTTTGAAAGTTCTGGCCCCCCTCCAATGATTTTAAAAAGTCTCCGCCTCTGCTCGCATTCAAGATGACATTAAATAAAACGCTTTGCATTTGTGTTGCTAGAAGATGGAAGCTCTGTACAGCTGAGTTTTGGATATGTCTCACTTTTTTGGTCCATTCCTCCTGTTTGACAGTGTTTTTGGTGTTGCGGTTGCCAATGTCATTTTTTGGGTTTTAGTTTTTTTTTTTACAACATTGTGTAATTTACTAAACCTTAAGCAAAACTTGTTAAGCAAAATGCAGAACAAAGACTTCCTGCTCAAATATCAAATAAAAATGTTGCTGTAACTTAAATTACCAGAAATTAAGGAATTATTTTTAAAAGAGTTTTGATTTTAAATTGCTAAACCTTTTTGGTTTACATCAAAGTTAATTTCGAAGATGTCGCTATTCATAAGATATGAATGGATATTTATGGATCTTGCGTTTCCAAATTCAAAGATTACCCATTCGCGAATTGATTTTTGGGTTATTCTTTTATTTGGTTTAAAAAAAGGAAAAATTATATAGTTTGCATTTCTTGCCAAGAAAATAGTGTTTGAGCCTTCAGACCTCTGGTTTTGGTGATTTTTTGATGGGTAGTATTTGAAGACTACAAATACTTTCAGCAGAGCTCAAGCCATTACTGCACTAAAGTTTTTCAAAGTTTATGTTGAATAAGAGAATCAATTAAAAAACTATTTCTCATATTATAAATATCAACTTTGCGAAAGAATTATTGGGACAGTAGTTGAAACAAAAATTCACATTCTTATTTCTTATAGGGTAAATGGGGTAAATGTTATTTTCAGTTTGACTTTAAAATGTATCGAACATATTTCATGTGTTCTGAGTATTGGAAATATGTTATTATTAATATGTGACAATTCAGAAAAGCTCGAGGCATTAAGATCCAATTTTCATATTGGAAATTTCTTTTGATGAATGGGTGAAGTGACAAATCATCATGAGAGATGTAACCGCTGCCACTATGGGCAGCAGCTTAAGATATTATCGTAGGAAGAATGTAATGAATACTGATAAAGAATTACAAGAACTAAGAGAAGACATGAAAAAATGCTGCTCAGAATAATATTTTAATGAGAAGTTTAAGACCAAAGGCATTGAAGTGTCTCGCGAACGTGAAGACCAGAGCTTTTTCAAAATAAACACAAAATTACACTTGGAAACAAGATATCTGAGGGAATCGGGTACCGCGACCATAGAATATTACAAATATGTCTTCGTATCACTTCACACAGCTGCTTCGTAGACATCAAGTCCAGTCAATGATGAAGTTCCGCTACTTTATCTGGAAGAGGGGGGCTTAGCGGCAAAGGAAATGTAGAATACCTGGTCAGGCAGGAGTTTTGCTTAGGTGGGGTGCTTGTATCGAATTTTTTCAATAAATTTTAGAAACGAACTCATGTCCGTCGACTGAGATTTCAGATATATTTACCACATTTATAGAAAATCGACCCTATGAGCTGCAAAAGCCATCGTAGTGTATTCTCGTTAAAATATTTTGATGTGACATAATTTTAAGTACTGGGTGATTATTCGCAGTCTACCTGTCTTCAGATAGGCAATAGACCAAATTTCTTAAAAGAACAAAGCTAAGCTGTATGAACCAAGTTTCGTTGTTCATACAGCGCGTGCATGAATGTGTAAAAGAATTGTCTTATATTCAAATTATGATACACTATGTCTTTAAAGATAATCCTACTATATACTTGGATCCATTTTAAATTTTATGTAGCTTATTTGAACTACTCATAATAATTTGAGCCAATATGTCCATTGTCCATACACACACTGAGAGCACGATTTGTTCCAATATACAATATTTGTTTCAACATATTGTATTTTAAAGAAATAGTGGTAAGTGTCTGCAAATCGTTTTTTCAGTGTAACATTGTGGTGTTTCTTTTTAGGATTTTGTCTCTTGACACAAATGAAACTAAGGAGAGACATAATCCATAGAAGTTGCCAAAATGAGTACATTGCCGGTTTCGATTTACCTTAGTTTCTTTTTAAAATTTAAAACAAAAAGAATTTAAAGACTCGAGAACTGCACAGCGGATAGAAATGATAAAGAAATTAATTTGATTTGGTTTTCGTAAATATCAGCAACTTCTCAAATTAAACACAAAAGAAATCAGCATAAATTGTAGAGTTTGCCATTGCATTGCCAATTTTTAAAAGTACCAACCCAAATTAATATAAAGCAGAGTAGAAATCTACTTTGCCCCCAAGCAAGATTGAGTAAATCAAAGTATCTGCGTGAGACATTATCCACAAAGTTGAGTTTTGTTACATTTCTGCTCAAATGACATTTTCATTTTTTATTGTTGTTATTAGACGGTTTGCGGGTTGAGCCATGATGCGAACCACTAATGATATTGTTAACTGAAAAGTTTCTGCTTTTACTGTGATTGCTATGAATCAGAGGATAGTCGATGGTTTTTGTCATTTAGTTTGCCACTAAGAGCTGAATGTGGGGTGGTAGTTTGAGTACTTATGGCCACTTGGCAACAGCTTTCCACATCGTTTTTTGGTGTGGTGACTGCCGGCTGTTGTAGTCGGCAAATGATGGCTTCTTTAGAGGAACTCGAATACATCTCTGAAATGACAATCATTTGTTATTTGACGACTTAACTCTGTTTGCATGCAATTCATCCACTTTAGTTTCATTCTGTGTTACTGCCAGATTTGTTGTCCATGGGGAATCTGCGAGTTCTTGCCGTAACGTCGTTTGTTTCTTAAGCTGCATTTGCTTCTTCAAGGATTTTATCATTGTTTTATGATTTTATTTTTCATTTTTGTTTAAGTTAACTATACGGCATTTGTTTTGCTATTGGGGAATCGTCCTGCGGTTTGACTGTTGTTGTCTTTCAATTAGAGTTTTTCAAATTATTATTCATTTGTTGTCCTTGTTTTAACTCTGATGCTATTTTCAATGTTTGTTTTGAGCATTTGAAATCGGATTTGTTGCTTTGTGTTCACGCTGTAGGTTTTGAGTAAAAGTTTGTCATTTCATTTTTGCCGTGGTCCTTTAGGTCCTTACTGAATTTTTTTGGTATTCTGGTATTCGTCTTGCTTCGTTTCAACTTAAAATTAATTAGCTGTAGCCACAAGCAAACTTTTGACAGGTGATTACAGTTGCTTTGATTGAAAAGAGACGGCGGTACTATTGTTTTATTAGCTGGTCTTACAAGAAGCTTGAGCGGAAGGTGTGGTGAAAAGTTTTTCTTTTTGATGAATTCTAAAATTTCTTTAATTCAAAACTTACAGCTTCATACTAGGGTGGAAATTATAAAAAAAAAATGTTGAGATTTTCCTAATACATATATGGTGGGCTTATAAGGATTTTACCATTAGAGAATTAAATAAAAATTTATTTTGGTGAAATAATCTTGATTTCATCATTAAATAATGCTTATTGCTCAATAACAATTTTGTGTGAAAGATAATATTGATCAAATGTATCGGTGCCATCTACCAATCCGTTTTTTTCAAATTTAGGATGACATCCTGGCTCATCTATATCATCATCACAGTTTTGCAAGTCCATGCACTCCGGGAATAAAGTTGTTGTTGCCTTGGCTGTGTGGTATGTGCCACCGTCCAAAGTATAAACGGAGTTCGGGCTTAAAATGACAGAAAATCGTTTCAAAAAGGTTGTTCAATTACAAAATACAGAAGATCGATTTGAGTGTCTGCGATGCAGGTCTAGTGAACGAACTAATAATTCACCCCGGTTATTTGATTTTCCCGCCATATTTATTTTACATTATTTTTTACTGAGCCTCCTGTTCAGTAAGTAAGTGCAAAAAACACAAAAAAATTACAGCGCAAAGTGCAGTTATTGTTAGAGATTAACTGTAACAATTGTAAAGGAACAAGAAATGTGTGCTACTTAAAGAGTTACAAAACCAATTGCATGTAAAGCGGCAAAGAATGTAGAGTCCTTGGCACATTGTGCTTGTGCTTTTTGTTATGATTCTTAGCTGGTCACTCTTAAACGTGGGCTAACAGAGCTTACTGAAGATATCACGTAGCGGTGATTGAAACTAAGTGGTATAAGCATCTAATTGCCCATTTTTTGTTCCTTGACATTTGTTGGAGTTAATCTCTAATAATTAATGCATTTTGCGCTGGAATTTTTTTGTGTTTTTTGCACTGAACAGGAGGCTCAGTAAAAAATAATATGAAATTATGGTCTGTTCTAAAAACGCAAACGAAGAAATATTTATTTAATCCAAATCCTTTGTTCCCATCTCTGGAGTTCCACAAGGAAGTATCCTTGAATCGCCAAGTTCCATTCCTGCTAAGGATTTAAAAAAATATCTCAGAGCTAGTAGCCTCGAAGACTTAATTGATAATCAATTTGACTTAAGTAACCCAATACTTGGAGCCTAGCTTAGCCGCCTAGCCTTGAGTGTTAAAAAATTGGTTTCAAGTTACATTTTCTAAATTAGGCCGTAATAATATTTTCTTCAAACTTTAAAATATTTCTGAAAGCAAAATTTACGCTCATGTGTGTACTTTGTCTTCTGAGTATTTGAACATGACTTTTTTTTTAAAAGTGCACTTTACTGAATGAGCGGTGCAATTAACCTGGTGTTTTAAAACAAAGCGAGAGCCAGTTAAGTAAACTTCCGTATGATTCGATGAAATTATGAGTGGTCCACAAAGAATTTTTTCTTATCTATTTAGATTTCAATTGGCAGTTCAATTTTGTGTTTCACTTTTACGTTCTTCGCGATTCCAGCTCCACTTGGAATTCTGTCAAAAAAGTTAACTCTCCGGTATAGCATCATCCATAAACATCAGCTGATTACTCAAAAAATTCGTGGCGCGCTTAAGGCTCGTTAGTTTTTCTTATTAAATCAGTAAATTTTGTATCAAATCAAATAAATTAAGCTTCAGAACTTGTAGCGCGTCAGTGCAGAACAGTCAGCAGTAACATACGGACAGTAGCAACGCACAGTCCACAGATTCAATGTTGGCCGCAATAACAATAAACCAGAGATCGTGATTGAAGCTCAAAAATTCCATGGCGCTGCAAAGCGTTCACCAACTGCTTATTAAGTTCGAACGAGGCTGCTATATTTTAGGGCTGAAATAAAGTCCATTTACGGACCTCGTTGTAATTTACGAAAATTATGAAAATCATTAAGAAAATCAAGACTTGGTGCGCGCATCAGCTTGTCATGCGTGCAACTGATCTTAAGATAAGTTGCGCTGATCTTCTGTTTACTTTACGTGGCTTCTTGTTCTTAAGCCACAGTACAATAAATTGCTGTAATGCACTGAAGTATAAGATGCAGATAAACCTCTAGCAATGGGCGATTGGTAAGTTATTAGCATTCTGTCAACAGCAATGTGTGCAACACCTGCTTCATGGACATTGCAACGATCGCCGCTTTCAATTGACAAGTGCATCATGCAAACTACGGCCAAGCCACACTGCTGCTACTTTATTCAGTTTGATGAAACTGATCCTGGCAGTCAATAAAGTTCATAATGACTGCTACTGAAATTCCGAATTTCGGTCAATATGCACCAGCAAAAGCTAAAATCACAAAGTGCATGAATGTAAGTAGTATACCAATTGGGGTGTTTATTTTGAGAACTTTGTGGACTTTTTTATATTGGATGTGTTCCACCGTGGGGTCTAAAAATAATTGTCCTGTAAGCTGCGTAGACAGAGTTTGTGTCCGACTTCGTTGAAATTGTACGAAAAAATCAACTTGTTAAAACGTAGAAAAATCTGCCTTAGGTGCCACGATATAGCGTTTTAGGTAGTTTAGAAGTGTGGGAGGTGCCATCTCCTCATAGAACATGGTTTGAAGAAAGTCCTTCCAAATCTTCTGCTTCCTAGATCAATCGTGTGAACGGCGCAAGCAGTTTGTTTCTCTTTTCACTTTACATCGAAGAAACGTGACCAAGTGACCTCCTCTGCTAGTTAGGCAGGCAGTCAATCTCTTACTAAGACTTTGAACAAATTTTTCGCATAATGTTGGTTCAATTACTGATATTTGCTAGATGATATTGTCTTTGAGGTGTTGAGCAGTTTGGGGAATATCCGCAAACGCTCTATTCAAGAAGTCCCATAAGAAGAATTCCAATGGTGTTAAATTGCATGGAGACCAATTCACGTCTGTTCTTCAAGAAATTATTCGATTATTTAACTTCTCATTGAAAATATCAATTGATTGTGTGGCATGTTGCACCATCCTGTTGAACCTACATATTCAGCACATCAAAATCTTATTATTGAAAACATTATATCGTCTATCGAATTCGAGTTTGAGGTTTGATTGCTGTCAACGACGACGAATTGATGTCCTTGTTTCTTGTGCTAACAGCTGGAATATTTTAACTTGAACGACCACTACTACCCTATGATATTGAACTGAACCAGTTTCTTCAAATTTATCATTGATAAGCTTAGTAGCACGGTTTGACAGAGCATTTCTCTACTGTATTTTTAGCGAAATTTTCTTCCAACTTTTGCATAGCTTTCACCATATTGAAAATAACTTTTAATAATGAAAACACGTCGTGCACTCGTGCAGCGATCCACTCAAGCAAATATACTTTATACGTAAAAAAGCATCAGTGGGATTTAGCATCTGCAAAAATGAATGGTGGCAAATTTAAAAACAAATTTAAACACCCTTTATATCAGGTGTGACTGAACGAAATTTTGATCGAGGTCAGAGTTCCACGAAGGTTTTGTAAAAGCCAGCATCGGATTATATACAAGCTGGCTAGCTTCCACATGAAGTCAATTGAAATTTTGAGGTACCATGATTGAAGTCATGTCAAGTCATGTTTTTTAAAGTGCTGTAAGTAAAGTAAATTAATTTTGCGAAGAACTGCAATTATTTGAAATTCAAAGTAGTTAATTTCATTCCAGAGGGCAAGCTCATAAGAAAGGAAACACTTAATTTCTTAACAAAATTAAGTAACAATAAATGCAGATGACCTTAAGTGGTGACAACGTTCCCCTCGAGAGATAAAAGAGCACAGCGATTTGCTCCCTTAAAACCAGTGGCGTCACTTTACCACTGGGGATAGAATTATAATTCCACCGCTATTAGATGGGTTTAGTGTATTGAATAATAACTAGCATTAGATCCTTGTGTGGGGGTCTTCCCCGGCCCTACTGAATTGACGGCACTGTCTAAAACAGTAAGTTTATCTCAGGCTCTCATAGATAGCACATTGCCTCTGGAGAGCTCCGAATCCTGTGCAACATGCAACAATCAGTATTATAAGCAGGTTAGAACTAAAACCCAGCAACGTTCATCGTATCACTCGTCCCACCGTGAATTGAAACATCAAGATGACTTTGACAATGCGACGATTAAAAGGGGTATGCAAATTGTTAGCAACGCTGGCGGAGTATGAAAGGAGACAGAGACATGGAAGAGAAAGAGACTGTAATGATAACGATGACGACATGTTGTCTGCACACCTTTTGACCGCGCTTCATTGAGGTGGCTCATAATTTTTAACATAGCCAGACGTAGCGTCAACGTTGAGGTGTAGCGATGCGCCGCTATACGCCTGCTGAAATTGGATCGGATATTTGCGCGTGTTAAAGAACACGCCAGAAATGATAACAACAACAAACGCTACTAATACAACCAAAATAAGGTTGCAAAAACAACTCCACCGGGGTATCGTTCTCCAGTGTGGCAATTTAATTTAATTTATTCTGTGCCACAACAGCAGCAGCCGGAAAACAAGCGACGCAGATTAGTCGCCGATTAAACAATCAGGCAGCGATTTAAGATGCAATTCAGCGATATTCGAGACGCAGCGCATTTGTATGAGCCAAAGGAGCAGTGAGAGTGAAGTAGATCGAGGATTCAGCCACTAAAGCGGCCTGTGCACGCAGCTGCAATGTCGCTGTCGTTCTGCCTTAAGTCATTAACAGTTGAATGCAGGCAGCATCGGGGTACAGGGTTATACAAAATGACCTATGTATGTCCTTTAAGTTTGTTATAAATTTTATATTTCAGAGTGAATAATAATTTTATTATTTTCAGGACAGCTTAAAAATGGGGAATTTCTTTGTCATTAACGAGAAAGATTAAGTCTCGCAAGTGGTGACCATTATTTACTTCGGACATTTTTGCTCTTTCCAAAACATGGTAACTGCGACATTGGGTTCCTTTTCAAAGAAATATCTGACAAGTATCCATTTGAAGGATACAAACGTTTCAAAAAGTACACTTGAGTGAGCTTAATGGTCGATGACGGGCTGCTTTTGGACTCTATGTAGCCCAAAAAGTGCAAATTGATGATATACTGTTGGCACTGTGGGTGCATTCCAAAAGTAGAAATATCGGCACAGCGATCGTGCGTTTCAAAAAAAAAACTTATTACATTTGGTGATGTTTGTTCGTTTTATACATAATTCTTCAATCTTGTTTAAAAATCTCAAAAAAATGAAGTTAATAAAAATGAATTCAATCCACATAGCTTATATTGCGCCACCTTGTAGATTCGGAGAGTTCATCAGCTAAATTAAATCAATTTATATGCTAAATAAGTTCGTTAGTTCTTGCGAATTGTTTCTTTTCTGCTGAATCAAATGACGACAAGCAGACATGAATTTTATTTTTATTTCGGTTTCGCGCTACACATTTTCGGAAGGCATTGTAAGTGTTGCAAGCGACATCTCTAACCAACTTTTGTGTTTTCTCTTATTTTCTAGAAACTTTTCGGTTTCATATAAAGGTTTCAATTTTTAAACGTCATAGCTTCATAAAAAACATTTCAAAACCACAAACCTCAGTCCAAAATCCAATTGTATTGACCCGCATGAATATTTGGAGGTTTAAGGCTTGAGGCAACAGAGCGTAGATACTGCAGCTATTATGTTTCTAAGCTATTTAACTTGAAGCTCTCATTCATGTAAAAAGCTTGTTGCGAAATAATGAGAATGACAAACTTTAAATAACCCTTAAGTCGATTTTGATCAATAATGTAAATCTTTAAAGGAATGCTTGATTTGATTTCAGGCTCTACGCACCTACCGAATTTTAGGATGTTATTTAGTATTAGTAGTATGTTTAAATTGATTATGTTGGTAATACCTTTACAAAACATGTCCGTAAAGTGAGTCAAATTAAACGCCCTTTTAATTTTTGAAGTTTCTTTTTACAGTCGCTTCTTTTTTGTTCTGTTTCGCGTATCGTAATTTATCATGACTTCATTAAAATACTTGAGATGCTCTTTGTATTATTCTTTGTTTGTTTTCTGATGCTGCCCACATACAACCATCCCATTTGTTTCTTAACTTTATGTTTACTGATCTTGTCAGCAAAACGTCCTTTTGTAGGCAAGAGTGTATAAATATAAGCCCATTAAAAGTTGGCGCATCAACCTCTGTCAGTTTTTGCTGTTATGGTCGTTTTGCTTGTGAATTAAACAAAAATCTGCCCACGCAAGTGCATCTTTTTCGTATCAATATTTTGGTCTTAAGCTTCTGGTTAACGCACCGAAGGTTATGCAGTGAAAACAGACCATGTGCAAAAAAATTACTTTGCAGTGAAAGCAGCCTTGTATAAAGTTACTTTTCAGGAATATCCACCAAAATTTTTCCTGCACTTATTATTGTAAACAGCATTTAAATCCTAGATGGGCAAAATTTTGGAAGCAAGAGCCATTTACAACGAAAACAATAATTAACAAGAGTAAAAAACACCCATAAATTTCAAAAATGCTGATGTGATAGCTAAAAATTACTCCAAATTCAAATTCAGCTTTCAAAAATTTTTTAGCAACAGATGATTTTGTTTTTTGGTATGTTTTTGTATAGTTACAGACGCATAAAACATCTGGTGACAGCATTGTATGTCAGTTTTGACATGTTTTATTTACAAATCTTAAAATGCTCATTCAACCCTATCGCGCTGTCTAAAATGGTTCTTAAAACAAAGTGAAATTTCCTTCCAGTATAATACAATAAGAAGTAAGGAAGTGTTGACTAGTGACACGGGTTTCGGTGTCTCAACCTCATCTTATTGTAATTTTAGAATCGGCCACAAGCAGAAAGTATTGCAAAATAATAGGCACTATGGTATATTAATTTCGTTCTTTTGTTTGTAATACATACACTGCCACTTGGGATACGTTGCAGTACGCAAACATTTTTTCATGTCAACGTCCCGTCCAAGGAATCGCAGCCTTACTAGTCGACTTATAAGGAGTAAAGTGGGAAAGCTAAATGATTTCACCATCGCTTACTAAAGTCGCTATTAGTAATATGTATAGCGTGTCTTGTTGATAAGGTTCGAGATGAATTTTAAGTGACTATGTATGTAAGATCCTTCTTGAATATAAAAATGTCCTTTAATTTTTTTACATATATGTAAAACAAAATTTTTTGATTCTTAAAAATTTACAATTAAAACATAATCATTATTATAACTTGTTTTTTGTGTGTTGTTGTTTATATCTGTTGGTATTAAGTCATCACACACTCATTGTAAAAATTTGAGGTTATATATGTATAACAACCGAGTGTGGTATTGAACCATTCACAGCCACTGGAGCTGCATTAAAGAGCAATAACTCAAATTCCTCTTAGAAATATGTCCCAGAAATCACAAACAACCAAAATATTAAATCGCGAATAAATAAAAAAAAGTTACGATCAATCGCGGATTGTTTTTATTTTCATGTGTGAAGCTGTCACGGAGCCCAAAATAGAATTTTTGATAAAACTTAAACAATAACTCTCAATATTTGCGTGAGAGCCGGTTTAAAACATATTTGTTCTAGCTGTGCATATAGGCACTAACTAAAGGGTATTAAATAATAAATTATATTGTCATCATACCCAGATTTAGGATTAAATTTCCGTATTATTAAATATAAGTATTAATTAAAAAATCCATTGTATAAACTAAAGGTTTAGAGAAAATAGAATGTTGACACTAAACGTTTAGTAGCGAAGGGCAACTGATTAGTGGTAGGCGCTGAGTTCAATTACGCACTTATAGTGGTTACATAGAAAATATTTTTGTCTGGAGTGATACAAAAAACAGCTTTCCGTATGAAATTGAGAATTTTTTTTACCCCTAGGTCTTCTTCTATGAGACTTATGACCTTAACTGAGTGAAAAGTTACATTTAATCAAGGTGCAAGTCAATGTTGTCGCAAACTGTTTTTATGTGCATACGCTTTTTTTAATAATTCAATGTGGGTAATTTTTCATCGTTCACTTAAAATTTGCTCTTTGTAATATCGGTTTTTTTGGTATTACTTTAACATGTAACTAAAAAAAGGCAGATTTTTAAACTTTTTTTTCACCATAAGCGGCGTGTGACAAGAAACAGATTAAAACCATTTTATGTTCATATCTTTTGAAGTATCTTTTTAAGGAATGTTCATAAGAGTAATAATAAAAGGGTTGGTGGTGCGAGAGGTAAGGCGAGGTTTAAAGTATGCCACTGAACGAAAACATCATTACAATTTTTGTGTACTGTAATCTACACAAAAAAGGTAATACGTTAGTCATATACTCTTCGAAATATGTTGTTATTGTAGGATTGAGAACGCACTAAAATGTACGAAAACGCTTTCACAGGTACATCAAGATATATTGCTGGCAACGTTTTAACCGCCTTCGCGATAGCCTCTTAATTAATTGCGCTGATTGGGTGGTGTTTTATTTCCAGAATCGATATTATGCTGCTGTAGTACAGCCGTTGTGTGTTTTTTAACCTCTGTCACTAAAGTTCACATATCTGGTTCTTTGAAGTTTAAGCTTCTTGCTTTCAAACCATGTTATTGGCTGTGGCGAGCTAGCTGTTTGCTTTGTTTTAGAAATCTTTGCTGTAACAGCAGCACTACAACAGAAACAGAACAACAATTTTACGACAGCAACAAACTTCCCATCGCTCCTAATGGGTTTTTCCCCTGCTGCCGTCTAGCAAATACATTAAAACTTTAAAACTCATACAGTTTTAAGCTCCAATTTTTAAGTGCATTGCCTAAAATTTAAGACGCTATAAAGTTCGTGGCACCGACAGCAACAACAAAATTTGTACACTTTTGCCAGCACAACAAGAAGCAACAACACTTGACCCAAAGGCCGACTGACTAACTCTCTAAGCAAATGAACGTATGGTGGTTGCAATTGCGGGCTCCTGGATATTTGTTTATCAAGACGCTATGTTAGAAGCGTATTATCTTTGCTCGATACCATGAGTACTCGATAGCTTACACCTGGCGCTTGACATTTTGCTTGGATACTTATGCAGAAAGTTTTTGTTATTCAGCAACTTCAAATAAGTACAACCTTATTTAACTCTCAGCGTTGTATCGAAACATTCCATTTGTTATTGTGCCATCATAGACTGCAATTACCTGCAACATGAAGAAGAAATTAAAATCCCAACTGTGAGCACAAACAGCCAGAATTTATGTCCAGACAAGTAGCACAGTAAATAGCAGCAGGAAAAGAATTTCTCAAGTGGGCCACATCTAAACCTACTAAATGCTAATTTTTTAAAGAAACTTTGTTATTTAGATAGTGCTATTAGAAATTGAAATGTGAAATGATTTTTTTTTTTTTGTTATAATATGCACTTGAAATTAGGGAACCAGAGTTTTTCAAAAATGGCCAAAACCTATTCCCAAAAGTGGGGGATTCGCATTTTCCGTGTCAGCCATCTGTTAAGTATTCGTCACCCCCTATTTTGGAGGATGCTGAACAGGATGACAGTGCTCAAAATTCTTTTAGACTTGGCCCCACTCCCAAAGCGAATCGAACACTCTTAATTTTATACATATCTTCGTATCCGTTCAAAAATCTTAAGCTTTTGAAAAAATTTGGTCCCCGAATTTCATTTGCATATAACAACAACAACAGAAAAAATATCGAAAACATATCACTTTCCAAAGAACAAAGTTTCATTAAAAACTTTGCATTTGGGGCTTAGAAGTGACTGACTTTACCCAGCAGCAATTGTAACGTCTTAAGTTTCAATTTCTGACAGATGACCTTTTCGAGCGCAATTGGCCCATGATTTCTATTCCGATTCCGAGTCCTGTGAGCATTTGTTTATCCAATAAGGAATCTTGCCTTGTATTGTAGCTTGACACTTGCAACACTTTCAACATGGCGCTTGTCAGATCACTGCAAGGTGTTCGGAGTGGTAGCTGCGCAATTGTTGGGGAAGCTGTTCGTTGTTTAAACAACGTAGCAAATTTTATTTGTTTTGTGTTGCGACTCTCTTGATTGAGTATATCATTCGCACCTTGTCAGCACGCCTGCCTTTTGGTGGTCGCGGCCACCATCCAGTTTTTACGCTTCCTCCTCATCGTTTGCTTTAGTTCGTTCGTTTAGCGCGATTACTAACACGCGTAACCACAATTCGTCGAATGCAAGTATCGCACGCGATTTACTCATCAAACGTTTTTCGAATACTACCGTTCACAAGCGATTGTTTGCATAACAAAGACCCCCGTCAAGGGCAGTTATCCAGATGCTTTGTTAGTTTAAAAAAGTTTCGGTGTATTCAGTTGTTGCTTTGTGAAATAAATCAAATCAAAAATATACTGCTAGTGCCACAGAATAATGTGAAGAGTGAACTTACAAACTGAAACTTTTATACTTATTAAGAGATACAATTGCGAATCCGCGTCGGCTGGCGTTCCTGAAGGGTCTGGTGAATAATGCCTTTGGAAATTACCACAATGAAACATACGGAACTAGCGACATTGGGAGTTAAGAAAATGAAATATCACAAAATTCTAAATGTGAACAATGTCCAAAAATATATAAAATCAGCCAAACCAATGTACTTATTATCAAATTATATACTATAAGTAAAACACGAAATAGCCCCGAAATTGGCTCTCAGAAATTTTAGAAGATAGTTCATACTAGTGTTTCTGAATGAAATAAGGCCAAAAATATAAAGGCAATATCAGCCAAAACCTATACGAAAAAGGACAAATTTTTAGGGCGCTATTTTCGAGAACTTTACACTAACAAAGTTCAGTGATGTTAATGCGAACAAAAATAAGTTGCCAAGTGAAAATGATTCGTTTTGATCGCCCACGCATCAACTATGTCCATAGCAAGAATTGACAATGATACTTGTCTGCCACAATATCTTAAAGTTTTGCAGTTAACTTCACTGAAATCTCACTGACTAAAAATGTATGGAAAATATCGAGCAACAGCGTTGGCTGTGGTGGTCCTTTCAAGAGCATTTAGTTTGAAACTCTTTGCAAACCTACAGTTTCAGGTTTCTTGCAAAAAATTAAATACTTAGAAGTGAAAGAAGTAACGTGCTACAGGCAATTCAATTGCAGCTTAAGAATTCCATCAAAGTGTATTGAATATACTCGCCATTTCCCTTACGACATAGTCCTAATCCCTGCTTTGTACGTCATTTTTTTGCATCACTCTTCGAATTCACCCTCCTGATTTTCTTTCGCTTGAAAGAATCTGCTGCAAATTCGATGGGCGAAGAATGGTGTGCTGTTGTATAAATATGAAAGGTGTCAAATGCGCGTTTGATGGGCGAGGCATTAGCCTAGAAAAACACTTCCAACCACGCACCATTAACACACCGACGTACACAAACACACCCGATCGACATGCACATGCTATGTGTGTGTAGGTTGTTAAATCTTAATACAAAGTTTTTAAGGTGTTCAAATCTCATAAATTTAACTGGGTGACCTTTTGTCTGGGTTTTCGCGATTGCAGAATAGGTTTGATGTAGTTATTACTGTTGTACTGCAGTTTACTTTTCAATTAGAATTTGCAGCAGTGAAAAGAAACGTAGTTTCCAAGAAATCTCCTCCTTGCGCACACCTACCTAAGCAACATAGCTAAAGACTCCTTGACAGGATAAGTGATGTGTTTTTCTTTACAGTCGCTTTATTGCTTTATATTCTCCTTCATTTTAGCATATTTTTCTTCGTCCCTAAAAGGAAACCCGACGCCTTTGTCACTCTTCGGAGGTAAGCCGACACGCGTAAAACCCATTTAATTGTGCGCAATGATGAATGTCAGGCTTTAGTTCGGAGCCAGAGTAAGGGTTGGGGACTTTTTTTCTACGCAAAGGTGGGGGTTTTATTTTACGCAGAATTTACATGTGAAAAATTATCTACTTGAAAATATCAACCACGAGTCTGCTAAAGGCTTAACACAATTTAGCTTCAAATGCTTAAGAAAAGTTGAAGGAAAAGCGGTTCAAACACCAACTAAAATTTAGCATTAATTTGGAAATGGAAAAGTATAACTTTTGTAAATTTTTCGACTGCGCAAAATCTCTTAGGATAAAACCAACGAGTGATTGAAATTCGATTTAAGTTACAGCCAAAAATAACAAAATTCTTACATTGAATTATTTCATAAATTATTTATTGAAGGGAAGACACGAAAACTGTTGAACAATAATGAAGTTTTCACGACGTAATAAAATTAAAACTAAAAAATTCATTGAATAAGTAAAATAGCTCAGCCTTCAGTACTATTTCGGTAATAAATAACGAATTCATATACATAAGTACATATTTATTTCGTAGAGCTAAAGAAAAAAAATAACAAATAAGGTTCAATGTGAAGAAATCTGTCAAGCAATCTTGTTGTTTTTTTTTTAAATAATTTTTGAATTCCAGGCAACTTAAATCGTAGGTACTTCTAACCTTACAATCAATACATCTTTTAGCATTTTTACATTTAGGTGGGCTTTTTCGTTCGTTCACACATTGCTTATTATTAAAAAAACTCTTTCCGTGGGAGAATTAGAACCTGGCAGACACAAGCTAAACTCTGCAATTTGCAGAAGGTTTGCGAAAGAAATGCTTTTTGCTGGGAAATGTGAAAGTATTTCTACTCATTTTTCACCCCCTGTTTTTTTTATTCCCAACCATTCTCTAATTTTATCTAAATTTAAGAAAGATTTTAAGCAATTAAGCTCCTCAAACAACTGGGAGTCATCAATTTTCGTGTCGCTTTGCTTTTCTTTCACAGAAGCTAAGCTCACTTATACATCTGGCCAGGAAGGTACACTACGAAGAATTAATACCCAACTTAAAATTTCAACTTCTTGAAGAGATCTGACTCAAATATTCATTGTAATATCATTGCAATGGCTTTCGCTAGCTTTCGTAGTAGATCTATTAGTGGTTACGAGTATTAAGAGGTAATTTCCACTTTCTAAGTGATATGAAACTTCGAGATTTTTTAAAATAATAAAATGCTTAAACATTACTTAAAGAAAACAATTCATGCAAATACGGGACAAAAATTTGTATACGAAACATTTGTACGTCCCGTATTTAAAAAAAAAAACGAGATAGCATATGTAAATACAGAACTGTTTCTGGAAATACAGGACAGATGATCACTAAGTACACTGCGCTTATGACCTAGAGGTTGCAGTTTTTTTTTTGAAAAATCTTACAAGCCTGATTTGTTCAGCTTAATAAGATCTATAAAATTAATTCATTTTCTTACCTCTAATCTTATTACTTTTTTCATGTGCCTACTCTGCCCTTAGAAGCTCAAAGGCCGTATCTAAAAAAAAAATACATATACGTGAATCTTATGGCATCGGATAGCTTGAAAACTGCGCGTCAAATGAACTACGTCAAATGCTGGGATCTCAGTTCAGACACATAAAAACTCTTCTAAGAGACTTTTTTCTACCTCAATTTTACAGGTTTTTCAAGAATATGACATAAGCAAAACATCAATTTTCTCGAAACTCACTCACTGAGATATGGCTTTTGCGCTTCTGAGGACAGTACTGGTTATCCAATTCATACTTTGAAAAGAAAGTTGGAAAAGTACCACTTAAAATTTACAGTACGACAAAATATTTACTACATTGCATTGTTTGAAATCTGCCAATATACGAGTTCCTATACTTTCTGGAGGCTGAACTAAGCCATAGCCAGAGTCGTATTTAACAAAAAATTATTCATTTCAATTGCCAAAAAAAAACTGTCGCGCAAAAAATAAAGAAAAGGGTACACACTTTTGACATTCAATAAAATGTCCTACATCGAACAATTTTTTTTTACCAAAAAAAAGTCGTTACTTCTGACTTTCAAAAGCCCTAGCAAATTGAGATATATTTCACGATTTTGCCGCCCCCAAAGCCTTATGCCCGGGGCGACCGCTCCTCGGCCCCTTCCTACGTACGCTACTGGCCATAGCTTGACGAATGTTGGTTCGAATTGCCCTAAAGTCAAAGAGTCAGCTTAAAGTGCAGTACGTGGTTACAGCTGACTTACTATTTTTGTGTAAGACAATAGCAATTAGTGGTTGCACTTGGTTCTTATTCCATGATTTTTGTGTTAAATTTGTTCAGTGGTATCCGCTCATAGTACAATTGTGCAATAACAATATTAACCATCCAAGGAGCCTTAAAAAAAGTGATGAAAATCGAGTACTTAATTAGTATTTCGGATTTCTAAGCCTTTTATATTTAGTACTTATTTTGTAAATATAATAGTCAATAGAGAATGGAAAAAAGTAGTGAGTTCGCACTTTTTTCGCATTCTTATTTGTAATCGAACGAACTTTTTCAAAATGAAATTTATATTTGAATGAGACTTTTCGGCCTGCGGCGCATTTCAACATACCATACCATTGATTTGATTCTGTGTTAAAGGCAATCATTGCATAAATTATGTGTGAAAATCGCATGATGCTTATCACAAATATTCTCGAAATCATAAGGCTAAATTGTTCAATGTGAAAGATTGGCCAATTGGCCATCATGTCAAAAGAATACTTTCGTAACACCTTTCCGAGGAGTGACAATTCAGTTCCAGACAAAAAATACTATTGGCCTCTAAAAATTACATTTCAAGTCTCGAATCAGTAGATTTTCATAAAACCCAAATGCTATCACTGATTGGACCTATTTTTTTCTAACAAAGTGAGTCCCTCTGCTTGGCACTTTGCAGCATGTCCTCTAAAATTCTCTTAAGGCTCTCAAGTGCCAAGTTGTTAGTAAATATTTTTTCCGTGTACTCACAGTTTTTAGTTTCTATTTCTTATAAAAACGTAAAAAAGTTGAAACAACAACACAAATAGCAAATTGTTGTAACTTAAAACTGAGCTCTAAGGGAATCAGTGTTGCACATTTGTTTCATTTTTGGGGCAAGAAGGTGCGATTACAATTTCCGAGCGATTTGCTTTATTCCTGGGCCATAATTCATGAGGCAGAAGAAACTGAAGTAGAAGTGTCTCTTTTTGCAGTAGTCTTGCTTTACTCTCTCTACTTTTCTAGCTGATTACGTTTTCACTGTTATTCGTTTTACTTTGGTTTTATGTTGCCATCTGTATTTTGTTTAACCATTTTAACGCTCGCGACACTGTGGCTACAAGGAGCAGCAAGAGCAGTTGCCAAGCGATTTTGAAGTTCTTTTTAAAATTTTTTGCTTCATTTGAGCTGCCATTGAGCTGAGAGAATTTAATAAATAAGTTTGTCAAAGAAGTTGTTACAAATTTAAAAGCACACGTTGAGATTACTGCGAAAGAAACGCCACGAACAGATTTAACTCTTGAAAAGTTTATGCTTTTCAAAATAATAAAATAGCAAAGGCTCCCACTAAATGTGCATTTCATTAAACACCAAAAAATTTTGGTTTGATTCTGAGAAGCTTTTGGAGATAGAGGTGCAGTTTTAGAATGATTTTAAAATATTTTCCTGGATGGTGGTATTTTTTTTTGTTATTTACGCTTTCAAATTAAATGCTTAAAAACGCTTTCGAAATCTCGCGAATATGGGCAAAACGAACGCATCAAGCGGATCAGTGATCTATCCAAAATTGAGAGCATTTTAAGTGACAATTTTATTTTTGCTCAAATGTCAGGCTGAGCAAACGAACTTTTAAAAGCCGATAAGGTGGTTATTGGCTAATCTTGATTTGCACAACAATATGTATGCATTGCTTTGGAGAAAATTTGTTCTGAACAAATTATGACAAAACTTTTAACATTAAAAATAAAACGTACTTAGGCATAAGTATGCAATCCTGACAGTCGAATTGATAATTTAATGCAACGCTTTTTTCGTTTGATAAGAACGTGTGATCACTTTTATAAAGAATGATGCATGGGAAAAAAATGATCAGAACAAGGAATAAACAGGGATTTTGAAAAAAATGTTTTGTTTTTAAATGCACAAAAATTTCGACAGAGGACTAATCACTCTTTTTATTGCATATACTTGAACATCTATATGAAGAAACTTTCAAAGCCAAAAACTTTTAAGACCTATTCTGATCGCAGGCGATTCCTTTTCAAAAAATTCTTTGCAGAAATTCCTGTGTCCATGTAATAACTCTGAATGCATCCAACGCAAATTGAGTTGCAATCCCATTAAATAAAATTAATAAGCACCCAAGAACAGCTACAAAATAAAAGAGCACCAGAAAATAATCGCTGTAAATCAATTTAAAATTGTGAACCAATGCAGACAGACGGACAGACAGATGGCCACCGCAGAAAATGCAATTCTTGCATTTTATTTGGCATTTTGCGGTTCTTTATATCAAACAAAAATTATGAAAAATTAAATCGAAAATAATTGCAAATGAAACTTTTTATAAATATGAATTCGTTTTATAATAAAAATATTATTATTAAATTTTAAAATGAACATAATTGATATTGCAGACAGAACGAGCAGTATATCCGAATGTGAAAGTAAATGAATAAAATGTTTATGGAAATTACTAGGACTTAAAACATTCAGTGTTGCGGATGGCAGAGCTGCCTCAGTTTCATCAATTGTCTCAAATAAATGGCTAAACAAAATTTTAAGCAAATTTCTAAGATTTTTAAATGAAACAACTATTTTGTTTCCACTTAAAAGAGTTTGGGTAGCTGTACGTAGGGGCATAATAGATTTTAAATAAATTAAGTTTCTAAAAGTAATGATGAATCTTTATAGCTTATCGACGTTTTCTTTGGCGAATTTTTGTGAAGGAACTTTTTTTAACGCCGCTTAGAGCCAGCCGGCTTAGAGTAAATGATGGTTCATTGTGATTCCACGAAGTATTCAATTCTTATCCTATGGAGTTTTTGATATAGTCCATTGCCTTGTCAGTTAATCTGCTTTGCAATTGCGATGCCATCAATGTCCTAAAGCCAGCGCACCCAGATTAGATGAATGTTAAAACGCTGACAGACGTGCAGCGTCCACTACTGAACTTTGGAAGACTGACTCTAGAATTATCATACCAGCCCCTTTTCCGGCTAGTATGATAGATGGAATTTGAATTTTTTTCTTTTAGCAAAACAGTCAGAAGTCGGCAACCCTGCCGTAATGGTAATTTCAAAAATACGTTACGGTTGATTTACGATACAAATCGATGACACAAAATTTGCCTATGTAAGGGAAATTAGAAATCCATAACAGGGTAAACGTAGCGAGTGCTACAAATGCTTGCTCACATTTCCATTCCTTTTGTGCCATTTGTAAAATTTGAAATATTTAAGTTTAAATTAATTTGCCATTTCATTCGTTCTGCATAATGCGATTTTAGTGTCATTTTCGGTTCGTTGCATTCTTTGCATTTGAATTAAGGTAGCAGCATCAGCAACACTGGTTGCAACAGCAGCCGCATGAACGGCAACTGCAGCATAACCATCAGCGAGCAATTCTGTACGCGGACGTACACAGAAGGGAAGACGATTGTGTCGCCTTGTCCTTTAATTACTTTTGGAATGACTTGACTTCACTTCGCTTTGTTATTTTTGTTGCCTTTATTTTTCTTGTTGTTAAATTAAAGAGTCTATTCCTAAATGGGCCGCGTCGACGGAGATGACATGAAAATGTTTCCCTTTTAAGGCAAATTGTCACCAACGTGTCGCACGTTTAGCTCTTTTTTTTATTGTACATTTTTTTCTTCAGTTTAACACCATTTTATCAGTGATCTTTTCCACTTTGTGAATTGAAAATCCTTTTTGAAGTTCATAAATGAACTTTGGTTTTGTCTGTCCCAGACTTATCGCAAAAGTATTTGAAATTCCAAATTCTTGTTTCATCGACGAAACCTGAAGATATGGCTAATTTTTTTCATGAAGGTGTAAGTCGAACATCATATAGACTTGAAACATTTTCAGCTGTTACAAATCTCTTTGGTAAACTTGCGTCTGTAATGTTATCGAAATAAAACGGTTTGGTGGAATTCAAATTAGTAAACAAAAGTAAAACAGATTTGTTGGCAAGACTTGTAGAATATGTGCCAAAAGTTTGCCGCAAAAGTGCTGATAAAAGTAAGTTTCTTAGCAACTTACTTCCCAGATAAATCTTTTATTGAAATACAATTCATATTATGTTATAGTTCTTCTAAGGCATCGTTACAGTTGTGATATGCCATCATAAATTTACATTCATATATACATACATATGTTTATGTAAGGTCTACACAAAAATATTGTTTATCTTATAAATCTGATTTTGTAAATTTTTTGAGAAGTTGAAGGGAAATATTTTAGTTAAACGCAATATAACCGATCAATATATTTTGAGTAAGATGAATGAAATAGTATTGAGTAATTACAACTTACAGTTAGGACATTCAAATTTAACATAAGTACATGGCGGCAAGTCCAGCTCAAAATCGTCGCGAATTTCACATATTTCTACAAAAAACTTTAATGCACATACTTGTTAATGTTTGAGCAATCTCTGCGCGGTCCAATATTCACAAAAATCATTACTAATTAAATTAATTGTACCTACTATTCACGTTACGCGTTTGATATCAAAACTTGACGACAACTTTCTGATTATTTTTATGACAAATGTTGAACTTGCACACATATATAAGCAAATCTAGCTTGTTTGGGGTAAATTAAGGTACAACTATTAAGTTTTTCTGCTGTAGTTCAAACTTGCCCTTCATTAGATATAAACGTTAGTAAGCGACTAGTGAAAAAGTGACAAGTGTCGGAAAAGTCTTAAATTTTTTTCGAAAATAAATTACAAAGTGGGTATTAACAGCTGAAAATATTATGTTTTTACGAATTATACCATAATTTGTTGAAAGTATGTAAGAGACATACAGGTTAAAAGTTTCAGATAACAGCCCATATGTATGTAAAGAACAAATCAAAAATATCGAAATAAAAAAACTTCAAAAATCATGACAATCATATAAAACCTAAGCTTGGATAGCAGTTTTTGAAAGACATTGAGACGCTAAATAAGTTAGTTTTAAAAATACTATTTACAAAAACACAATTCACAGATTTTTTCCTGAATATACTCATAAAAAAATGCTGAGAATTGAAAAGTCCGAACAAAAATTTACTGCCCCTTAACCTCGAATTACATTTCTAACATTCAAAATTATGTATAACAAAGATCGGTTGCATGCTGTTTATTTATCAAGTTAAAGTATACAAAAACTTTTTCCACTTCGAAATGAGACCAATTCTTCGCCTTAAGTTACTGGACTTAACTATTTGAAAATATAAAATTATAGAATCGGGTAAGAAAATTTTAATACAACCAGTAACTTCTTACATATATGTACATATAGTATGTGTGTCATATCAGTCATAAAAGGTCACAAATCTACGATATTGATTTGTGATGACTTGCACTTTTTCAACTTATTTTGGGTTTTCATCTCTGTATTTCCCTTTTATTTGGCCCATTAATTTGGCTTTGATTTGATGTGCTCCTTCGTGTTTCCAGTCTTTTTGATCCCCGTTCTTTTTTTCTTGTCTTTCCTGACTAAACAAAACTTTTGTGCTGATTCCAATTAATGTATTTGTCGCATTGAGTTTTGTTGCTGTTACTGATTCTGTTTACGTAGTAGTTGTTTTATTGTTTTTGCTGCTGCTGCTACTGCTGTTGTTGTTGTTGTTGTATCTTCGCACCTTTGTGTAAGCAGCTAATTAATGGTTGCCGTGTTCAATGCGCTTCATTTGGCAATTTTTACCCGCATCGCCTACCACATGGTCTGTTGCGCCAAGCGCGCAGTTGCTAATTCCAGGTAACCAGCATTGGCGAAAATGGCAACATAGTGGCTCAGAGTAAGAATTCGCTCTTCTTTCGTTTTTAGCAAATTTGCATTTAACTGCTTTATAGAAATACTCCATTAATTTTAGCATCATTTGGAAACTTGAACTCATGTGCACTTGTTTGTTGTTGCAATTGTCGTTCATTTGCTACCGTCTGCATTTTTGGAATTTCAAATTATTTAAACTGAGAAGACTTCAAATGAAACTTTTTGTTTCCAGATGGTGCAGTGCAAAAAAAATCAATAATAAATCAAAATCCAGCAAAAACAACTTACACAAATTGGCCATAATTCTCAAGAGATAAGATGAGATCTTTATTTACCCTTTTTAATTATTTTTTAAGTTTTTATAAAACTCGATTGAAATTTAACGTTAATTGATCTTACTGTCATTAGCAGATACCGATATGCCTGTAAGTTAAAAAATCAAAGCTTTTTCATTCAACAAACATGACGAATTTGCAAGAATATCGATCTTTACAATCGACTATTAAATAATTTAAAAATTGTGTCGCCCGCCAAAACGGCCGTTGCTGCTGTAAGCGGTCATAAATATATTTTTAAATCTCCTAAAGGTAATTTTGAGCAGATCATCTTTCCCACGTAGTGTTTATCCCCATCACGTGAAGTTATCTCATCAATGCGCTTCAAATACCAGATTTTCCAAATAAAAACTTAAGAAAGTATTTTCTAGATATATAATTATTATTTATGTAAATTTGATTACAAAAAGTTTAATACGACCGGTGAAGTTTGAAAAAATTTTGCAGTGTACATGTCTAAGGACATTGATGCGCTGAAACCCAATTAAGCCACCGATTTGCACTGTTACATAAAGTTTCTGAGATACCGGCATCGAAAAGTGAATAAAATCTCAAAGTTGTGGATAATTAGATCAAGATTAAAATTTAACAAAAACTTGTTTCTGAAAATATTTAATAAAATTTCTTGCGTATATTTCAGCCATCTGAATTTTTTACGACTTGGAAACCCAAATGAACGAGGGTTAAGAAAGATTTGGATTTTTGAGAATGCTACGTCGATTTTAGATATTTCAAAGGCGTTGATTTAAACTGCATTTACAGAACTTTTCCTTGACGTCCGGTGCGAGCAATGATTAAAGTTGAAACAACACTGACTTCTTGAATATAATCCTAATTTCCGGAATTTATGAAGTTAACACTTTTTTTGGAAAGAAGGGAGAAAAGTTTGCGCATCTAAACCACTCATTCCATGAATAAGTTATTAAGTGCCCAAAAGATCGCAGTTTTTAAAAACTTATTGCACCAAACAATCGCTTAGTCGATCCCATTTGAGCTTGTGTATAAAGAATATTTAAGATAAAAGAATTGGTTTTTGTTTTTCTTCTCTTCAAATACTTATAAGGAATTGCAATGTTCCTACTTTCAAAAAAAATGCAGTTTTTATTAAAGAAACGTTGTTGAAAACATTATGTCTCTTTCATATGTATGTATGTAGTTTTTACTTAAAAAATGTATAAACTCTTTTTTGAAAACATGTGTCAAATTTTAAAAGCGAAGTAGGAAATATATTCAACGGAATAGAATTTGTAATTGAAACTATTTTAAGGACAGAGAACAAAAAGTTTCCCACCCAGCATCTCTGAAACAGAACAAAATGAAACCAAGTACTCGTAGCATTCATATGTGTTATTATCTCTGTGTTATCGATAAGTTCCATTTCAAAGTTTTGCTTAACAAATATTGCTTTTAAATAATGGGAACTGCAATTTATCTTGCAAGCAATTCCTTTCTCAAATGAAATTGAATTTTAGTGCAAAATGGCAAAGTTTTGTAGATGGTGTCACTTAATAAAATAATAACGTGGAATTGTGCAGAGTTGAGCATTTAATTGAAGTTACTAAAATCATAAATTCTGCTTCCCTCGTTAAGATAAGATTGTAAATTTGCTTCCATTTCGCAAATAAAATTTCTCATTTGCATTCTTACAAATGCACAAAGCATTGCGTTGCACATTCAAAACTTTTCAACAAAAATTAATTATTTGTCAAATAAAAGCGAAAATCTGAGGGAAGCGGCTCACATTTGCAAAATGTTCGCATTCGCAATAATTAAGCCCGGGCACAATCCAGGCTAAGGCTCTAAGCTAAATCATCGTTTTAACAAATGGAAAATTATATCTTTGCCTAATGCAACAATAAAAGGTTTAAAATGCCTTAACAGAGGTTCAGTAGATGATGATGCATAGGAGGCAAATTGAGTGTGTCGACTATGTTGGCTACGAGTGCGAAAGTGAGTTCAGGATTGGAATTCAAATGCAAATTTAATTGAAATTTTGTGCAAAAGTCTTGGAATTCAGAACTGCCGAAATTGTTGCTGCTCCACTCTACAGCATCGGTTTCAGCACAACTCACCTGTGCGCAGTGTCACACCTACTGCATGAGCGGTAGCGGCGTTTTGCTCCCTAACCTACTTGTCACAACTCATCTGCCCTCAAAGCCTTTTAAAGCCATTTGCTTAAGTGAAACTCTACATTTGTGTGTCGTCTCACTGTTTTTGTGTTACTTCCTTCAGACTCTGTTAGTGAAACTGGAGGTGTTCTTCTTCTTCGTTTGCAATTTCTTGAATGACTTCCGAGTCAGCGTAAGTCCTATTAATTTGAAGGCAATACTATTCGCCTAATGGTGATGTAGGTGAAGGCATTTCCATTATGTTGAATATGCTTTTACGAAACATTAAAATTGAGATTAAAAGCCAGGATAAGCACGAGAGTCGGAACACTTGAGAAAAGGTTGAATCACTATCGCAACTTATGGCACTTGCTTGGCTTTGTATCTTTTCAGCAGCAGCGCTGGTTGCTATCAAGTAAATGAAAATGGATCTATGTTCATGCTGGCTGATGTCTCGAAGGAGGCGCGATTGTGGTGGAGGGACTTTTTTAGGCTAAGAAAAGCTGCTGTAGGTTAGTATTACTTCCTTCCGCTTTGTGGCATTGACGGCTGATATGAGATAAAAGTTGAAAGAGAAAAAACTTTAGTTTGATACACCACCAAAACTGGCAGAAGTGAAAAGCATTCAATTGAAAAAATTGTAAAAGAAATAAAGCAACATATCACAATAACTCAATCTTGTTTGGAAATGTAAAAGTAGAAGAAAAACAACTCTTGAAAAATCTGTAATTTACACCCTGTATATTATTGAACGCTACCCGCACGCTTATCTCAAACGTCTTGTGCTACACAGGTTTTGTGGCACACTTTCTTGCATATCGCACAGCCGCCACAATGTTGACTCATCGCACATATCAGAGGGCATATCTGATGTGAAAGATTTTCACCTTCTTCTTTCTTTCTCTCACTTGACTTCAAGCATCAGAAGAAAACGACTGATAAGAAGGAAAAAAGAAAACCATGATGGGCCGTAGTGCAGGTGATACTGAAGATGTTTCTCAAAATTTGGAATGAAGTCCGTAGTTTGAGGATATGTGGATGAAAAGAAAGTGCTGCTGATTCAAAACAGATCTCATTATAGATAACGAGGCACAGAGTTGCCTCGACAAACTTCAAGATGGCAAAGTTTTAATTTTGTGTGTAAAGGAATGAGAGAGGGAAAATGAAAATAAAATAAATAAAGAAAATGTAGGTTACACGAGCATTCAAGTGTCCTTCTAATGTCAGCTGCAAAGGAATTAAGAATCAATATTGACTTTAATTTTCAGTTTGTAAGTATTTGGGAGTGACAAAGTGACTAGGAAGGGCGCAAAAATAACATGAGGATAAACCCTTACAGGTAACCACTGTGCAAAGTAATTTACTGTCACAAGTTTTTAAGATTTTGTATTGTTGGGTTGTTTACGACAAAAGTTGAGAACAAAATGGTCCTAATATTGAGCTTTAGTGAACAAAGTAAGTCGCTAAAATTAAGTTTTTCTTTCCAGTCGCTTAATCCTCTAAAACATAAATGCTTAGCAGGAGAAAAATGTTTAAATTAGGCCTTCGAGGATATGGTGAGCTCTGATACAAATTTTATAAAAATTGAAAGCATCCTTGAGAGCTAAAAATTTTAAGAATCAAGCAAATAACAACAAATATCGATTGCCGTCTCCATCCGAAATAAAAAAAGCTTACTCCATATTTCGCGGTAAGCTTACTAAAAAAGTTAATATTTTGAAATTGTCAAAATGTACTCGGAATGTACCGAAAATGTACTGAAAATAAAACTTGTCGAATGTACGCCGATTTTTTACAACTGGAAAAAGCACAAAAGTACCGAAAGCGCTATCGCTGGTCTATAAAAAACAATAAAAAGTATATCTATATATACATAGGCGGCGACTATTGGGTGACAATGCTGTTTTTGGCCCCCAATATTTTTGGGGACATTTTCCCCATTATTTTTGGGACATTGCCCACAATATTTTAGAGAGCAAAGATCCATATTTGATTTAACGTTGGGTTAGCCTGTCTGTTACGCTGGATCAGCCAGGAGTTACAGGGTAGGCAACTTTCCTTCGAAGCAGTTTGGGAATCAAGGTAGAAACTGAAACTACCGTAAGGTACTATATAGGCTGCCAAGCCATCCCACGCTAACGTACGCGTGTACGTAAGATGGCCCGCAAGCCTGCCATACCAAGGTAGTTGCTGCCTTGAGTCCCAGGCAGGTTCAAATTATTGTTGTCAGACCTTGACCAAGATTCTTCTGACGTGCTTTGAGTTTCTTTTTAATATATCTTTGTTTCCTAACGAAGATGCTGCACGTCCATTCAAAAAAACAAATTAATTTTGGTAATGATCAAAATCTTAAGCGAAACTATTTAAAGCTTGGGAGATAAATTCGCCGTAACTTGGAATGCAATTGATAAAGAAAGAGTTTCCGAAGGCATTCAACTACCAGAACAAAAGCGCAAAAGAAATTTTCCAAAAAGTTAGATGATTCGTATAATAATGCTAAAGATTGTTTCCAAAACCTCGAAGAAAAATTGAAAAGCCAATCGATGAAATTATTGATAAAATTGTGAATTGTTTGAAAGTAAGGTTTGCCAAGAAAGTTTTCACTTTTCTTAGCCAGGCGGAAAGTTTCCTTTTTGGAAATGACAAATTTCAAAAAGAATTAATCATGTTTTTTGGTTCAGATATTGACAAGAATCGACTAATTTTACACAGAAACTTGCTTTCAGGCATTTTGCGAGCTAAAAATTTACTGCAACAAACGAGCTCCTATATCCAATAATCGATATGCACAGCCGAAAGTTCGCTTTCGACCTTAAGAAGATTGTTGACTTATTAAAGGAATACTATGACCTAAACTCGGCTGCACTCTTCAAGTATTTTGTACGAACATCCCAAAGATGCATTGAATTTCGATTTAAACGAGATCGCGAATGAAGTCATAGAACGGTGCGAAAATAGACGTAAAGCATTTGCATTTTCATGACCAAAACTTTTTAATGTTTTGAACAAATAATTACGTATGACTAAGTTATTCATACTTTTTGATTATTATAGCTCTACAAACAATGCGAAGCAATGATCTATACTTCCCATTCCAATGACATTTTTGCTACTCTTCATCTCTGGTGCTCATTAAAAATGATTCTTTTCATTAAAACAGAAAAAAAATCACCCGAGTGAAAAGTTTCTTTGATTCGAAAGTCTTCATTGAACCGTGCAAAATTAACGCAACGCTGCATATTGCAGCATGGAAAACTTTAAAAACGCATTTCATCCATTTTGCACACGTTCAGTTGTTCAGTGGTTCATTGGCCGCTTTTCAATGCCCGAAGCTATAAATTGTGTGACTTAAATGGCGGATATAAATACGCGTGTCCCATTATAAACGCTTCATGGGACGTTAGCCAGTGACAAATGCAGCTTAAATAGAAGAAGCAGCAACGTGGAAAAATCGGAAAACTGGCAAATGCGAAACAGCAACAAAACACAAGCATTTTTTGCACTGTTTTCGCACTTTTATCCCATTCCTTTTTTCAAGCGGATTGTGTGCTTCAGCTTTTAAATGAAACGCGACCTGGACCTCTATCAGCATGAAAGTAATTTTAAAGGACTGAAGTTTAATTGCTTTCAAATGAATGATTTCACTTCATTGGCGCTGAAAGTTGCAAAGTGTCAGAACAGCCGTATGATCTGGAAATCAGCACTCAAGTGTTTTTCTTTTCTTCAATGACTTAGCACATCACATGACTCTGCGAAATATAAATGCCATCGCTGTGAACAATTCAAAGTCAGTTTCCTTTGTGTAGTTTTCAAGAAAACAAGCAACAAAAAATACATCATAACTTTTTGCTCTATATGTAGAAACATGTCAGTGACATTGCCTCCTCGAATCCGGAAAAACACTCTTCTCGCGCTGTGTAAACACGATTTGTGCATTAAAAACAGCTTCCCGCAGGAAAATCGCGAATCTTAAAAAATGTGATTTTTTTCGCACGGCTTTCTTTGCTTTCAGTTTGCATATGAAAAATGTGAAATGCAAATGGGTCAGAGTCGGGCCTTCGTCTCTTCTTATGCCACGTTCTCGGTTTTAAAAATGAAATATGGCAGAAAAAAAAATACGTTTGACAAAATCGTGACCCAGTTGCAAGTGTAGGAAAAATATTAAAAAAACTTAAATGTATTCACATTATAATAGAGTGGTTTAAATAACAAAAAAATTAAAATGCTTCATTATCTTAGGATCCTATAAGATCAAGAAAATGTCCTTCATAGTAGAAATTAATTTTGTGTAGATGTAGAGTAGCGATGTTGAAATAGATTTTAGGTGAATGAGCACTTTTGCCATTTCATTTCGTTGATCGCTTAAGAAGAACTTGGTCAATTTCATTTGACCAATAATACATAAACCACTTATTCGTTACTGCTATTTTTTACCTCAAGGTTCGGTGCTTGGTCAGAGTTTTATCGAAAATATTTTTTTCGTGAAAGTCTTAATCATTCAGCGGTATATTTACTTTGATATTGATATGAAGCTAGAAATTATCAGATCTTATCCTCAGTAAGAGTCTTATGAAAATTGAGTTATGTGAAATAACACACGGATAGAATTTTTAATTCTGAAATGTTGAATTTCTCCGGATTGCACAAAATACGTGAACTAAATTAGTTATGCCATGATGAGTTTTTTACAAAGCCAAGATTTTCAAAGATAAAATGTTGCTTAAAAAACGAAAGACAAGATCAAAAATTTAATTGAAAACAAATTTTAAGAAATTTTCCATTTAAAAATTATGTTTTAAGCATGGCCAATTATACAAGCTACGGAATAAATTGCCCACTGTAAAAATCAATAGAAGATTTAAGAATTTTTTGTGAAGTGAAAACCAAATTTTGTAAAAATATTTTTATTGCTATGGTGGAAATACTCTAATGCCCAAAAAATATTATGCTATAAGTTTTTTTTATAAGTTTCACGATCCAATTTCTCAGAGATGTCACGTGCACCTAAGAAAATAACATATTTTGCTTACCCACGCAATTTTGGATCAGTCTAATGTACATATATATGTACTACTCGTATATTTGAATAAAAGACAGGAATATATATAAAGAATTTATTAAGTTAAAAAGGAAATGTCGCAAACAAAAACAACTTTGCAAGAAAATTTTATATTTCCGCGATAAAAACTTTATTAGATCAAGGTCCTTTTTAGAGGTGACAAATTCCTGCGTTTGCAATACTCCAAGCCATGGTAAAGCAAAAACGATTAACCCAAGGCAATGTATATTAATGAAAAATATTATGGGTGAGTCGTTGGCCGTTCAATATTTTTCAAAGTTCGATGTTTTGTTGAAAAATGCAAAATTTTGGATTAATTATGGAATACATTTACATAATTGTATCGGAAAACAAAACAGAATCGCAAATTTAACGAGTAAAATTATAGCTGCTATGTTTACATAGCAAGTTGCTTAAATATCAGGGCTACCCAGCAGATTTGTAGTTTGTCTATTGTGCATTTTGTACTGAATAGATGAAGAGCTGTTTCACGGAAAAACAGATGTTTGAATGTCAGCCAGCAAAAGAATTAATTTTAAATAAAAAATAAAAGAAAGAACAACAACGAGTACAGGTATAAACAGCGAGTAGGAAACTTAACAACTTCATAGTTTTATTTGCACATTGATAGCGACATGACGACACAGCTATTGATTAATATTAAAGTTTATTAATTTTTTGAAATAATATAAATTAAATAAAAAAAAACATGGTCATCAGGTGATTTTTTAAACGTCCTCAATGTGGAGAGACGTCCTCTCTGAGAGAGAAACTTTTTTTTTGTTGCTCAACAATTTCGACACGACGGGATTCTCTTTAAACAGCACTCAAAATTTATCCACTTTGAGTTCAACTAATCTGATGTTTCCCTTGTAATATCATTTTTAATATTTTTCTTGTATTGGAGATATGGATCACTAACAGCCGTGCTCCCATTTTCGGAAACGCAAAAATATTGCGATTTACTTTTCAAATAGCAAATGTACGTGCTCCGATTTTCGTAAACCACAAAATGTTTCCGGTTTCAAATCGGAAGCTGTTGGGTCGGTGAAATGAAAAATAAATTGCCGTTTTCGTATAAATAAACAACAGACTTAAATCAAAACTTTTTTTTTGATGTTCTTCTGTAATGTTTTAAAATAATTTTGGCGTACTCAAAAACAAAATACAGGTTTGATTTCATTGTTTAAGTAAATATTTACTGGCCACACCTCAATTTGTAATGTTAAAAAATTCGTCAAAACAACAATAAGTTGCGATTTGCTTTTGAGCAATATGTGAATGATAAATACAATTATCGATATGTCTGACAGAGTTGCCTTTGTAAATGAAGGAGCAGCTGTTATACCTTACCAAAAACAAAGTGAAAATGAAACATATCGATAACTAAAATTAACAAATTCCGGAGCACCTAAAAATGAAATCGTTCGATTTGTATTAAAACGCAAATCGCAAAACTAAGTGTAAATGGGAGCACGGCTGTAAGTCTCTTTTTTTTTTTTTGTATTTTTCTGTATTCCTTTATACTTCCATTAATATACCAATTAATGGTTTTTATTTGTATTTAGAACCCCCTTATTTTGTTGATATACAAGTCATTAATGCACATTTGAGTTTAAAATTAATTCTGGCAGTTATAGACATAGCTACGAAGAAGCGTGTGGTCCACGTTTGCACCAACTGGTTTTGGCTATTTTCAATCTCACGACCCACTTTAAGAAATGTAACGTGCGTGTTTGGTGAATTTTAATTTGAGCCTTTTGACAGTTTTTCCCGAAATTTAATACCATTTGCCCCCCTGTAAGATGGTCACATGTAAATAACTTTATCATTGGCAGTGACTGCAGCTGCTGTCCTGTTTCGCACAAGAAGAAGTCATTAAAAGACTTAGCGCCTTTTGGCAACGTAATATGCGACAAAGAGCAGTTCTACGAAAACCCAAATGAATTCTTGACAAAATGGTTTCATTTATTTAATCGCAGTTAATTTCATCCACATGTACAGAATTTAGAGTTTGCTGGTGCTCGTATCGTATTCTTTTCAAGTGGGCTCCAAAGTTTTCGCTTATCTCAAGAAAATTCAGTTTCAAACTTTGATTGTTTTGTACCTTTCTGCATCGCCTATGCTTTTCACATTTCCAATATTTCTGATGTTACAATGCGCTTCGCCGTAGCGGATCAAGAAGGCAGCATTTCATCCACTCAAAGCGTAGACGAGTGCATGCTTGTTGTCCAATTTGTTGTCACTTCTCACTGTCGAATAGACATTGGTCGCAGTAAGAGGATTAGAAACTTCGTAAGCTGCAGATTTGGGTAGAGTGCAGGGAATTGATGGTAGTAAAGACTGGAATAGCAACTTTATCTACGGGGCCAATTGGCGTACTTAGGCGCACTTTCTGTTCAAAACCATTTACTCAATATCAAACGTAAAAGAGTAGGGATTACCTAGAGCGTCGTTGTCGTATATTTATTTCCTAAGTTGCTTTGTAACTTAAGTTATAGTTCAGAGATTTATTGTGCTGATAAGTAAGTTTGAAGCCAGAAGCCATGTCTCACGCTGCGCTGCATGCGCTTTTTCTCTGCTGCTACAATGGTTCGAAATATTAAAAATAAAATTACTTTTGGAAAACCTGCTCTGAGGCTTTTTTCGAAGTAAAGATGTATTTGATATTTCTTTATTTTTCCCAAACTGCTGTATCCTTGCGACAAATTAAAATATTTAGTTCTAAATTTTATTGATCGGACAGCCTGAATCTTCTAGTTTTTAATTAAATGTTGGTTTTTGCGCTTTGCGTCATTATTAAACGATTAGCGCTGTTAAATAATTTTAATTTATTGCAACACCATCGGCTGCAACACAAACAAAAACAAAATCTTTTATAAATTATTTAATTAAAAAATTTCACACACGTCGTTGAGTTCTGACGCGAGCGGTGAGCGGCAGGAACCTGCCTTCTGTGCGTGAACTAAATTATTTTGTTTTATTGCTGTTTTTGTTGTCGGTTTTGGACACTGTTAATTTTGTAATTGTTTTTGTTTCTGTTATTCATCAGCAATGAATATTAAAATTCCGCAAATAGTTTAAGCGCGTCGCGCTCGCACCGTACGCGTGCCGCTGTTATGCGAATTACTCCAATTTATTGTTAACTGAAGCAACATTTGCGTGTCTTTTCCCATTCCGTCCGGCCGCTGGTCTCTACTCAACCAAATTAAATACAATTTATTAAATTTTATATGAAACAAAAAACCCAAAAGCGAAAAACAGCGCCATGTCGAGTAAATGAAATTCCCATAAATTTGGCTATAAAATGCGCTCTTCCTGCAGTTCACTACCTTGCCGCCCCAGCCACTGTGCACCATTGTGAATACTGTGTGCTGACTGTGCGTGCAAGAGTATTTAATTAAAAAACGCCACAAAATTTTGTTTGAAAGTGCGAAATGCAACAGCGTGACGCACGATGCATGCTGCAGGTCTTTTCAGCACAGTGATCCCTTTTTACACAAACCGCCCAATGACCTGCTTTCCCCACCAAGTGTCGGCTTTGAGTGTAACACTTTCGGCCTGCAGACGCGTCTCGCAATCATCAGCCGAACAGAAAATGCAATAAAATTGTCATCGGTGCAAAAAGTATAAAAATATGGACGCTGCGCTCCGGACACGCAACAGCAGCAGGACAACAGGATATGGGGCAGCGAAAGGACAACAACTGGCATTTCATATTTAAGGTTGTGGTGGAAAATTCAATATTTACTGACGCTGAGTATTTTTTAATGATTTCACTTTTTTGCATCAGGAACGCTTATTATTATTGCAAAGCAAAAAACAGGACGAGACTACAACAATTCAAGTGCTCTGACACTGAATACAAAATTTCGGAGGACTGTAGCTTAAGGAAAACATTAAAATTTTTTCCAAAGCTAGCTGCGATATCAGCGACAGCATGCAGGAACAAAAGGACATTCAGCAGCTATGCAAATATGCGTGAAATGGCGTAAGTAATAAAGTCTCTAGAAGCTGGGTGGCCTACAACTACAGATGTTGACTTTGCAACAGCGAAAAATTACAACAAAAGCAACATTAAAACAACAGCGGCATTAATTGCTCTTGGTATGGCCACTGCGTTGGTAATATGCAGTCCCAACGGATACTTATTAAAACGTCGATCAGCAATTTTCAGCACTCTACATCTTTTAGTATTTGGATTATAAAATTTTTTGTAAACGTTTGTAGCCTTTGTAAGGGTTTTGTAAAATTTTTCAATCAAAGACGTCTAAAAATTGAAAACCAATAAAATTTGGACATCTCTCGGAATGAAGGTCACATAAAAACTAACATTATTGGACTTAAGGCTTAGAAAACACGTCAAAATTAGCGTTTTCTAATCGAAAATCGACTGTTACATCAAGCGCTAAAAAAACTCTCGTAAAACACATTTCTTAGCTTTATAAATAGGTGTTTTCTAAGTGTGAATATCCGGGTGTTTTCTAAACGTTTTTATATGCCTTTTGTTAAAGCAGTAAGAGAACATCTTTAATTTTGCTTTCGTAAAATTTTTGTTTTATTTCTGAGTAAATGGTAAGATTTTCATAAATGTTAATAAGTTATATATGTAGGTACATACAAATGTTATATGGATTTTGAAAAAAATTACTGTTTTTTAATGACTTTACATTTTGCCGGGACTTAGCGTATCGAAAGAAGACCTTTAAGACGGAGATATAGTCATCTTCCTTTCCTCTATTTTTGAACGTAAAAGTTTCTGAAATATAGTGAGCAAATGTAAATAATTTATGTGAAAATATCATATAAATTGTTACTTCCGTCAAATAGCAGTAGCAAGAGAAAATGCTCGAATGCACTTTTTTCAGTAGTGCCCCTCCAGCTAAACCACTCAACGACCACTTAAAAAATGTAGTTTTTGTTTTCGTACGTAAAACAATATATTTTGTCTTTTGGAGTTCACAAACAACACCAAAACTTGAACAATTTCAAACTTGTTTATGAACGCATTGACAAAACACTCGCAGATCGCTAACGATTGCGAATATTTTCTAAATGTCTACATTTTCGGCTTTGCTGTACGAATGCTTGTAAATAAGTCAGCAATGCAAGCCTTTTTTAAGCTTAGTTTTAAAACACTTCCTATGTCGGGATTAGTCCCGCATGCTTGAGATACTCCAATAACTTGCTATTTAAGTACTTTAACATTTTTGTTTTGTGTTGTATCAATGTTTTTTGTAAAACTTGTTAAAATAATAATTTTCAATTTGAACAAAAACTTAACGAGTACGTACATAAATTGCACTGCGTAATTTTATTCTAATAGTTAAGCAAGAGCAAACAAACACGAAATAAACATATTTATTAGTCGTTTGGGAATAACTACTAAGTATTTATTAAAAACGGACAAAAACGAAGAAGATCTTAGTTGTTCTCATTAGTAAAAGATAACGATTAATGATATATGTATGAAAAAAAGTTGTACCAATTTTTACCATCTATTTTTTTAAATGTCTTCGCAAAATTGCAATTTCATAATTTAAAGTATCAAAAACCTTAATTTCGAAGCTACTCAAAACTTTATGTATTATATTTTTTACTATTTAAAAAGCCTAAATTCAGATAATTTATTATCTTAACAAAAAATATACTTTTGCATTTTTGTTTGAAAGTTGTAGTTCTGGTAATTTTTTCTCCTACCCTTTTGTCAAGATGCGATAAAACACAAAATTCATATAAAAACTGTCAAATTTTGAAACCTCTAGCGGTCGCAAATTTTAGTTTTAAAAAACATTTTTTATCTGCTTTAGTAAATGTTTTGCCTTCAAAACCATACCAATACTTCCTTATTTTCTATCAAAATTTTTTTTATATATGTGTCTATGGTGCGAATCATTGTGCGGCGTGTGAAAATACTATTCTTTTACTTTAAATCGCATCTACATATTTCACAGATACGGTACATAAGTTCCAGTAGGGCAGGATAGCTGCAGAATTTCAATTATTATACACCTCCGGATCTGAATGAAGTTAAAAATGTTCTATTTCTGAATATGGTTGTCATACGTTGATAAATTTCACCGTTTGAAGTTAAGCTATTTTCTTACAGTAAGAATCTCTGTAAAATTATTAATTATTAGGTCCACACGTGCGACTTTGACTTTATTTGAAGTTTTCTTATGCCAACTAAGGATTGGCTGAGAAAGACTCTAACGAGCCTGGAGGCTACAGTTATCGATCTCCTGATGGCAATATGGTGAACTTTTTGAAGATCTTGATTACTACACGATTATTATATTAAGCGATCTTTCTGAACCAAAAAGAAGGAAATTCCTAAAAATCAAAGAAAAATTTTTAAATCTGAAAATTATATGAAATTACGAGGAAAGAAAAAAAAATTATAATTCCACTTTGTGACAGAATTTTTCTAACAGAGTAAGAACGAAATAATCCTGAAAGAGGAATGAAGTTATAGCCCATCAGGTCAGCTTTTCGAGATATGCCAACCTAAAAATGCAATAGGCACGTTTTTTTGCTATTTTTAGGAGTATAATTCTAACAGAGCAACCACGAATAATGCCGAGCAAACTTAGAGTTCATCACCTTCAGGTTTTCCAGGTATCTTTACTGAAAAATGCAAGCAAACGCTTATCTTTTGTTTACTTTATTCAACATATGATCAATATTATTCCGAAAAAAAGAGTTTTTCTTACATTGATAGGTTAGGATACTTCGAAAACCTTATGTGATGGACTATGACTTTTCATATATCGTTTTTACTCTCTCATAAAAGAAATTTAATTTGCCAGCGGAGTAGTCAAACTAAGCGCGAAATTGCACATACACGCATAAAAGTACTGCTGTCAACGTTTTTAATTTATGTATAACATAGTATGCGAGAGCTCAAATTGGTTATGACTTTTCTTTGGATTCCCTCAGCACTGGTAATACTCGATATTGCGCGTTGTTGGGCCCCTATTAGGATATTCATTCTTATTATTTCATTTCATATGAAATAATTGCTATCAGTAAGTTGTTGTGTAGGATAAACAGCAACAAGTCGCATCACTTTTGATTCTGTTAAAAGTTTTTTATATTGCCATATTGCCTCGGTCCAGTCGGCATGTCGCATTAAAAGCCCTTCATAAATTTCAAATAAGTTTTACATATTTATTGTGTTCAACATTTATTATTAAATTAATTGCTAAGTTTCAAACTCAGAAATACTTCGGTCCTTACAAAACTATTTATTGCGCTGTGGAACAGTTGTAATACACTGAGAACTTCCCAATCGTCATGAAAGGCGATATTGAGAAACGCAAGTTAAAACTTAAACTGCCTGCACGGAAGTGCATGCAAACATTTCTTTATATCTGGAGCATTACCGATTTTTCTATTTGACAATGCTCTCGTTGCATATTTCGTTCAGTGGCTTAAAGAATATTTATTTGCAATTGGCTTCTTGTTTTGCTCTCACCTAAGCCATGCTCGTACGCTTATAAATACCACTTTCCTCTAGCCATAGCGTATTTATCTCGTCGCCATTTTCAATTCGTGAATGCGGATTTGTCAAATCTTCAATCTGGTCATTGATGGCTTCTATTGTAGCCTAGTTGTGGTGTTATATGCCTATAATGTTTGCAAATATATTACTTTGCTAGTAATTTTTCTGTTGTTATGAATACATTTAATTGGCTGTGTGCTGTTTGGGTCAATCTCTAATAAGATATTTTATTACGAGATCGCAGTATGTTGTAATAATAAAATGCAATGCCAAGCGTACACAAAGTTTCCTCAAAATAGATTTCTCTTGTGAAGGTTCCTTAGATACACGATTTATAAAAAGACTTGTGTAAATGTGGCATTGACCAACTGTAGTTTCTGTAGTTATTTGACTCATTTTTTTGAGATCGCAAAAAATGGCAGCCACAACGCAATTAAGCAACAGAGTTGCAAAGCTTCAAAAAGGGTGGCCATTGCGTCCGTAATAAATGTCATTTAAAATTAATAACATTAATAACGAATGCAGCAGAAGGAAAAATAAAATAAAGCGAAACAAATTTAAACAACAATAAACTCGCAGTATATAAAAATTAATATACGAGTTTAAAGGGCGAATCTGCTGCACTTCGACGCCTGCAATGCATCCTTCAGGAGCGGGAAGTCACAAGTCTCAGGACGCATAAATATTTTAAATGAATTAATGAGCGCAAGTTTGCCTTTAGTTTGTTGTTGTTGTTGTTATTACAGACGCAATAGCAGCCAGAAAGCATCTCGCTGGGTGAATTTATCTCCTCTCCTTAAATGAGCAGTAATTTCATATGCATGTATTTACGTATATGTTAATATTTACATATATGCGTAGATACATGAACATGTAAAATTCAATTCGAAAACAGCACTAGCAATTTTGATAACACTTGGGGAGCAGGTGCATATGAAGCCCTGAATGATGTGCCATTGTTTTAAAGGGGCAGACCTAGTTGGGATGTAAAAAAGCTTATTTAAGAATTTTTTTGGCCACACATCAAAATAATTAATAACAAATTTTTTTCTAAATGAAAAGTTTATGTTTCAACAATATATATTTATGAAGATTACTCTCATAGCACACTTTCTATTGCATTAAACGTATTTCGCTTATATGGGAGATGCCACACCCACCGGCCCAACTGTGCCAAAATTTTGCAAGAAGACACCTTTTAGCAAGTATATCCGCTTTATTAAATTTCATAACGATTGCGTTCTTAGTTCTCTTTTTATAACGTTTCGTGTATTAAATTTCATCGCAATATCTTGCACGGTTAACGAGCTATGGCGTTATAAAAGTTAAAGTTTAGGGCTGTGCCACGCCCCTTTAAGAGCCTTTGCAAACTTAAGATCTAGCCTAATCTTAATGTTGTTCCCATATTCCTCCAATCACCAAGTTTCATCAAAATCGCTGCATTTTTTTTTGCAAAATGGACTTGGGAATATTTACATAGAGTATGGGCGGAAGGCGTGGCTGTGAACCGATTTCACCCATTTTTATATGCTAGCAGCTTGCAAGAAGATGTGAGCTGTGTGCCAAATTTCATTGAATTAGCTTGCTTAGTTTTCCCGTAAACTTGATTTCAACAGACAGACAGACTGACAGACAGACAGACGGACACAGCTATATCGACTCAGATGGTGACGCTGATCAAGAATATATATACTTTTCCATACCTGTCACGCCTCCTTCTATGCGTTACAAACGGAATGACAAAGTGAATATACCCTCTGTGTAGGGTATAAAAACAAAACATGATCATAATTTAGTGACATAATGCTGCGGATGGACGAAGGAATTTGAAAAATATTGATTTTTCGAAAAATGGCGGATGTGTAATTCAAAATTGTTCATTTGAACAAAACCTTGCTCACATTTTCGGCTATAAAAAAAAACAATCTTCCAAAAATACATACATCCTTCGTCTATTCGGAGGATAATAATATATTGAATACGTAAGAAATACAAGCTGATCGCTAAAGCCGGTCTCAAGTTACAGTGATTACCGAATTTGAAAAACATGGTTTCGAGAAAAACGCATTAAAGTTTTGAGAACGATTTGCATTGTTTAGAGACGGCACCACTCAAAGTTATTTATCTCCATAAATAATAATCCGAATCGTCTGAAACTTTCAGGGAATACTTTTAAGACTTTCTCCTTTTAGAAAAATTTCATCAAAATTCTAACTAGGTCTTCCCACTTAGATCAAGAATACATAGAATTCAATAGATGTTATCTATTTATCTTAAGTTGTCTTGGAACCAAAAGTAGGCGAACATACATACACCAGCGTTAAGCTTAAATATGATATACAAATATTTTCAACTGTACTAGAAGTTATGGCGAAATTTCTTCGAGATCGCACCAGTCCCATAATCAGTAAAGTGGGACTGCATCAGTAACCGTTGTACCCACGTAAAATGTTATGTTTAGGTAGTCATGTGAACAATCTACTTATGTGAAGTTCGGCATGATGATATTTGATACTAAAAGCTTTTTTTAAACGTAGGCAAGATTGTACAAGTGGGCGTGGTATCTCCTAAACGAGCAAAATACCTTAAACGTGAAGTAAATTATCATACTGTAGGGATGGCATCAGTAGGCGTGGCACCTTCTACACATAAACAAAATTGTTAACGTAGTTTGAAGTCAATTATTGCAGGAATTGTTATACAAATCAACATGGTGAAAGATATTCCTGAAATAATACTGGAAAAAATTTCGTCAGTGAGAGTGTCTCTAAGAAAAACATTCACATGCTCTGAATTGCATTAACAATCTTAATGAAATTTTTGATAATGATGTTGAATAATTTTGCCTTTCATTACATATGTACTCACATGCATGCATATAAAGTTTGAAACGTTAAAAAATTTCAAGATTGATTGACATAACACCTTTGAATTATTTTTGTGGGAGTATGTGAAATTTCTGGCATACGCCAATGAGCCAGAAACATTATTTGTGACTCAAGTGCTTGGAAAATGGTTTAAAATTGATGTTATTGTATACGGTGGACATATACTTACACTCGATTACGTGAGTGAATGCGTTAATTGCAACCCAATCATCACACATTGAAATAATCCAAAAATTAAAATACTAAGCAATGGCACATCCGCAACAACAGCGCTATGTGCACAATTCAATAACTTCAGTGTGTAGCCTTTGAGTTTTTGTCAGGGGATGTATTTAACCGATCCAAATTTACTAATTGTCCTTAATGTAACTTTTTCTTGATAGAGATCTATTTCAACAGAGTATATTTAGTGCTGAGTGTGCCTAACTCCCCTGTTTAAAGGAATTTTTGGACAGAATTTCAAATTTACATAAACGGGGGAAGTCCTCCCTCGTAGTATACTCGAAACACTGTAAAATCTTAATGAACAGAAATACATTTGGTCGCTCCAGGAGTCTGCTGTGCTCATTCATTATGAGTTTGAGCTCATTTCACCGGCTCTCCAAACAGCACATCACCAATGTATCTAGCGGCACACGAAACCTACTTTTTAGTTAAGTTTTGGTCTAAGTGCAGCGTAAACAAAGCTGCTCTAATCTGACATGCATAGAGAGCACTTAAGTACATTTAGCGACTCTTCTGTTGTTCATCTCGAGCACTTGATCAATATACACATACGCACAGACGCCACTGGCAACGTCAAGACTGACACCTTGCGAAGTGCGCTGCCTCCTCATAATCCGAATGCCATCGTGTTGAATTGCTCTTCAACGATCCTCAAAGATCTTCAGCATCTTAGGAACTAAATTTTACAGAAACAAACAAATGAAAGAAACCAACGAATATTTTGTAATCCAAGAAAAAAAATCACAAATCAGACATAAAGTGCGGTTGTGGAGTGAAGATGTTGCTACACTACTTCTGCACAGAGAGTGGAGTGGCGCTGCCAGCAAACGATGCGACAGCCCTTGGCTGCGATACATAACAAATCCAAATTCCTTACATCTTAACCAGTGCTGTTCGAAGGTACTACAATTGTAGTATTTTACTACTATTCTGTCGTGAGTAGTATGTACTATTCTATCTAAATGCAAAAAAGTACTTCTATTTTGAAGTTGCTGACGGCCTAATGTCAACTCATCCCGTTTTAATTTCAAAGATGAACCATTAGTTGCATTGCGGGGAATTAATCCAAAAAGTTTGAAACTAAAATTGTGTTAGAGATACTGATATTGAAGCCTTAGATGGAGAATGATGATAACTGATAAATATGGTTTTTTAAATATTCAGAGCTTGAAAGATTTTGGAAGAATCTAAACAGCATCATTTCCGCATAGCAGTGCAACTGCTGAAAGGAAAGTTTCAAAGCTTAATTTAGTTAAAGATAAAAAAGAGACTATCTTCCAGGGGAACGAGTGTGATAGTTAAAATTTTATTTCTATTCATATCTTTTCAGACAAGTGTGAGAACGCAATTTCATTTTTGCAACAAGTACAATGGTACCTTCCGATGTTAATTAAAAAAAATTTGATAAATATCAAAAGTCAATTCAAAAATTGTTTTAAAGTGCGTAACGGGCGTGACGTTGAAATAGATATTTTTTCAATATTTTGAGTTTGTTTTCAAATTGCCTAAAATATTGCAGGATTGAGTAATAAATTGATATCTTTTTAGAAACACTCCCTATGTTCTTTATTAGAACCATGAGTAACTTTTAACATAAGCTTTTAAATAATAGATACAAAGTAACTCCAAAATTCTTATAGTAAAAAAAAAATCTTATATAAAAAAAAATTTTAAAAAAGACATATAATATGTGATGAAGATTTTTTATCTAATACTATTTTTAAAGCTACATTAAATGCATCGTTTAATTTACAAAACTTTTTAGTTATCTACGGTTTTCATTTTCGAAAAGTTTTCATTGCAAAGCAGTTGGTGAATACAAAATTCGTTGAAAATCGGAATCCACTTAAAAGTTTAAATTTTGAATACAAAAAAATGATAACGATTAATTTTTTTACAAATCTTCTGAAGCTTTTGTTTTCACTTAAAAATTCGTACTAAATATGACTTTATAAGTATTAAATATTCAATAAAAAAATGCTATTTGATTTAACTCGTGTAAACATATATTAAAGAATATCTCTTTAAGTTTTTGAATGATTTACTTTTCTTTTTTGTTATATATTGTAATTGTTTCCAAATAACTTTTGTTAATAAAATGAATACATAAGATAAAAATTGAATTAATTAAATGAAAAAAATGTAATTCAAAATCGTGTTGTGTCAATATCAGTGTGGTCTGATGAAAGTACTACTAAAATGATTAGAACACTACCCAAAAATTAAAATTTTACTAATGTTTAAAATTTGAAAACGATACCCTGATCTTAACGTCAATTTGAACGCGGCACACAGAAGCTGTCAGATTTTGTCATGGCGACGTCCATCAACAAAGTTTCGTTGCATGAATTCCGCGAATAGCGAAACAACTTAAGGCGTCTATTTGTGTCTCTGTGTGATTTTGTTGCCAGCAATCGCAATCGCAATCGCAAACCGTGCAACGATATTAAAATCGCACCAATCGCCAATGTCGCCACCACTTTTGCATTGTCACTGCGTTCGCTCAAAATGCACAGTAAATGGGTTTTTCTTACTGCACCATTTTTTTGGCAACAAAATATGTGTGAGCCTACTTTCCATTGAATGTTGTTCTGCTGTTGATTTGCTATTGAAATTTCAATGTTGGGTATAGATTATCTTATCTAATGGTTTGACAAGCAGGGCAACAAATTAATTCATTTACTTAAGGGTGACCCTCACACCCCTTTCCTTCCTTGATTATATGTGCTTCATGTATTGTTATTTATCGGTGTTTTTTCCAGCGCAAACAAAGTCCGCCACACACGAAAAATGAATGGTATAAAAATTAGAATTTTAGCAGTTGAAATGTTTGTAAGACCTGTGAGTAACTTATTTTTAATGCTTTCTACGAGAGTAAACAGAACTGAGAATGCCAATAAAGCTAGACAAAAACCTGGTTTGTTTTATTTTGATATACTATGTGTCTTTATATTGATTAAAAGGAAACTAATTTTTAAAATTTTAATGGAAGCTCAATCCTAAGGGTTTCACGGAAAACAGTCCTTTGTCCAAGCTCAAAAATACTGCGTAGTAAAAAACTACAATCGAATCACCCAAACCTTTCATAATAAGGATGGCTCTTTTAATGTGCGTATGAAAGTATGTATCTATGTACTTTTGAAATATCACAAATGCTTGAAAAAAATTCTATTTAAACTTGTTTTCATAATCCTTAAAAAATTGTAAATGTATGTCGCATAAACTATGCATGTATATTTTTTTTAAGGCTTCAAACCTTCCTGGGTCCTTCACACATATATTGCATTATCAACGTCACAGAAATGAAATCTAAGAACCAAACCATTTTTTCAGCAGAGGCCACCGCATTTTGTTAAGTTTTTAGCGAAAACTGTTGTTAGTTGGTACTCAAGCTGCCGCTTGACACAATTTCAGTTTATGTTTTAATTAAAAAGGTAAAGCTTCAACAAAATTGTAATAATAATAAGAACAGTGCAACATTGAAGTGAATGTCAAACATATCTCAATTAGATGTCATTTTGTGTTCAGAGATGTGGAGTTTTGAAATACTTTTCAGAGTGTTGTGAAACGAAATGCTTCAATTGCAACAGCTAAAAACTGCCTGAGTAATGAGCCAGGAGTGGGCAAAAAAGCCGAGAAATTTACGTAAATAATTGATTGTTGCTTATTGCCATCAATTAATATCCTATGATAAGACTACGAGCAATAAGTCGAAACAAGACATAATTTTCCTTCAGAAATCGTCTGGACAGAACATTTTCAACGGAATATTTCAATTTATAAACGCTACTATTTTTAATAAAATTTAGATATCCGAGGGATATTTCGTTCGGGTGTAAGAAAAAATGCAATGTTGTATGAGTACGTATGGGGAGACTCACCATAAAAAATGAAAGCCTAACGACGCTAAAGCAGTGCTTGTAGATGTCGCTTGATGAGAACAAAGTAGACAATGTTTAGCTTAAGCTTTTAATTTCTGTTAATTTATCAGGAAAACATGTGGTTTTAAATAGCTAAGCTGAACTTTTATTTATAATTTATGAGCGCGATACTTATTCGATTCGAAATTATGTGCCTTTTGTCACGGACTTTTATTTTTTTGACCTCACCTTAAAAATCCAAATTTTTTTGTAGAATTCAAAAAATTGAAAATCTTCAACTAATAATTTTTCAGATGGGATATAAATTCAATATCAGGATCTAGCACAACTACTACTACTTCCGAATCCAGCGTTGAACATATATTTGAACTTGGAATACAAAGGATTTATGACCAACTGGCACTATAGAGTTGCTTCATGGTATGGCATAAAATGCAAAGTATTTCTCATTTAAATGGCAGTTTAAGATACATCAGGTGTTCATTTAGTTATATAAATTAACATGGTTTGTCACACAGGTCTTAAAATCGTTTATTTTTTTTTTGTCAGACCAAGATAGTTTGTACATTTTTGCATTTTTGTATCTAAATCTTATCTTACCTGGGAAGAAACCGTCACTTTAATATGAACCGATGATCTGCTCATATGTTTTGTACGAATTTAACGTTACGCCTAAATCTGGTGCACAAACCTAGTTATTAGCTATTAACTGCAGCCAAGTCATTATGCATGCATTGCATCATTTAACACGCCTGGCGTACTTGGAGCTTCAACGGAGTCATTAGAAGCGATGATGAAGTCGTTGGCGAGAGTGCCTTAGTTTCCAAGAACTATAATAATATGAGAACATCCAACAAAACAAAAGAATTTGGTGTTTTTGCACAGAGTTGAGGGATCGGGAACGCATAGAAATGCAAATCAGAATGAAAATGCATTCGAAGCGCACAAGAGCTCCGCTTACTTAAAACTAAATGGAATAAAGTTGTTGCAGTTTTTCTATGTGTCAAACCTCCTTTTTTAGTTGAAAATCATGAAAATAGAAAGTCATCATTTCACTGACATAATTTTAATGTTTTCTGTTGAGTTTTATGGAATCAAATATCCCACACTGTCAGTCACACAATGATGACCAGTGGGAAATTGTGAAAAAAATGACAATGCATATGATTTCCTGAAATCTTTGATTTAAGAAATGCTTTTTTTGTGTTTGTAAAAATACTTTTTTGTTTAAAAACTATTTGACCTACAGAAAAATATTCTCGATATTCCGCGTTTATTATTTCATGGGACTTAAAGAAAAAACAAATTCTTCTGGATAAGATTATTTCAACGGCACAATGACTCTTTTGTATCAGTGTCTTCAATTCACTTCTGAAAAGCTCAGAAATTACGAAACTGTCTGTTAATTTCCAATTATGTACTTTTAATTTTTAACCTTAAAATTTTTTTTTATTTTTGCCGAGTATAGCGAGCCACAACGCACTTAAATTTGTGATTATGTTTACATATTTTATTACTTGAAAACAATCTAAAATAAACAATTTTTCGATCCAAAACTTTTTTCTTATTAAAAAATACAGTGGAATTCCCAAAGATGAATTGAAAAAGACTTGGGACATTACAGACAATTTAATGTACAGTGGATGCAGGATTGATCTGATTTCATTCTGACATTTTTATCCTATCAATACCAAACCAATTTCATGTGAAATGAAAGTTTTAAGTGTACATTCTCATCTCTATTAATTTTTACCAGTATTATGTTTAATATTAAAAATTTAATATAAAACAAAGGAAGTGCATACATCAATGCAGCTAAAAAATGGAACCGGACTATTGTAGCAAAAATACGAAAATAAAGTTTTTCTTATAAAAAGAATTCAGTTTTTGTAGCTTTTTTAATATAACATATGCTTTCTTAACATTCTGCAGATTAAAAGTCGTCTAAAATGCTGATATTCTTGCAACTTCTGGTGATAAGGTGTCCCGATTTTGAGTAATTTATGTTTGAAGACACCTCGGGTTGAATGAAGATGTACATTTTTATAATATGTAGATAGTATTCTTTCACTTTTTAACATTCATTTTTTGATCATTATCGTTGAGAAAGCAATACATATTTGTGTATCAAGAATCTAGACCTGAGCCACTTCTTTCACCCACAAATTTTTCACCGTCAGATCCAAAAGAATTAAGCACTCATTTGCCAATAAAAATAGCTCTGTTTTAAAAGCCCAGTAGTTTAACAACATATGTTAATGAGTATTCTAATTAATGCTAAAGAATTAACTTATTTCCATGGTTTTGCTTACAGTGGAGCTGTTTGGTTTCTTACATCAGCTGACGTCTAGTTATTCGCCATTTACAGACTATTGGATTGACACTGATATTATTGAAATAAAACGAAATGGCCGTTCAAATAAACACATTAAGAGGCCATTGAGTGGTCTACTTTTTCAGTATGATAAAAGGCACTGACTTACCCAATTCAAGCCGCTGACTACAAGGCATTTCCTATGGGGATCACACTAATTTTCATGCGGAAAAGTGCGTACCAGTCATAAATAGAATTTGTGTGAAGACCACACAAGTGGCAAGCATCACCCGATTTACCCAAAACGATGATAACGAACATTATGACGCATATGGGTCATTATACCTCGTCTTTACATTCAAAATTTAGACATCTCAAAATTAATTTTTTTCCGATATCTTGTCATAAATCATTCGATATGGGTGCCATCATTGTCTGTGTTCTAAATGCGTCATTATTCGTAATTTAAGGAGGATTTACTCGTAAATGGATCATTGATTTCCTCAAGTCCAAGTTAATGAAATCATTTTTTGCTCTTTGTCAAAATTTGCCATTGACATTTGAACAGTCAACATGAGGTGGGGAGAGCTGATTTTATAACTTGCGAAGCTGTTTCTATTTGCATTAGGCAAAGCCAAACGGTGTTGCTTAAGTGCCGCGAATCATTGGAGTCGTTAGTGGGAAAGGGCATGACAGCTTTGCATTTGGATACATCGGAGCCTATACGTAGGCAAAAACTCAACTTTTCAGTAGAAAATAAACGTTTAGACAAAACTTCGAGCCCTTTTAAAAGTCAAAACAACCCGAAAAATCAACCAACCGTGGAAACTTTGGTATATGCGGAATTGAAGTAAGAACTGAGCAGAAAATTGATAGCTTAGTACGTCCAGGAGCTGCCGCTGTGTGATGTGCTGCATATTGCAGTCAGCAACGTAAGAAACGTAACTGATGGGGCGCTACGAAATGGCAACGCGCAACTACATAGAGTGCAAACAAACGAGTCATAGTCGGAAAGGACAAAAAATTTATGCAAATTCAATTAAGTGACGAGTTGCATGTGACTCGCAATGCATTGCGATGTCGCGACATTTTCTTTTACTGCCGTTTGGTGAAATCTAAAAAGTTGCCAAAGTGAAAATCGCTGCACTTGATGACAGCGATAGCGACCCAGCGGCTTCCTTGCTCAATGGCAGAATTAGCTCCCACCTCGCAAGGTAGAGTGAAATCGCTGGGTATGTGGGACGAGGATAAACGGGTGCAGAGCAGCACATTGCTACTATAATGCTGAAAAACCTTACATACCATAGAAATATTCTAAAAATGCAGACATGTAAAAATTAAAGTGATTGCGTGTGGAGTCACCTCATTGCATGTCAAGAAAGATCGTGTAAACTAAAGTCAATTTCGTGTCAGGTATGTTAGAAATGTGTTTTATGGATGGCAGGCACAGGAGACAAATAAATCATCAGAGCCCTCGTCGTCCAACTTCTTAGCATTGAATCGGATGTTTATTTCAACTAAGCAGTCATAATTTTAGCATTTCTCATGGAAACGAAAAAAACATTCTGGAGCAAATGAATACAAGTAGGTACTATCGAACTAAAGGTTAAAAGGTCAAGTTTGATTTACTATGAGCATTTTTTTTAATTGGTTGTTAAAGGAACCAAATTTATTTTCAATTTTACATACGTAGGTAGGTCAAAGGCGTTACTGGACGCATTACTAATGCCGTCTCTTTGTCACACAAGGTTTCTTGGTTCGTACGAAATTTCTGCATTTCACGCATAGTTTCTTATAATTAAAGACTAAAGAGATGTGCGATCTATTTCTATAAAGGAGGGATGACGTCGACTGTGCACGTAACTTAAACCAAATGATATTACAGCCATAACATTGGATGTAAATCTAAATAATAAGAGACTTAAAATTAAGGAAAGCAAAGATCCAGCTGAAAGCAACGCATTCGTGGTTTGTGGTTTCGCTTATGGAATTTTAATTTTTTTAAATATTATGATTAAGTCTTTTTGAAAGAAATGGTCCTTAAAATAAAAAATTATTGGCTTGTTTTTTGTTCCGCAATTGTAAAATCTAAAATACCTGGCATCATAAGGTGCTGCCTGGAGGAGTCGTTTGTTGCCGGTCAAATTACTGTTGTAAATTATTTGCAAATGGCGCAAGAGGACACTTCTCACATTATTCTTTCCCCTCTTACCGCAAAACCTTTCTTTATTCTTCAACAGGTCGCAAAGAGAGTTCTGGAGTCCCCAGTGGATCAATATTGATCGACTTTCGTGTATCACATTGAATCTGTTTAATAAAGACATCGGAATTGAATTCAGGAATGTTTGTGGTGTTGTGGTTTAAACAAGAACTGTGGGGCTTAGGCAATGGGAAAATATTTTAGAATGGCCAATGGCAACAAAGAAATAATTGTGATCTTGAATTTGATTCCAAGCCATAATAAAACCATAAAACGAACACGTCGAAAAACACGAAGTTTCCAATTGTATCGGAAAGTATTGAAAAACATGCAAAAGTTTGTTAGTATTGGCTCTATTGAATAGATCGATGAGAGTCAATGAGTGTAGAAAAAATCAAGAAAATATCAAGAAACCCGATCAAAGTAAAATAGTGTCTAACAGCAATAAAATAAGAGGTAAACGAAAAAGAGGTTCAGCCCAGGGATGCCAAAATTGTTCCTGACATTTTGAGCAATATATTAACTGATATAAAAGCAACATCAAGGAATTGTTGCTCAAAATAAAACCTAGGTATGTAAGTAGTATGGATTCTTTGCATATTTACATTTTGCTTTTGTGAATACAAATTTCCTATTGCGGAAGCAGATGTGAACAGTAGTGATGGTATTTTCAGTACCTACATACATACATACATATTTTTTCAGTACAATCACGCTTAGAAAAGTACACAAGTAAAACGGACTCATTTTTAGTACATTCAAAGAATTTTCAGGACACTTAAAAGCCATTAGGCATTTATATTAAGGTATATTATACAAATTTTTTTTGAAATTCAAGATTCAAAATCGACAAAAAGTTGTCACTATGGTCGCATACATATTTATTAAAAAAAATGTTGGTTAATTTGAAAAGTATTTTTTTTTATTTCTGTAACTCTATTTCATAAATAAGTTAGGTTGAGTAAACATAAGTAAAATTTGAAATGCCTTCTATTTGTACATATGACCACAAAAAATTATTTAATGAAGAAGTAAGTGAATCTGCGACCAACAGACAAATGAGATATGTTAATGGTGCACGACAGATATATTTTTTTTTTTCTTTGAGTGTTAACGAACACTAAACTTTATATTTTTGTCCTTGAAAATAGAAAGTTGCTTTGAATTCTTGTTCAAAGACGAAGTTGTTGACAAAAAATTAAGCTTTTAGCCACTTGCGCCCGATGTAAATATTTTTCAAATTGACCATAACTTATTTAGGTACATATGTGACTATAGTACCAGCTGCTTAACGACTTGAAATTTTAGATTTCAAAAAAACGTTTTCAGTGAATCGACAACACATTCAAATAAAATATGTATAGTAGGCTAGGCAACAGCTAATTTTTAGATGGAATACCATCTCCAATCTCTCTTAAGCCTCTCATTTTTCAGAGAGATTTTGTAGCCGGAAAAAATTTTAAAAAAATGTGCGATCGCTACATATGTTTCTGCCAAGCTATTATTTTAAAAAAGATTTGTATTCTTCAATTACTGAATTAATTTGATTATCCAATAGGCCAATTACGCACCGGCCTATTGACCCCACGCTGGTATAGTAAGTTTCTACTAAGACGATGATGAAGAGGATCGATAACTCAACGACTGAGATGTGAGATGTTTTCATTTTAACGAAACGAATCCAAAAGGTAACTGGAAATTTCAGATATTCAGATGTCAGCAATTCGTCCAAGAATTTATTTCAAAAGCTTAAAGCGATCGGATTGTACATAGTATCCCCGAGGCCCAAACTTTTTCGGATTTAACATGAAGAATATATGTTCAAACGAAACCATTTATTCATAATAGATTTTCGGTTGCTTATTGCTAATCCAAAGTCAGTCCTTACCTTAGCTTCAGAAAAACACATGTTTTCAAGCATATTGCGAGATAGCAGATGTTATGCAATCGAGATTAAATGTTGGGTACTTTTATTTGATGAAGGTCTACAACTTTTCCGCGCGTTGCCGAATCCGAACTCTCAGTTTTGTTTTTTTTTTCAATACACTCTAGAGTACGTTACATGTCCTTGGGTTGTAGGAGGCAGCTTTGTATACGACCTACGTGTAGCAGCAATGTTGACTGCGAGTGAGGATGGAGTTCAGTGAATGCTATTCTCATTCATATGCAGAGCGTAAAGTGAAGCGTCTTTTATTATTTATTACAAATTCAAATATTTGAGGCATAAGAAAAAATCCAAAACATACGGGGCATCGAAAATGAGAACTAAAGAAATGTATATTTTTGTACTTAGCTTCAAACTGTAGCGCAAAGCACGCAAAACATAGAAAGGAAATAAACTATGCAAAATCTAATCCCTGTATCCTTAGAAATTATTTTTGAAATCCTTATTGTTCACTGCAGTAAACTTGTCGAATGTGTGAGTTTGTTCGTGTTGTATTTGGCTTCGCAGGGGGATTTTAGTAAGTACTCAGGTTTTTCTTTTTGTTGTTCTATTTTCCCCATTCGCTTCTGTTATAACTCCTTCTACTCCAACAGAGTTGACTGCTCTGCAGCTTTTGTAATCTCAGCAGAAAACTGCAACAGAGTAAACAAATTTGCTGCAGGGATTTGATGTAGCTAAGAAGCTCGACTACACAATACCGTATTTTTGCAAGGATCTGTGATATTTTAAAAGAAACCTTTTGTGTCATGTTGAACAATGCGAACAAACGTCGTTATAATGTCAAACTACACTGAAAACATTTTAAATTATTCATAACTCAAAATATTTGATACATAGAATCAAATCTGATTTGACCCATCTTGAACTTCTGTATTATTTTTAGTACAACAACTTTAAAAATTTATGTTGCAATAACGAAAAAGTTTCAGTGGAATTTTTCACATACAAATTCAATTTCGATTATTGTAAACTAGAAAAAAAATCATTCTTTAAACTTTTTTATCTCTAATCGCGTTTTTTGAAGATTTAAAAAATACCACTTTTTTAGTGGTATTTTAAAAAGTGGATCATGTGCTTATTTTGTACACCTTATAGCATTAACTGCATAAGCAACAAACTCAATGATTCTTTAGGTGATAATTCCATTATAAATCTGTAACAAAATAATTTCACAATTAGCTGTTTTAATGAACGAAAAATCATTCGCTGGTCTTTTTGCACAAACGTCATTTTGCAATTGGGTTTTGTTTTGATCCTGCAATTGAATATATGTGACATCTTTTCTATAAAAAGTAATTCAAAGTACGTAAATAAAAATAAAAATGGCAATGGTTGGAGGAAATTATAGAGAATTTGAGTGATGTTGAGCAGGGGCCGATATCAAGCGTAGTGTTGTTTGCACCAGAAAAAGTGGATGAGCTCAATATGGAGCCAGCTAACATTCATGAAGTGCAAGACATGTGAAAATAGAACGAGATTCAATAGAAGAGGCCTTTGCAACTCCTGCGTAAGATGTAAATCAAACCTCTTTTACAAGTTTGCAAACATTTGGCTGTCCTAAATGATGCAATGGAAAACTCTCATGAAGTTGTAAGATACGACAAGCAACCCAATCATGAAACATTCGAAGCCCTTGCTCTTACATTGGTTTCGCAATTGGAAAACTTATCTCCAACGCAGTTATTTTATCAATTTGTTGACGGTGATGTGAAGGATCTCTAATTGCTGAAAGTAACGGGTAAATTTACAAATTAAGTAATGTTTGAAATGTTTAAAAGTTCATAATTGTGCAGGTATTACAATCAAAGTAGTAATATCGGCAATGATTGTAACAAAGACGACATGCAGCGTTTCTTGGGAACTCTATTGATGTCCGGCTATAGCACAGTTCCAGCCTTCTGAGCCTTCGTTAGGCCGCCCAATAGTAAAAAAAGCAGTGTCACGAGCTAAACTCAAGCTCTTGAAGAAACGCTTTCACTTAGCTAATAACAGTAATTTGGACGAAAAAGGTAAATTCGCAAAACTACACCCATACTTTGACTTGTTGAACAGAAATTTTAGTAAGTTTGGCATTTTCAGCGAGCAACTGTCGATTGATGAGCAACTGGTGCCTTACTACGGCAAACATTCTTGTAAAATGAACATTCGTGGCAAACCATATGTTTTGGTTGTAAACTATGGTGCCTTTGCTCGTCAGAAGGATGTATGTTCAGTTCTATCCATATGCAGGTGCTGGTGGATACAACAAACAAATTGGCTTAGGTGCTGATGTCGCCTTGCGCTTGTTGTCATCATGTCATCATGATGTTTATTTTGACAATTTTTTTCATCGTATTATTTGATGTCTCTTTTCTGAGAGAAATTTCTCCGCTACTTTTACAATTTGTGCTAATCGTATAAATATTGCCAATTTACGGACCTGGAAAAACTTCTCGAAAGGTTCAACAGATTATGTTTTTGACGGAAAAATAAATTTTTACTATGACGTTGGAACGACAATAAGGAAGTTACTCTAATTAAAAATCACCAAACTATAGAGCCAATGGCACGTGCAGCCAGCTGCCACAAAATGCAAAAGAAGAAGGTTGCAGTGGAATAAGCACAAAAAATTTCCCATTACAATAACAGCGTGGGCGGAGTGGACCTTGATGACAATGCCGTGTCAAACTGTCACATGGCCATACGAGCGAAGGAGTGGTGGTGGGCTTTATTTGTAGCTGGTCCAGATAGCGCTCTAGTCAACGCATGGAAGCTACATTGTTTCATTAAAAAAGGAGCTTCATAAGGCGATGTCTCAAATATAGTCTCGAGTAATGGTATATGAAGAGCTCTTACTCACCGACAAAGTCAAAGAGGACGAAAATCAATTACCAGGTCTGCCAAAAATCAACGTGAAACATTTAGTTGTAAAATATAAAAATTCGAAATACTTACTTTGCGCAGTTTGTCATAAAACAACAGTATATAAGGATCTCCATCCAAAATGTTTCTATAAATATCCACCCCATGTTTAGTTAAGATTGAAGATAATTATCTTATTTCATAAGTTTGAAGTATGGAAAATAAAAAATTTTAATACTTGATTGTATGTTTCATAAAAAGTTTAGTACAAATATTTAAGAATACTGAAGTAACTAAGCGCTCAAAAACCTTTTCAAAAATTTTAAGCGGATCTGGTAACGGTTAAATATTTATTTTTAAGAGTTTCAGTGGGAAATGCTGATGAATTTTTTTCAGTGGTTTGCTACTTTGCATTTTTATTTTCTTCTGTCCCTGCGCTCACTCAATTTTTCTTCATTTTCTTGGGCGTATTTTGTCAATGGAATTATGCTAGCAAATCTTCGAATCTAGAAAATTGAGTTTATTAAAATGGTGCACATAGCGATACGTGTGGCTGTGGTTGCATGGAAGTTGTTCATTTTCAGTAGAGGCACTTCAGTTTATTGAAGCGCTCAATTTAAAGAAATTTCGTAAATTTTGTGAGTTCTTTTATTTGTTTTGTGAAAAATTTTATGGAACTCAGTGCAAATATTTCGTTACTATCAAGTAGTCGGAGTGCTACAAGAGCAAATAAAAATGTTCAAATTAATAGAAAGTATTTAGGAGTACTACATGAATGACATTTCACATAAGGACTATTTAGTATAGTATCTATTTTTAAGTTTTTCATAAAAACAATTATGTCTTTGTTAGACGGCAGGAGTGTCAGGAGATTCTGATAGGGTTATTTACCCATTTAACTTTCAAAGGATGCACTAGGTTTTATTCAGCCTAAAGTATTAAGAAACTGTTTTATATTTTGGGCCATAGGCCAATGAATCCAATGAATATACCATTTGAGCATTTTTGATATTCCTATTTGGCTTGTTTACGGTCATCCGAAGACAATGCGAATTGAATGTCCTTGGATATAATTTATTTCCCAGCTTGAAATGATGTAATTTTTTTCTAAATTTTAACACGTCGTCAATGAGGTGGTGTGTGAGAAGTCCCACGTGATTACAAACAGAGACAGCTTCTTCCTCGCACGACCTTGTGCTCTCAGTAGCTAAAGACAAAACAACCTACATACCCAGCACGCTTAGTTGATCATTCCATATGCATGGTACATGCAAATTGTACTTGATAAAAATCAGTATATTATGAGAAGTTTAATTAACTTCCATATATATTTTATCTGAATAATATTCCCATCAAATTTTTATTTAGTGCGATTTCTATGTTTAGGAAATAAAACTTTATTAAAAATGTTTAATTGTATTCAGCAATCTGAATTTTGCCGATCTGTTTCTTTTCAAATTAAATTAATTTAAAAATTTATTTTTTTGGTAGATATTTATATTAATTCGTTCAAAACATTCAAAATAAATGTATAAGGACTTTAATAGAAATATCTGACACAACATAATTACAAATTTTTAGAATGCTAGAAATGAAATCTAAACGAGAGATAGTATAGTTTTGAATCATATCATTTGTAGCTTAAAATATAAACATTTTCTTTTATGTATTTGCTACGTAATGTTTGACGTTGAGTCCGAATTTGGAATACTTTTGATATCAAGTTTATAAGGGTCAAATGTGTCAAAAGCATAAGTTCTTCCTTTTACGTACTTTTGCACCAGTGATAATACATTCGGAGAATTTTTGAGTGCACAAAAATATACTAGTGGACTTTATTTCTTTCGAAAGGAACATTCTTTGCAGATAAGAGTTAAGCTTCACTTCGTATATTTTTCAGAGACATGTCATGATGAAAGAGCTTGAGCTCTGAAGGAGTTCTGAAATTATAAATAAAAAGAGCATTTAAAAATTAGAAATTCGTCATTTTCAGGGTTGGTTCAATATGTTCTTACCCCGTAACAATATACTTGAATCCAGTTTAGTTTTCATTCTTCTCTCTTAAGCCAACCAACAAATGTAATTATTCATTTAATGTCGCCATAATTTAAATAAAACGAGGCCCGTGGCCAAGCATCTGCGTACTAATCACGTAGTAATATCAAATATTTACGATTACCTCTGGACTCTGCAGCAGCATTGGCATAATGATTAAAGTTCCATCCGCATAGTGGGGTTAAAATGCACCCTGAGGCCAAATTTGTGTTGGAAGAACAAATAATCAGAAAAGACTTCGGGGCAAATGTCGCTCGTTCAGCAAAGAAATCTAAGTGCAAAAACCACCACATCTCTTAAAGGTCGAGGAACGAAGAGCAACACACTTTTGGTGCACCCCACAACCTGCCATAAACGCAAAAAACAAACCAATGCCACAACTGTGTAAAATAATGCAAGCACAGAGTTAGAAGAGGCACAGGGGAAAAATATCAAAAATTAAAAAAAAATGCCCATCCATGAAGTACTGCGGCTAACAAAATATGCGCAGAAAAAACAAAATTCTAAACAAATGTTGGCAACGTTATCGTGTCGGTTGTTGTTTGTTGTTGCTCCAAAGAACACTAATAGCAACAACAATTGCCACACTGTTTGGCAAGGAAGAATGGACTGCAACATGCTACACACTGCAAATTTCTAATTAAATTTGTATTAAACGCACAGATGTCGCTCACACATTTCGACGGCAAAGTGTGATGGCATTTTAGCTGCAGTAGCTCGGGGATGGTGCTGATGTGGCATGAGGCAGCTAAAGAAGGCACCAGCATAGAAGATATGGCACAGTAAAAGCTTGATAACGTGCATCATACGGAGTGAATTAAATGGGCTCTATCGTTGTGCTGTAAGACCAGACCAATAAAAAATCGGCAAGCCTATTTAAAATGCCTTGACTCAGAAAACACTGAAGAAAATTTCAAATTACACTATCTTGAAGGTAAAAAGAGACATTCTGAAGAACTATCTCTCTTCTTGCATCGAGCATAAAATGTGGCATTTGCTTTAGAAAGAGTTTGAAATTGTTTCTTAGTACAAAATTCAGTCCGAAGTAATGACGCACACAGACAGAACTATCTTTTATAAAAGTTGACAGAAAGTCCAAGGTTAAAAATAACAGACACAAAACTTTTATATCAATTTAAGTTCAAGACCATTGCGAAAAAATGCCTATCAATAGAATCTTAAAAAAATGCAAAAGCTCAAGATACTTCGTTAGATTAGAAAAGAGTGAAATCGTTCAACTATCTTTCGAAGATACATTTAAAAGTTAATTAAGTTATTTCAATTACACTAAAAATATTGAGATATAATATAGAAGGATCCATATGGCTTGTATGTATTTAAGTTTAAGAGTTAGCGCCAACATTAATCGTATTGTCTCTGCATAAACTATAGCAATATCAACAAAAATGCTACCTTCAAATCTTAACTTATAAGGGAATAACTTTGGCACTAATTTGTTCTTCTGGTACCTTGGCAGCGTTCTTACTACTAACCTACCAAGAGCAGTAATGCGTGAAGGGTCCTTGAAATACTCCAAAATGTATGGAAGTCATATATAATATCAACTCAATGGCACAATGACGAAATGAATACAAAAGTCCCTTCTACGAGCGGATATAGTAACAAACATCATTTCGCTATCAATCGAATTCCTATCTCAATAGAAATTATGAAAAGACAATGGCTATGGATTAGCATATGATGATGAAAGGCGGTAAGGAAACGGCTCGATCCGTACTGTGATGAAATCCGCAGGAAGACAGATGCGAAGAAAGACCCATAATATCGTAACGTCGGCGTCAAAAAACGGAAAAACTAGCACAGCATAAAACAACGAGCCACGAATAGAATTAGCTATAGAAATTTAGCTAACACCATATGCTGCTGACGGAGCTATGGGATATTAGTAAAAGTAGAAGTTTACTTCAATCCTTATATGTAAGATATTGAAAATTATTAAAGGGTCTAGCCGTGTTTGCATGATGAATGACTACCCAGATAGGGTAGTCTATATAAGAATGTATTTCGTGTTAATGCTGGCGCGTTCTTATGACATATAAAAAATTCTCCGATACGGACTTTTCTTTGAACTGGTATATTTTCTAAACTACTGAAGCTAGGAAAGTAAAACTAAATCAAGGAGCAAGGAAACATCAGAGTTTATAAAAATATATATGTATTTTAATTGCATTACTAATTATACTGCGAATGCCTTCTATGAGCACAGTTGGCAGACCGTAGATCTTTTTCTACAATATCGTACCATTAAAGTGAGATATTATTTATTATATACATACGCTAAGTAAATAAGCAAAAAAATTAAATTAAATATAGCGCAAAAAAGACTAGTTTGCATAATATTTTAGCAAATCAAATCAATTTCTCTCAGAGATATTGGAAGAGATTAATACTTTGCCAACGACTGCGCCCCCTAGGAACAAGTTTTGTCGTTTAGTTAATCTACATTGTGATACGAATTGAATAAAATTTTGTAGTGTGTTCAAATTGGTTCAGTAGCTTACCAAGATATCATTCATGATTAATTTATGCCAAATTTTAATCTACTTAGCATGAGAGTTTTCCTTGACAGTAAAAGTGGTTTTGATAAGATTGTTTGATTGGACTTTAAGATGTCGCAACTTTTTCCAAAAATAAGGTGTGGAGAATGATGTTTTTGAAAAATTAGAAAGATTATATCGGAAAGACGAAATAAAAGTTTAAAAAATCATACACTCTAAAAATGGTTTTAGATCAGAATGACATATTGATTAGGGTGAGTTCTCAGAACTTGATGAGAAAACTTTGTACGCTGTATGGATATTGATCAAGTGATTAAATCACATTTCTCACTTTTTAGTAGAGCAAAAAAGACAGCTTTAAGAAAAGTTAAATTATGAATAATCGAGTTTTTCAAGTATGTAGTAGAATAAAATAACTGCTTCAAACTAACATACAATTAACATAAATGTTCAAAAAATCTTTTTGTTTCGTTTAATAAATTATGTTTTCATCTATTGGAAAAAAAAAATAGATTTTCTCCAACCTATTCAGAATTTATGCAGATACAACATATTTGACCGAACTTAAAAAAGCTATTCAAACTACTTACATAATTTTTGCTTCTGGATATTTGCTAAACAGATAGTAACTGTATCTACAATTATTCCAGTGAGCGGCTAGTTCAAAGAAAAAGTACTGCTTAATTTTAAACGTGGCACATTTCATTAGATATCACTTGCATGCAAACTATAAATCACAAAAAATCAAAAGTTTCCAACGAAAAGCAAATGACTGCTATTTGAAAGCGATTCGGCGCTGTAGGAAGTTTTCCTTACACGAATGTTTTACAGAAAATATCCTAAGTATTTTTCGGAAATTCAGCTAGGTGGGGGTCTTAGAATTTCGTTCACCAATTGAGGTTGTGGTAACCATGGTCGTATTATATAAGGTAAAAGCAAATTGTCAAAATTTGAAAATGTGACACTGAGAGAGTCCACAGCAAAAGTCAAAATCATAATCACAATAAAACAAAAATTTTACAAATGCTTTCACATGTTGCAGAAAATATCAATTTATTAAGAAATAAAAGTAAATTTTAAAAATATTTTAAAGTAAGTGCCTTCCGTGCTACAGCGGGTATATAGTACTGCTGTAGATGTCATCAGTCTTCACTTTTTACCCTTAGGAGGATTGATGAAATCAACTTGGTCGAAATGCTTTTGGCAAACGCGGTAACAAGTCCTGGCCACAGCTTTCGGTCCACCTTCATGCAAAGGAAAAGCAAATAAGAAAATAGAGTCCTTCGATGCAACCACGCGGCATTCTTCGCAGAAATTCGGCTTGGTATCTCATTTAAATAAACACTTTTTGAGAAAAATTAACACTTTTGAAGAAAAATTCACACGTGACACATAAAATATTTTTCTTTTTGACAATTTTGACGTTTTGTTTTGCTCGAGTTTGACTTTTGCTGTGGACGAAAAAAAATGAAAGAGGCAACATTTTTCAGTGCAGTAACCATGTTAGTTAAGTCATGGTGTTAACTAAAAATTTAAGAGCGAATTATGGTCTCGTAGTTCTCGGAAGAAAGCACTCAGAGAAAGTACTCATTGAAATATCATTACCTCAATTATGGAATATTGGTTCGCATTATACAGAGGAATCTGTATGTACATACGTACATATGTTACTGACGTAGTGGGTGGTTGATTTGTCTTTTGATGAATTTGCAGGATAATTTTCCCAGCTCATTGTTTCCGATTTTCATTCGAAGCTTGAATACAAAAAAAGCAGAATTGAATTGAACGCTGAACAAAAGGGAAAACGAATGCGGGACAAACTCCAAAACTGTCGACAAATGTCAAATGTTAGGAATTACTATAAAGAAATGGTGACGTGTTTCTATCTCGATTTCATACAAAACTCGATTGTCATTTGCATTCTTCGGCGTACGGAATGCCTTCAGCTCGGCTTAGCTCAGCTAAAAGACTGACAATTTTCAATTTCTCAATCCAATTTGTCTATTTTGTTTTTTCACTATAATGAACACTTCAGCTTGACTTTTGCTTTTGATATTTGTTGAGCTTGACGTCTGTTTTGATCCTGTTTCCTTGCACTCTTTTTAATATCCATCACTCAAAAGACTCGTGCTACATCAGGCATCATTCAAGTTCACTCCTATTTACTGACAGTTTAAATTTAAAATTGGACAAAATTAAAAAACACTCCTCACAATAGTTTGTCGAAACAGTCGGAAGGACGCAGGGCAGGAGCAGCAACATTGTTCTCTTGTGCTAGGTCTGGTGGACTTTCTTTTTTTCATCTCCAGATATGCTGGAATTTTTGTGTTAAAAATTAGAAACATTGTTTGTCTGTCAACATGATATGTTGCCCGTGTTGTCAGTATTGTCAGAGTTGAAAAAATTTCGTTTCACCGTATAAAAAGGAGAAAAGAAAACAAGGAAAAAAACTAAAATTTGCCTGCCGTTTCATTCATCTGATGAAGTGGGAGTAAGGTTGTTCTTTTCTGGTGGGCGTATTAATTGGAACGATGAAAAACTAGGGTGCCGGGGTGGGCGAGGGGGTTAGTTTGCATGACAATAACACAAATTGAAATGAAATGTTTTATTTATTTTTCGCATTTCCACCACATGCTGCATCAGTGCATAGCAGTGTCCAATTTAAAAAACTCTGCTATATTTTTTCGACTGCATGTGTTGCACTTGCAGTCTGCTAGTACGTTGTAGTTGCTGTTGTTGTTGTAACAATTGTCAGTGCCATTCGTTGCAATTCATCTGCTAAAAGATTGATTGAGTTTTTACCCACATTTGCTTCTAAGCCAAATGAGCAGAAGCAATTGCTTTTTGTTTGAGAGCTGTTATGGCTTTGTATTTTTGGATTTTTAATCTCCTTAGTTTTTAATCAAGTCGCTTGTTGGTTAAACTTCTGTTTCAATTATCTGAATGAAAACAAAATCCATTTGTTTCTATATTTTACCACATGTGCACTGCAATCAGTGCTCTATTAATAGTGTTTAGGTCCTAAAGGACTTTAAATCCTTTTATTTTTCTCTATACAGATGTATTTTTCTTAGCAGCATAAAACGAACGCTTAAGTTTCCAATTTCTAGCATAATTGTTGTCTGATAGTTGAGGTTAAATAAATAATTTGATCTCATTGCAATTCAAGTCAGTGAATCATAAAAATATTAACTGCATATTGGTAACTTCGTGAGAAAAAAATTCTTTGAATAAATGTTTGTACAACGCAGCCGGAAGCTTAAGTTCACATGCTTCAATTTGAAGCCGCTTGAGAAAAGAATAAGGGGTTATCAGTTAATATCTCACACAGTAAAGACAGGTGACAAAACCCGCCTTTCTGCGTTATAAGGCAGACTAAAACTGGAAATGAACCACCAAGATGGTTAGGCGAACTGACAACCGGACTAATTACAATTGAAGGGCCATCGAAACAAAACTCTTAAGGAGTTTCATCCTACAACCAAGTTATTTTACAAACAAACAAAAGTCGCAACAAACGGTTACTCGCATGGCTGTGTACTGCCTGCAGATCTATTTTTTATTCAAAAGTTGGTCAATTGGTTTTGTATTGTTTCTCTATTTTTAATATTCTGTTTCTTTGTGTCTTAGTCAATTTTGACAGTCATGCTGAACTGTCCAAAATTGCCACGCATTGTAGATCACGGAGGGTATAAACAATACCATAATAATGCGGTCGGTCAATGGAGTCACTTTACGAATTCCTGCTGAGATCGCCTTAGTCAAGCTTAGCAGGTTCACATTGACACTTTTTAAAAACAGCATACATCCATCCACAAACGGATTATATACCCATTAGAGCGCACAAACTGCTGCATCGACTGGCGTCTGTCGATCACTAATCGTGTCCAATTGATTTTGATGATTTGGAAAAATGCTTTCCAACCTGCTGTTGACTGTGCTGCGATCGCTTGACTTGAGCCGCTGATCGAGATCAATTTGCAACTTAAGTGCTCCGACGTTGGCTGTGAGTAAAGTGCACCAAATCGCAAGTCATTGCTACACTGAGCGTGGAAAAAATTTTCTTAAGCCCCAGCTGAATTGTATTGTAAAATGTAAATCAAGATCGTTGTGCTATTGCGAGATGAAATGAGCTAAATACTTTCATACCTTTGTTTAAATGCTCGTAAGAAGAGTACAAATCCATTAACTTTAAATTTTACCAACTCACACTTGAAGAATGGACGGTTATATATTCACTTTTGATTTTTTACAGGAAATATATACGACTTGGATGGATACATTATTTTATAATGAATTTGCAGAACTATTCTGCATCGGTCGAAAGAATATATTTTGATTTAATAAATACATACCTCAACTACTGACTGACTTGAAAATAAATGTTTCCGTATTTCTCTAAGGGTTGGCCATTGCGCCTCCCACGGTCGAGAGCAATGAAACGAGTAATCATTCGTCCCGTCGTGCATTGCTGATATTATACGAGTCGGATCGTTTGTCAAATAAATATGCAAGAGACCCAGTCAGAATCAAACGTGCAAAAAGAAACAAATGTGTGCAAATGAACTGCGAAATGCCAGTTGAGAAAACTTCGGGTCAAAAACATTATTTCGCATATATTGACTGGTAAAAAAAATTAAAGACTAAAAGAACTGCCTTTGTAGGCAAAAATTTCAATTCATTGAAAAATAGTTTTAATACTCGGAAAAGTAATTTTTATTGATTAATTTTGAGTATAAAAATGCTTAGTGCTGCCATGCGATGCTCACGCTTTTTTTTATGCCAATATTTGTATTAATTTATTCATATCAGTAATCCACGACTTTTAACCAGGTAATGTTTTGTTTACGTTTGAATTTCTACACACATTCCTACACATACTAGCGCGAAATTCATGAGAGAAAATTCACCTCGCTGACAACGTTTGGGCAACAAAGTTGAACATCCCTAATATAAGCTATTACATATCTATTTAAAAAGGTATTACTCTTATTCTTGACTTTCTAATCAGGGATGGCCAGGTCAAACAAAATATAATTATTCCTGCTCATTCCCAAATTTGATGAGCTCTCATATCAATTCGATAAAAATGTCATTTGTAAGATGTAAAAATAATAAGCATAAGCAAACATAAATACAAATGGTATATGGCTCATTTTATTTGTCAACATTTTCTAATCAGTTGCTCATTATCAGTCCCAGTGTTTTCGATTTTAAAATTTTCCACAAAAAACAATTCGGAAAAATATGAACTAGCGCCGCGGCTCCACGCTCTCAACTAAAAATGTCTCAACTCATTTGACTTCATGCTTTGTATCGAAATGACATGGCATTTGGTTTTTTTGATTTTTTTTTCAATTCTTAGAATTAGATTTTGCAATTTTGTGCATTCACTCTTTTAATCAGGTAATTAGCGATTTCCAGCTCAACTCAACTCTTCTGGCCATTCCTGTTCTATATCAAATAAAAATACAGGTACTTTTTTATCAAACCCGCGATCAACATTTCAAGTTACGTCAATTTTCAACAGTTTTGCGAATCATTCAATTGCCCAGCTTCCTGCTATTACCAAGTTAACGATTGCTTATAGTTTCACAGTTCAGACATAAACCAATCAAATGACATTACTAAATGATCACAGAAGCCAGGGAAGTTGGTCTCGAGGCATATTCGTATCGTCCAATTTATCTGAAGTTATTTGTAACTGGACACCTCGTTTTTTTGGCAATTTTGAGCATTTTTTGAAACGAAGTAGTCGGTCATTTTCATTAAAGCGACTTCATGAATGGTCACTTTCACGCACGAATATGCTCACCAAAATTATTTATCAGTCCTTGGCTTATTTTTTTATTGTACAACATTAAATATTGCACGAAACCATCCGCAAATAGTCTAAAATGTTATCTTAAAATGAGGTATTCGTGAAAATCAAAAAATTAAAAAAAAATGCTTTAGTTTTATAAAAGAAATAGAATTTATTACAAAAATTTAGAAAAATAAATATGAATTTGTAATTATTTTTAAACAAAATGGTTAAATGTTTTCTTATCCTATTCCAAATAGTTTTTGAGATATTTTAAAGTGTGCAGCGTGTGAATGACCAATGAACCTGTAAAATTTATAAATGTCTTACTATAACGCTTCAAGCGTGGAGGCTACCTCTCATTGAATAAAAATTACCAAGTTTTTTTATTTTTTTGATTTTTTAGATTTATTCTCATGCTTTGCTCAATTCTTCACATGAAGATTTCATTGTAAGGTGAACTGGGCTGAATTACTTTACATTGATTGGAGTAAGAGTACCAAGACAGTACATTTTGTTTCAGTGTTACTAAAACGCAATCATTGTAAAAGCAGCTTATTATATTAAACACTTATTTCAACTGATAAAGTAATGCTTATGACCATTTCGGGCTTTTAAAGATTTAAAAATCATTTAGAAACGCGTCTAGTGACGTAAACATTTCAGTCGGAAGTGATGCCGACATTTTGTAACACCAAACAAATATATATTTGTAACTGGCAAGTTGGAATAAAAATATATGAACGAGTTCAGAAACCTTATTATTTCACACAATCTTTGGTGCAATGATTTATCACGTTTCAATGTTCAATTTTTGTTATTGCGAATTCTTTTTAGTTTTTTACTATTTCTGAAGTGGTAGAAAAAACTTGGCGTACACTTAAGTTGCATTCGAATCTTTACTCGAAGGAAAAAATGCGTTTTGCACCAGACAGTAAGAAAACGTGAACCCGACTGATCATTTGGCCACACATCAAGATTTGATTACCAGTGTTTTAACAAAATGACAACCGGCTCGTTCGTCGTTCGCCCTTAAGTGTTGTCGTTATACTTAATGCCTTTTATAATTGCGTAATAAGCAATCTAAACTTTCAATCCCCCACTTCTAATGGGTTTCTTCTATGAGTAGCTGCTCGTTTTATTTTGCTTGTTGGTGCTACCATCATATCTGTCGTTATCATTGAAGTTTCATTAATATGATTATTTAAGATACATAAGTGGCAAACAGCTACTAAACTCATCTTAAACTTAACTTCATTACTACAACAGCAACAACAAAAAATTAGACAACAGCAAAATAACGGTACGTAGTTAGTTTTCTTTCATAGCAAACACCTTTTCTGACATCATCGCCAAGTCTCCGAAATCCACACGTTTTCTGTTTCTGTAAAACAATTTAGGTCACTGACAGATTTAGAAGGGAAGGTATGGGGTTGCAGAACTCTACAATCTAAGCGATAGGTAACTTCGTAGAAGATTAAGGAAGTGGCAATGTTTAAGGGATCTGTAAAAACAATGGAAATGAGAACTTAATCCTCGTAGTGGACTTAACATTCGGCGAGGATGAAGTTTCTACTTAAAATTTACTCTACCAGCTTCTTAAGCCGATGATTCGAGCGAAAACTGCGGAAGAGCTATGAGACGCAGTGAGGAGGAGAATGAACTAATTTTGCAATTTTGTTTTGCGATTGTGACCACGTTGAATACGTAGATTTTTCCCTTGTCGATGCTGTGTTCTTGACAGCAGCATCTCCCCGAGGGAAAAAGTTGACGATGACAATGATTACAGCGGGCAGCATTATCTTAATGACCACATTACGTGCCGCGCAAAGTACACATTCGGACGACAGACCCGTTATATGCCGCGTAACTCGCTTAAGTTGCCAGTAGTAGTAAGGATAGTTTGGCGTAGTTGGATGTGACCAACCGAAACACAAACTAATTCCAACAAAGTGTTTTCTGTTTTTTGCAAAGTTAAGGAAACGCGTGAAGTTCATGTTTGCTATGCAGCGAAATTCAAATTCTGGCTTGGGGCGAATTTTGCCTCCAGAATGTTTTCACCGAAAACAAAAAGCAAAGAAAAGAAAGCAAATAAATAAGTACAGTATTATACAAAAAATATTCATAATATGCAACATCGCCAATACTGCTTCACAAACCGAAACTGACCAGTCAATGTCTGCCAATGATTTTCAATAATGTCCAAACTTGAGGCGATGTAAACGGATGCAGAGCAGACGACAGAGTCAAGCGAGCACTGTCCTGTGTTTTAGCAAATTACGCTAATTAAATTTATTGTTCTACTTTGAGCACATGTCCTGTGCGCATTTTGACATCCTCCGTTCCTTCTCCTCTTTGGCTCAATTCTTGCTAAATAATCATTAAAATTATTCGTCCAAGACATGGCAATTTTCCTGCAGGCTTCTTGTATTATGTTTTGTTTTTTGTTGTCAATTCTCCTAGCAGAATCGTTGAACGTAAGACTGACAACAACAATAACTATTACATGTCCGAGACTGATTTTTACGCACACATACATATAAGCGAATATATTGACAAGTTCGAAAAGATTTGTATGTTAATTAATCGAAATTTGCATTTGCGCATTTTTGCCACTAAAATCGATTCAATGTCGTTCGGGTTGCTCGCTTATAAACGGCAACACACTGTGGGCCAAAATGATTTTTATAAATAAAAAGTTTTATCACCGAACAGATTTCCATAACAATTGAAATTGTACACTTTTACAAAGGTTCCAAACATAGATCAGTTATTCTTAAATTTGAAGATATTATGTTACTTGTAGCAAATAAGTTTGGTATTATTGGCTTTTAGTATCCCACTATCAGATAACTTTGCGTATAGTGAAGAATGGAAAATGCCCACTAAGTTCCACAGGTTTTTTCTACTTAATAAAAAATTTGTGGAAGAACACTGGAAAAGGGATGAATAAGACAGATATTTATACAAACCTAAAATGATTGAGATACATTTTGACTTTGAATAATAAGCTGATGTTAACTTTACAGAATATATTTACCACACGTCAAAGTTCTGAGGGAAATTAACTGTTTTTGTTAAAAGTTGAAATGAAATCGTTGCAGCAGTTGTATTTTCTTGAGTGCGATGGAGCTATGAATTGAAATACTAGGCGATAACATATTTATCACTATTTGATTGAATCATACAATAAAGTTTGAAATAAAATTGTATTAAGTACTGTCGAGACTACTTCGTACAAGGTATCATCTGGATTTTTTTTTTTGGAACTTTTCAATGGATTGTGACCAGCACTAACTCGAGTTGATGTTACCAAAGTGCATAAAACAGTCACTTCAAAGGTTATGTCCATATCTGAAAATAATGTGGAAGAAAGGCATAACATAGAACTATTATATTCAGTAAATTGTGGGGTCAGTGCTATGCGCTTTCGGATCCTCATTGGCGGAAATGGAGCTTATTATTGCAGCTATTGTTATAAAATTTACTGACGGTCAGCTTGCCATAAAACATCATTGAGCCGAAATTGGGGAAAAGTGCAACAATGGAATGTCACTAGTTGGTTTTTCTAATGAGCTAAAAAACAAATTTTAATAAAATTTGGACAAAACTGCTTGCTGCAAGCTTTCTGTGAATTGGAAATGTCGACTTGGCACCTGTCATGCAAAAAGAAAACTGTTAACGTTTGTTAAGAAATTTGGTTATAGGGTTTTTGTTGTTATAAATACAAGCTATTTTTTTCTCAATTTAAAGCCAAAAAATTGTTAGTCTCCAAGTATTGAAGTTCATATTAGCGACAATGGGAAAATGATTGGCTAAATCGCGATTCCTGCAAATTTAAACAAAATTGACTCTAGAGACTTCTTTATATTAACCTTCTTACTCAAAAGTTCCAGTCGACGAAATCGCAAGAGGGGTGTCTTGTGTGTGTGTCGGATCAACCAACTGAACTTGAATAATGATTTATGCGTTCTTTAAAATCTGCTAGTGATATTTGTCCCACTGTGACTATATTAATACTTAAATTATAATGCCATGTTAATTTAGCTGCGAATTTTGTAATTTTTATAAGTCGGCCAATTTATCCGTGAGTTCTTGGTAACATGATGTTTGCATACAAAGTAGTGTTTATATATTTAAATTTTATCGTGCAACATTCAGAATGTGATGTTGAGTAAAGGTTAAGTTAAAAATTATATGATTGGCAACACATATCGCCTAAAAATTTTTTTGAAAAACGTGTGGCTTAAGAGCAATCGGCAGGACGTCACCTTTGAGCCACTCTATTAGACGGTGTGTGTTGAGGCCAACCGACGTCGGCAATGATATCTTATGAGCTTTTTAGTAAGCAATTTTGCAAAAAAAAAAAATGAAATTAGATTTAAATCATTAACTCTTTCCATAATATCTTACGTTATTTTGTCCATTGATATAAAAGAGTAGAATAAAAGCCCAGAATTCTTGCTTTTCTTATTAAAGCTGAGGAATGTGACAAAATTTTCGTCAGAAATTAAATCATTTAATAGAAAAACAAATAATTAAGTGAGTTAGGCCGTTGTTAATTTAATTTTTTCTCAATAGGCATGGAAGCCATGCAGCTGGTTGTTAATCAGTTTAGTAAACAAAATATGTACTGTTTCCACATTGAAGCACGAAGTATTTCGCACCTTTAATGATCGTTTTAATGAAGCTGCTTCTGCACTTTCAAAGCAGTGGCAAAGTCAGCACCAACAACAACAACATTGTAACAATACAGTTTCTTGTTCTGTTGGTAACACGAAGTGCCGTTGTTGCTACAACAGATGCAAATCGACAACGTTTAATTAACACCGGACAGGCCTGCACCAACGCGTCGTCATTGACCGTTGGCCAGAGTTACTGGCGACGCTCAACGCAATCACGAAGCTTAACCATAATCCACCAAAGTGTTGGCTGTGTTTACACGTCAAATTTTAACTGCCACTCATTGTTTGTGTGCTGGTTTCTTTGGTTTTAGCTGTCTTTTCTGAACATGGTTACTGATTCCGTAGTGTTTTTGCTAAACTTTAATGATTTGCAAACAATTAATTTTTAATTTTAAATAAAAGCAAAAATGTTTCAAACTGGCAAAGTGTTTTACTCAAACATGAATCTATTATTGTTCCTTCTCCTAAGTATTGAATTATTACCTTATTACCTTATTGAATTTACCTCAAGATATCCTTCCTTTGGTTGAGAAGCAATGTACTCGTAAAAAAGATACCAATAATCTGACGAAATATTATCTTCACGAAAAAATAAGCAGCTACTTTTTAATGGAAAATTTTATGTTCTTTCGAATGGACTTGTAACCGTTTTTGTAAGATTAATTTTTCACGAGATATAGACGAAACTGACAAATGAAATAATCTTTCCCATATAAATCGTACGAAAAACTAAAAAGCTCGATGAGCCACCAGTTGATATTTTTATTACAAGTTCAAATTGAACCAGCATTTTTCTTACATGAACTTGCAACTATTGAACCTGTGTGAAACAAAACAAAAAAATATGAATCACCTTAATGTACATACATATATCTCATAATTGAAGGTACCTACTATATGTATTTTCTTTAGGTGTTACAAAGTTCCCCTGCCTAACGGTCGATATTTCTTTAGTTGTTTTCACGATTTAACGTTTTGAAGAATAAATTCGAAACTTTGTCCTTTGGCTCAAGTGTTGAGAACTTCCTTATAAGTCGTGATAGTGATAGTAATAAAACTGTAAAGTTTTTGTTAATATCCTTGCATGCAAATTTCTCGAAGAAGTTACAGCTGAGGACAATACATTTTAGAGAAAGAAAATGTTAGTACTTATACTCTTTTTAAGAGGAAGCATTCTTTATGACCTATGCAAAGAAAGGGACCCCAATTTTGTGCACACCTATTTAGAAATAAAATTGTTGTTATTAGGAAATATATATGATGGTTTGGTTCTGGTTAAGTTCATCTAAAAATAAGAGAATTTCAATTGATTGGTCGTCAAAAAGCCGTAATATCCAAATAGTGAAATAAATTTCAGAAATAATAATCATTAAATTCTCTTATACCCTTTATCTCCTAACGGAGCATAATTTAGGTTAGGTAGGAGTCACAGTCAGTTTAAGAACCGATGCACTTAGGCCAAATGATAATCCATTGTAAAACTGTGGGATAAATAGTTTAACCCTCTCGTAGAATCAACCACATTTCGTAAAAAAATTAAGTAACTGATCTATACTAACATGCCAAAGGTAATTCAGGATATCATATATGAACGAGCTAACGAGCTTTAATGTGTTCCTCCTCTTCAACATCCTTACAACTTCACAGAAGTCAAATGAAACAATTCTTGCTCTTCCCGCATGTCTTCCTATGAAGCAATATTCAGGACATGGTATTTATCATTTGATTTGAACGATATCAGAATTAGGGGAATTAATATTAGGGACTTTGTCTGCAGTACTAATATATATATTAGACGTTGGTCTTCTTTTAACTTCAAATACCTTGTAAGAGCATACTATCTCCCAAAAGTTCCGTAAGACAATGTTTTCATAGCTTGTTCTTTTATTTAGTTGCATTTTGTAATCTTAATTAAGAATTGAAATTCAATTATAGCTGCTCTGAGCTAAACGAGAATTTTTCCTTTAACTCTTGCAAAGGCTGTGGCTTAAAATCGCACCTTAAGTTTCTTTCAACTCAATTTTCAAGTGTCTTACACCTTGATGCCCTTTTGAAAAGTAATTTCACGCCTGATTTTCGACACCCACAACATTTCGCCAAAAGCGTGCCTTGTCATGACGCGTCATCACTTCTCGTGTGGGTCAAACATTAGCCTTTGCCTAGAATATCCAGACTAAGTGCGATTTTAATGTGAACGTTCCCCAACTTTTCAGCACAGTTCTTCCGGCGCGTCGAGGGACGTATTCAATTCAAAAGTTGCAAAAGGTGAGAATTGCCAAAGTGTTTACGCGATAAGCATCACTAGAGCAACCAAAACGAGCGAACAAACGGGCGGTTGAAGCTCCACTGCAATGAAATTTAATGAAATGCAATTTTTGGCTAAAGCAGCACCAAAAAACAAAAGACTGAAAAAGAAGAAAATAAACAAAGAGATTTTCTTTTACCAAATGGCATAAAATTGGCTGCACTTGCCTGCTTTTGCCGAAGCCAAATGAAAAATAGTCAAGTAAGTCGAGTCAAGAAGAGTTTAATTAATTAGGGAGACCAGCGTTTGCTGTTCTGATTTTTCTGTTGAGTTTATTTGACGAATAAGCTCGATCATATGCAGCAGCGTGATATGTACGCGGGGCCAAGGAACTTGAAATATTTATGATTCTGACAGCAAAAGCTATGTCTGGTCACCTTAATTCGTGTAAAATACGTGCACTTGCTACACAGAGTACCATTTTCAACCCCGCCCATATCCGCATAAAAACCTCATTAAATCCAATAAATATTTCCATGCATTTCACTTGTAAACACTGATACCGATACCAACTTGGCCTGGAAGCATTACACGAAATGTACTTCACTCTGTGCACCGGCTCTGTGAGGTTTTTGTTTCGCTTTGGCTTCGAATCTTAGCTCCATCCGCGCACTGGCGAATTGAGCAAAACATAGCAACTGAATTCATTGCCAAATTATAGAAATGTTCCATGTGATTCCACTCAAAAACCTTCTGGCAGTTGTATTAATCTGCCGTTGTGTAGGGCACGCGTTCTGCTACAATGTGAATTGGCAGCTGTGTGGCGCAACGGGCGTTAGTTGGCAGTCGAGTGCTTGCTGCTTTGCCAGGCTGCGGTAGATATGTTTTGGGCTTTTTAGTGATATCGACTTCAATTTTCATTGTTGCATCATCGCTACAATTAAACTGAAAATGCACTCGCTATTTAAATGTTGATTTTTGATTGTGGTTCTATGAGCTGGCAGCTTCAATTCTGTTTTTAGCACCAGCAGTTGATGACACTTGACATGAAATCGACCGAGATAATTTTGATTTGATAAATATTTGGTTAATACATAGATTTTGCATTACTGTACGCCGCAGAAACAATTATATTGAGCTTATGTACATATTTACGAAAAAGGTTTAGCTCCCAATCTACAATACATATGTACGTTAGGTGGATCCACAAATTAATTTTTTTTTTCTACCGGTCACCCTCAAATCTCTTTCCGGAATTCTTTCCTGTCTAGCCTTGTAATTTTAACTCGATCTGAAAACATTTAGTCGGAAGCTACCTTTTACACTCCAATGAACAATGAATACGAAGTTCACTTTACAAAAACCAGTGCATAGTTTTTACAGTTTTTGAGAAAAATTAACAAACTTTTATTGAGAACTTACTAACTCAACACAAAAGCTTTAGTCAAAATTTGGATACTTCGCTGCATTTTTTTAATCAATAATTGATAATTAATGAATTGGTTACATTCAAGTGGTAATTAGTAAACGATTTCGAGTATCATAAATGTCTCCCTGGCTTCAAGAGTTCAATAATATATTGCTTTTTTGCCAAAATCCGTTAACTTTATTGCTAACCTGTCCTCCTATTATTATTTTGCCTGATATAGAGGATGCTCGTCCTGTTATAAAAACTGTGGGAGTGACTTTTAATTTTCGTATGATAATATCTTAGCTCAGTTGCAACAAAGTACTCATGGCATGCTAATACTGAAGAAGGACGCAGTCCGAATTAATTGTGCCGAGCAAAGCTATAGTCCAGCACGTCGTCGTATTTTTCAATCTACAAATTAAGGTTAAGAAGGTCATAAAATGTTAAAGAGGTTAAGAGGTTAATTTTTTCAAAACTCTCAAAAAATAGCTTGAAGTGTAGAAAATATTTCTATCAAGTTTCAAAATGGTATGACCGGTAGCTTAGGAGCAATCGTTTCTTTTGGGCTTGTATTGAGTACAAGAAGGATTTTTGAAACATCAATGAAACTACATTAGGTCTAGTCGTGCAAATATATTAAATTAATATTTTATTTTAATGTAACTGGTTTAAACTTTATTAATTAAGTAATACGAGTATGCAGAAATAATTTTTTAAAAATGCACATTTAGGGAACAAAGTTTAGATTAAAGTTTCCGATAGCTTGTCATATTAGTAAGCTATCTATGAAAGTTTATTAATTCTTCGCCAAAATGTAAGAGGGGTATTGACTTGTTTTGGTAAAGTACATTTTTTATATTGTATTGGAATATAGGTGGGAAATCCCATATTTAATTTAATTGTTTAATACCAATTATAACATTTCATTAAATTTCAAAAACAAAAAATTAATTTTAGCTCGCGGGAAACTGTTTTGCAAAGCCTTTAAGCCTTAAGTTTTCTTATAAAAAAATCAAAACACAGTCTTGCGCAAAAAAGGAACATTTTTAGAGGAAAGTTCCACAAAAAATAGCTAAACATTAGTTATTGAAATGGGCTAATGAACATACACCCGCCGCTCAAAAATGATACGCAAAAAGAGCTTCCTTAAGAGCACTCCTGAGGGCTTGCGCTTGGTGGCTGCCACTGTTTCCTGATTATTATGGCAATTTAATGTTACTAAAAAAAAATTTTTTATTTGAAATATTGGCTCAACACCCATCTAAGTATAATACGATTTGTGTCCTTGCGTAAGCCAGACATTCCTTTAAGCATTGGCTGAGTCAAATGGAACAATTTTTATTCACACAATTTTAAAGCTTTTTACGCAAATCTCAAATCATGCTCGTATATGATTTCCTCAAGTCCTTGTAATCAATTCCTTAAACTCCTCAAGTATGCTTCCGAGAAATGCGATACAAAAACAAAGGAGCTGCCTTCTTGCAAAATAAAATAAATTTGTACAGAAATGCTGTGTCGTTGACAATCTCGAGGACGTTTCGAATATCTGCAAATACTCGCACACACGCAAGTGCACACGTACACTTAAACAATGTTCTTGGCAGAGGACACTCTATTCGATTTCGTTGCTGGCCACTGGGTGTTGCTCAAGTGTGCCGCTCAAGTGTTTTGCGGTACCTTGGACCTTTCTTGACGTTGGTGGTATTTGTTTGTTCAAAATAAATACAAGGGTGTGTGTGGCTGTCCATCTGCTTTGTATACGAATGTGGATAAGGATTCAAAGCAGTAAGCATAAGCACAAGCGGAGAAAGCAGCAAATGCGATATTTTCTTGGACTAAAACAGACAAATCGTATTTTCGCACAAAGAAGGTGTTTGTATTGCTGAGATTATTACAATTATTGTTGTTGTGGTTGCAGTTATTGCTATTGTTATTATTGTTGCTGTTGTTCTTGCTTTTTTTAGATTTCCCAACTCCCAAAGCAAATCCTGATAAAAACCCTTTAGGGGCTCGAAGGTTGACCGGAGTAAATCAAAGACACTTTGAATGGACATCGAGTGGCAAAAAGTAAGAAGCTCGAGTGGGGTGAAAATATTGAAGCGGTTCAGATTTGTGGATTGACTAACAACATGGCAATTACGATTGTATGGGTAAATAAGTATAGCTGGATGAAGAGATTGGAAAATATTCTGCAGTTGTTATTATATTTTTTTCTTAAGAAATTTGCCATACAATCAAATTCCTTCCATTGCAGGCGATACCTGTACGTTAATAAAAACTTGTCCACAAAAGATTGTCTGATAAAACTTTACTGTGTATTTGCATGAGGAAATTAATTTAAAGTATTGAGTATTTATACTAAAATACTAACGCTAACGAGGCGATCTTCCCTAAAATGCGCTCGATGAACTCTTTGCTACATTGCAGGTTATGTTTCGAATTCCAACATGAGCTATATCAGCTAAGAAGGTGTCTTTCTACATCGCTTAATGGTATTTGAGCTGCTAATTAAGATATTAAGAAGAACGTGCAAAATGCTGAGTGACGTTCTACTGCAAAAATACGCGGACTGATAAGCATCAATTTGATGCAAGTAGCAGATTACACTGCTAAAAACTATGACGAAATGATAAATTTTTTTAATTAAAGTGTTATTGGACACTTCACTATTTTTGGCGAACATAAGGTAGGTCCTTAATAATATTATATATGATGGCATCCTCAAAACTCAACATGGCAATGACGTGATGCTATTTAGATGTTGTAGTCGATGCGAGGGATCTTTTAGTGTTGCTGGAGCGTAAATAAGATTCAATTTTTTGTTTTATAAGCGTATATCAAATAGAACCACATTTTTCGAGAACGCTGTTTTGTAAGCCATTAGTGAAAAATGATTCTTGGCCTATATGCACTTCACTGACAGTATCAATATTGTTATAGCAAATTTTTAAGTGGGCTTTTCCAATAATTTAAATGCTTCTACATCTTAGCTAAAATAGCCAGAACGCTTTACAAATTGGCACTTTTGTAAGGGGACTGGTTTAAGAGCCAATACAAATGATATGCTTGACAAGTTATTGATTTAATCTACGGCAAGATTTTAACTTCCAGGGAAATGGGAAACTGTAAGGCGTCAAGGCTTAATATTTGGCTGTAGTTGAAATTAATTGACATCGTAATCTGAGTATGCTTTTTTTATTACATCCTCTGCAGAATTCGGAACAGATAGCCGCAAAACTCCCACAGTCCTTAATCATTTATTTCAGAAAAGAATTTCTGTCTGTTAAAGGTTCTTCAAAATTATAATTACACGAAAATACTTATTAAGATTGCGAAGATACTGAAAAAGGTTATTTTAAATAAAATATGTGTAAGATTTCTACAGAGTGACAAGAAAAACAATTGCGGAAAGTCTTAACTTCCTGTAGACGTATGCATACATTTTGAAACGTCGTTTTTTTAAAAAATATTTTTTTTGTTTTTATTTATTCACGTAATTTAAGGATATTCAAAATTCAAGAATATTTGATATTAAGAGTTTACAGTGTACTACAAATCGAAAACATTTAAGTCATCACCGGCATTCAGCAAATTCACTCGCATTCAGTGGTCCTTGTGAAAGATTTATTTGGCTTAGTTTCCACTATTTTAAACTCCTAAGAAAATTTGCCCTTGACAGAAATTTGCCTCACCCTTTTTGCATTAAATTGCCTCACATAGGTTCGTTCGATCAGACGACGGCGCATGCCTAGCAACTGCTTCAAAGCAATAAAGTGCTGCAATAAATCAACTTAATTAACTGAAAATCAATTCATAAATTACAACTGCGTCCGTGTCTGTGACTGCAGGCAGGTTCACATCCAATGAACCAGCCTGCTACCGGGCGTGGAAATTAAGTGTGCGTCCGATGGAATGGCACTGTGCGTAATCTTGGATTTCACTTCTTCCATGTTGACTATTTGGTGCAGCGTACACTTAGCTTTGCATGCGCAATAAATGCTGCACAGTAGTAGCTGTGATCAAATCTGAGGAAACTGAGATTTTCGATTTAATGTTTTTTTTTTCTCTTTCGAACTTTAAGTCACCTGGAAAATGACGTTGTTGATGTGGATGTGGAACCATCATCGTGTAAGGGAAAAGTAAAGAATTTAGACATTTTAGTGGAGGAAGTGAGATGACATCTAGAGCGGTTATGTTGGCGAATTCCAAAACTGACTTGTAACATAAGATAAAACAGCATTTGATGGTCTTATACACAACAACTAGTGACCATCACGATTTATAGCATAATAAGAAACTTGGTACTCTACGTTTGCAACCGAGAGCTACCATTTCACAACCGAATTGCAGTTCACGGAACAGATGGATTCAAGAAGAAATTAACACGGAAAAAATCTATGTTCACTAAATGAAATCAAAGCAACGCTACGAAAAATTCCCACTTGTGAATTATGTGGCACATATATTGCAAATCATACTGTGGGCAGGAATAGATCTGAATTTGGATTCAAGAATCAATGTTCGTTTTGTTAGCCACGAATAAAATAATATTTCGTACATAATGCGCTCATTTATCATTTTTTTGTACGAAGTAGTCGGAAATTCGAAGTTGAAACATTTTTCTTGCAAAGTATTTACTTTTGTTCCTATTTATAGGTTACCACTAAAGTTCAACGTCCAACAATTTGGACTTACAAAGTCACAGCTGAGCACATGCATCATGGTGCCAGTTAGCCTAGTTCCAGCGACTGTTGGATTCCAACATAAAACCAACAACAGTGCAAACAACATCGTCAACAAATAAGCATTAAAGCTGTCATGGGATATTGAAATGATGACGGCGACTTTTGCGGCCAGGCGTCCAGACTCAAGTTGTCTTAACCACAAACTCCTCAACCATGTTGTTTTTATTTTGTCTGCTTGTTGTGTTGCTACTTGAAAGAGTCTAGAGTTGCCAACATCCGACAGCAAGATTGTAAGCACAAGTTCAACTTCGACAGTTTCAGACGACATTCACACAATAATAATACAAACAATTGTGACAGGATCATGGCGATTTCCGACGCATTCGCAGTGCACCAGTATAAAATATCTTCGTTTGCTTCTGCTTGTTCACTTGCGACTGTGTCCAACTTATGTTGCAGATCGTCGTGAAAATATATGGCCTGTGGCTCTGACCGCTTGAAAGCAGTTGAAACGAACTGTCAACAGTGACCTGTCTATGCTATATAGTTTTGTTGAAATGTTTTAAAGATTTTAGGCTATGCGCAGTGCAGTGGCGGTTGACAAAATATGACGTTGGTGTTGCTACCTGCCAAAATGGCCTTACGCTTGTAAATTAAAGTTGAAATTCACACAGCGTACTATGTCACCGCACTTGTAGTAAAGGCGCGCACTCAATTTAATTCTGCTACCCATTCGACACTTTCAGCAACTTCAGTTTGTTTCATGTCGGACATACAGATCGCAGCGCTTTTATTGTGCCTTAATCAATAGCGCAACCAGGCTTATAATGCAAGATGTCTACCTAGATGGCGGCTACTTCTAAGGCTCCATAAAAGACGGGTGAATATTGACACAGAGGGCTTATAGTTCGGATTCGTTTGAAGAAGCTTTCACAAAACGCATATATGAGATGAGTACGTTTCTATCCTCACCCTTATCTCCTTTTAGGGCCGAAAACTATTTCCAACGTCTCTGGCAATTCTTTGACACCTCCAAGTTTCTCTTCTCCTTTTAGCGAATTTTTGTCTTGCAAGACTTCACGCTGGGAACTGTAAAAATTCCCACACACGCTAGTAAAAAAAAACTAACTGGTTAGGGCATTTTTTATCTTCGGCCACGCGAAATTGAGTACCCCCACACGCAGTATCGTACCGTGCACTTTTGACGGCTGGGCCGAAGAAGTAATTTGCAGCCCCCTATCACTGACTAACCAAAAAAAAGTATAATCTAAGCAAAAAAAAAATAATGCGATATATTATTTACATCAAATTGTAAAGATCGCCCTGCTCATTTTATACTTTCCCCTTTAGGTAAAAGTACAAGTTAGTCTTTGATTTTTTTTAAAACGATTTTTGTTTTCACCATTCCACGTGCTTGCTGGTTTCACTACGTTTTCTCATGTTGAATTTGAAAACATTTACTTAAATATCATACCGTTTTGAAGTTTTTGTGTGTGGGAGTTACATCTCGTAAAATGCTGCATTTATTTGTGTTTAGTTCTTGTTCCAAGCAGTTTTGTCCGCAACATTTGACTGAATTACCCAAAATAGTTCGCTCAGAAAAGCATTAAAAAAATTTGGCTTGTCACCGATTTGACAGGTTCCCCTCTCAAATTTCGCCCAATTTTTGTGGATGGCTTGTCTGAACCATTACTAATTAAGGCTGGTCCAATAAGGGCTTCATACTTTTTTTTATGAATAAAATACATAAAAATCAATGTATTGATGCAAATCTTTATTTGGAATGATAGTTCGGTTCCTATAACTCAATGTTTAGAAATTATTTCGTTCAAATAATACCCACGACTAGTTCTTAAATGGTCCATTCTCTGGGTCCAATATTGAACAACACTTTCGACCCGTATTCCTTGAATAACATGAGTTTTGTTGCGCCATCCTGTTGAAACCAGAGGTCGGCTGCACCAATTTTAGGCATCTAAAATTCATTGATCATTGCTCTGTAGCGAGCACCATTAACCGTAACAAGAGGTCCATCAGCATTTTTGAGGAAATACGGACCGATGATGCCGCCTGCCCATAAGCAACACCAAACAGTACATTTGACGGGATACATTGTAAGCTCTTGGATTGCTTCTGGTTCTGCATCGGCCCAAATACGACAATTTTGCTTTTTAACGTATCCGTTCAACCAGAAATGAGCTTCGGCGCTAAATACAATTTTTCGATAAAATCAATTTGAAGTTGTTGTAAGGTAAATCGAAATAAAAACGTAGGACAATATCAGCCGGCTTCAATTCTTGTACGAGCTGTATTTTATAGGCCTTCATACCAATATCACACCTCAAGATACGCCATAATGATCCATAAGAGATGCCTAAAGACTGAGATCGGCGACGAATCGATTCTGCTACTGCAGAAATATTCTCAAAATTACGGGCTGTATGCACTCTGGTTGAATGTTGGATGTCCAATAGTGTAAAATTGGTTCGAAATTTGGTTATGAATAGTGCGCTCAGTTGGACGCTCATAACGACCAAAATGATGTTGAAGAACTCTATAACATTCTCTAACTGATGACTGCTTTTAGTACTAAGTTTCCACAGTTAATAAACGTTGTCCAGGAGTAAGTATATTCATCATTGAATCGTATTGAATACTGAACACAAACTTCTGATGGACAAGCCATTTGGCACATGACAGCTGTCAAAACAACCCTGTTGAAAAGGGACCTCGACCTTAAGTAGCCATCTTAGAATAACGTTCTCAATGTTAACCGATTTTGCGATTTTCAATCCTACGCGCAATAATTAAAGATGTCTATTTCACTTGAATTTTTTTTGATTGTAATTTTTACACACATACGGACTTGTTTAGTGCAACTGAGCATTTGGTAGAGAAACAAAATAAAAGTCTCACCAATCTATGGGGAAAGGTCAAAAATTAACTTTAAGCATCACCATGAGCGTCTCCAGACTCTGCAAGGAACGGTTTTGGGTCAACTTCTGAAACTTTCCTTTTGCACCAGTTGATGGGAAATGGCAGTTTAATGATTTGACCTAATAAAAATGTGTCCCTTGAGTAGAGCCATGACCACAGCAGAGGTGTTTCTCATTCTCTAGCGTTTACAGACAACTCCATGAGATTTTAATCATAACTGACTGTTTTCAATATTTTTAGCATGACTTTATATATATCTACAGAATTTTATTAATAAAAAAAAGATAAATATAAGAACGTGGGCTTAACTTAACTCAAACACTGATTCAAAATTAGCAGCGGTGTCGATTAGAGAACCATGTGGCAATTGGCATTTGACATTTGGGGCATTTCATGAGAAGTGGATATCAAAAATAAAGTGAGGTCGTGAAATTTCTTTACATTCAGGTCAGATATACTTCTAGCACAAATAAATGAGTACACATACATAAGTTTTTTTAGTATTGACGAAGTTTGAGGACCGCCATTTTTGAACGCTGTCATTGGAATCAATGAACCTATAGTAATATTTTTTAAAAACTTTATTTAAAAAAAAGGATCAGGTATATAAATGTTTCACGAAAAAAATTAAAATGTGATCTACATTAGCTAACGAGATACATATAGGAATTGAAGTGCACACGTGTCGCACTTTGCATGGTAGCTTAAGCAATATTTCAAAATTAAATTTAAAAAAAAAAAATCAAATATGTCGAAATTGTTTAACTTCTGAGAAGAAATGTTCGCTTCCGATTTTCCACAAGAAAAAAATTCAAATTTCAAATCTGATTTCATAATTTAAAACAGCACTAAATTTCTTATAGGAACCACAATGCTTATTATATTATTGAAAATATGTTAAATTCGAAAATCTGCTTCCAAGAAGTCCATTCTTCGTATTACGTCAATTTTAGTGAGTCCTTAATTTGATAGCTAAACCTCACATAAAAAAATTAAGTGTTTACACCTTCTAGAAGCACAATTAAGCCGAATCTGAACAAATTCCAAAATCTTATATTTTTTTTGTCCGCTTCACGGGAAATGCCCCATTTATATCACCAACTCAATTTGCACTTCTACAAAATTTTTTGCAATAATATCTTGTAAGTGCTATTTGCATTTAAGGTTGCCACACCCAGCAAACATTGGAACATTTTTATTTTTTGGCGATTATGGCAATCAAACTTCAGTGCATTTGTAGGGTGATGCTTAACTCTGGTAGATTGATGCGTGATCACTTCAAAATATTAGCCAAATATGTAAACATTATTGTGAATTCTGAAATCTTGGCGTACTGCCCACGTGCCCGGATATTTCTTATTGTCATGCAGCGGCGTTGGTTGCTATGACTGTGTTTTATGTGACGGTCGCAACGAAATATGACTCGCCATCGATCTTGCCAATAATATTGCCGAACAGCAAGACAAATAAAGAGACAAATAAAGACTAAAAATCCATAGCCATTCGTGCAGTATTCAGAAGAATCTGTAATAAGTTATGGCAATCGTGCTGGGAAATAATATACTTGCCTTGCGCCCAACCAAGAATTGACTGATGTTTCAAACTAAATTGGTGCCAACAAATTACATGGAAGTTGACGCAGGCGTATTCCAACTGATATCGGTTTAAGCTGAAGCAGTCACTGCCAGCTTATGCTCCAAACGGTGCATAAATAGAAAACACAGCACAGTCCAAAGGTCTGCCGAAATCAATTAATGTTCTTACATGCATTCCAGCATCTTGGCATTATGTTGTTGCTGTAGAGCAATCATCGCTTGTTATGTGCCTACTAAAGACTATGACCCATTTTTACGCTCCAGCACTGAATGAATAGAAATGACGGCGATCGGTCAACGAGATGAGCGGTTTCAAGTTCGTTGACGATCAGGCAACTTCTTGCTCATTGCTATTCAGATATTCTTATTGAGTTCACATTCTGTCTCATGGCGTATTCTGCAAAGTTTCTTCGCATTTGCTGCTTCATTAAATCTCACCCATTTATGAGTTACTAACTCTGAATAGCTGATTTATTGAATGGCTCAGTGCACTCGCCCATGGACTTACGGTGACGGATGTTTTAAGTTCTTCAAGCGCTTAGTGGTGTCCACAATGTGTCTTCTGGCTGTGTTCGCAAATGTTCTGCTCGTATTTGCAACTTCATAAATTGAGTAGTTTTAAATTGTTTGCATTGGGTTCTTCTTGTTCCATTTTAAGGTGTGGGTTTTTCATATGCTATATATTGTGGCCTCTAGCCTTTGTTTTTTCGTGCTCTTATGAGATTTTGCTGTGCTGTTCTTAATCTATTACGTCCTCAACGAACTTTACGATAAGAAACTGACTATGTGACAGAGCAGCAAAAAGCTGCTCCGTTTTGCATTCTGCACAAATTCGAATATGAGTGCACGTACGCCTACATCCCAGTGATGTTCGTGGTGTCTTTTTACTTTCAAACTCTGTTAAATCGTGGTAATTGCGCACACTTGATTGATCGCTCATGGACTAAGCTGGAATCATCGAAAAACAAAATAAAATAAAACACTTTGTGAATTTAATTTTCCCCTTGCCGTTTTTGTTCTGTGTTGCGATTTGTTCTGTCAGAAATCCGAGACTCTGCGGGCATACTTTGCGACCTTGGCCTGCCAACAGTGCTGTTGTTGTAACGTCGCTGTGTAGCATCAGCTTCTCCTGGCATGACTTGCTACACCACACGTTGAGCGACCAGACCAAGAAGCCTCGTTTCAAAGTCAAACAATCAGCAAAGATCCAACGAACGGAGGAAACAACTGAACAAACAAAAGCGCTTTATTATTCTTAATGGGTATAATGTGGCATTCTTAGGAATGGAATAAAAGACTTGTTTTTATTAGCTTTGTTAAGCTTGTCCTAAAAGGTCTTCAACAAAGGTCAGGAGCGAAGACAAAAGGTTTCTAGCTTGGCTTTATTTTTTTTGTTTTCTCATATGCCATATGTGGTAACATAGGTTTTTTTTCGATTTTATTCAAGTATTCAGGCCTATTCTCATTTGCTTTGGAAACGGAATTGAAATTCGAAGCTTACTTCAGGATCATTCAAAAAAAGGAAATCCGTCTTATTGAGTGAACTGATTGAATCCCAGTTAAGAAATTTCTGCGTGGCTTTAATATATATCTGCCTTTAATATCCTATAATATGCATCAAATATATCGGGCAGAGTTTATTCTAAATCAAATTCTGTTTATTTTTCGGAACAATTTTATTCAAAATAGTTACATAATTAAACAAATCTTTCGTGATGTTAATAGCGGTATGAGTTCCGTTTGATATATCCTGATGCCTGTGAAATGAAAAAGTGTAACTTATAAATCGACGGAACTGATAGAAACTTTTTTTTTTGCTTTAAGACAAACGAAATGTTCTATAAACTCTGTAAATCGATTCTAAACGAGGTTATTCAGATGGCTCACCGTATATCGTAAAAACTTTTTTAATAATTTCAGTTTAGAAAAGCTCCTTACTTCGCCACGAAACTGGATTTGTTAGTGAAGTCAATGGAGAAATCTAAGCTTTAGGGTAAAGATCTTCTGACTTATTTTTGATGATGAAGCTTAATACACCTTGTGAAAGCGATTCGGCCGTCGCTAATTTGAAATATAAGCTGCTTTAATCAATAACAGATTTTTCTTTTAGAGTCAGAGATTTTAGAAGTTTAAAGCAATATATTTTCATATATTCAGCCCGAGGTAGATTTTTGATTTTGTGGAGAAATACTCATCTTCTAGCGTGTTGAGCAAATATCGCGCCAATTACCGCTATGCAAATATCAACCAGGAGATTGAGAAACTTTATTTCAAACAGTTTCTTGGCCCGATTTTTGCAATTGATTTGTCGCGAGTTGCTTAATGAAATTTTCGTTTAACGTATCTTATTCTATAACAAAAGAAAAAGCTAAGGCTCACGAAAGGCGGCCTGGTTCAAATACTCTTCGAGCAGCACAGGTTCGAAGTTAAAAAAAAATTCCAGGGTAAAATCCGATCACTAGACTTAGAAAAACTGTGAAATTCAACTTCAAAACGAAATCGGAATCAGAACAGGCCTGACTCTGTCATATTTTCACCGACCTATGAATGTTGAGACAACACCTAAAATTATAGCAAATTAATGTGGAAAATTTTTAGAACTTTTTGGAACACTCACTCACACTCAAAAAAATTAATTTAATTTCCAAATTATAGTACATACACACTTCTGTATTGTGAATTGTTTCAATGGATACACTCCTCACAATGAAACTCAAATTAAACTCTCCTGTAATATGCACTTTTCAATCCAATTTAATCAAGCTTTTCCATGATTCAACAGCCCTTGTGTGTCAGTTTTAAAAAAATAATGTCCCAATTTCCATACCTTTGTCGCTGACATCCCTCTGCACTATGCATAACCTTAATAAAGAATCTTTTGCACCAAAGTTTGAACATCCCATGATCTTCGAGCGGTGGTAATGGTTCGATTCAGTTCAGCTTTTTATTGGCGCTCACAAAAACCCATGAATTATTTTACTTGCATTCTATTGAAACCAATAACAATATCGAGTAATGCAGCACATAATGCGTCCATAAGGTTATGAGCTGCACTTGAATGCCTTTATTTGAAACAACACAACATGTAAAGAAGTTGCTGCTGAGCGCTCGTGGTATGAAGTACTTAGTTGCTTTCTGCATTGAGAATGCATCATCTATTCATAGTGGAGCATGATCGGCGGAAGAGTTCGGGCTGGGCTCTATCTCTATATTATTAAAACTATTATGCTCAAATCGAAATTGTTATTATAGACATCAAAGCCAAAGCGAAACGGAGCATGGGATGGTGCCATCAATGAAGACGATGGCTACGACGTGGAGGGCGACGATATTGGCCAAGTTACATAGCGGTTGAGGCAGGTAAGGTGGCTAAGCGTGGAAATACTTGATGTGCGACGTGACCTCATGCCATAATGTTAAGATGGCAGCTGGCAGAAAAACTCTACATACATGGGTGAGGTTGCAACGATAAGTCGCTCGCTGTTCGTTGTTTGGTTTGAATGAAGGAGTACAAATCAAAGTGAACCACAATATTGACATTCCATAATTGAGATAAATATTGCATAGAGCGATTGGTTTGCGAAAAGATGGAAAGTGGAGGCAAGGCATAGTTACAAAAAAAAATATTAGTACAGATAAGAACAAGGAAAAATTGAGGAGTGTCCCAGTCGAAGTTAAGGACTTTATTGTCCGTAAGTAAAATATTAAAATGATATTTTAGAGTAGATCAGTAAAAAATTTTTGGTTATTTTTTTTTAAAATTATTTTTGCTAAGGCCGGGAACTGCTTCTTTTTAACTTGGCAACCCTGAACTATAGAAAGGAAAATATGAAATAAAAAGCTTAAGCCCTTGTAAAACTTATTCAAAATACATTTTTATGAGAATTGCTATGCAGTTTACGTTTTTAATTATAGACTTTTTATTTCTACGAACACAAAACAAACTTATAATAATTTAAAAATAAGTGTTTTCCTTACTGTTCGAGCCAATTCACTTAAGACTCTACTGTTTTTCCTACTTTTTGGAACCGGTAACGTAAGTTGTTTTATTGATGCGTGGCATGCAACCTGGCTGGCCACATTCTGACACGCTATTACAGAGTAAAAACTTGAAGTTGTTGTCTAGAAATCTGGCGATCAACCTGGGAACTCAAAAAGTGCAAAAATAAGTGAAGCTCTGTTGTGCATCGAGTTGTTGGCAACGGTTTCAGACTGAAGAAATGCTAAAAGGCATTTTGTTTTAATTTCGAACGATGTGATTGGAGAGATTGCTGCAATGTCCACCATTGAGGGCTTGAAATGTCTTTGAGAAAGCTCGAATAGTTATAAAACCCTCTCCTTTCCTGTTGCCAGCGTGGCTTGACCAGAACTTACGTTAGTATGCCTAAAAAGTTAGACTTTTGCATTAAAAGTTAAGAGGAAGTAATTTTTTAGTTGAACTGTTAAAAAAACTTATTTCTTAAGTAAATATTATAAAGCTGATATTATAAGAATAGAGGGCGTATTAATAAGTTTGTACAGGTCTTATTAATTTTTAATTAGGTTGATGGACGAATTGGAGGCTGCCTAAAACAAAATTTAGCAAAACGTTATATATGCAAGTGCACTGAGAAATTGAGGAGTGGGCGAAGGGAACAACACATGTCGAGTTTCTAAAAGTTTTCAGAAATGGCAAGAAACTGTTTCTGTCTTTGAACTGATCACAGGAAAATCTTCATTTTGCTATCGAAAAAGTAAGATATCTGTGAATGAAGTTTCTTACAATAAACTCAAATTGCCCTACCATTCTGTTCGCCCACTCCTCAATTAGAATTATATTAATGGTAGGGAAAACATTATCAGAAACAGTAACGATGCGGTTCGTGTCAGCTAGGATGGCATAGGGTCGCATAAGAATATATTCGATCAAAAAGTTACATAGGTATGCATAAAATTTCTTATTGCATACAAGCTACATGTAATTATGAGAACTTACGTAAAATGTAAGAAACGTAACCTTCTGGCAACACTACTCCTAACGAATTTGCGAAACCGGCTGCAGCGAAAATGATGCTTGAACTCCATCTTAGTGTCACAGATCATTGGAACACACACGCCTCCGCCATAAACGTTCAAGTATCAGTGGACCATAACAGACCAAATGACAGATATTAGAGCGAAATAGCCCTGGCCGACCTCGTGACAAAATACTTAGCATTAGTTCAACGAGGAGGAATCCGACCAGAAGGCAACGGTTTTTGATCAAATTAGAGTTTCACATGTAAAGCTTCGTTTCTTTTACTCCATGTTAACAAAAGTCCACTAGAAATATTCAAAAACTAATTCTCATAAACGCTTCAGAAATTAAATAAATAATTAATGTACTAGAAATCTAACATGCAAAGGTGTCTGTTTTTACCAATAGAAACTGTCGGGAAAGGACCATCAATACTAGTTCTTTTTTAATGTTTGCATTTATCTGTCGATGAAGTTCATTCGTCTGGTATTTATGGAACATTTATTTATATATGAGTTGTCTTGATACAAAACCTGTTATCACACCTAAATTCAGATTTAAATTTTTGATCTTCTAAATTCTGCTCACCTCAGGCATAAAAAATTCAAAAACTTACTATCCATCATTTAAATTGAGATTTGAATATTCAGTCGAATTCAAAACTCCTATTCATTAAATCATCGGTACAGAAAGTTTCAATATTTTATTTTAAGCCATTTAAATTCAGATTACAAAACCTTCAATATTTGTTCCACAATATGTTTTTTTCAATTCAATTTTATGGTATTCTTATATAATATTTTACATTTTTACAGTTTTCGATGATCTCGCGAAGCCTTTAGGGCTTATCTGCGAGTTTTTTGTTTTAATTTTCTCATCATAAAATTCAATCAGTAAAGTGGTTCTGAATATATTCTTTACATTTAATACATCAAGTTCTTTACTTAGGGAATGGCTGTTGCATGTAATGTTCTTCTATTTCGCTAAAATTTTCAATATGTAATTTTGGCAATCTTGCAATTGTCTGCAATGTGCTGACGTCGCCCAAGCCGTTATTCCATGTCGAAGATATGATTCAGCTAGTGCAAGGTAAGCCTGCTTAAGTACGGAGTAGTTACTACAGTAGCTCAAGTGCCGTAACACAAAGGATGCGCTTCGCAACTTTTTTTGGAGTCCGTTGATTTGGGCATGCCATTTCAAATTGCTGTCAACAGTCACTCCCAGATACTTAAATGTGTCTACAATTTCTATAACAGTGTTGCAGGTATTGCAGACGGTACGATTATTATCGTTATGGAGACAATTATAATCATGGAAAGTTATTTTTACATCTCCACGAGGTATGTGTGGTGGACGTATATGCATGATTTTTGTCCTGGATGCATTTATGGATAGACCATTATCATGTGACAATGGTCTATCTATTTTACAACTATGCGACCCATTTTTGTTACTTTTTCTGGTAATTTGTCAGCATTTATCTATTTTTCTCTACAACACGGCGAATTCTAGACATTATAGTAACTCTGCTTGTCCTCTCTCATTGCAGTGATTTTACCTCTCTACAATAACCCAAAGGCAATACATTTAGCAGGCTATTCAATCTGAACATTCATTGTTCATTACGGAAAATATAAGGCCCTACTCAAAACTTCGCTCAATGATGTGAATGAGAGTGCAGGTAGTATCCATCAGCTAAAGAAGATATGTAACCAAAGGGACCGAGCTTGAGCCAGATATTATTATTATTCGCGTAATTTATTGGAAACTAGTACTTTTTGGGAGCGCTGCGACCAATCTTGTACTTAATACTAAAAGCATCTTTTGATCTTAACTGCATTCCTTATTTACTTCTGCATAAATGCTGCAGCGCATCCCTTTGCTTTTACAGTTTGTGTAGTTAATGAAGTTTAGCAATATGGTATGCCGTCGAGACGTGCAGTCTTCACGAAAAGTTGCCGTTATATTGTTGAAATCCTTTGCGAAAAAAATTTAAATACTGCACTAACAACAACGCTTGTCACCGGCTGTAAAGCTTCGGGATGACAACAACAAAAGCCGCCCGCGCTGATGATAATCATGTTGTAATTCATCCATCGCGATGTCAAAGATTTTCACATTTCTTGCTGAATAGCAATCAGCAGTAATGGTGATGATCTGTATAAATTGCTGTCTTGCTGCTGTTGTTGATATTGGTTGCTACTGATTGTCAGTTGTTGGTGATGATAATTACCATTGCAGCAGTTCCAAAGTCTACTAACTCTTTTGATCGCGACAGTCTAGCACTGGTGGACCACCATGGTGTGAATCTCAAATGCAACTTGTGAACAGGCGAAGAGTCAAAGGAAACAAAGCCTGCACATTAGGGTGTACTAAAAATCAAAAATCTAATTATGGAAACAACTACGTCTAAAGAAAGCGATTTCTCATTCAGCTTCGCTCTAAGGCAAAAACTTTTAATTGGTTGTTTTGGGTGAAATCAAAGCTGCCAACAAACAACGGCGCAGCCAAAAATCTGATCTTCTGGTCATCATAAGAACGAGCAGGCGCTCAAAGAGCGTAGAAATGAGGACTAGAAGCCACTTTAAGAATGTAAAAAAGCATTATAAAGCGTTCACTTATACGAAGTCATCAACACATGCTTACCGTTGATTGTAGTAGTCGGCACCACTGGTCAGAAGGAAGGTAGTAAAAATATGTAAGTAGAGATCAACAAAATAACTTTTTGAACTCTCAAAACTTATATTTTACTCAAAATTTTTAATTTCATATATCAGAAGTTGCGAGATAGTTTTCCGTGGATCTGGGCTTTTCTGTTTTTCAAATAAGAAAAGACTTGATGAATGTAAATACTAATCGGATATTTTGTTATTTTTCCACCTCCTTTGTGGTATACTTAGAGAACACCCTAAGTTGATATGCTTCTGTTGCACTTGCCCCTTGCTGTCAAATAAAAATACCGCAGCCCACGCTCCCTACATAAATCTCTTTCTCGCTTATACGCGAACTGGGTCAGCTTAGAGTAAATCGTAGCCAGCAGTTGCACCTTATTTGGCGTATCATAGCGCTCAATCTGACTCTCCGACAATGACGCTGATGATGATCGATTCATATCAGAAGACGCAAATTGCTATGTTAGAGAGCATTTTCAATATTCTCTAACGGAGCAGTTGATTGCCCCCCATAGACGATGAGTTGATAGCTTTTGCAGCAATTACGATGCGCTGAAGGTTGCCAACATTGTGAAGCATTATGTTAGTCTTTTCTCGAAGCACGCCATGACGATCGCTCTAGTGGCCGTAGCAGCACCTTCTAATAACACAAGCAATTCTAGTCGGATACATGCTCTATTCACGCGAATTTCATGCCGCTGTTGTTGCTACTTGTGCGATTACTGCGTGCGTGCAAGTTTCATCAGTCGAACTGATTGATGTCGGTAACGTGTCAGTTAAGATCGCTTCCAGTAGCTGATGGTGAAATACTGACCTTGCACGAACTTAAGCGGTGTCGTGTCCTTACTGCGGCTACCAGAAGTTACATACTATAGCTGCACTGCTTAACATTTTGGGCTTAACAAAAATGTTCTCTACACTGAGAAAATTAATTAAGATTTTGCTTACCCAAGAATGTATTTACAGCTAGGGTGCGTATCACCTCAAACAGATATTTGTAGCTGGAAATTGAAAATTTAATTTCTCTGCCGTCAGGTATATTACACTTCGAAAGAAAAACAAACTGTAACCAAACAGAAAAAGGTATAAGGAAACCGACTCCGCTCTTAGTAAGATCACTATGTATATATTTCGAACTTACTTTCTTAACCTCTGGTTTTAAATAAAATGAAAAAGGAGTAAGCCAAGGAATAAATGCTCACTTCAAGCAGAGAAGTACATGAACTACGAGTACCTCTTCATATTCCCTCCTCTAGTCTACATTGATAAAAGCAATTGGAGACACCTTATTGTTGCTACCTTAAAGACGACGGAGACACCAATCAGTGCTTAGGAAATCTGAACATAATTCCATCTGAGTGCATGTAACGTTGGATCTACATCGAAAATATGCAATCGTTTTTGATAAATGATGTTCAGTAAATTAAGACTAAAATGATCTTAAAACTAAAGAAATAAATTTTACTGTGTTACTGTTGTTGTCTTTTTTTTCTTCTTTACTTTTGAGGAGCACTTGGCATTTCAACAGGTCTCAGACATAAAAATTTCTTCCCGCATCTAATGCTGATCGTTTCTGATCTTTTCTTGATACAACAAGTGCAGCAACTCTTACAGAAGTCCTAGTGCCAATCAAAAGTGAACTGCCTCTTAGACTGGCGGCCGTTGTAGTTACCATAACCGTGGTCAGCGTGAGTGATGAAGTGGTCGTTAAACGGCTGCAACCACGCAAAATATCTGCACAGATATTTGTATGGAAAATTATGACGTTATTAATAAAAACAGTCAGTTTAGAAGGCGCGACGTAGTGCAAGATCAAGTGTGGCCACCGGGAACCGGTTGCATGATAACCGCCCATCAAAGACAAATAGGAAAGAAGCCAGACAGGAGGCTTCAGCTACCGTTGCAAATTTATGAGTTGGCTGCGCGCAAAACAAACAAACCATTTAAAGTCGCGCTTAATGAAGAAACCACTAACAGCAATATGCACGATGTTGCATGCATATAATTGGTTGCAAGCAGCCTGCAACAGTTGTCACTCGAGATTCAGTGGAACTTCCAATCTCTAAGTCAGTAGCTGATCTATTTCTTAAGTAAATCAATCAAACTACTAAAAATCACTGACGATGTCAAGCTGATTCCAGCGTTTGTTGCAGCTGTCCGCATTGCGTTGTGCTCATGCAACTACGCACAGCCGCTGCAATTTATGAAGGCGTGCAACTGTAAAAGGGGCGGAAGGATGAAAAGCAATTTGTCATGAGTATGAAAAGCTTTAATTAATTATCAAGCAAGCGTGCTGTCTCCAAACTTACTCTCAGCTGAAATTGCGCGACTTGTGCTGTTTGCTGAGAGAAAATATTTATGGGCCTAAAGAGGAATTTAAAACTGTCAATTTGCAATCTCTCAATCTCTGACTCCTTTTCGTTGTCTGCGACATGTCGCCGTTTCTTCTTTCGTTGTTATATCTATTGTGTCATCAAATTATTGCTTGCAACTTTATTATCCTGTGCTGATGGGACACATGAGCCGCAAATTCTCTTCTGTGCTCCACTTATACGATTTTGCAAAGAGACCGCCGGCGGGACCAGATCTGTAGCCACCCACTGGCCTAAGTTTGGAGCCTACTGGAAAAGTCTGTGTGTGTGTGTGTGTGTGTGTGTGTGCGTGCTGCTGCTTTTGTAGCAGTGTCGTATTGTTAACTGCTGACTGTGGCACTTTCACATCATTCATTTACACCATGGCATTCTGCCGCTGCTGCTGTTATTTTTGCTGCTATTGATGGTAATTCAACCCTTTTTTTGTTGTGGGTGAAATCACTGAGTACTCATGTGTTTGTTTTAATATGTTCTGTGTGCGTGTATGCGTTGCTGAATTAAACAAGTGCTGTTTTTTATAGGCGTACGTTATGGAAGCCGCATCTCAGTCCATTGAATTTGATAAAGTCGTCACTTTCATTTTGGGGTGACAAGTTCAGAACTAAATGAATTTATTTCATCAACTAACATAAAAACCGAATATTTTCATTGCTCAATAATTATAATTCAGTAATACTAAATAATGTAACTTGAATTAGGTTCATGAAAAAATCATGATGTGCAGTTCACACGCGGCAAATGTGAAACCTTCAGAAAACTAAACTATGAAAGAATGAGACGAAAATGTTTTGTTAAAATGATAAAAGTTGACCGGGTCTAGAATTGGTTAATTTTTTGTTAGCCGAGCTCGAAAAAGCTGATAGTTTTAGTGCTCTCTTCTCGATGTGTACTCTAATTTTATATATCATTTGGTGCTGTAGCTATGCTAGATGCCGTCAATTTTTATCATTTAAATAAACATTTCCGTCGCATTCTATCGCAGTTAAGTTTTCTGAAGGTTTTTTTTTTTTTTTTTGTTCTATTGAACTTAGTCCTTTCATTGAATTTACGTCACCACACGCAATAAACCGAAAATACGCTTATGCGACAGCATTTGATTGAGTAGGCCACGCTATTATTCAGAGCAGATGCATTAAACCAAAATTCAAAGCTCTTTGAACGCACGAAGTGTGCCGACTCTTGCACAGTTTCCGATCGGTATTCGGTAAAACGAACTGAGCTGCCGCAAGGATTTTTCTGAGCTTAATAAGTCTCCATCAGTTTCGTTTCTGGGCAAGTGTAAGTTTAAAAATTTATTTAATTAACAGTCCAGTTATATAATCACTCATAATCCTTTGAAAAGTTGCCAGAAGATTTTCAGATGATTAGGCTTTTTAGTACTTTATTTATTTTTTTTTTTTTTGAAACATCTAGCCCAAGAGTAAGACAGCACTAATCCTACTCGCTAAAAAGTAGTATAAGATGGTGCAAAGTTATAATATATGAGAAAAACGAAGGTTTATTTATTACCTGTGACTCTGATGTTTCAGTACGAGACCCACTACCTAAATACATTATGGTTTAAACTTTAATTTGGCTAAATGTAACAAATCTATTAACCTCTAATCTGTTTGCTTTTGCATTGCATTGGCATCATTTCGTTCTCCGATGTCATCATACCGATTTCGTATCTGATTACTTTCAGTTGTAGATACAGCGATTTGGCTCCGGAAATCTGAGTTTCAATAAAATGACTCAAATATGACTTAAATGACGCATGGTAAAAAAAAAACCTCTTCCTCTTGAGAGCCGTTAACTCACGATTTCCCCCTAAATTACGACGCATGATGGTGTGGCATCGTTTTAAAGTTTACAACAATTCAAGGAACAACAACAACTTGACAAAGTGTTTCAAGTGCGCTTATTTTTACTCTGAAGTACTTTACAAAGCATTTTTACTCCTTTGTTTTTATTTATTTTTTTGTTATATTTGTAAGTGAATTCCTTAGATTGCGCCGTTAAAAGCTGTGTTCCTTTCCATTTGTACCGCTTCATTCCGTTTTGCCTTTTCGTTTTTTGTTTCCGCTGTGGCGGCGCCATTAAATTGCCTTTGACGTTCGCGTCAAGTGAGTGACGGAGCGAATGAGTGAACGGGTTAAGTCACTCCTTATTTTCTCAGTATGTGCAGTCTCATGTGTATATTTTAGACTCCTGACACCGGATCCCAGTCTTCGGCATATCCTGTGTGTATGAGGTGCGTTTTATGTCAATCTCTTGCATGTGAATGTTATGTATGCGTATTTGAAAAGGGGCTCAAAGGATTTCACAGACACCATTGTTTGAATGATTGTGTGTGTGTCTTTTTAGAAAATGTCGCCTTTGGCTGGAAAATCCTTTGATTTACTTTTATCTCGTTCGCATTCAGAGCTCATTTTGTTGTTTTGTCGTTTATGAAGCGCATAATTAGATTAAGATCTCTTATGCGTGCATGCGTTACAACAACAACAACTCGAATAAGAGCAACAACAACAGCAGCAATAGAAAAGTCACAAAAATGTTGGCCCCCAAGGAAATGCAGTGATAAAAAACTACACACAATGTTATTAAGAACAGATATGGAAAGGAGTAAGAATTAAAAAAGAAATACATATTGACGTTGGAAGAGGATACCAGGAAGTGAGGGGAGTTGAGAGGGCTTGGCAATGGCATCAGCTACAAATATCAATAGGACGTTCATAAAAGATAGAATCTAGCATGCTTCTTTGTTATCAAAAAGCTTCTTATTCGGTAGCTATCTATTTCTGCAATTTCGGAAACTCAATTTTCGGGTTACATGATCCCTTCCCCCATATCGCGAAATACTAACAGCCCCATACTAACGTGAACAATTAATATTTGCTATCAGAAAAAGTTAATGATTTTGTTTGGCAACTATAACAAGAGAAGAAAATATCGACAGCAGATGGCGCTATTACTAGTTTCTTTTTCTTGTGATTAATGGTTTTTAAATATGTTTATTTAAAAAATCTACAAAATTACAAGTTGTTCAGACTGTGATGGAAATGCTTTCAAGAAACAGAGTGAAAATTTCTAACAGGAAAAACTAGACTTTTTTATAAAAAAAAAACACGCATACTTAGTTGAAATAACAATTACAGGTTAAAAATAGGACAATTTTAAAGAATTTTTTATTGTCAAAAAAACTTGTATGCAATGAGTTTGGTTAACATTTTTGTTTCCAGGGGTTTCAGCTTGACCAACAACTTCATTTTCATCAATATTTTCACTGTAGGGGTCAACATCCAAACATACCTCAGGTACTACTTCAGCTTCAGGTGGTACTTCCTCTTCTGTTGGTATTTTAACTTCATGTAGTTCTTTATCTTCAGAAGGAATCGCATGATGACGACTAGTTGAATTTTGACGATTTTCATCGTCTTGATTTGAAACGATACTGAATCGTTTCCGTTTATAGCTTAGGAGGTTGGAACTTCATATGTAATTTCTTTATAGGGAAAAACAGTTTCATTAAATTTAACATCACGCGCCAGAGATACATTTTTCTTTTCCTTATCCCATAGGCGATATCCATTAGGGCAATATCCAATCATAACATATAGCCTGCTTTTTAGATCAAGTTTCCTCCTCTTCTGTGCAGGTACCCACGCACAAGCTTGACAACCAAAAACTTTTTATTTTGCAAGATAGCGTTTTCGACCAACCCACATTTCAGCAGGTGTCTTTCCACTTGTTAGGGCTGTTGATGGTCTTCTATTGATTAAATAAACGCCAGTGTAAACAGGATCTCCCCACAAAAATGAAAGGTTTCCAGCTTCCAGTAGAAGAGCTCTAACTTTTTCTACTAAAGTCGGGTTAAATCGCTCTGCAACACCATTTTGCTGCTGTGTATAAGCCATAGTTTCAAGGATTTGTATACTTTTCATACTACAGAATTGTGACATCTCATTTGACTTATGCTCTCTGCCGTGATCTACAATCACTTTCGAAATTTTTGTTCCAAATTTAGCTGATCTAACCGCTTCGAATTCTTGAAACATGTCAAAAACTTCTGATTTTCTCTTCAACAAATAATCCATTGCAAAATGCGTATAATCATCGATGAAAGAAACAAAGTATCGGGATCCATTCCACGAAGTTGGAGTAAGTAATTGGTCTACAAACCTTAATGCCCTGTTTCTGGTTCCAGTAAATGATTTTCTGTATTGCTTGGTCTGAAAACAAATTCCACAAAAGTCTTTTTGTCACATCTTTGGAATTCCCGTAACGAAATTTCCATGCAATAAATCTCTATGACCTTGTTAACTAATGTATCCTAATCGCTTGTTCCACAAAGAAATTTCTTCAGATTTATTTAATTTTGCGTAGGATTTAGTAATATGTACCAAGCTTCACCACAAACAGGTTTCCACAACGACTTGCAGTTGCTAGAACTTTTTCATCTTTCTCAATTGAGGCACGTAATTTTTTGAAAAAAATGTCTTTGATACCTGCTTTTACTATTTTCTTAACAGATAAAAGATCTCAGAAAATTCTGGACTGAAAGCACATCCTTTAAAACTATACCGACACCTGTGTCGCTTACAGCTCTTATTTCGCCAATTTCAGAAACAGCTATGCGCTCATCTGCCTTTGCCACATTTATATTCCGAGGTTCTGCAAATGATCGAAGTTTATAAAACCAACATTTACTATTTACAAAATGATGCGTTGCTCCAGAATCCAAAGGAAATGATCTTTCGGTATCTATTTTAGTTGTTGGATTTTCATTGGAATCTGCCATAAAACTTACACCGCGCTTTGGCTGAGCTATGTAATTACTATCTCTAACTTTGCAATCCTTTTTCATGTGTCCATATTTACCAACATTTGTGACACTTTCCATTAAAACGATAAGTTCTCTTTTTCGTTGAAAAAGTACTCACTTTTTTTTATAGCTTCTTCTTTAAATCGGCCTTTTCGTTTTAGCTCTTCAGCTAGTGTTCGAGGTTTTACAAATGCTAAGGCGAGTTCTTCTTCCTTATGATTTTCAAGCGCTGTCACTATTGAATCGAAAGACTCTGGGACCGTTAAAAATTGTTGAGACACTAGATCGCCTTCTTCCGGATTTGCTATTGCAGATTTCAGCTGCCGTATAAGTGTGTCGAATTTTAATAAATGTGCACTAAGATCCTAACTTTCACGAAATTTTATATTGGCTAATTCTTTCCTTATGAGGGTTTGACTCTGAGGCGTTTTGCAAATGATGCATTATGCGCATCCCACAATTCCTTAGCAGTGGACTCATCTTGACTATATCCTAAATAATCATCAACAACTAAGCCGGTGATAATATATTGGGCTTTAGCATCCTTTCTAAGGAACTTTTACCGTTTTGTATTTTGTACTGACCTATCTGGAGCTGACTCTTCAAAATTAACGCCTGCAAACTGCTTAATACCAGTAGATTTGTCAATGGAGCCCATAACCTCAATGGTTCTTAAATATATTTATTAAACAAATTTATAGAATTACAAGTTGTACAGATTGTGATCGAATTGCTTTCAAGAAACAGAGTAAAAATTTTTAACAGGAAAAACTTATAATAAAAAAATTAAATCTACTTTATTGAAATAACAATAACAATCTAAAAATAGGAAGTTCAACACTCCTTGTAACCCAAAATGGCTTAGTGTTAGAGTAGCTCTACCTTAGTGCAAGGTACGGCTTGGATTCAATTACTTCATGGTACAAATAAACCAAAATTGGTCTGATGAGGTTTAATAAATACATGGAAATACTATGAGCGACCGATTTCGAGGTCAAATTGTTTCATCTGGTGATTTGCAAACCAAATTTAATTATATGAAAATTCTGTTCTGTGCTAATAACTGTCGGTGCAAGCAAAGAAACAATGCAGCTCCTTATTAATGCGTAGTCGGCAAATACAAATAAGTTATCAGATGCAGTTAAGGCGAAATATAACTATTTGTTGATTAACAATTTTATCATCTACATCGAAATTGGTTGTAATTGATTTTCCAAACATACATGTCGTTTCCATTGTGCTCGTGTCATCTAATCTTAACATTGGCTTAAAAAACTGGCTTACTGCATTCACATATGGGCCTTTCTTCCATATGATGTGCCACTCCCACTTATTCAAACACACCTTTTCCAGACCATGCTTCTATAACTCTGTTTGCTTAGTATCATTATACTATTTTGAAAACTTTCGTTGACTTGGTCCATCAACCCATTCAGTCAGTGAAGACTTAGTTTTTAGTTTTTACGGAGCTTTTTTGTTCAGTACTTTAAGTGCAAAAAGCACAAAAAATTACAAGCGCAAAATGTATTAAATCAGCCAAAAACGGGCAACTAGCTGCTCTTGTTAGCTCCAACCACCACTACGTGGTATCATCTGGAAGATTTGTTATTCTACGTTTAGATTTTACTTTGTGCATTGACTAGTTAAGAATCATAGCAAACCATATTGCGCAGAAATTCTAAATTTTATCGCTTCAAAAGAGTTACAAAAGCAATTGCATAAAAGGGGAAAAAATGTAGAATTTTGGTGCACTATGTTACTATTTAAATTTTCACGCATTTTGCGCTTGTAATTTGTTTGTGATATTTGCACTAAAAGTATTTAACAAAAAATTTCAGTATAAAACATAATATTAAATTTCGCTATGTTCCAAGAACACAAACTAAAAACTAATATTTGTTTTTAACGGATCATGTGAAATTTTGCATTTGCTGGGATAGCTGCAAGAAGCTTCATCACTTTTATGTTGCGAAACATAATAGCAGGCTTCTTTCCCATGTCAAAATTCACCTCAAAATTTTTGTACCATTACATGGTCGCATGACGAATTGTATGTAAGGCCTTTCGGGCTTAGCTTTACTTCATGGAAAATCCTAATAATATAGGTAAGTGGTTCAAGTGTTAAGAAATGAATTATTGGGATCAAGTAAAAAGTTCGTTCGAAAAAGTTGAAAAGCTCTGCAAAAATTAAGAAAGTCCAGCACTTACACTGTTTGGAATCATTGGAAAGGCGGACGAACTTTTTATTTCACCCAATATAATGCAAAATTCATTCTAGTCAATGAATTCTTCATGTTGTTCCTTTAGCATACATAAATTTCTTTTGAGAAAATACATAAATCGTGTACGCTTTTCGATGTCATATTAATTATGAATGAAAACTCTGCCGTAGGAGACTGCTGCGGCGCGTTATCAGCCACATAAATAACCGCAGAGCCTGTCGAAGCATCCACAATCAAAACTAATTAATGAGAGTCGGTTTTGAATAACATCAACAATAAATGCAGCTGCGAAGGAACATAAATGTAGGATAGATCCAAAGCAGCGTGAGCTTACGTTGACAGGCATCTTTAGTTGTCGATGGCACCGAAAATAGTAATACTACGACAACATTGACGCCGGCAGCAACAAATAAAAATGATTCAATCTCAACAGATGCGTTGCTGATGTCAGTCTCCCTGATTGGTTGTCAAATCGACTGCCCGGCGCACATTTGTCGTCGTTCGCGTTGTGAGATGCTCGAGTGCATCAACTGTCAAACAGAACTCCAGGCAAATTAATTTAATTGGAACGAAATTTAAATTTTCTGACAGAGTTTCAAATTTCAATTTCGGTTGAATTGCGTCAGTTCGATTCTTTTCATGCCGCATCCTTGAAGCGATTATAGAGTTCAGTACATGGTGAAGGGTCTAAACTTGGTTTCTTATTAAGGAATGCTAAGAAATCGGAAATAGGTACCCACACAGCAGAATGATATCGTATCGCTCGGGTAACGCGAATTACAAGATTTAATAGTTGTGCTTACAAAAATCGAAGGAGTTATTGTCTATTCAAATGTGCAAGCGGAGATGTCAATTAGTGATATAATTGACAAATTATTAATTTTCATTGGCAACCTATCATCGGCTCAAATGATAAATTTTTTAATAGAGATAAGTAGCGAATAAAATACATTTTTAAAAATTTAATTTTGATGCTCTAAATAAAATTCAACTATTCGTATTTGGCTCTTTTTTTTCTGCTCGGTTTCATTACTTTGTAAAGAATTGTTTTGCTGTAAATTAATTTTTCAATCACATGTTATGGAAGAGGTTATTTAAGTAGCTACATATGTAACTTTATTACATGTGCATAAGAAACATTTAAAAAACAAGAGAAATATGTGCATTAAAAACCATTGAATGGAATCTTGGATTAATAAGTCATGTGGAAATCGTTTATGCCAATATACATAATCATGAACATTAACAAAAAAAATATTTTCAATACCAGTATCCATTTGATGAAGCTGCGTTCTAAATAAATTTCCATTTCTTGTAGTTCTGAAAACTTCGGAAAGAATGGTCTTCTATTATGTTTATTTTTCTTAGGTAAACTATATTATTAGCAATAATTATAAAAAAGTATGTAGTCCTATAATTTGAGTAATCTTTTGGTGTAAAGTTATCTATAATGGCAAATTTATTTCAAAATAATTACATACTGGTGTACTCAAATGATTTCAGTGGCTATACCCATAAGCACAGCAACGATAAAAAAGCAATCATATAAAAACAACTAAAGAGAGACAAGGATGGCGGCAGCTTTTTTTTCAGAGAATGAAAAAGAACTCTATCGTATGGTTGGATTTCGATCTGATCATTGATTGAAACACCAACACAAAACATAGCAAGCGACATGAGAGAGCGGAACAGAATGGTAACGTTCTGCTCTACGAATTTGAATCGCGATTGCTATTGGAAACCGTACAAAATGTATGATCGTTTTTAAATTTCGGGTGATCCGGCATGGCTTACGAGCGATATAAAATAGTCTTGATAGCTTTTAATGGAAATGCTATGATAAATGGCATATTAAATTAACCGATTTGGCATGCAAGGAGAACACTTTTCTGATGTTGATATTCAACAAAGGAATTGTCTGAAAAATATTTCCAATTCAAAAATATTTTGTTTAGAGACTCGTAGTGGTTTTGAATTTAAATAAAGCAGTTCCATAAGCGAGTCTGGTGTGGATTTTTAAATATTCTTGTAGTTTCGAAATTTGAGGATGACGTGGAAAAGACTTGTAACGGGTGCATGTCGTCAGTGGCGGATACAAGGGGAGGAGGGGAATATAGAGGCTGAAGCCCCCCTGAGATCCGCCGAAAAATATTTTGATATAAGAACGTTTCAGAAAACCAAAAATCCGTTTTTTTCATATTTTTATGACTTAGGATGAAAACCCATTCTCTTACAAACCTCAATTTTCTTGTCAAATCGGACAAGAAATGTAAAAGAAATTCAAAAATCAATGAAAAACAGTAATTTCCACATAATCATGCGTTCCCGTTTAGACGCTATTGACATTGAATATGTAATTGAATAAGGAACTATTTTGTTAAAGGTATTTTATTGTCTTGTATGTTTAATTGTAACCTAAAAATGATAAATCCAAAACTACTATTAAATTTAGGATTGGACTTTTGAGAACGGTGCAAATTTGTCCCTTTTTTATGTTTTTAATTATAACCCATACATTTTTGCTAGATACACGTTTTCAGATTATTTTTAGGGAATAAAATCATACCAAAAGGGTATTTTATAAAATCAAAAAACTTACATCACCTTTTGTAATTGATTTTTGAGCAACTCTAACTTTTCTTTGGCATTCCGTTTCCTCAACTTTGCGGAATTGGAGATGTGGGCGTGGAATATTTCAGGTACTTTTTCATCAATTTTGAATTGTTTCAATATTTTTGAACAATTTCCATATTTTTTCGAGTCTTACAATTTCTTTCAACTTAATGTCATGGTTTCCATATTTTTGATATTTTCTCGACTTATTTACCCTCTTCAACGTCTTTTTTTTATTTATTTAAGACGTAATTTCAATGCAGTGAAGGGTATGTGAGTTTCGGCCTGGCTGAAGATAACACCTTTACCAGTTTTAATTTTCATTAATTTCTTAAACCTTTCAGAGCCACAACATACATACTACCTTTATTTGGATGATATGATTTCAGAATTGAAATCAATATTCTTGTAAAACCGATTTCATAGATGCATTGACTGCAATGGAAGGATTGATCATATTAAAAAGTGAAAAAATAGAATCGTTTTTCCCAAGCATCACAATTCTACTGCAAGTATTTTCCATGATTCCAGTAACTTCGGCAACAGCAGAACGAAGTTTTTCTGTGTTAAATCGATTGAAATCAGATCAGATCAACAGTGACAGAAGATCGCTTGAATGAATTGGTTTTTGGAAAATTTTATATAGAAATCGATATCAGCTCAGCTGAAGATTTTTTTCCAGAAAAAACTTCGCCGTCTGGAAATCCTCGACTGGACTACTGATAAGATGAAAAAAAATCTCGATGTTTTTCAAAGATGCTAAAATTAACCATTTTTTTTTGTTATATGGGGCATTTCACGCGAAGCCGACAATAAAAATAAAGTGAGGTCATGAACTTTGGTTATGTTCCGGTTAGATATACAAATAGTAAACATAAATGTGTACACACAATTCTTTTTTGGTGTGAGGATTATTTGCTGAGTTTTGGGCTTCTGAAGAATTGAAGAAGTTTGAGAACCATCATTTTAAAACGCTGTTATTGGAATCAATGAATTTATAATAAAGTAAAAAAAAAATTGTTTTAACTAGTAGATAAGTCAAACAGTCAAATTTAAGCTTTAAATTTTTGTATGAATGGATTGGACATAATATTTTTCAAATATTTTAACTTCAAAAAACAAGCCTTAAGAATGTAGTTGTTTCACAAAAAATATTAAAACGTGATCGGTATTAGTTAAGGAGATAGATAAATTTAAGTACTTGCCCTTGGGGCAAGGTACCATGCAAAATGTGACAAGTATGCACTTGAAATCATATATCTCGTAAGCTAATGCAGATCACATTTTAATATTTTTAGCCTACTATTTGTATACTTTAAGCTATATTTTAAAATTAAAATACAAAAAATAAAATGTATCGATATAATTTAAGTTCTGAGATGAAATGTTCACTTACGGCTTTCCACAAGAAAAAAATTCAAATTTCAAATCTAATTTCATAAAAGAAAAGAGCAGTAAATTTTCTATAGCAACCACAATGCTTAATATTCTATTGAAAATTTGTTAATTTCGAAAAACTGCTTCCGAAAATTTCATTCTTCATATCACGTCAATTTTCAAAAGTCCTTAACTTGTCAACTAAGCCTACATAAAAAAATATTAGGTGCTTACACCTTCTTGAAGTACAATCAAGCCGAATATGAACGAATTTTAAAATCTCATTTATTTTTCATTGTCAGCTGTGCATGAAATGCCCCAATGAAAAAAAATATAAATATTGCTCGTTAAAAAATGTAATTTGTGTTTTCATTCAAAAAAAAATGGCAACCCCTCCTCCCCTCAAGACAATTCTAGATCCGCCACTGCATGTCATAAATAACAGACCGCTTGTTGGTTTTGTTTTCGTTTTGCTTTCAATGTTCATTGCGGTTAAACGAATTTTCGATATGTTTTGTATTTTGTCCCCAGCGACATTTTTAGTACCAGTAGAGCAATCAAAGCCTCACTTCAAATTATTACATTTTGTCTGCTATAAAGAAATCACTAATGATTTGTTTATGAAGCATGAGGCAAGAGTAGTCGAAAAATGAAAGAATGCTGATAAAAAGGAGCAGTACCTGCAATGTTTGCTGCATCACCGATATCACGTTTGATCAGTGGTATACCGATATCACGTTTGATCAGTGGTATACTGTAAAATTGCCGTGAAGATGAACGCAATAATGCGTAGGTGTGCTGAGACAAAGACTTGTTGACAATATGGAAATAAAATTATTTTCTGCTCTCATGATGCGTCATTATGTTTCTCTTTGAGGCGTCACTGGTATCTAATGCGTTATCAATCAAATGTCAACCCTTCATCATTTATTGAGGATCATCTTCTACTTCTTATGTGACCAGCAAGCAAGATCGTGATTATGCGGTGATGGCGGGACGCGATTTCCCGATGACAAACTTTTTTTTAACATGAACCAACTTGCATACAACGCCCCTTTGCATTGATATCCATGCCGTTTCTTGTCTTTGCGACTTATCTGAGTAATGATGCCAGTGAATCTACAAGTTGTCAAGAAACTACAAAGCAACAACAACAAAAAAAGTACAAACATCTGTGATCATTTTCATGCCAACATTGTATGTAGCTGCAACAGCTACATATACAGAGAGTATCAGTCGTCGTAACCACATTCGATGTTGACATAAACATGATGCACCGCGATGCGACCTTTTTGTGCGACGTCAATGGCTATCCTTGATGGTGGTTCATGTGCAGTGATTAAATTTTTGCATGAAGTAAAACGTCAAGTTTATTTATCATTTGTCAGTGCGTGATGTTCTCAATCGATCAAGTGATCAAACTGAGACCAAGCAGCCGGCGGATCTGGACAGGGCGATCGTCGAGAGACCGACCATAATTTGAATATTGATTTAAGCAATACGTTAAGTCGTGTGTCAGCGCCATGCAACTAGGACGACAGATTGATAAACAGTGGTGATAGATTATGTCGCTCCAAAAGATGACAAACTTATTGTAGCGATCATGATACTGCTGTAAACTTCCACTTGGCAATTGATAAATAATTTGTTTTAGGCTATATCGAGAAGTGTATTTATTCACGGTCTTTGCTAAAGGTTTAATTGCTTTATGGCTTAGCATGCAGCTATCAAAAGGACAAACTGGTGTACGTGGTACAAATCAATCAATCGCTTCTTCTCTAGGAGATGGGATAATAACTTGAAAAGTTCTTGCAAAATTTGTTTGTTTGTTCTTCATGTTTTACGTCTGAATCACATATTACATTTTTTAAAATCCAAAAAAGCAAGACTTTTTTCAGAAATCGGATGTAAAATCGTTGAGTTCATGCAAGAGGACACATTTTCAGCAGAATGCACTTTATGCATTCAAAAAAAAAAATTTTTCAATGCTATAATAGTGTTATTAGGAGCAAAATGAAACATACGCATCTCCCGCAATAGTTTATTTTGTAGAACATGGCAGATGCACTGTCATGCTCATCTTTATAAGCTTTCAATGTCTTAACCTGGGAAAGGTTTGTTTTTGTATGACCATTCGTTTGCATACCATTGCATCTTCTTAACATATGCCAAAAAAATTTCTTTTTTCCAGTGCACTCTTTTGCATCTCATGTAGTATGATAGTGCACAAGGCTGTATCCAGGATTATTTTTCGGGGTGGGTTTAGATTTGAAGTTTTTGAAAATTCAATTTTTGCAGTCTCTTTAATTTTTCAAACCGATGACTTTGTTTTTTTTAGGTAATTCACTTTAAATTTTTTTAAACACCATAATATTTAAATTTGAATATATCGCTCACTTATGTCAAGACTGGCATAACTCAAAAAACTTAAGTAGAAAAACCCATTTAAAGTTTTCAATAAGTTATTTTTATATGAAAATGACAAAAGAGAAAAGAGAAAAAGTTCGAATGCGGCCTAGACTTGGGACAATTTCGAGAAATCCGCAATTCCTCAAAAAATTAAATTATGTTGTCGATCAGAATACTAGGCTTGTCAAATTCAAAGTAATTGTAGATATTCAAAAACTGGTGAGTCCAATGAGTCCGACGTGAGATTGAAGTATTCAAATGTGTTCTTTTAGCATCGCATGATGTTGAACGTACGTTTGCTGCGTATAAAATAAATTAAAGATAATTTATTTATGTGTTGTTCTTATGCGTAAATATTATCGTCAATATATTGCCCACTTTTCGTTCATATTTACATAAATATTTCGTAGGTTTTTCATAAATATTTTATATTGCCCAGATTATGAAAATCAACATTTCCATTTTTCAAGTTCAATTTGCGCACCCCACATACTGACGGCACTAAAACATAAAGATAAGCTAAGCAGATCGAGGATTATCAACTGTTTTTTGCAGCTGATCAAAACTCATTTTCCAAATCTGATGACCTTTTTTTCAGACTTTATTTTCACAAAATCGATTTCACATAGCGTCTGTTTGTTTGAGAAAACCGTTTTTGTATGGTGTATTCCTCTCAAAGTCAATTTTAGGTAGTGTCTATTCTTTGCAAAATCGTTTCTATATAGTGTCTGTCAAACAGGGGAGGGGTGTGTTATCACCTAGCACTCCCCCCCTAGATACGGCCCTGATAGCGCATGCCATCTATGTAAGAGCAATCGAAGTTCAATCCTGAATAATTCACTGATCCAGCAACGCATTTACTCTGTACTGCATTCTTCAAGAAGTTGTCATGCAATAAAAGTCAATCGATTCCAAGCAGTTAGAACAAATTAAGACAGGCAGTTGATGAAGCTGTAAGTCATCGACTTGAATAATCACATGCCGGTGTCAAAATACTTTCGATACATGCATGTCAGGCGAAAATACTTTTCAACGAACTCGACTAATCTTCATCACCATCATCAAATGCTTCAGTTGATCAACGAGTGAAAACAACCGATCGCCTTCTGACAGGACAGCGGTTATTCGCTGGAGCACAACAAAACTCTTCAAATCACATGCAATTTGATAAGCAAATAACTTTTAAGGCACTTTAATCCGTTTTGAGCTAAAAAGTAAATCAGAAAAACCCAACGCGATGATCGAATAAAGCAATCGCTGACCAAGCAGAACAGACGCATTTTAATTTACTGGCACAAGAAGACGGTGATCAAGATGAAGATGCAGACGCTCTAAGAGTTCGTCTCGTTTAACTTTGTCGACACACAAATAACAGACACTGGGAAGAACAAGTTTTTTGCATCATAAGGTTTCATGGCTAAGGTTATAAAATATACTTTAAGTGGAATTTCGCATTCAGAAATCCTTTGCGCTTCCCTCAGTACATGAGCTATGCGAGTATTTTTATGTGAAAACGTTTTCAGTTTTTGGGGAAATTTTCTCCTGTCGATGCAACAGATGTTTGCGATTATCTCGCGATAGTTGCGTCCAACACAAAACAAACTGCAACAGAAAACAAATCAAATTTAACTTGGAACAGCAGGAGCCACCCAGATTGTAATCTTTCAACGATAATCCACACAGCCATAATAACTCAATTAATTTATTTCGAAGCCGTCTGGTGCCGGTTGTAGAAATGCAATTATGGCAGCCGCAAATATTAAGCAGAACTCGAACTAAAAGCGTAGCAAAGTTGGCAATAAATGCGCATGTTTGCTTACAACAAAAGCTGCAGCTTCCGCAGATAAAATTTCGTCTCGTGGCCGGTTAACATTTGCGACTGCAACTGTCGCTTGAGTGGCCAAACGATTTCGTTTTCTTTTCAGTAATAAAGCAAATTGGGCTCTCTGTAATTTAAAAGCAATTACGAAGCTTTGTTTGTTCTTCTTTAAAATTTCATTAAATTGTTTAATGGACTTGCTCGCGGCCCATGCATGTTTATTATTCGCATGAACATTTCGTTCATTTCAAAGAGCGCGTGTCGCATCGAATGTGATCATTCGCTTACAATAAGCGAAATCGGGCTGCGTTTATTTGTGGCAGCTGAATGCTAGATTCATAAAAGAGCAAGTAGCTCAGTATACTTCGGGAGTTAGTGTAACATTTTTATGGTTATATCATACCACTTAATTGTTTTTGTAGTTGATAGTTTAAATATAGCTAATTATCGATATAAGCTTCAGTGGCCAGAATCGCAGTGGAGCTGGTTGCGAATGGCTGAAAAAAAAATCAGTTCAATGACTCGGATAGTAAGCCACATGTAGAAAAATAGATTATGACTAATGTTGTAGAGGAAGTGACAACACATTAATTTCATGCCCGAAAAGTTTCCGCGTGACCAGATTCCACTACCTTCAATAGTCTTAAAATCACTAATAATCATCGTCATTTTCGAGCATAAACCGTTTTATTTTGAAAATTTTAAAGTCATATTTCAACTTTTGCCAAATAAAACTTGCAATAAGCTATAAATCATACAAAAATGTGTGTGAACTTGACCCAGCCATTATCGGTTTTCCAAGAAAATATTACTGTGCTGCGTTTTGCCGGACTTGAGCGATAGCACAAACCGAGCACATTATCAATTGTTTGACTAACTTTTCTCGCAAAAAATGTTTTTGCTCATAAAGGTCGAAGTTTCAGGAATATTTTTATATCCTTTACGGCACATGGCAGCACATCTTGAGCACATGACAGAACAAGGTTACTTTCTTATTAATATGAAACCAACTTCACACTAAAAATTTATTTTGCTTATAAAAATCGAATCCTACGAATAATTTTTGTTTTTCACATTCGGCACATCATAGCACAATTCGGGCACGATGCAGCACAGCTTTTAATTTTTGAAAAAAATTTTGGGCCAACTTCACAGACACAACATTTTTTTGTTGAGTTGTTGTTGACAATACTTTCCGGTTATATGATTCATAACTTTGGGCAACTTGCGCAATACTAGGACTCTGTTCGTAAAACCAATCATATCACACCCATCTTGTTAAGATAATTGAGAGCAATAATTTGTTACCTTACATACAATTTAGGAATGCGAGGATTTTCGATCATTTGGGTACTTCACAATTGTTCCCATTATGCTCGCCCGTATTGGCCCCTGCATAAAATTGAACTTTGAAGAGTTTACGCAGCCCCAAATTCTTTAAGTTTCTATACGTGAGAGGCGTCCTTCATTGCAATTGCAGTTAACAACAACAAACGTTTCCACTGAATTAACTGAATTCAGTTTCCATTAAATTAAGCCCTTGAATTTTATTTAACTTAGATTTAAAATTTTTCTTTATGACAAAAAAAAACAAAAATCGAATTATTTCAAGAAATTTAAAATTCCCAGATGTCTGCGGAAGTCACAACTCGGAGGAGTTGGTTTCTTCACTTTTGAGTTCTTCTATTTTCCGTAGTGGCTTAATTCAAAACTTTTCAATTTTGTAGTTGAATAAATTTTTGAGCTGCGAACAATCGTCAATTTGCTTTAGGCCAAGTTTATTCAAAGTTGAAATAACGCCAATTGGGGGATCCGCAGCATAGCAAAACAAAAACAACAAATTTTCCAACCAACCAAAGTAACTTGAAGAACTTTACACACAAAAAAAAGAAAACTTTAGCAAAAATCACAACATCACAATAATGCAGAACTTGGTAGACTAACGGCTAATTGCAAGGAATTTTATTTATTTGAGCACTTGAGGAAACAGACCACGCCGCCGCAGTATATGTAGGTTCATGAATTTATTAAATTATGCAAGAAATAAGCTACAGTTCCGTGCTGTCAAGTCATGAATATGGCGTTGTCTACTCATGAAAATTCAAACAATTTGGAACTGCAACGGAGTGCGCGGTGTCGAAAGCGTTGGTAATGCATTTTAATATTTGCCATAATGCCACAGCTTCTAACTACATATGAGCGAAACTACAAATATTGCTATACGCCCGCTCGGTAAAGTGTATTGAAAAGTATGAGTCGCTTAAGTAAAAGTTTGTGTGATAAACGTATAATTTGCGTTTAGATTAGAGTATTGAGAAGGCTTTATCGTCCAAAGTATTTTCGCCAAAAAAAAAAAAAAAAAAAAAACACCAATGAGTCCTAATTAAAATTAAAAATCGACCAAGTTTGAAAGAGAAATTTTCCTCAACAAGAGTGTCCTAAAAATAATTTAACAATTGGTCAAATAAATAAGGTCTTCTGTCAAACTCCAATCTCAAACTTCCAGATGACACCACAGAGGGTAAAAATATATCTATAAGTCGGTGTGCAAACCCAGTTGGGTCTTAATTTTGTTAATAAAGCATCAGGAATTAAATAAAAGGAAATATGGCCTCATTTAAAATGTCTTATAAAAAAAATGTGTTTTAAATTGCATGACAATCTAGAGGTCGAACTTTTAAAAAGAGCACTAGAATTTATGTACAAAATATCGTAGCAGCATGCAATTTTTTAGTCAATTTTCTCCACACCAATCTTTACTTAAAAAAGTACAGTCGGCGATATAGCACTCAAATCCTATGTATGAAAAAAGTAAGTTTTTGCGCAACCCTAATTTTAAGCTGTTGTTAGCATCCCTTAAGTGACTTTAGCTCGAATTGCTTCAATGTCAAACTCAGCGCTGAGAAATCTTTGTCTAGACTTTGAACAGCAGATGTCAACAACAACATTAAAAGGTTACATAAAATTGTGGTATTCTTAGTATAATTTTGATTTCTTCAAATGCCGATAAGAATGAGAGCATCACAATTTAAAGGAAATCAAATAGAAAATTCGTTCTTATTGGTTGCATATGTGGAGAGGAGTTACCGGGAGAAGCACACATGTTCTATTCCCACTGCTGAGTCTATTTCGTCCTTTCATTCTGAATACCCAACAGTATTTTCGTTTAATAATTTATTGTATTTGTTTTCCATTTTCATTTCATTCTGCCTTGAGTTGAGATATGAAAATTGAAAGTATTTCAATCACTGAGTTGGGTGAGACGAAAAAGCAACGTTGCTCGCCTTTAAGTTGTTCCCTCGTTGCACCACAACTCCCGCTTTCTTCACCATACAGTTTCTGCTGCATTTTCCGCCATTACTGTCAAATAAAGTTCGCTGTAAGTGCCTGCTTTAGTTGTTGTTGAACATTTTTAATTTTATTTTTATTTTCCCTTCTCCATCTACCATGTCCTGTCGCAAAGAACTTTACCTCAGGAGTAACATGTGTTTTGTTGCTGCTGTTGTTGTTGGCCATGTAAGTTTCGCATATCCTGAATTCGCTGCTACGCCGCAACTCTTGATGATGATGAATTTAACGTAGCATACATTTCGGCGTGGCATCGCGTCAGCATCCAAACCAGCAACATGGTTGCTGCAGCTTTCATAAATATGAAATGAAATGTTGTTGTTTTGTTTCTTTTTTTTTGTTTTTTTAATAACAAGTTGAATTTTTGATTTGCTTTTGGCAAATGGAAAAAAGCCACAGCAAAAATACAGATATTTTTTCGCATTTTTCGTTTTAATTTTTTTTATTTTTTTGTTGTCTAACATCTCTGAACGCCCTTTGCGAGTATTTTTCTTATGCCTGACTGCACTTAGTGCCCATGCGGGCAGCAGTGTGCACCAAGGGTTAAGCGTACACAGATGGAGAGAGCGCACTGTAAAAGGATAATGAATTTTTAGTTATTGAATTATTAAATGAGTTGTTGAAATTTTTTGAAATAATTTTTGAAAGTAACAGCTTTTGCTGCTGTGCGGGGCAAGGCAGAGCATCACCATTAGTTAGTTTTTATATCAGCAGGTGCCTCGGTTGAGTGAACACCAACCAGCTCCAGTGGGAATTGTTTACAAATACCGGAAATTGACTTGGCAAAGTTTCTGAGCTCAACCTCTGGAGTGGTTTGAGGATTGTCAGTACGGTGTATGGGTTCAGTTTCCAGTATGGGTTGCTAAAAGCCTACGATAATGCTTACATGTTAAATTGCGAAAGCTATCGGTGCTGAACTCCTTTGGGATTAAAAATGCATTACAACAATTGATATTAAATTTATACAATATTAATGACTTTGTTGGGGGAGTGAAGGAATGCTGATTTTAAATATGTTAAAACTTTTGTAAAATATCCATTTGCAATATTGCCTGGAATGCTTCAGTGATGTTGTGTGTGGTCCAAAGTTTGTAGCTCTGGCTATTTGTTGAACTGCTGGATGATGTTTTATTTCTTTGTCCTGTAGAAATAGATATTTAAGCTCACTAAATATCATACGAAGTTGGCTCAGTTAACTCCTCGAATATCTTAAATTTATTGTTATATTGAAAAAAAAAAACAATGATATAAGAAGCAACTAACAATTGCAAGTGAAGTTTACGCTTACGCAACTACACTGACAAAATAAGTTTTTTTCTGTTTACCAAAACTTGACAAAACCATCTTCATTCATCTGTTACCGAATCTATGACGTTACTTGCTTGAGGTTTTAAGTCGAGGTCGCCTATATCCACAGTTATGTTTTTGTTATGTGAGGAGTTTACCAATGTTCTCAGTTGGAGAGAAGGCGCAAATTCATTGTTTTGTCAGTGGTCTTAGTTGGTGCGTAACTCTCATCACGTCCCCAGCTCTACTGTTGAAGCGAGTCCTGATTATCCTTCCGTTTAGTGTTACCAATTCATGAGGAGCTCAACATCACCGTGTGGTAGGTCATTTGATATTCCTAATGTAACGATTTCTTCAGCTTTCACTTTAGTATTAGAGCGTTCCATAATGAAGTGACATTAAGATATATTCCTTTAAAACTCAAATCCTTAAGTGTTCGCTCTTACAAAATTGCAATAATTTTATCGGAAAACAAACACAAATTGGAGTGGCAACATCGGTGGAAGTAAGATTTTAAAACATGTTCAGAAAGATCTTCAAGCGAATAACTACAAAAACAAAAGCACCTTCTAATTTAAAAGCTTGAATTCGCGATCAAATGGAAAGCAAGAGCAAATAGAATGGTTATGTTAAAGTAGTTACGAAAATAGTTTTGTTTAGGTTTACATTCATTCAGTTTTTTATACATTATATATGCGTATCTAAATCACGTTATGTTTTTATTGTCCCTTATTCATAACAAAAAATTAAAACTTTGAAATTTTGTTTGGAGTCAATCATCGTGATAATTATCAAAGTACTCACAATCTGTGTACTTATAAAAATTATTAATTTTTACTCTAAAAAAACCTCAATGAGACATCGAAATGGGGAAACTAAGACTTTGCATTCAATTTCAAAAATTTTACATCAACGAAAGTGTAGAGTTCCACAAAGGTTCAAAGCTTACTACCATTTTACTGGTAAATTTCAATGATTGAGGTACGTTGTGATGTTTTAAGCGTAAAGTCTGCAGTTTTTTTGCCCACTCTTTCAAAAGTAGAAGTGGCATTTCTTAGAGTGTAAATATACAGTTATTTCCGCATACACATCTTCTCTCAATAGCCTAGCTATGTCCTGTTTTTTTTATATACACAAACACTTCCGTTTAATTCCCAGACGTTGTCTTCTTATCGCATTTGAAGAAACGTCGTATTTTCGTATTTAGGAAATCCTTGCGTTAATCCTCGTAAATTTTATCATCACAGATTGTTTCATCAACGCTGTCATCACCATCAACAGGAGCAACTACAACAATAACACAAACTATGAGATTCGAATCTTCACTCTCGTCAGCACCATCATCATCATCACTGGCATCTCCTCGTCATTGTCAGCAACAAAATCTCACTTAAGTTGTTTTCAAAACGCTACCAACCAACGTGCTGCAACCACCATAATTCATTACATTGTCAGATTTTTAGTTGTCATTTCAGTGGGAGTTAAGGAACTGAGGTCGAGGAGAAGTTTTCGCAGAAGAAAGTGTTTTGCTACGCAAGCAGTAGCAGTAGTTTGTCGAGTCGAGTAATTTTAGTTGAATTTAATTTGCTAAAATTTTCTACTTGCAACGTAAACATTATAGTTCGCTGCAACCTGCATTGGTTGCATTCTGTGCTCCGATACCCTTTTGGAACTTTGCACCCGGTTTGCTCTTATGTTACCTTAATGTGTACATATATATGTATGTACATATGTATGCATGTACGCTTATGAAATTTTGTGTAGGACATTGTTGGGTCTTTTGTTGCAACCACAAGGTCTTTCTCAGTAATGCTTACTGATTCTGCCCTAGCGCCATGTCTAACTGACTGACTGTCACATTTAAGAGCTTCATGAATATTCAGCAAGATGCAGTAGAAAAGAAAGAATACAGCAACTTAAGGGACCACAAAAACATTTGTAACCAGTTTTGTAAATGAAAATGTCGACGCTCGGTGGGGTATTTGATAGCAAATCTTGAGATTAATTGACCCAGACCATAAATTAAAGGAAAATCCATTTTTTAAAGTTAAAAATACGTAAAAAATTCGAAAACTAAGCTAATTAAATACAAGGAGTGGAATTTTTTTAAATACCCATAAAAGGCAAAAATTAAGGCACCAATTAATTTTGCAGCCTGGAAAAAATGCTTTTTTTTTTAAAAAATTATTATGCCACCCCCATAAATAGATTGGATTTTAATTCTTTTCAGGATCAGTAAATACATTCGTAAAATACTTGAAAAAAACTTTTTCAAATCATTTTAAGTGATATACATATATATATCAAACAGCGGCGGCTGCATAGCCATACAAAAATAATTGGTGTCAACGTTGCCGGTGATTTTGCAGCCAGGAATCAAGAGCAAAAACCAAAAAAAAATTAGGTTCAGTTTGACAGTGGCTATCGTCTAACCTAGATTCACCTTTTATTTGCCTTCTAAATGATTATAAATTACGATTTTTAAATTTTCTAACGTTCATTGCTTAATTGTACGCTGCGTTTTGGAATAATTTTAAAATTTTTTATCTGAGGAAAGCAATAAGTTAACTAAGGTCATGGCAAATCAAAACTAGGCACCGTTACCCAAACCTAACGGTAACTGCACCGATAATTTGATCGATCATTTCGCTGCCCAACATTCAGTGTGACCACATTTGTAAGGAATTTCGACATTATGACTAGATTATGCCGTTACGTCAAAAATTTGAGAATTTATTTTAGTTTAGTTTTCTTGTGCATTAACCAATAAATTCAAATCACATGAATTTATTTAATACTTAAAAATCGTATTGTAACTTTATGCGAATCCATGCCCGACTTTTTATTTGATGCTCTGACCTCTGACGAAACGGAGTCCGTTCCGGATCCGTCCGCTTTGTCGGATCCGTAACGGATCCGAAACGGACGTCATATACGGATGCTTTTCGGATTCGTTTTTCTAAATAAAATGAATTCGAGACGGCCTTTCTTTTTAATAATGCGGATTTTACTGTACAAAACGGAGTCCGTTCCGGATCCGTACAAAAAAATTAACGCAATAAAAAAATTTTTTTTTTATTCTTTCCCAAATCTATTTTTTTTTTGAATTTTTACTTATTTTCCATCTATTTCTTTATAATGCTATTTAACTTATTTTTAATTTTATTAAGTGAATATGATTAGAAAATATTAAGGAACTTAATTTTTTTTACCTGCCACCGGTTAGAATTGAACCTGCGCGTCCTGCGCCCTGCCACTGCTCAAAGATGGTCATCTTAATGAACTAAGCTTTTTCCATTATTTTTATGACATACTTAAATTTAATTACTTTTCTATCAAAATGAAAAAGTGAAGATTCATTTTGAGCAGTTGTCGATTGCTAATTCAAATATTATACTTTTAGCCAGCAGAAAATAAGTAATGCGGTGGCTGATGTTGTTAAACTACGCATGCAACAACTATTGGATAAGCAGAGGGAAGATACAGGTTCAAACCCCGGCGACGACACACTTTTTTTAATATTTTAATTTAAAGCTATATAAAAAACAAAAAAGGAGTAGAGAACTGCATTTTTTTATTGAAAATATCTTGAAAATTTCCTTTAATATTATATTAAAAAACGAGTCCGGATCGAATCCGTTTTGTTAAAAAACGCATAAAAAACGGATTCCGTTTTTTCGACAGGAATTTCATACAAAAACGAATCCGGATCCGTTACGAAAAAGTGGATTCCGGGTTTTTTCCGTTTTATTTGAAAAAACGGATACGTTTTAGTTACGAAAAACGAATCCGAAACGGATCCGTATATGACGTCCGTTTCGGATCCGCATCCGTTTTTGTACACATTGGGTATTACAAATTAGTAGCCCAGCAGCATGGATCTTGTCAGCCTTAGAAATTTATAATTGTGGTCGTGTCATAATACCACAAGAAAAAGATGGTAATGAAAATAAACTTTTAAGTTGAGACTAACAATAGGCATTGGTGCGGCAGAAGGTGGTAACAAGATGTGTGCTGATGGCCCAAGAGCCCCACCGGCGGTATTAGTAAACTTAATTAAGTTTGCTACAACACAACCACAACATCGCATGTGCAATGAAAGTTTTCATCAACACACGTTCGCATCCGCATCCGCACACTGACACAACAAAGACGATAACCTCAAAATGTTACAGCCGTTTTTCTCAACTCCCTTTGCACCGGCTCTCCCAAGCGTTGATGTCCCGAACACGTAAGTACATGAATGTGCAAAACTATTTTCAAATTCAAATCCAGATACGTGTTGGCTGCTCAAGTATCACACATCGTCAGCAGTAACAGCAACAGAAGCAGCAGCATGATGCCATTGGTGTCGTCAGCAGCATCGGATTTCGGCGAAATTTTAATTCAATTTTCAAGTTACTGCTTTTAACAACTGACTCCCTCCATCGAAGCAAACGGGCTGCTTTAGCTGAAAATTGCATTTTCTTTGCTGCTTTGCGAATATATTTATTGCCGGCTTCAACCCAATATTTGGTGATAATACGATGCATACGAACTGAATCCACACCTCAATTCCCTCTCACCTAAGTCGTTCTAATGCCAAAGACGCTTTTCGTGGTTTTCTCATAGGGCTGCAAACGATTTGCCTGTTAATATGATTGTGGGAGCTCTTTAATCGCTAGCAAATAGTCATAGAGAACTGTTGTTACATTAGCTGCTGTAGCTACTGCTGTTGCTGCTTATGTTGTTGCAATAATTTACATAAATTATGCGGCAACAGGCAGTGCTCAGATCCTCCACCCATCCGCCTTGTATGTTTTAAGTTTTGCCAAAAAGTCCTAGCAAACCTGCCACAGATTCTTGACTACCTACCTACCTGCTAGCTAGCCTGCTGCACTAAACGTCACCCAAAACACGTGCCAGCATAACTCAGTACAGAGTCAACACATAGGGATGAAGCAAGGACATTGAAGCGAAACCTAACTTTATTGATATACTCGACAGCAACTTAAACAAAAAATCTTTGCTGCGAAGTAATCCTGAACTACGCCTAAGCCGATGCTTCTGAAGTGGGCTATTTTTGGTCCATGCTGGCTCTGGCAGAGCTGAGAAAACTTTCAGGTGTGTGCTGATGCAAGTGCGCAACTCAACACTCGGCATTTGATACAGTTGCTTTAAATCATGCATCCCTGATTGGGGTGGATTGAGTGCCATTTGCAGGCAACATTGGACCATATCTTTTCGTTGATAAGTTTTTCCATCAGTTCCAACATCAGCAGTTCCGCCTGGTTGTATCAGGGAAACGAAAGCAACTCCGCATTTACGTACATCCGGCGAAAAACAATTTAGCGCTTCGTTGACTCCCCAGCCAACGTCTTAGCACAAATTAAAAGTAAACTTTATAGCTGTTCTTAACTTGATATTGTCTTGGTCTTGGTCAAATTTTATTTTGTATTAATTTAAGTTTAGCAATCACAACGATGCTCCTGGTTGACAGTCTGTATGTCCTTACGGTATGCTGCTGTTGTTGCAAGTATTTACCGAATATCGGATTCGAATGTGGCTGAGTTTATTGAATTTCATTTTAAGGTTGAAAACTTAAAAATTTTGAATTCGTAATGGTCTAACAAAAAAAAAACTCACTCCATATAATTCCGAATGCAATTCGAAAAGCCTCTTGTTAATATAAATTGGGAGGAATGTTATTTTTGACCTCGCCAGACATGAATTTTTTTTTTTGGTAAGGGTCTGCACAACACCACTTTTTTGTTTCACTGAACACCAAAATTTATTTAATAATTATTATTAATTGCTTGAAATGTGTGCCAAACGGTAGATCTCGAAGAGCATAAAAATATTTTATAGGGTTGCTTTGTCATTCCTGTCTTAAACATGGGTTGGCACCCAATTTTAGGGCAAATTTTTCTTAAATGATTTGCACCATGTTCGGGATAGGATTCGACAATTCAACCCTATATATTCTATTTAGGCTCTTGAAGCTTTATCACTTGGCACACATTTCAAGCTGTTATCTTCACCCATGAAAATTGACCCAAAAACCGGTGAAAATCCATTTTTGCGACAGGATTCATTATGCTTAGGCCTCTTCGAGATCTATCATTTGGCATACATTTTGAGGTGTGATATTATACAGTTTTAATTAAAGCAACGAAATTGGGTCAAGTTCGGGCTTTTTCGGACATGGGAACCGGCTTTAGCAAGGCAACCCGGGTTCGTTAATTTAACTAAAATGCATTGCTATCTCTCCCGCAAATCTTATCTTGTCATCTTATACACTCCACTTTTCTACAGCGGGCTCTCCGCCTAAAAGTAATAAAGACCTTGACAAACTGATATCATTATTAATATTTTGGTAATTTATTATGAATTTAGTTTCCTAACATGTCGAAAAACTAAATACATACGTACCGAGCACCGATATATATCGATAAATATCGTTTTTGTTCTCGGTCCCGAAAACGATAACGAGACGATATTAAAAACTCATTTCTCGTTTGATCGGGAACGAGAATGAGAAGTTCTAGCCGCTATCACGTTCTGGGCGATAATACTTAGTATGTATTTATCGTATGGTACGAACTACATTATTTCCAAAAACGAATGTATTGTGCGATAAATACTACAATATTGAGATCGAGATATCGGCGCGCAGACACCATACTCGTTTTTGGATACTTTTTTTTACGATTTTTTAAAAACTACGATAGATGTTCTTTTATGACTATAATCAAAGAGACACACTACATATATTTTTAATAAACGCACGTATACCAAAAGAGATGGAAGAAAAATTATAAGTATATTTTCTTTTTCTGAAAACAAACAAAAAAAATCACAGAATCAAAACAAATGTGAGATTGTTCACAGGAAAAAAAAAAAAAAAAATTGCACCACACGACGACGAGACTGGATTAGACAACGGGGTTAGGCTCTTGCCATACAACAAAAACACTTAAATTGTTATTCCTTGTAGTGAATTTTGGTAAATGGACTCAATTGTCTGTGTAAAAAGTAGGCGCGGTTGTTCGGCAGGGAGTACTCGCGGATCCAGATAGAGATTACACAAAGTTCTACGAGGCTCACCGAAGGAGCTCGGCGAGAATGATACAGAACTCTTTCGTATGAGAAAGAGTACGAGCCGATTAGCTTGGCGCCACTATGAGCGCGATACGATAATGGTATCGTTCTCATATCGGTGAAACACTACTGCTAATGCTTAACATTTCAATGTTTCTATAAAACGGTCAGTCATATTTTTCGAAACTAAGTCGAAATTTTTGGAGCGACTTCTCTTAAAAGATATTTACGTTAAGTTTTCCAGTTCGACACAATATGAAAACCGAATATCAGCTATTTTAAAGTACAAGTTTATAGCTTTGCTGTATTTAGTTTTTCGGTTTTAACGAAAATTAAACTTTCACTAAAACACTAGTTGCTGCTGCTCTTGTTTCAGAAACTTTTCATTGGTTAAATATTTGCTGATGAGTGGGATGTTGGAACGAATTGAAGTGGTGTTCCGAACAGGTGCACTTTCAACATAAATATTCACATGAACACAGAGGACGTAAAAGAAAGAGGAGGCAGTGGCGCCAGCAGTTTCTTTCGGACACAACAAATGGAAGTCGGCTGTAAGCTACTTAAAATTAATGTCAAACTGGAGTAGATAAAAGTAATTTTTGATAACTCAGCGCAAATGGTACGCTCAATGCCGAATTAGCGGGAAGGCGGAAGGATGCGACAAACACAGGAAGTACACACCTCAAAAGTTTTGACGGAATTTGCATGAATTGTTTTTAAATAACAACGCAGAAAAACGAGAAGTTCTTCCCAGAAGTTGCCACTTGTAAGCGGAGTAAGCAGTATGCAGTACTTTTGTAGTTTCAAGTGGAGAAAGTTTTTTAAGGACTTTGCAAATTCCAGATGCTTGCAAGTACTTTTATCTTTTGTTTGATAATATTTTTGTTGAAATTAAGTTTTTTACTAGCCACAGTGTAATTGGCTACGCTAAGCAATCAAGCTGCTTGCAACAATTCCAGGTATTTCCGTGCTCTAAGCTGCGGCCAGAAAATCTGCCTTTTTGGTTTCGTCTGTTGCTGCTCCTTCAGCTTAAGTTGTCGTGTTGCGATGCTGCTGCTGCCGTATATGAGTGATTTATTCATCTTAATGCTGCACCGGGAACAGAAAAGGGAAAAATGTAGCAGCCAAGTAAGCAGTACCAAGAAGGGTTTCTGCGTGCTACAGTACACCACCACCATCACGTCTTTCTGACACAGATGCTGACGCAAGGGGTGGATGTGTGTCAACACATCATCAAAATTAACATCATATGGTGTGGCATTTGCTGCGTGGCACTGCGTTATGGCGTGACAGACAAACGCGTAGCGACCACGATGTCTACACATACGGTTAGCGGATGGTGGGCGTCGGCCCCTAGCTTCTTGGAAGCATGTGACTTAATCCAACATGACACTTTGAGTGTTTTCTTTATCATTTTGATTAAAACTTAAATCCGCTTTGAATTTGCTCAATGAAATTTTAATTTTAATTCTCTGTAAATCGCTTTTTTCCTACCGTTTTTACATTTTATCTCTTTCCTTTTGTTAAACATCCATTTATAAAGTTAAAAATAGTGAACAGTTCCATATTTTTTGTTGCATTTTATATTCTGTTTAGAAACGTATTGGCTTGAATTAAATATTAATTATGCAGACTTATATGCAGCGCTGCAGGTTCGTATCGAAAAAGCCACAAATTTTAAGGCGTTTCTCAAATCGCCGTTGAAAAAAGCATAAATGAAATGTAAACTTAAAACCAAAATGCAGTAGCTGAGCCGAAACGGAGTCAATACCGCCTCATAAAATGTGTTATAGTTCCTTTAATTTTATTAGTGTTTAATGTGTATTTACCTGCATAAGCATCCACGGAATTTACTGTCTAACCTCAAATGTATTTTCTTTGCACTTCACTTTATTTAGAGTGACACCCCAAGACAATATTTTTGTTTTGGTGTTTCAGTTATGCTTAAACTTAATTTAAGCCACTCAACTCTTAACTACATGTTTTGGGTCTCTGGATTTCAATCCGGTAACCCTTTAACCATTCATTTATCTCGAGTATCAATTGCAAATGTCATCGATGACACAAAAGCTCCGTTTGGAAGAAAGGAGTCTTCGAATAAATCATCGATTGGTGGGAACTAAATTTGTGTCTTCTTTATTTCTGCTTGCAGGCTATGATATGTGTCCATTTAGTATCCCACCGCTTACATTTGTCACATCTCATGCATGATGGCCAAAGGGTTGGTGCCGCACGAAAAGAAGCACAAATTAAAACTCTGGCTTGAGTTAAGACAGCAGTGTGGATTTGCTTGTTTAAATGAGTTTAATTCCCGATGCGAGTTGCTGACATTTTTTAAATTTATTTTATTTTTATTGTTTTGCAGTGGCTTCTGTAGAATCGGTGTCGCTATCTGTCCATTCGTCTCGCTGTCGCACTGTTTGCTTGTCCAGTTGTTCGCAATGGATTTCTGCAGTTTGATGGCAGCCAGCACAGTTGTCGTCGCCAGCATCTCTCATTGCGTGCCATCGGTCCATTAGTTTTGCTCATGACTCTAGAATTTTTACTGACTTCTGAGGTATGCGTTGCAGCTTTGTACTCCAACACTGCAGAAATGCATCCCGTTTACTTCGATCGAGGTGCTGCTGCTGCTTGTAATGTACTCGTAACTATTTTGATATTGCGGTTGCTTTTCGTGCGTTTCACCTCAATATCCTGTTCATTGATTTTAATTCGATGTTCGACAGCAACACAAAAAATTACGCTTCAGTGGTGCGAAGTAGATCCTTATCAGGTGTGCAAGTCCTCGAGGTGCTACGGCGTAGAGTTGCCATAGATCTGTTCTCATTATGCGCTACACGGCGTAGGAAAACAGTAGGCTGGAACAGTGAAAGGTGTTGCACAAACATCTGATCGCTTCTAGACGTTCATTCGAATAAGAAGTTGCCGTACCTAAGCAAATTGCTCCACTGTGCAGTAATGGGTCTCATGCGACAACTGCTTCTGTTTAATGTTCACTCGACGCTCGCTTTGGTTGGTCGTCGGTTCTGATTAGTTTTGTTGTCGTACCGATTTGGCTGACACTGCTGAAACACAACTCTTCCGAACCTTGTATTTTTGGGTCCGCAGCCAACCGTTCTCTTGGGGCTTAACCACAGCGCATTCGTTACTTAAGCTACTCTTACAATGCTTGATTTCATTTGCTGCAGTTGTGATTGCTATAGTTGATCGTCGCTTAGGCTACACAATCAAATACGAGGATGTATGTGCGCGACTTTTAATGTCGCATATTGTGACAAAACTACTGTTTTGCATCTGCTGGCCATTTATTCTTCTCTCTAGTGTGTTCGCTGCTGGCTTTTCTTTTTTAAAATGCTGCTGATCTTTCATTAGTTTTTTTCACATCTGCGCTTCCAAGCCGGAATCCTTAATTAAAATTAATGCTAAACTCTTAATCATTTAAGTTATTCGCATTTTTGTGCATAGCTGGTCCATTTGACCATGGCCGTGCTAGTCTTGTCTGCATAAGTTTTGTTTTAGTTGGGTTCATCTCCTTTTTTTCACGAGACTTTGTTAAGATCTGCTGTTACGCGAATTTAGAATTTTATTGCTGACTCACTGGTACTACAGTACGGTATGGTTTGTACGTTGCGAAAGTCTGCAACTCTTGGTAATGTTCGGAGCGTGGGAGAACTTTCAGTCGGCTCAAAACCGAAACGCAGGCCAAGGTGAGCTGGATTTTTTTGGCAATTGCTTGATGAATGAAGAGTTCAAAACTTGTCTTTAACAGAAAATGGAACATATCGTCTATGTAGAACAAAAACTATCTACATTCTCATGTTTTGAAGTTATAAGGACTTTTGTATACTTTTTAATAGTTTTCGTAAGCATTTTAAGAGGCAATAATATGGAACTTGAATTATCCAAAAGATTCGATTCGGTCATAGTAAATTTATTATGAAAGAAGGTAGGCAGCATAGCTCGAAAACATGATAATAGGGAGTGACTTTTCGCTCTACATTGACGACACATGTTGTCCTTTATAGAAAACTCATAGCATTCGCCCTTTTAATATTTTTAATCTGCACTGCGAAAAAAATGTTTACACCATATCTACAGCAGGTTGCAATGGGTCGCAAAAGCACTAAAAATTCCAATCTCATGGATTTCTACTTAAAATTCCTCAGCAAAACTCATTAATCGAATTTTTGAACTCCGAGATATTATTTGCGTAGATCTTATTCTTTCACTGCGTAGCGATTTCAACCCAACTTAAATTTTTGTGCTTGAAATAACAGCAATAGCAAATTTGTCACCGTTTCTGCTGTAAGTAAAGAGATATTTAATGAAGATACACGATGCAAAAAATGTCGAATTCTATTTCAGTCACTTTCAAATTGCAAATTGCATTAGTATGCATTAATTCAGGCGTTTTAAAGAAAAGCGCGACATGGAAGTACAGTGCCAAAAAACGCGCACCGCACCAGCGATTCCCCCGGGACTTGTGTTGCACAGCTGCCGCCATTTTTGTTGTTTTTTGTTGAATCTTTGCTTTTTGTGTCTATCTCTCGATGTTTGTTTCCAAAAATAACGTGTTTTGTTCTGTGCATGAGAGCGGTGAAAGGTTGTTTCGAGGGGCCCTCACGGCAAGGTACATGTGTATGTATGTAAGTACGCATCGTACAGCTGCGATTCTTTCTGTGAGATTAAGACATTTAAAATTTTAATGAATGAAATTATTTTGCATTCCGCCCAACACCCGCCACGCCCCATTGAGGCAAATAAAGTTCCTGTTTATTTCTTCGATGCTATCTTAGGTGCGCTGCCACATTCTGCATGTGTGTCGTCTTATGGAATCGTGAGCTACCATCAGACGCTTCGAACCGCACTGCATCGCAACGCGTCACTTCCAATTGTACCCAATTTGTACGAAATGGAATGTGATTATTGTGCATTATTTAGGAGCAATAGAAGGAAAAGAAAGTAATGAAGGAATCATGCGAGTGTGTGTGTACATTGAGAGCAAGAAATGAATACGTACAGACAGTGGCGTACCTAGGGGAGAGGGAAAGTGCGGTCGCCTCGAGCGCAAGGCTTGGGAGGGCGGCAAATGCTCGCGAAATATCTCTTTTTTTGGTAGGGTTTTTGAAAGTCAAAAATGAAGATCCTTTTTTTTGTTAATGTTGAAAAATTTCCTTCGGTAGGGACGCAAATAAGTTTTTTCCCCCGGGCACCCGACGTGCACGGTACGCCTCTGCGTATAGGCTGACTTCGTAAAATATTCATTCAGCAAATTTCATTCAAGTACTCACAATTAATTCAAAACTTAAATTATTGCCAAATTTGTATTGGGTAAAAAGGCTAAAATAATGTGTACGATTTTTTTTCTTATTTCTTCAAATTCATACCAAAACTTTTTTTGGTTTAAGGCTTAATTGTCAAGTTATGGACCTCTAAAAATTTAAGTGATATGAAGAACGGATTTACCGAAAGCAGTTTCTTGTAATTATCAAATTTAAAATAAAATACTAGTGATTTTTATAGGAACTTTACTGTTCCTTCCAATTTTAAAATCAAATTCGAAATTTTAATTTATTTTTCTGATTGTAAGCCCGAAATAAACAATTCAAATCAGAATTTCAACAATTTTGAGCCCCTTGTTTTTTAAAGTACATATATTAATAACATAGTGAAAATTTCAAAATGAGATTACATTAGCTTTGAAGACTTATGAATTTAAGTATATAAGTACCTCACTCAGTATAGTATGGCACTTGCCTAAGTACTTTAATTCATCTACTCCGATTCTTTAGAAGGCCATAACATGACAACTAAGCCTAATACAAAACAAAAATTGTGTGTTTACATCCGTACAGAATTACAATTAAGCCAAATGTAAACGAATTTCATAATGTCACATGTTTTTCCTTGTCCGCTTCACATGAAATGCCCGATATGTTTTATACATATGTAGGTATGTATGTGACTTACGTAATAAAAAAGTTCACAGGGATGCGAGTGCATTTGTACATGTTTGCGGCCAAACTAGTTTTTGAGAGAAATAGACCTTCCCAAGCCAAACGGGTTTCCCTAACAAACCGGTGTTGGACATACCATAGTGAACAGTGATCGAAGTTGGCTTGATGGTTAGCGTAACACTTACACAAATGATATACACATCGCCAGAATGGCTGATATTGCGATTTTCCGACTTCCACGCAAAAGGTCGATTGTTGCATGGCTTGTGTGACACGTCGCGCCATCCTGCGGTAACCAAATGCTGTCTAAGTGCACAAATAATCAGTTATTATTGCATGATAGCGCTCACCATGTTCTCAAATTTATAATTCTTGAGAACGATGGCGAGTTGGTGGGTTTGGAAATTCTTCCAGACCCTGAGCAACAACGGCAATGTTTTCGGCTGCGCACTTTGTACGAGAATGTGGTGTTTTATGCAATAAAGACTCAGTTTCACGGATATGTCCCACAAATCGGTACACAAAGTACGTGGAAAGCTCTTCATTTCTACAGAATTTGAAACGTAATTTTCTTAGAGTTTCGGTTGAAAATTCACCACTTTGCAAGTGAATTTTTATTATTTTCCAACCCATTTATTTCTTTAGCCGTAGACATAAGTCTAACTTTTTGTCATAATACGAATTACATTATATTGGAACCCGTGTACATGTTGTATTTATCCAAGAGATTTAACAAAAAAAAATCACAAACGTATGTAGTTTCACAATATATTTAAAAAACAAGTTCCGCAAGTTGAGTCATTTTTGTCCTATCGCATTTCATTTTTAAAGCTATTTCTGAATCTGGACTACTCGTATATACACTCAATAAATTCAAATTCAATAAAAGAGAACATCACCACAGTAAGCTCAGCTTGACGAAGTTTATTTTCAAAAGTTACAGTTAGATCAGTTTTGAACTGAGTCAGTTTCATGTCAAGATTTTGGGTCCGTATAGCAAATTTGAACTTAAAATGTTACAAAATGACGTAATTATAGTTCTTAATAGCTTACTTGTCCATAACTTAGCAGCACCGTTTTGAGTTTCATGTGTCTATCGTACTTGAAAAGGAACAAACTCAATGGAAACCAACAGCAGTGTTGCAAACTTTGTATTTTGATATTAAATTTTACAAGCTTTTCGGTTCATATCTTTTATTGACAAAATGTACGAAATCAAAAAATAATGTGCCAGTGTACCAAATAAAAATTTTTTTTTTACCAGCCTAAAGCCGAAAAATTCAAAAACAACAATTTATGCAAAAAGTAAAAAAACCGCAACATTTCTCTCGAACTTTTTGTTTGCAAAGTTTTGTACCTCATAATTGAAGGGTTATAATATTTTGGTTGATATTGTGCAACGTCCCTCCACAAAACGTTTGCTTTAAATTTAAATAAAAGTTGAGTTAACAAACAAATTAGGAATTTCTTAAATGCTGCTCTGTGGAGACCCTTTTACCAACAAATTGTTCTTGTGGTATTCCTTGTTCTGCTACGCATTCTGAAATACTGTCACGAAAGTGTTTAAGGCAGTGCCGCATTTTTTATCTTATTTTTAATTTCATCTCTGAAATTTGTCTACATTTGAATAAAATCAACAGAAACATCAGTCCTAGACTTGTTTTATCTAAATGTAGGAAAGGTGATGCTTTAGTTTCAAGAAAAAACGACACAATGGTAGTAAGGAACACATTATTCAAGGGTTTATATCGATACCTTAATCTCCTTATATATCGAACAAATATAATGTGGTAAGTATAAGTGTTGTCAAGATACCATAAATTTTAAATAAATCAAATTTCAAAATAAATACATCAAATTGGAAGTGTTTTGTGGAGGCCCAATGCTCCGTGAAAAAAACATAAGAGAATACAATAAGAAATAAACTACTAAAATAAAAGTATGTATGAAGAATATAACGAGTTTTGGAACCAAAAGCAGAAGTGCTAATAGTTCTACAAAATGCTAAATCTGATCTGTTTAAAGCCTCAGCCTATTTTTAACAAAATTTCCAAGGAAGGAAAGAAAATATTCACACGGCTACAGATAAAATTAAAGGATTCCTCTCAGACCTTCGTTTATGGTCAACGTCTTACCAAAAATGACCTATGAGTCTTCCCTTGCATTCAGGAGATGGTGAAGAAATCGCAACAGACAAATCGGTGATAATAAGTTCTCACATACACGGTAAAGGGTTTGCATAGCTTGGAAGAGAATCTATCAAGATATTTTCCAGAATTCATCTTTAAAGCTGACAGTGATATTTAATCCATTTTTCGATATGTCCGTGCAACAAGCGGATGTAAGCACAAATATGAAAGATAATCTTATAAATATGGCTACTAACGGCATGCTGGAATGGAATTTAAGTCGGAAAAAATAGTTGTCATCTGGAAGAAAAGAATGAAGAATATCCAAATTTGGCAAGGGAGGCTTTGAAATTATTAATACCATTCGCTATTTCCTACCTTTGAGAACTCGCGTTCTCTTTAATGAAAATGATTTGAATGTGTGCTTATCTAAAATAGAACTACAATTCGATAAGTTATTCAAAAATATACAAGCATTTCGCATTGATTTTGTTGTATATATTTTTATTGTAATGTAGGACCAGAAAGCTTTTTGTCTTAGTTAATTCTATCTTTCAAATGGGACGTTCTTTTCTAAACCGAACACTTTTCTGACAACGCATTTTTGATTTGGCTCAAATTTTTTGTATGGGTTCTACATCGAAAAAGAAGAGATATATATTCGAGGATTTTTTTTGAAAATTTTCTCAAAATGGACTGAATTTAAATTTTAAGAATTATGTGATTTTTGGCATGGAGACTCACTTTTAAAAATTTATAACTCCGGTTTTGTTAAGGGTAGAAAATTGTTTGAAAATGAGGCGTGCATTAGAATCCGCGCGCCGATAAGACGTTGCTGCACTACATAAATTGATTTATTTGTTATAGTAATAATAGTTTCTCCATTAAAAAATATACGTTTTCGATAGGAAATATGACGCAGGTACTGACGATGTTAAAATTAAATTGATACAGGGTGGGAGCAATTGTTAAAAATCGATTTAAGTATTTAAACTGCTTATAAAAATACTTATTTGTTGATAATTTTTTAAGAAATAATTTTTTCACTCAAGTTTATTCGCTTAGCTTTAAAATGAAAATAAAATAAAATCGGAGTCAAAAATCACGAAATTCTCAAAATTTGAATTCGCTCTACAGCAGACGTCCAACAGTTATTCGAGTAATATGTATATAATTATGAATAATTAATGCAATGGTCAGTCGTAATATCGTAAAATTCGTTATATCGAAGAGTTTTTTATTGAAAAAACTGGCTTTTATTTACTCATATACACACATACGTATCTAGTTATACAAGTTAAGTTAGATTTTGGATTGGTATATTTACGGTAAAAAAAGTTATTCCAGTTCAACAGTTATTGTTGAATTAAACAGCGTTCATTATTTGAAAGAGTATATTTCAGTATTCGTAATTTAGAGACATCATTGGTTAAATTCCAATTTGAAAAACTGTTCGTTAAAATGGAAATTCGTTATAACCTTATACGCTATAAGTATTAGACGTCTACTGTACTTGAAAAACAAAAATTTTTTTCAAAATGTCCTCGAACACGAATCTCTTCTTTTTCGATGCAGAACCCATAAAAAAATTTCAGCCAAATCGAAGAAGGGGTCGGTAAATTTTTGTCAAACCCAAATACAAAAAACAATAAAATATATTTGGATTCAAACTTAATTTATTTGTGTTTCATATTAATTTGAAGTGTTATCTGTTAAAAAATTATCCGTTAGTATCGATTAAAACTCTCATGCCTATAATGGGGTAACATCCAAAAAACACACACAAACATTCAAATAAAACACACACACATACTTAATTTATGTCATCATTTGACATTTTACGGTTGAGTCTGCTGATGTTAGCATTGCTGTTGTTGTTGTGTTGATTTTTGTTACCTCTTCCCAACGGGAAAATCCGAAAGCGATCCAAATCGAAACTACAATGAAGCACAATATATCTTCTACTGGATATTTTTGAAAATTTCTCAAAATTAACATATTTTAATGTATTGTGATTTTGCAAACCACTTTTTGTAACTTGACTCACACGAATACGACTGCAAACGTAATCACATTATTAGAAGCAAAGCACGATGTCAATGTTGCCAGGCTGGTTCCCGATTTTCATGTTATTATAGTCGTGTAATAACTCCTTGTTATAAATTAAAACGTCACAAAAAAGAAAATACATGAGGTCTACACGCTAGTTACGAGAATAAGAACGCACTTGAGTTACTTGAAGTAAATGAAACAATAAACAGCCAAGTTGCGATTAGCTTTGCCACATCGCTAACCCCAGGCAGTTCCACTTGAAAGCTATCGCGAACATCAGCGGATTAACTTACGCAATCAAAATCTGGTACCTCCGAGACTTACTAAGTGATTATAAATTGATTTTTAGCTAAAAAAAAAGCAAATTAAAAAAAAAAACTAAAAAAATATAATTCTTAATGCTGGTAGTACTGCTGAACTGAAACCTAGGGCCTTTGTTTTGAATGGCACAGTCTTACTCCCTGATCCATTCACTTAAGTGTGTTTGTGCTTAAATTCGAAAGTGTGGTCCATTTTCCCGTTGGGCTATTTGTTTCACAGTCGTTTTCATCTCTACCCCTTTCATTACAACCGTGGCAAGTTGTCTTCGTCTTCTCCATTTTCTTGATATTTTGTATTTGTGTTCTAAATGAGGCAAATTTTAATTGAATAAATTATGCACGAGAAGCACCCGCATCAGCACAAGTACCAGCACCGAACATCGAACGGCTGAGTTTCACTGATTCCCTCCATGTGAGAATTGAAGAGTTTTGTAAATTTTAACCAAAATTCATTTCAAGACTTAGCCAAGCTCACTGAACGGTGTATCATTTGTTCTTATTGTCGTTTAAAGGGTGCTAAAACCGACTAACATACACATTGACAAACACACGGGCGATGTTGGGGGAGTAGTCAAATTAATTCATTAAGCGACGCAGGAGAGCTCTTTCTCGCTACGCAGCAATAAATGAGGAATAAGAAAAAACTTTGTCCCAATTAATTGTTAAAAAGGTGAAAAGGGTCCTAGTTGCCTTTGTTGTAATTTTAAATAGATTTTCCAATCATTTGTGGCATTAATGAATTGTCATTATCAAAACTGTTTTCAAATGCCTCTATCGACTGTTACCTACTTGATGCCCATGTGACGTAAGGGTGCTTCTAAAGATTTTTGTATTTTATGGAGTTAAGTTAAGGCATCATAAGTGCATTCATTCAAATATTTCAAAGAAAGTATTTTTTATTGCGGCTTCGGAAAAGTTCAGTTGCGGCTTCGATAAAGTTCAACACAAAAATTTGCAATACTTAATAAATTTAAAAATCAGCGTATCAAAGCTACGCCTGACTTGTTACAACAAAATTGAGTCCTTATTTTTCGTAGCAAATCCCGACTCTGCCACTGATCTGCAATATCCACTAAAAAAAACACCTGAAATATAAGTTCCCAAATGAATGCTATCATAACTCTGAAATAAGTTGGCTTGATGGATTACCAAATCTGGGAAGCCAGCAGCTTAAGAAATAATTCGAAAATGTCTTTAATGAAGGAAAATGCTGTCTTGATACGTTTCCGCGCAAGATCATCTACTACAAACCACATCAAAGTATTGTGAATCATTATCTCGTATACACCCCTCCTGGACAACATTTTAAATTCACAAAATACACTTCCAAAAATTAGTTCAATACCCATTAGTCAGCGTTTGTTGACTTCCTCGCAAAGGAAGCTTTGAATTAAACTAGTAGGGGTCTTATCTTTGGTATCACCGAAATACACTTAAATTTAAATTTTTATTACGAACTACGCTGCTGCCCAGTTTCGCCAAACGTTCCCATTTTGAATTTGAAAATATCTAAATTAATGAACCTTTAATATACGATTTAACTTCCTTACGAAGATAAGGATCAGTTCTGATCGTAATATGCCGAGTGCATTCTCTACACCTTTCAGGGAAATATTCTAATAAAGTATGTACTCGAATAAATAAGTGTCAATAAAATCATAAATTCACATAGAAACGGTAAAAATTATACGTAGACAAAGAGTTGCAATGGTTCGCTTCATCTGGACTTAGCTTAGTAGAAGCTTTCAATCGTCTTTCAAGAGGGCATCACTGCCAATCTCAGAAGCAACTGAGATATTTTTTGATAGCAAAAAATTGCATTTACAACTCAACTTGGACCGATTTGTATTCAGTTGCCTGGAGTTGAGTTAATAAATTGATAATTAATAAAACAAGCATTGTAGAACACTTGGCCAAGCGAACGCGGCACGCATAACAAGCAAGTGCGCTGCTCTCGCGAATGTACGCATGCGCGCTGGCGATGATAAATTGTGCGCCGAAGACAGAAGATGCGAGAAGCCTGAGAAACACCGATGGTGGCCACGAATGTCATTGTGTCACTGTCCATTTCAACAGTGGTAATGAGCAACGTCAGCAACAGCACATGTCCTGTTTACCAACGACACCGCAGCAACAACAAAAACACCATAGTCATATTTCATTGCGTTGTGGCAATTCGTCTTCAACTTGATTTAAGCCATTTTGTGTCCGTATCACATGTTGCTGTTGTTATTGTTGGGTACTGTAGTCATTACGTGAATTTAATTTTTATGAATTTGTAAATTCATCATTCCTGTAGAATTTTTCACTTTTTTCCTCGACTGATGAATTTCTTGATTAATTTTTTTTTTTTTCATTTAATTTATTTTTGAGTTCGTGTTAAGTTCAGAAAAAGGTGTCGAGCAAAATTTGTAAAATCAGGCCCTTAAGGAAAACATTAAATGGTATGTGTTGCAGATTCAATGTGTTGCAGCACGACAGACAGAATGTATTGCAATATGATATGATTTTGCTCGAAGTGAAGATGTAGATCGAAAAATGTTATCTGACATTAGAGGTGATGAGCACATTAATGCAAAAATGTGGTTTAGAACGTGCTTATTCTTATGGCCAGATCTTAAAGTGGTTTGTATTTAATTTGGAATTTATGTTTCTGTCACAGAACAGATATTGAATCCTAACAAAATTTAAAAAAAATATTTAATGGTAGTTTTACGTTAAAGAAATATAGTTGAATCGACGGGAAATCACAATTTTTCGATATTGTAGCAACACACCTGGATATTTACAAAGTAAAACCTTAACGCGTGAAGACTCCCAACGCTCAAACCAAAAATCTACATTTTTGAAGCGCACTAAGTCAAAACTTTTCGTTCATATTAAAATCCGGGAATATTGAAGCGGAACCACATGGGTGATAGTGCATGTAGGCAAACTAAAATACTTAACAAATGATCATTCATCGTCATTCTCTTTGTATTGATGAGAATAATAGTTTGAAGTTCTTAAAGCTTCAAAAGTTTGATCATGAATAATTTTTGATTTTTAATAAAATCTTGCTCGGGTATTTTGTGATAAATACTCATTACTCCTCAAGCTATTTACACTTCATTCTGTTTTTCCATGCTATTCAATAATTTTCGATTTGAATTGGCGATGTTTTTTGATGCGGTTCGACAACTCTTGACTTTTATTTCAGTATCGATGAATTCCGATGCTTTCCGAGCTTTCAATAAAATTCCACTTACGTAAGTTTTTACAATACTTTTAAATTTTTCGATGTTTTCGATATTTTTGGATAATTTATTAATTCGAAACTTTCCAATACCATTCGATACTTTTCATCTTCAGGTTTTTCTGTACTATTCGATACTTTCCGAATCACATAGATTACGATCCAGTTTCACATTACATACATCTTGTTTATTGTACAGTTTTATATCTAAACCTATTTTAATAATATAAATAGAGTGTGATATAAGAAATTTTTCCCAAGAACATTTTAAAAAAAATAAGGACACGGCGAAAGATTTCTTGAGAATTTTTTCCTTAGAAAGACCCATACGTGTGCATGTCGCAGTGCTATAAATGCCTGATTTCAATTGTAGTAAATGAAAATAACGGCAATTGAAAGTTAAAAGTTTAGCTCAAAAGGAAAAACTTCTAAGATCTCGAAGAGTAAATTTTTGTTGGCTTTTTTTATTTATTTTATAAATAATATTGCGTAGCAACATTTAAAACAATTACAGCGGATCAGAAAAGAGTTTGCAAAATATGGTACAAATAGATTTTGTCTTAGTCGTTGCTTTTGAGCTTTTTTTTCTTAAATTAAATATTTAAATTGCAACAATTTTCTAGGAACCAAAAGGTCGAAGCGAAATCTTAATAGCACGCAGTCCATAATTTTTGAAGCATCTCATAAGTGTTTTTGACAAGTTCTCGATCTTTTGTACGATTTATGTGATCGATGTAGACAGCAAAGCAAACTGTAACGAAATAAAAAAATAAACGCTACAAGAAAATAAATTAAACGGTCAGTCGGCAGTTAAAAGGCCAAGAGCCAAATCGCGCTGGCTTATGGTTTCAGCGGTGCGATGTGTTCACTGCCTTAGGCATTTAAAGTATTTTTTCCTCAAAATTATGTTCTATATAGTATACTGGTTTTCGTTGGATGTTTCCTTTATAAAAGTAGATGAGCTCAACAAGAAACGTCAACCGTATTAAAACAAAAGCGAAAACAGCGACAGAAACAGAACAGCAATATCATCAGCAACGCCAGCAGTATCAGCAAATTTTGATAGATGACCGTTTATTTTAATTATGCGCTTGACGAAGAGGAAATTGGATTAGTTGGAAGCGACGGCAAAAAAAAACCGAAAAATCGTTGCGGCCACTGATAGTGATGACCATAAAATGACCGACTGAAGTAGTGGAAGCATCGGCGAATTTCGCGACCGTATTCAGTGCATAAAAAATCAAACAACATAACACTGAGTGACAGTGACTCACACATTGTAAGAGATGACATTAAGAAGCCCTTAAGTACGCCATTAAAGTTATATTTCTCAGACTCTAAACACCTTTTACAGTCTTAATGACATTGTGCATTTAACGTGCTGGTGTTGCGAATGAAAGAAGATCTCATTTCAGATTTCAGAATATTTTTGGATTTTTATGATACTTCTGGCTTAACCACAAGCAACAGTTTCGTATGTATCATTAATGACTCGCTATATTACAGAACTCTAAATTATCAAAATTTTCTTTAGCCACTAAAGTTATTTGATAGTAGGCGAATTTATGATGGATCGTAAATTAAAGTCAGTCCATCAAAACATCAGAGATTAAGAACATCAATGTTCCTTCACAAACCCATTGCATCACAGTTAAAGCGGCAAAGCCCCAAACTGAATACAAGATATTAATTTATTCTTTAAATTTTAATTGAAATCTTCATTGTTTCAGTTTATCCATCGTTGTCCCTAAACGATTTTCAATTTAAAGCATCGATGACTTTTCAATTACATTGTTAATATCACCAGCACCAGAAGCAATATGAAAATCACACCCTCTGCTTCCCACTCTTTTCCACGAAGTAAGTTTTCCTCATTAAATGCGACAAAATCTTGGTGATTACTGCGTTCAGCCTCATTTCATCCAAACGGCGTACAGTGGCTTAAGTTCATAATCAATATTTTTAGATGTTTGAAGAAGAAAGTGTTTTATTCCGCCGTTTTGCTGTGAACAGAAATAAGTCAGGACTTTTCCATTCCATTGGTAAAATCATCCGAAAACCTTAATCAACACGAATTTTGTGTTTGGGTTCTAAGTGTTAAATTTTGACTTCTTTCACACAAATAATAAGAACAAAGTTTAATTGTTGAAGGTTACTTTTGTAAAAGCCAGAATGACCTAGAAATGCGAAAATCACGGGTTTTCGAGATATTTGGGGCAAAGTGACATCGAAGCGAAATTTTTTTTCCGAGAAAAAGCGAGTTGTTTAGAAAAGTTTGTGTGGAAACTGTCCACACTTTGCTGTGGGTATTATACTCTTCTGCCGCAGGGTCAATGAGGCATTAGAGAAACGTAATTTTCTATGATAAAACTAAAACCACGATGGTCCTAATAAAGTTTGACGGAGACCAAAGACAGTAGAAGGGTATAATACCCACTGTAAAGTGTGGAAAGTTTCCCGTTTTGTTATGGAGATACATACACGTATCTTGGGAAGGCGTTGGTGAATTGAAAGTGTTGCCGATGTCACGACGAAGAAGTTGTACTGAAACACTTTTTAAAACGAATTGAAAAAAAGTGCTCAGAGTTTCGGCTTCAGAAGACCGAAAAGTTAAGAAACAAATTGTGTCAGGACAATGAACCTAAGCCCAAATCACTCTTTTTTGCAGGACCTGAATGCTATGTAACTGCAGTGAGGAGCTGGGGTTAGTAGCGCCCAAGGCCCTGATATGAGCCCAATGGAAGCAACTGTTCACACTTATAAATAGCGCTCTAATAAGAGTTATTAAGGAGGAGTGGACAAAAATATACCGGAAGGACATGACTTACAAAAACTTATTGCTTCTTTTCCAAGCAGACTTCAAGCCGTGTTTTTTCTCAATATTTTTTAAGCTTGTATATGAGGTAATACGGCCACAAAACCCAGCTTGCTACACACACTTTATTTTGAGTTAGGAATTGAATTTTGTGCATTGGTACTTGGTTCGACCCCATTGAACTCCTCTGTTCCACCAATTGAGTGTCATACTGCCAGCATTCTGTTCGACTAGCACGAACCGACTTTGCTTTTTGGCAATATCTACAGGACTATATTGCCGCGAAAGCCCGAAACGCTTTTGCCGATGACAAGCCGCTGCCGTCGCGGAAAGCATGGTCTGAAGTTTCTGTTTCACCTCTTTAAATGGGTTTATTACTTTATTAAAGAAAAGCTTGAATTTTCTACAAGCAAAACAAGAAGAACAATAAACACGACATCCGGTGACATTTCTACGCTCGTTTGCAACTGAACGAATGTAAACACATAAAAATTAGACGATGACAAGGCGAAAAAAGCAACAATAAAAATTGCGAATGTAGAAGAAAGATTGACAGACCGACATACTGGCACTGCGATTGGGATTGTGTTACGTAGTACCATAGAGTGAATCAAAGAATAAACACAAATTAAATAAAATAAACATAAACAAACAAACAAACAAACAACAATCGCATCAATGCAAACAATGGAAAATCAGAGCGGCAACTGCTACAACAACAATAGCGACAAGCAAAATAAGTACAACAACCAAAGAAACGCAACATTGCATTTCTGCGACTTTAGATTCGGCTTCCACGCTTTGCGTTTTTCTTTTGCGTCAGCAATTTTTGACATTTGCGCCAGGGGAAAGTTGAGCGGGCTGGAGTCAACCGTCCTACTCACCCTGCCATCGAATACCAGACGATCCTATCCAAAACAACTCATGCTGTGAATCGTCAAGCGTCATCCCTCTCATCGCAATGCACGCAATAAACAACAGCAGTTGCTTTATTTGTTGTTGTTGCTGATGATATTGTTGTTGATGTTGCTGATGATATTGTTGCAGCATCAACGCCATATGTACATAGATAGGTACGTCTTGTTTTTCCCTAGTTTTCCTTTTTATTTTCTGTTTTGTTGTTGTAGATATTACAAGTTTTTTTTAACATTGTATTCGTACATTTTTTGTGTTGCGAATTCCATCCCTACGGGAAAATGCTGGAGTGGCCAAAATTGAATTTCCAATGGAGCTCCTGATCATTTGCATATGTTTACTTTTAGCCAGCACCCACATAGGAATACTTAAGGTCAACACTTTAAGTACATAAGACTGCAGCTTCTAAATGAAAGGTTCGAGCACCGCATCCGAAAATTTTTCGTAATTTCAAAACTTCACGTTGTTTTTAAAGTTTCTAAGAAAAAACTACAAGCTTACATTAAAGCAAGTGACCTGGCTCGTTGTAGTCGGATTCGATTCCGTATACCACGGTCTAACCCACTGGGTTCAAATTGAACGATCTCTTGATCCGAAAGAAGTTGTCCAGGATGATGGAGTGATCCATTTCCCGTTGGGATGTTGCTGCATTTATGCGTAAAAGAAGAAGAGCAACAGAGATAAACCCTTGCAAGCTTTGTTTGTTGATAACAACGACACATTTTTTTTTCAGTAAATACCACGGAGCGGACCCGAAAACAGAAAATAAAGATGGTACTGCCGTTTCGCAGTAGAAGATAATAATGCTTCAGATGAAGCAGTTCAGCTAAATATTGATTGTAAATATAGTGTATAAGAATCCGTTGTTAGTTTGGGATGCACATTAGGATGTATTACGCCCCACACAAATAAAAAAAAATCACTGGTCAGCACTCGCCTGGAGCGTCACTAGGGCCATAGACGGCAACTATGGGAAGCAAAGCACTTTATGCCTCCCCAAAAAATATTTTAAGAGGAATTGCCACCCGCCAATATTGAAGAGAGCAACGATCCAGATTTGAAAACCCAGTGCGTACAAAACAATTGCACAGGGAGAAAAAATAACTTGAGCCAACCTGAAATCAAGCTCCGTTCAGCCTGACAGAATAATGCTCAATAAAACTCATTAAGCATTTTACACGTTCATTCCGAAATGCGTTGAAAGACGACTTAAACGAGATCCCGAATAAATTCATAAAAACGGTGCGAAATTAGACGCAAAACATTTTTGAGCAAAAAATTTTGATTACAATTGTGAATTGTAGATGTGCATGTGTTTTTTACATTTTACATTTTCATACTTTTTGAAACACCCCCCACCCACCTGCATGAGAATTCACTTGAAAAAATTTTAAAATCTATGGCCCACAATATTTTTTAGAACTGTCCTGCTCTGACCAGGGCTAAGACAGACGCTGTAGATATTTACGAGCAAAACTGCTTTGTATGTTTACTAAAGTAACATTTTATCAGCGGAATTTACAAAAGACGACTTATCACTCGTTAAGGGACTGATTAGCTGATTAAAGAGTTAGACATCGATTAATCAATATGAAAAAGCCAATTCTTCTTTTGTTTTTTTTTAAGTTTCAGCGAAATAAATAAATAATTTACTATAATAAATAAAATCTCAAACATCTTCATTATCGTTTGAATTTTTTGGCAGAACGTTTTGATTTTCCAAATATTTGGGCGCTTGATAAATGCGGGTTAGTGTTTATTAATTAAGTTTTTATTAAGTCATTCGTTTATCAAACTTAGGCGCTTGCTTATCATCGTGCGGTCGTAAATATTGAAAATTGAGTTTTTATTCCAGACTTCATTTGAATTTTAACTTGCGTCTATAAATACGGCTGTGTGTGTGGTAGTTATTTAAAAGTATATATGATAGGATTTTGCATTTTGCATGAAATCTACTTTAACTATTCAACTTCGGATATTTCTTTGAGGGAGGATTTATTTTTTTTCTGATAAAAATCTACAAATGCTTCCCTGCTTCCAGTTAGGTGTTTTCTGTAGCTAAACATGACAGTTTCGTGTCTTTTTAACAAGTCAGTTGAGCTACATTTATAGAGGCTTGTCAGGCGGAAGAATACCGACTGTCTTGTGATTAGCTTCAGTTGCTGGTATTTGCTAAAAGGGTTCCATTCCATTAAATAAACCTTTCGGCATTTTTCCCTTTACCTGTCTTATTGTTATCATCTTCGTATGTTCTTGCTGTTTTGATTCCGATTTCTTTTTCGTGAATGTGTCACAAAAGAGTCCTGACAAGTTTACATAAGCAGCTCAGTGAAGAGGAATAAGGTACCCTTATGTTGTGCTCCAATTATATTCCACACGTCGTTGTGTTTAGAATAGGATTCCCTGTACTAACAGTTGTGAAATATGAGATTTTTGTATATATTTTTTTTACCAAATTTTTTGTGTTTGTATGTGTGTTGGTTTTATTATTTTGCCATTCCAATGCGCAATTTCGATTCAAATCAGAAATCGTAGAAAGAAAGAACATAACAAGAAAATCCTCGTTGTTCTTAAAAAATGTAAATTTCTAATTTACAAAACAAGGAGACACGAAAGAAGGATACAAATCTATTTCGAGGTAAAGAAAAGATTTTGTATTAAATTAAAGATTATAATCAGTTGGATATTATTTGCAACAAAACTCTGCAAGGTGAAATCAGCGTAAAAGTGGAAACTTTTTTAAATTCCTGCATGGTTACCAAAAAAGTATAAGCAAACCGTGCGAATATAAGTTAACAAAGCACCCTTCTGCAGCTTGTTGAAATAATGATCATACGTTCGCGTTTCTGGAATATGCCTTGTTTTCGAAAATTGTGTAGCGGAAAACGGTTCTATAACAATAAATATATAGTCGAGGAAAATTGGATTGGTGTTGGATCAGTTTCTACGGTACACATGTGCCAAAATGCACATCAAGAAACGACAGGTCTGTCAAAGTAAATTGTTAAAATTGGCTCTTAAACTTCTTTGGCACAATTCTCAAAAAAGCTCCATAGAAAAGCAACACATCTGTTAACGATCTAATATCAAGTATACAGTGATACAGCTCAAAATAGTATATATAAACTTTGTTTGTAATTTGTTTTGTTTCTTAGGAAGGTTTTTCTTGTAGTTTTCCTTCTATCTATTTCTTCACATTTAATATAATTATCTGTAAATTGTGAAATAATGTATAATTTTCTAGATGTGGAGTATATACATAAGTACTAAATCTCTGTAAATTATGCTATAACAATAGTTTATTATATGATATTTTACAACAAATAAAGATGCATACTTACATACTGTATTTGGATGTGCTCATATCAATATGGGGTATTCTTTTCTTTTCCTTTCAGTAAAATATCTCAAACACGGATATGACTAAAAGAAAGAATTTCCTACCCAGCTGAAAAGTGCACTGCGCTTTATGTACGTTGCCAAATAAAAAGAGATTAAAGAAGGTATCTAGATTCTAATAATTAGAGCGCAAAGCATTTTTTGTTGTGTTGTATGTCGTCAAAAGAAAATACGATTTTACAACGAAAAGGCATTTGAAATGTGTCAGAATGCCATTTCGTTGTAAATTTGCTCGTAATGTAAAAAAAATGTAAATATAATAATAATAAGTGTATAAGAGACGACAATAACTACATCCGCGCACGATGGCGCTTTGTCAATCGTTTTTCGACAAATGAATGAAGAGCATAAGAATGCGTTTAATATTTGAGACCACTGAATTGAAACATCAATAACGGTCAAAAAGAAGAAATATTGATGCTAATCAGTCTGTCTTATGTCGTCAAAATCGAATTTCCATTCAAATCAACTGACGAAATTGGCCACATGTAGCGGAAATCACCAACTGCAGTCTTCCAATAAGCATTGAAGTCATGGAAACGTTCTCTAGATAGCAAAATGTTGCAGAGAATTGAAGGTACTCGCTAGTGATCGTGCATGTTGGAAGAGTTTTGTGGAGACGCTATGCTCCCTGAGGAGACAAAGGACACAGGAAATCTGTCTTCTCCAATTTGTACCTCGAGAGTATTTGAAACTTCGATTTCACTTTCAATGGCCTTTCGAAGGTCTTCTTACACAATGCGTTCGTTCAGTAGTCTCCTTAACATAATGTCGTTCTAGAGGTCTACAGTACAGACTGTGGATGCGGTTAGTCTGGATACGAAAATTTGTTTGTGCGCATTCTTAAGAATTTGTTCTTACGAATATTTATGAACAGGGTGGTTGCATTGGACACAACATAGTACATAGTTTGTTTTTCAGTGCATTAGATAGATTTAGTAAATTTTTTTTATTTGAAAACAGAAGACGCTTTGGGTAGATGATTATTTCACTGAAAACGGGGAATTCGGAAGGTCATATGAACAACCCAGGACAAATTAATAGCATGTCCTCCGCCACTTATCTCCATAATTTTTTGTTTAACTCCTCATTTGTGATCCCATAAAGGCCGCATTTCTTCAACTTCTGCAACTTATTTTTCAGTGTTCATTATTTATTTCCTTGTGTTCGAGCGACTGACTGATCGAAAACAAAATATTTTGTTGAATGGCCTGTACTGCTGTCGAAGCATTAAACCTTTATCCTCATTCAAAATGATTGCCGTACTTATGACATTACTCTGCAATTGATCCATTCTAGCTGTGTGCTCTAGGAGCATTGCTAATGGAACTTGCTCTTGCCAATTTTTCAACAACAATTATGCCACCTGGCTTACACTTCTGTTAGCTTGAGTTCATTGCATACTCGTATATATGTACATATGTAGGTCGCAGTTTCGTTGCATACTTCTCTCTGGAATATTTAGATATTGATATTTTGTCAAATTGTTATCTATCAGGAATGCTAATGCCTAATCAGCGTTAAATGGAATAGGATGTGTGTCGGACATACTGAAACTCTTCCACATTCCGCATTGCCTCTATTTCGAGCCGATGTACTTGCAGCTTAAGTCATTTTATTTATTTCACTGTCTTTTTCTTGCGCAAGTACCGCTCGTTCCACCTCTTCGATCGCTCCGATTGTTTCAAAACCGATGTAGGTTGTCCAGGTATTTTTACAGTTATTCCATTTTGTGATGAGCTTGGTCGATGTATTCCAAGCGTTCTCGTTGGTACGCCCCTTTAATAAGATTAAATTGAGAATTGAAAGATGATCTGATTATCTGTTCTTGGAACCAGTAATTTTGAAAGCACATGTGTTAAAGCTATCGAGTGTCAGAGTCGTTTCTTTGTTTTGATACGTCGCACGCTGCACGCCTAAATTTCTTCTATTGTCATATTTTTTGTAGTTTTACGTACTCTGACTTTTTTTAAATTGTGTTTTTATTGGTTTTAGAGCATTGTATACAACGTTTTGAGAACGACCAATCGATCGATATATTTTTCGTTGGTTTGTTTTATTACGTAATTAGTTAACGATAGCGCACTCTTCTTTTGTAGAAGGCTTGGTTTGAACCAATTTAGTTTCCTAAGGGTTTCACTTCTACAACGTGTCAGCTGGCACAGATGATTTTTTTGTTCTTTCATTTTTGCATTTGCACACACACAATAAAAATATACAGTGGACACTCACAAATTAGAACCACACTGTTCTTCGGGGATTTCTAATATCCGAAATTTTGTAATTTTTGGAAGTTTTTTTTCTCATACTTAAAGTAAAAAGAGAGACAATAAATTCCAAAAAACCTTTAACTTAACACAAGTTCCATTTAATACTATTACAATAAATCTTTTCTTTGGATATAGTAATCCGTGATGTTTGTTTGTTTAATGAAATTTGAAATATCGACATCATTGCGTAGAGTCAAAAGATTTGTCATATGATTAGTAGAAAATATTATTATACACATTTAGTTAGCCCTTTCACTTTAATAATCTTTCGATTTCACTTTTCAATCAAGACTGCCCGAATATTTAGATGTGTGGTAACAGTTATATGCGTGTGACCAAAGATACGAATCTGCGTGGGACAAAAAATAAGGGACTGGAGAGTCCCCGATTTTAGTTTAATTTTGTTGAAGTTTATAAAACAAAAATTGGAATCGCCAATGTGCAAAAATCTGAAAAGGAAAACTCTCTGAAAATAGAACCACAACTTCTAACCACAAGCTCTAATTTCAGAGTATTCAATGCACGTCAAAGTCGGGTTCTAATATCTGGAAGATTCTAATTCCCAAGAGTTCTGATTTGTGAGTGTCCACTGTACTACGCTTATGCGACAGTCTAATTCGTTTTTATTGAGTACGCCATTATTCAGAACACCAACATTCAACGCGCTTTCTAGATCATTTTCGGCTCATTCTATCGCAGTTCAGTTTTCTAAAGGTTTCACTTCTACCATGAGTAACCTGTGCACAATATTTTCTTTTTGTATAAAATTCATACTTCACTTTAATTCTGGGCAGTCAGCATTTCAAATACGCGTTCAATAAAATATTCCGAACATGGGTATTTAAAAATTCAAAAACGGCAGCAAAAATGGGTGAAATATCTTGCAGTGAATATATTCAATTCAATTCAATTTACAAACAGAAATCAGAAATGTTTTATTGATATTATTATTGATTTCGGAAATATGTATAAAAATTGTTTTTAATGCATTAGTTTTTTATACAACTACATCAAAGTTAAATTATTATAATTTATAAACCCTGATATTGAACTTCGACTGAATTGGACTAGCTTTGTACGGCATCATTTTCAAATTATGCTGCTCTAACCCATAGAACACATTCCAACTGCATTGAAATTTAATTTTTTTGGTCTCCCTGTTTAGTACCACATTCCGGGACACTTTGATTCTAAAGGGGTTTTCTAAAACGCATTTGCTGATCTTGGACTGCATTGCAGCAAGCACCGCGTTATGGGAGAGCTAGTTGTACTACAACTTATTTTTAGGTGTGAAAAAAAAATTTCATCGCCTCATATAAATTATAATTTCTTCATCAACCTAGGGGCATTGGGGTACATTTCTTTTTGATTGAGTCTTTGTTTTTATTCAAATGATTGCAAATAGACATCTAACATAGTTAGATATTATAACTCTTTTCATTTATTTCTAGCGCTGATAAACGATGGCTTGATTGAGTTTTTTTCTATTTACCATCTTCTCCATCATCTGCAGCTCCAACTACGATATTTAAATTGCCAAGTTTATTTTCTGTTGATTGATTTACTATGTAAAATTAAACGTTAGAACAGCAAAGAAGGCAAAGAAGACATTATCGTTAATAAAGTAATTTAAAATTGTGAATTAATAGTCATGGGACGAACAAAAAAAGTGTTTGGTGTCCAACATAAATGACAACAACAACGAATGAAACTCCAACAGATGGTAAACTATCGACATTAGGAAAAAAAACAATAAACAAAATACCTACATATATATCTCACGCGGATATCACGAGTATAGCGAACGAACAGAACAACCTGTGCGGGTATCTTTAACTATCATCTGGTTGGTATCTTGTTAGTGTTGCCAATAAAAACAGAAGAGGCAAAAGCCAAAGCCAAAGGAAACTTCAAAACAAAACGAATTAAAAGAGGCAATAAATCGTTTAATACTAAATAACAGTAAATATATTCAAAACTAATCAGTCTGCATTTTGTATCTGCGAGTTGCCTACAAAATGTGGTGCAACCTGCAGCTGTGTTGCAACTTCGGTTTGTTAGATACAAAAACTGATTTCGATTAATTTATTGAGATACAAAAAGAGGAAATTCCTGACTTCAACTGATTACATTTAAAATTCATAAAATAACTAAACCATGGAAACAACAACAAAACAAACAACAAGAAAAGTGAACTGAGATTTTTAAATATTTTTTCAAGGGATTCTTAGTTTCACTTTTCGGAAAAACTGGATTTATTATAATATGATTGTGGAACTAAATCTATTTGATTTAGCTAAAGCTTGTATGAGAATCGACTTTGGAATTCGCGGTTTTGAATTAACAATACATTTAAAATTAAATATTGAGTGAAATTGGAACATACACCAGAAGTGAAACTTATTCTTAAGCTAAATGAAATAATAAATAGAAAAAAGCTATATGCACATTGCGAAAAATAAAGAGAGTATAAAAAACCATCAAATTTTATCAAAATCATCTATAAGATTTCACATATATCGAAAAACATTGAAAGTCAATAAATGCCGAATTATAAAATCAACAAATTAATTTTTTTTTACCAATTAAATCTGTCTTTCAAAGAGCGCATTTATAGACACAAACAAGGTTACCAAATGACCGAGATCAGCCCACCCTGCCCGGGAACTTTATGTAATAGCTGGGGGCCTAATAGGAATGTAAAAACTTCTGAGATAGGCGGAAATTAACAATTTTTTGTGAAATGTACTCAAAGTTTTTGTTTGACGAGCATAAAAAAGGAAAACAAAAACACAACAGTTTTTCTTAAATATAAATTTTCAGTCTCACAATTAAAAAAACCCCAAAGAATTAAGCTCGATTATCGAAAACACTTTTTGTATTTGTCTGTGTTTCCAAAATATTAATCATTAAAACTTCAATTGCAGAAGAAATCTTGATGCGTAATTTAAGGTACACGGAAAAAAAATTTCTGTAAAAAATTTCCGTTAGTATTTACAATTTTACCCCGTTATTCCCTGGCAGCAAGCGAAAAACTGTAATAATTTATTTTAGTGCCAATGATGTATTACAGTGTACACACAGTAAAATGTTAGATTTACTCCACAAATATTTTATACTTGCAAATTCCGTATTTTATTACAAAGAAAGAAGCTGAAAGGCCAAAACAAAAAGAGATAGCTCTTTCGATTCAATTTAATTATTTTGTGGGGAATTAATATTCAATAAATTTTGAAACTTTTTTTTTTATTTTTTTGTATTTTTAACAGTTTTTTTTGTATGCACTTTAACAACCAATAATAAAGAACTTGTATTATTCAAATGATTTATTGCGATCATATGAAATTTGGAATGATAAAATGTACACATACATATGTGTCGTTCATTATAATAGTTAAGTATTTCCTTGAAATTGAATTTGAAAATATCTACATTTGTTAAAATAAAAAGCACAGTAATTCACTGGCAAACTCAATTACATTATTTCCAATTTTAATACAATAATATATTCGTATTTTTACAATCTCTTAACACAATTTTTTAGAGTTCCTATTATTTTCCTGAGTTAAATATTTCATCACTTTATCAGTTAGTTAAATCATAAATCCTTATACCTAGATTTCATGTCGTATTTGTACAATGCTGATAACAAAGTAGTAACATCGATTCATAACATAAATCAGTTATTTTGTGATATGCATTGAAACTTTTGCAGTTTGCACTGTAATTTTTACTAGTCGATTATATTTTCTAAATAAAGCTTTCCTATACACTGGGCTTATTTTTCAATTTAATAAAGTTTTAGACTGTAATTATTGCAGTTTATTCATCAATTTGTATTGAGGATCCCATGAAATTTAAAATTACTGGACTTCACAGCATTTTTTTCTGATTATTTTGCTTTGTTCGAATAGTTTTATTTCGTTACTCACAGAGTTTCTTAAAAACAAAATACTGTCCGCCAGTGATTCTGGGAAAATATCACATCGTATCAGATATCCTTTTCCATCAGCATACATTTTTCAGATAAATACATTTCTGTATACAAAAAATTTCAAAAACTTACAGCAACACTCAATGTAGTGAAGTTTTTTAAAAAGTTATGTAAAATTTGTAAAACTTTGGGTTTTATTTGCAGTCAAACATTACAAATATGAAATTTATTACGGTACGTTTTTAAAAAATATTAATTTGTGCTCGATTAAAAAATAAGCTTAACTTAAGGCAAAGACAATGAAAGAGTTTTATAAATTTTTGTGAAGATGGAGAGTTTCCAAAATTTCTTTAACATCATTCATTTGCTCCTATAAATTAAACGGATTTGATAAAGAAAGTTTATAAGTGCGGCTTAGAACACTTTCAAAATTTTATTATGCTAAAGCGGGAAGTATTTGGATAGTTAATATTTCAGTTTCGGTTGGTGTTCCAGAAACATTAAATTTGTTTTGAGCCAATAGCCGTTTGGAAATTGGATATTTTTCGTTTTGGTAGACCTTGTTGAAAATATATCATTACGATATGCTTTTGGGGGGCTTTTAAGAAATGAAAATGTTTTTATTTTAATGAAAACATGTTCTGTGGAAATAATTACTTTGGTTGTCTTCCGGCAGAAGTTCAAGTATTTTATATCTGATTTTTTTGGGAAATCGTTGCTTGTTTGGAGAATTAAAATTGTTGACACCGACAGCAGGAAACAATTAGAAAAAGTTGTGCAATGAAAATTTTTTGATATGAGTGCTTGGTCCTCAAGTCACCCGCAACGGAAAAAACTACGTCACCCTTAAGAAATATCGTGCTTGATTTGGTTTCTAGACAATTTCACATTCTAGCATAGAAAATGTTACTTTTTATTATAAGATTAACAAGTTTTCTCCATAGGCATTTTGCGTAACTTCAATTTGCAACGTTTCGACACCTACACATGTATGTATGTATGTATTTATGTACATATCTGTAAATCAGGAATTAAAAGCCAGCCCCTTATGTATTTAAACATAGACGCTATAACACATTATCTGAATTACTTACAGACATGAAAAGTTTTGTCAGTGTATTTCTAACTCTTCAAGTCAAACGATGAAAATACAAAAATCGCAAGATGAAGTAAAGATTCCAAAACAATGGCAATAAGACATCTACGATTAAAATAAGTACATATTTAGGAGAGTGCTAAAAAAAGCGAATTGTGGTGGAATACGAAGAAGTTATGATTCAATTGATTAAAATAACAAAACAAATACTAAAGAGAACCGCTGCCGGTTTCATGATCGCTGATCACACGAAGATGCTCGTGAATTCTGAGCTGCAACCTCGTCAGTTGTATCTTTGGCATATAACAGTTGCATGCTACTATTTTGCCTGGTGCATATTTGAGTACCATGTGCTGCAAGCGCTCACCTTCGAACACGGTTGTGCTTAAAACTAAAGCCACTGTATGATACGACTCGCAACTCGAGCAAGTCCAATTCGAATTACAGGGGAAATTCATGTGTGATTTCTCCAACGCATCCAACCAGTTCGAGATGGAAGCACGCTTGCGCTGTGTTATGGTTCTATACAGAGAAAGGCTGCATGGACGAACTGGAGAGTGTGTGAGAGTAGTAGAGAACCAATCTTATTAATTGTACTCATTTTTTGTATCTATCAGATGTCGTATTGGCATTAGCAACACAATCAGCTCCAAACATAACCTCAACGAAGGTTATTCCAAGCTTCTGCAAAGCCTCTGCAAATTGGACAGTATTTTTCTTATCCCGCCATTCCAGCTCGTTCCCAACTCCACAACCAACATAATCCAATTAGGCTGCACTGCGGCTGGGTTTACACTCGAATGTTGCTTCAGCATGCAGCCCGGGAAGACAAACGAATTTATGGAAGCCGTCTGCAAAACACAGTTCAGTGTAAACTTTCCGAGGTTTCGGTTGTATCCAGTGCGTCTATCCGAATGCCGTCGGTTTTTTAAACTCAATTTTGTGTATAAAAAAGAGTATTTATGGTAGAAAAATTACAGTTTGGAAAGAAAAAAATCATATGTGGCATCAGAGTGTGAAAGAGACGGAAATGTAAAAGATCGGAGTGTAAAAAAGCGCGCAACAACAACAAATGTTTTACTTATGAAATACTAGTGCGTTTTAGGCGTTTCGATACCCTTGAACACGATTCGATTGAGCAGATGACGTCTTTGTAAGGTCCTGCAATATTTAATATTTAACATTTCCGAAACTCGGTTTGTGTTTATTCAATCCTCGACCCAACATCCTGCGATCTGCGAAAATCCGTAATGGAGTATATGACGTCCTTTTCACAACCCAACGCCAAACGCGACACCCTGCAATCCCGGCTCTTCCACTCAATAACATTTGTGTTAAATTCTAATATGCGACCCCGAACGGCGATGATATTAATCCTTCTTGTTGCCGGCCTGTGTGCTAATTCGGCCGACAGCAGTCCAACCCAGTCAAACGGAGGCACTACGTCGTCATCATTTTCATCGTCGTCAATACGCACGCAGCAATGCCGTGAGGGATGCTTCGAGAAGGTAACTACGCGAAAAAAAAATTCTGCGAAAATTCATTGAATTTCTGATAACAACAACAGTTTTACCCTGTTTGCCCGGATAGAAAGCGAAAAACTGCATTAAATTATCCGAGCGCCAATGAAATATTATGTACAGTGTATACGCAGTAAAATGTAACATTTACTCCAAAAATATTTTATAAATGCCAATTCTACATTTAGTTATAATCATAATGTATTTAAACCCTACTTCTTAACATAGCATGAGACAGAGAAACAGTTTAGCGGCAATCACATAGGTTTCTACTTGTATCCATATATGTATCTACATTTTATGTATTTTATGTGGTTAATGCTTAGACGCTTGAGCAAAATTATCCATTGGGCTATTTGTATTTAATATATCAACCCATTTTTCGAAAGTAATATATCAGCAGCAAATACATAAATAAAAATAATTTTAGACCTGACTTATGGCCTAATGTATTGCAAGAAGATAAAGAAAGACTTGCAGTATAAAACCTAAAAGTTCTCAGTAAGACAAGTGAAATTTATTACCTAATCGACACATTACTGTTTCTAATAACTCCGCGTTCATACTTGCAAGTATTTACTTCCGTGCAAGTACAGAAAATTTCGAAAACAATATTAGCCAATAGTAATAGTTAGTAGCTACATATGTGTGGGTTTACGGCAGGCATTGAAATAAGGTGCAGTAATGCCCTATTTCTGCAGTTATGACTTAAAATTTACAGTGAGGATTTCAGAATATTCTAAAACATCGTCGTAATGATTTTCAGCCAATTTCATAATACTTTGTTGTGCGTTAATCTCTGAAACGAAAGACTTTGAAGAGAAATGAAAAACAGTGAAGATGAAGATGAATTTGAAGAAAATTTCACTATAAATTTTCAATACTAATTTAGACTCGGTGTTTGCCGTAATAATGTCTGTTAATTAATACAATAATTAAATTAGATCTTCTAAACTGGACCGTTTTTCCGCGATAGCTATCTGTTATTTAATATTAACATTAATAACTTGAATATGCTCTTAAAAAAATTTTTTCAATAGATCCTCAAAATAGTCCGTCCGCACTCGCTTCCAAATGAAGGGAAAAAAGTGACCTGCCACGTCCGCTTTCAAATAATAAAGAGCGAGAGGCCCGTTTTGATGATATTCGAAGAAAATCATGCTGTTTTTAAATGAGTGCTGATGTTTTCAATATCAATATAGTTGAATATCCAGTAGATAGCTTTTGATTGCCAGAAAAATTCCAACGAACTAACTGAGGGCTACTAAGATTGTTTAGGCTATAGCTTCTAGTTTAGGCTCTGCTAATAGGACTACAGTTGGAAGATGACGGAAGTGTTCACCATGCTCACATGCCTGCTGCAGATAGGCATTTTTCATGAAAAGTCGTCAGAGGGTCTAATGTAAGCGCTTACGAATGCAGGAATGTTAAACGCTACTTGTACGAGTAGTAGTATTAGCAGGCGGTCTCCTGAAGAATCTTTGCTTACTTGCCAACTGGGTATCTACTTACGGATTTATACACCAGGGTAGGAATTTCTCAAGTGGGCCACTTCTAAGCCCAAAATGCTATTTTTTTAATGAAGATAGGAATTGTAATGTGATGGAAATTAAAATGTGGAATGATTTTTTTTTGTTGTTTCTCAAAAGCTGATAACTTTTGAACGGATACGACGATTTATATAAAATTTACGGTGTTCGAATTGCTCATTGCAAAAAAAAAAATGATTCATTTGACATGCTAATTTCTAGCACAAGCCACTATCTAAGTAACAAAGTTTCTTTAAGAAATTATCATTTCGGGCTTAGTAGTAGCCCACTTGAGAAATTCTTACCCACCAAGAATCCATGATACTAATTTTTAGTCCGTTTAAGAAAAAAAAAATTTTTAATTATTAAGAACATATTAACACAACAAAAAAACAGCATGTTTTCGTTCTTGCAAAAACAATGTGCTATTGCGTTATAAAAGTGTTCAGCAAAAAATTAGTGAGTACTTTCCATTGTAATTACGTTGTTCCATCAGCTGTCATCTTTGTAAACTTAAAACGGAATAAAAACATTATTGTTAGTCAGCTGAAATGACAATAAAATTACTAAAGAGACTTGAAAGTTTCCATTTTTTTTAATTGCATTTGCAGTTAATGACAATGCGACCGGTTCTCGTGTTAAAGACCATTTAATTGTACTACAACGATATTTTCTTTTATAAGGGCAAAGTTTAAAGGATATCGTAACCAAAAAATTAACCCTGTATTTACCGCTAAGTACAGCTATACTTTTCTTGTTCCTCAAAGAAACCCAGCAAGCGTACTATCTTTGGATAGGTCAAAAATCGTACGCTTTATTTTCAGTGGACTTACAACGTAAAAACTTGATTTAAAATAACCACGCAGTGATCTTGTTCATTTTCACCCAAATTGTTATCAAATGAGCATAGCTAGGTACACACCATTTCTTTTAGAAACAAAATTCTTCTGATATTCCAATTACATTGAATTGCTTTAAACTAAAAATTATAGGAATAGAAATTTGGAATACATTTTCAAATCTCATTAAGGAATAAAAATAGGGATAAAAAAAATTTTTAAAAAACATTCCAAACGAAATTTAAAACTCTCCAGAATAGATTTTTTACCAATTGATGCGGAAACGCCGAAAATTAGCTTTGAATTTCTACCGGTGTTCCGTTTGGAACTGATTTGGTTCGGAGTACCGGTAACGCCTTAAATAATGTCCAAAATGATTTTTACTTCATTGATATCTGAAATCCGAAATTCGACCAAGTGCGCAAGCCCAAGACCTGGAAAGAAAAAATTTAAAAAAATTTTAATACCATGTAAATATCCGCTGAAGTGACGAAAAATGGTACCCAAGGTATTAAAATTATTTCCAAGTGCACACAGCTGTGCCCGAGCGCGAGGATAGTTTTTAATATTTGTTTTAAAATATCTCCTTTTCAAGAAAATTGGTTAAATATTAGCGAACTGTTTCTGTTCTTCTCATACGAAATGAAGAAACCGAACCAAATCAATCAATCTGGCGATAGTTGAATATTACTTAAAAAATGGTGGCAAATTTGGCTTTAGCCCTATATGCAAAAGTTAGAAGGTGCAAAGGGAAATACGGATAGCATTTGAAGTCCTCTACATCCTTGCTTCCGCTTGACACTAACATTTGAGACACGCTCTAGTAAGAAGTTAATACCTAAGTTTTTACTCCATGTTTTAACTAGAAAGTTGATGCGATGTCAAGTGCAAGACTAAAATCCAATACACACATTCAGGACTAAGACCTCTTTTACAAAAATAAGACCAAGACCCAATGTGCAAGACCTATTCCTTACTACTTTCTAAATCTACTTTCGTGGGATGAAATTTAAGATTTTCGATTAGAAATTTTGACTCCTCGAATGGACTTGATTAATTAATTCCTTCTGCCATGAAATAAAAATAGTTGATAACGCATCATTTCTACTTAGCTAAATACATTAAGGATTAAAGATATGCTGTTTATCGTAAGACCTACACAAACTTGTACCCATGCCAGTCGTTTACCGTGCAGTTCAAGAAGCAAATTGAAGTAAGATTCCTTCACATATGTATGCCCAAGCTGTAATTCGCCTTTTAATAAATAATTTTTAGGGTTAGTGATAGATCGTATAATAAATATATGGGCCTTACATTGGTGCAAAATAATTGTCAAGCAGAAAAGTGGAAGACTGTTCCGTAGCCGCTCAAAGGAGAAAATAGATCTATTTCGACGAGTTCTTTCGGCGGCATAAGATTGAAAAATTGATTTTCTGAAGATGTAAAAACTACTGTAAAATATTCGTGGCTCAAGTTACTAAAAAAATTTGTTGCGGATGTATCCAACATTTTTCGCTTTGTATATAGAAAACTATGTATTTTTATTGCTAAATTTTTGCTTAAATTCTTCGCAATGGTATGTTGGTACCTTCTATCAATATATCCTAACTTTTACGACCTTGTTATGATCCTATGAATAGGTTAGGAAAAAATGAATAGAAATATTCTATGGGTATTCTCCTAAACTTAGTTTTTAGTCGCTCATAGTATTGAAAGTACCATTGCTTATAATTATACATTTTTTCGAGTCCGTCAAGGTCCCTTATTTCAAAACCCAGACCGAGAATGTTAAGACAACGTCATCACTAAAAATAGTTTCTCATTTGTGACTCAGTGCTATTGATTAAACGACTCCTGAAAACTAACAATAAATTTCAGCAGTCGACATTTTCGTACTACTACGTTTGGCTAAATATAGTAGCGTGATTGTGATCTGGCCGAAATATGTTGAAGCGTTTTTCTATATTTGGGACTTTGATGCGGTGCTACTTTATTTCATGCGTCTTTCACCAAAGTGGTATTTCAATGGTAACCACACATCGGCGATCGCAAGCATCTATTTAGCGCCCAAGCTGTCAGACCACTTCGCAAAGAGCGAAATACAACATGTAATTGCTATGTTAACGCGATCCAACGATTCTCAAGACCCTGGTCAATTCCACTACTAATGCCACATATATTAACTACAGAATGCAATACTTGCATCTGCAGTATGCAGCCTACATCACTTGTTGCGTGTGCCCAGAAATAATCTCTCGAGAAACACTTAAACGCATTTATAGATAGTCGCTGCAGAGGTTTTTGTGCAACACATTGGATTTCTAATCCCAGTAAAGAGGATGACAGCGGCGACAACGCAAGAGTAGCTGCAAAGGGCAAGACACTCATGGAAGGAGAATCGTTAGTTGGATGGCAGACATTGAGACAACGATACAGCGAGACAGATAGATGGAAGCATAGACTGACGGACAGCCCACGGACGGACTAGTGAAATGACATGAACGCAGTTGCTAGCATACATGAGACGGACGTGCATAGAAAAATATCTGTTGGGCAGCGGCTATGGCATCAACATCGAAATCACTCGCAATCTCACAATCAAAGTCATGTTGCGCCGCTGTGTTTTTCTATTAAATATATATTTGATTTTGTGTTTTTGTTACTGTGCGTTTTATTTCCTCAAATATGTCCATCATCATTATGTTGTAAAGTATGTAATATCAACAACAAAAACAACTAAATTGTCAACAGGAACATACACCACGGAGTAGTGAACAACAATCGCTGACGGGCGCTGGTAAGCGCCCTAATTAGCGACTGAAAATTGTTGAACTTTCTTTCTTTTCTTTATCCTTCGATATTTCATAGAAGTTTACAACACTTTTATAATTAACGTGTTATCGGTTCCAAATTGTAGGAATTTTGTGAATTGGGCAGTAAATTTTGTCATGAAAAGCTTTACAATTTCCGTCGTTCGGTTTAAGCATTAAAGTGAAAATACCACCCAAATTCTGTCAAAGCTAGGCGCAGGCCCATTGGGAATCTTTTCAAAAGTGTTGCTATAATAGGATATAGTTCTCTGAGACATATTTTGCTACACGTTTATGTGTGTGTGTTAAAGCTAAATAATTTTATCTCGCAGATCTAATGAAAAAGGTTCCGCTCAGAAGCGTTTCGATGCGCAATTACACCTCAATGAGCAGATTCAGTTCCTTCAAAAGAGTACACTTATTGCATGACACTTTTTGAAACGGATAGGAATTGTGGAACGGACGTTAGTCTGTTTCTTAGTTTACAGGAGTTACAAATTTTCCATTCATACTCCTTCCTATTTGATATTGATTGGACCTTCTCAGTCACGCCATTTAATAGTAAGGATAAAAAAGAAAGTCTGATCCACTGCGTCTCTTCGCCCTATGACCGTACCGAGAATTTGCAGGAAATTGGCGCACTTAGAAAATATTTATATGGAGCTGGACTTTTATTTTCTGGAAGAATCTGTTTTCTTTCCTAGGGGACTTTCTAATTGCGTGGGGCTCAATTTCCTTCATTCCAAATTGGCTGTCAGCATTTTTGTATTGTATAGTAAATAATTCTTAATGCCATATTTTTTAAGATTCATCCTAAAGGTGGTTTCACTCGGGGTGAAATAGCAAAATAGTATAAAAGCAAAATAGTCTTCAAAATTATCATATATGTCCTTTTGAAATCCAAACACTTGCTTTACCATAATGTTCTTTTTGAATATCTTTGTTCTAAACTTATTCACGTGTTCCATTTTTTGCCCTTTGCTTGTAATATCGATTTTAACGCAGCCGGTTGAAGTTTCTCAGTTCACCCTCGTCCATTCAGAATTATGTGAGAGTGGAGGGCTCTGCACCAGACTCACTCATTCGTACCCTACGAATTCGTTGTCGTTGTTCGCTGTAGCTTTGGTCGCCGTTGGGTGCACCCCATCATCAGTAGCTACACTTGAATTCGCACAACTTTTTCAATGTTGCAACCCCGACTCTGTCCTGCGTCTCTGCTCGTTCATTCGTCCGTCTGTCGGTCTGTTTGTTCAAGTGAAGTGTGCTCGAAATTTAAATAGAAAACAATTTTCCCAAAAATAAAATCAAAATTTCCCAAAAAAAAAAGAAATAACAAAATAAAAGAGAACTCATCTCACGAATGAATGAATAAATTGAACTTTGGCTCTAAAAAATGTGGCTCTTGATGACTGAAAGACCGTCTGGCAGCTTCCGTCTGAGTTTCGAGTGCTCTACGCTTTTTAATATGAATTTGGTGAATTTTTAATATCGTAATTCGTAGTATATTTAAGTAAGTTTAACAACAACAAATTTTATGTATATTTCAAACTCATTGTCGAAAATTGCACTTAATTTATTTAATCAAAGCATTCTGCATCAAAAGTCAGAATTTTTTATGCTTAAAGTAGAATTTCACAAAAAAAAGTATTTTAAATAAAAAAGAAAAAGAGTAAGTGCATATCTCGTTATGGTTTTGAAAAATGGAATGTATTCATTGGTGCAGGTAACTGAAAGAACGTACTTTAATGATACAAGAACGTGATTCAATGATTTGGCCTTTATCCAAACGCAATTTCAATCTTTATATTACAATATTCATAGCTTCAGGAAAAAATAATAATTAAGAATATTCACGATATGCAAGAAATATATTTTCACCTTCAAATATGCCAAACACTCTGATTTTGCCTTACGAGTAAAAATATCTTATCCACATGTCACAGAGACAACTGACAATCTAATCGCTATGACGTTCCAGGGATTTCTCGACTTCTTACCGCCACAAAAGATTTGTATGACACAAAAAAATTTTAGATTTTGCGGATTTTTGCTTTTTTTTAGGTTAAATCAAACTTTGTATCCAAAATCGACGCGGATTGCGTATTGCGTAAACGAGTTGAAGACAATCGTCGTCTCCCGTAATAAATTGTTAAAAATAAATTCTTTGCTTTTTTTCTCATTTGTTGCAAACTTTATTAAACTATTGAAGCGGCATGCGCACCGATTTGGAGTGTTATAATGCATTTCATAGGTACGTCACGTTGCGCATTCCGCATTGAGTTAAATTGCAAAGGCATCGCTAATCGACCAAAATGTTTCATTTTGTGCTGAATTGCCCCATTTTGAGAAATATCAACATGTAAACTAGATAATTAAAAAATATGCTTAAAATACCATTTGTAAAATCTGATATACTCTACATATGGCCTAAAAACCGCTAACCATTCCAGAAAAATCAAAGGAGGAAAAAAAAGATCACAAAAAAACTCAACCGCTACTTGAAGTATTTCAAATTTTTGTATTATATAAAGTTTTAAAAAGGGTTGTTTTTGCCTTCTCTAATACGTTTGAAGTCGGTACTCAAATAAAAGTTCACATAAATTTTTGGAGGTATGTGAGAATTAAAGCATTAAAGGGTTAATGCTGACCTATTCCAAGTTTTCTTCTTCTTATGCAGTTAATAAAAACTCTGTAGAAACTTCATTCTCAGAGTGTGTCATGACCATAGGGTTAGCAAGCTAAGGACAAGGTATTAATAGTCTTCCCAAATCAAAAGGATTTCTCTGAAAAAAGTAGAAAATTTTCTTTGTTTTGGTAAAAGTTGATGACCTTTTTTTGCCACTTTCAAAAAAAATTCAATGACCGGCGTTATAATAACATTTCTCCAATAACGGTCTTTACCGACATTTTAAATTGCTTCAAGGCCCACAAATTTGATACAGTGATGGCATATTGCTACGTCTGTACTTTTTTAGGTCCTCATGAATCGTCGTCAGTACATTCGACAAGTTTTCAGTACATTCGATACTTTTGGCTTATTTTCAGTACATTTTCGGTACATTTGGACAATAAATATTATATAACACTTTGGTTTTAGTAGATGGACATTGAGTAATTTACTGTGAAATATATCTCAGCTTGCTAGGGTATTTGAGATTAAAATCTTTGGTGTTTAAAACATTTTTCGTTTAATTTGATTGGATTGTTGTGCAGCGTTCTAATATTTTTCTAGCACGATTGTTTTTTGAGATTAATGACATCATTTTGTAAATCACGGCACACCACTTCACGCTGCGTTGTTGAAATTCGCACTTTATAAAACGCAACCCTGCGCTGAACGTTGAGTAGTGCAATAACATAGGGAAGACTTCGGAATTTGGCATTTTGTAAAACCAACGATGCGTTTCATCATTTGCTCTTGAGCTGCCGTTAGGCTTGCAATGCTCTTGAAGAGCAAGCCGAAGCAACAAATGAAATATTAATAGTCAAAAAAAAGAAAAATTGATGTTTAATAACCCGATCGCCTTAGACAAAAGCGTTTTTCCTTATTTTTGATTGAACTGTATTTATTGTTATATTACCACGCACATTTGGAATCACTGACAACTATTCCATAATAAACATCATGACTGATATCATTACCAGATTACAAAAATTTTTTCATGCTTCAATTTCTCACAAATTAACAAATATTATCGTCATTTTATTTTACATATGACATCACCCAACTGTAGCTGAATGACGGTTCATCTTAACAATGTAACATAGCTATCGCAATTACGTAGTGAAACTGAAGATGTTCTTAAATATGGCTATGTATTTTCCTGTTAGAGTGACAAAATGCAAGTTGATAGCATTTGACCATTAGTAGCCTGCGTTGGAACCTTACGGAAGTATTTCGAAGTCTGCATAATTTTTTGTTCGTTGCGAATGCGCTCTTTCCAAAATCAAATTTAAATATCTGGCCGAAAATCATTTGTCATTAATCATAATTTAACTCTGCCTTATGGAAAATGGTGCAAAAATAGGGTCAAAACGAAGCAATCGCAGTCACGTTGAGTCAAGACTTTACGATATCAAGAACTTTCTTCAGCGTTGAATGCCTTTACAAATAAAATGCTGCTTGACAAAAACGTTTGCCAACTTGGTCTGCTAATGCTTGGAAGCGCAATGCGTTGTCAAGACGACGCTCGTGTGCGACTGGCGCTCGTGGCAGCAGTTTGAACTCGTAGTGTAGAGGTGCAAAGGGTTATCAGCGGTTTAGGCTGGGAAGCTTCATGGTCAAAGCTGATGTGTGTGAGAGGTGCGGGATACAATGAGCGTATAGTTCGAATTATGACGATAGCGACATTGTTTATGTTGTTGCTGTGTACTGCAGCTGTTGTTGTTGTCATTGTTTTCGATGTCATGTTGCCGTTGCTATTGTTGTTGCATTTACATGAGCACGAACACAGCGATCATCTTGTCGCACATCGAATCGCTTGTTGGTTTAGTGTTTTCCATGTGATTCCCCACATTTGGGAGCCCACCGAAGCAGCAGCCCTTTCCGAACCGTTATAGCGACTGCTGGTGGTGCCCCACCGCCATAGGTGATGCCGATGCAAAATATGAGTGCACGATGTCGTCATTCGCGTTGTTTCGCAATGTTTCCACGAATGTTTTTTGGCGCTTTCGCTATGTTGTGTTTGTTTGTTCCGTTCCTTTTGGATCGGATCGAACAATGTTTCAGCAGTGTTGGTGTAGTTGTTTGTTATGCTCTTTTTTGCTTTATGTTCTCATTGTTCCCAAATGCGATACCGGTGCCCAGTCGTATTTCAGGCGCGTGTTGTACCAAAAAAACTCTCCATATCCAAATTAAAGAGTTCAGTCTTTTGCTACAACGTTGCAGTTATGGGGATGAGGACAAGGATGACAAAAGCCATAAATCATGAAATCGAGAATTCCCTTGTTGTTGGCTTCATTGGGTCAGTTGAATTGTAACTGGGTATTTCTATTTATATTTTTATTGGCTTGTGCAATTGCTCCAAATGAAAATGGAGAATGCGGAATTAGGTGGTACAATATTCAGTTGTGCGTGTAAGCAAGAAAAGTAAAGGACTACATTTTCATCGCAACACTTTAAGTCTCAAATATTTCGAACTACTGAAATTTGAATTTCTCAAAAATCTTTATATTTGAACAAGTCAAAATGCTTGCAGAATAATTGTAAGCACTTAGTATGCACAATATTCACGACACATGAATGATTCATCTTCCTTGCTGACAATTCAACAAACACTTATCGGGCTTCATTAATAAAGAATCTTTAAGCTGCTGCTGCAATTGTGCTATTTGTCAGATCATTGATCAATTAAAATGACAAAAAAGGATACTCTTGATTACTGACAGAAATAAATTAATTAAGTGCTTCGAAAAAGTCTTGAGATAGGTAAAAACACCTGCTTTCGTTTTTGTCTATTACACAGGATTAATTGATTGTTGATTAAAGAGCGAGTATATGTCTTGTGTGCAGATGAATTTCTGTAAAATTTAATTATCGGAAATTTGTCGACTGAGCTTTATAAGCTATAAAATATTATTACACAGCCTGCGATCTAAGTCTTTTTTCTCGAGTTTTTCATTAATTTTACTGGGTGCCCCACTGTTGCAAGCGATATTTCCCATGCACAGCGTCCAGCCAACCGCTGCAATCGAGTCCAGCAAGGCTTATTTAATGCACCCAACATGCATGTCGCATCTTAGTAATAATCAACATAATGCTGCACGGCTATTATCATTGCAGCAATAAATCCAAATCAAAAACCAATAAAGCTGCAGTGTTGTCGATGCTGCCGGCTGTAGTTGGACCAATATGATCGCTGATCGTTGATCGTTGGTCGCAATGAAGAGTCGCATGCAACAGATATTACGACTATGACGCAAGAGTTACAAATGCGATGGATTGGATAAAATGAAACGTTGATAACCTGTGCGGAAAATAAGAAACAAATAAATAAAAAAACATACGGCTGCCAACGGTGGCTCACTGCAGCTCACCATCACTGCGCAACTTTATTCATTAACTTAGATCTGCAGACAGATCACGAAGCAGATGAGGCTGATGATTGGATTTGTGGTTGTTTGTTGTATATCAATGAGCGCGTAGCTACAATTTCCTTCACGTCTTTGGCGTTTTCAGGATATTCAGAGCTTCTATCGGAGATCGCTCATGAAGTTCAAACATACGTACTTGCAAATCGACACATGGCTTGAACTTATGATACGCCTACTGATTTAATTCCTAGAATTTGTTTTATCGCCATCTGACATCGCGCAGTAGCAAAAACAGCACATACTGTGGAAATATGACTTTTACACAAAACTATTTCCTTATTCAGCAAAATTTATTTTGTCGCCTTCAGATAGGACTTGATCCAGTCTTATATGTAATTTCTAAAGTTTGAATAAGGCCCTCAGCTCATTCAGCGAATTCACTTTTATGATTTCAACCAGTTCAAAAAGCCTGCCTCGAAGTAAGAACAAGAAAATGTCAAAACGGATCATATCTGGCGAAAACGGTGCTAAGTCCATGATATAAGTAGAACTTTTGGCTTAAAAGTTAAGCGCAATGATAGTTTTAAGCGATGGCGCATTTTCGTGGCTAAAAATCTATGAGTTTTCTTTCAACAAATCTAGCAGTTTTTGGCGAACGCCTCATGACGGTTAAGTAAGCTTTGCAAAGTGGCCGCATTTGACGCGCCCAGATCGTTAATTGCATGCCAAAGCCACAGGCAGCTTAATAGTTCGATAAGCTAAGAAAACTGTCAGCATAACCTTGATTTTCGAGCTTCGCTGTTGAGACGCCATTCGCATCGTTGTTGGGGCACCATTCATAGGACTGTTGGCTGGTTGGAATGACGTACTGCATGTTCCTCGCTAGTTGTTACGCGTTTCATGAAGGTGCGGGTCCATAGAAACACGATAAATCGTGTCTTTGGCGACCAGCTTCTGATGCGCTTTTAAGACGAAAATCAGCTCCTTTGGCTTATGTTAAGCGGTATAGTGTTTTATGCCTATTTTATCAGTCAGAACGTTTGGAGCCAAATGGAAAATTAATCTCTCGTCTCGATTCTCTTGCGCTTTTCATTTTGTCAAAGTTATTGTCGACCAGAACGAAGTAAATCAAAAGTTGTTGTTTCTAGGCGCACTCTAAGAATAGTTAAAAAAGGCGCATGAACTAACGGAAATTTTTTCTCTTAAGTACAATTATACTAAATTTGTCACTTATACTTATACCAAGGTCAAAAATTGAAGAAAGTGGGTTCACAAGCTTACCGTTCTATAACGGAAAAGCAGAAACGCATCCAAGATAACAGTTGAATTGGCGATTTTTAAAAGGGGCATAAGTCTCGAAATCTGCTTTTTTGATGAAACAGCTTCTTTGACTTAGCTGAGGGCCGACCAAGGTTATGCATACTTCTCTAAGAATGTAAAAATCTTATGAATTTTTGATATGTGAGCTGAAAAGGGATCCATGTCTCAACAAACTTAAACGAAAAGTAAATCTGAAGTTGGTGTTCAACAAGGACAGGTTAAATAGATCAACGAACTCATACAAAAAGCGTGGGAATCGTAGAGTTATGTGAGCTTATTGTAAACTCGTCAAAAAAGTTCCTTGCAACATACAATTTGGTTGATGGTCTTGCCTCGCCTCGATCTCGGACGAGAACTTGCAATCACATACCTCGCCTCACCTCGCCTCAGGCCTGTATATTGTCGGCATACAAGCAAAATTGACTATCTGCAAACAAATAATATGTGGGTGAGGCTAATTAATCGTTTAATTATGTTTACATCGTCTTAAATTTGTGATATATTATTTTCGGTTGTTAAAAAAAAATGTATACAGTACCTGATAAGGTCTTTTTTATAGGAGTATATTCTTACATTAGTAACTAAAAATTGTGTACTTAACATCAAAAACACAAAATTTTATTTTTTGTAGATGGTCAATTTTGATTGTATGCCAACGATATGTTCAACTAGCAAAGCCGACACGCGTTGCTACGCCGCAAGAAGTAAAATAAAATATTTTTTTTTATTTTTAGTGGATTGAATCATATATGATGATTGATGAGCTATGATGAATTTAATTATTTTCTTATATGGGACGGCGTGGCATTGTCCATTTACCTTTTACAAACTGTAAGAGTTATATGTACCAAATTTTATCCATTTACGTCATATAATTGCTGAGATATAAAAAAAGGTTTATTCATCTACGTCAAGTAGTTGATAATACCAAAGTATGCTACGAACCTTCCCCAAATCATAAGAAGCATAATGATATGCCAAATCTTCAGGCGATCGGTTGAACGGTTTTGGAGTTCATTAACAACAAAGTTTTTTACCGAACATAGGGGTCCCCTTATTAAATCTTTCGTTATATAATAATAACAAAAGAGAGTAGTAACGGTATTATTCTAACTCTCGTTTGGTTAGAGATCTTTTTAGTACTGCTGACTCTATAGACCGAAGATATAACAAAATATATGGACCTTAAATAAAAGTAGCCTAAGCTGAACTTCTTAATGTGAAAGCAACGTGGTGTGAATCGGTTAACCGGTCTTCTTGAAAATGATACTAAAAAAATTATTTTGTATAAGGGTCACCCTAAATATGCACTTAATCGAAATAAAAACTTTCCTATCTTTTAATAAAATTGTTTGCGTATAGTATTCTCAGACCTACTGAGTATACACACAAAATTACATAAGGATCGCCATTTCGGAGGAGTTTTGTTACAAACACTGTGACACAAGAATCTTATATATGAGATATATATGTATGTCCAGATCCAAGTCACATTTTAGAAAGTACTTGTCATTTCTAATAAATAAAAATCGAATCAAAATTCAAAAAATAGTATCAAAAAAAAATACTTCACTTACTTCCGATACGAGCTAGTGTTAAAGACGTCTGTGAAGTTAGCCCACCATTTTTGGATTTTTCAAAATATTAAACTTGTGCTACAATGTGCCCGCCTTGTGCTATGATGTGCCGTATTTAAAAAAAAAAACGTCCCTATGATTCGATTTTTATAAGCAAAATAATTTTTTAGTGTGAAGTTGGCCTACCATTTTTGATTTGTGCACATTGTAGCACAAGTTTAGTATTTTGAAAAATCAAAAAATGGTGGGCTAACTTCACAGACGTGTGTTAAAGCGAGGCTGCAAGGCACCTCGTTCTCAGAACCGAGAACGAGGCGAGGTGCCGGTGTGATCTCGCCTCGGCCGAGCGAGGCAAATTTATTTTTCCACCTCGCCTCGTTCTCGCCTCGTGAGGTTGCCTCGCAGCCTCGGTGAAGCACTAATAGGGATGTTATAACCTAACAAAATCGACCTTGTTCCACCCTATTTAAGGTGAAAGTCTTTACTGACTAGACTATATGCTCATTGCTAGTTCACTTTTTTGTAATTCAGAACAAGTGCCTTAATTTCGCACAAAAAATAAAATCAACAGCATCATTTTTTGTGTGCTGCCCAAAACTGCATCTTCATCTTGTGTTACGTCTTTCAGTGTGCTCGTTCAAATTTAGCTTCATCATTAAAAAACACAACATCAATTTAAATCTCTCGACTTTATCTGCAGGTCCCCTTTCATCTACATACAGTCTTCTGCACAAGTCCGTTCAGAGAACAGCTTGATGTTGACGCGTTGAATGCGCACTTGTTGCATGCAGCAGAACTTGAACTCGTTCGCAGAGCTTACAATTAGTAAGAAAACCGTGCTGCTCCCTCTCTTTCTACTGTGCGATGGACTTTTCTTTTGTTGCTCTTATGATGGTTGAAGACGGAACCCAATTTGAAATTTTTATGTTGTTTTTATTTCGCTGCTTCATCCCGAGATTATTGTTTATGATATTTCTCATCGTAGTTTTGTTATTTTACCTTAACGTCATTCCGAGCCTATTTACATTTCCTACAGCTAAAGACTTTGACCAATTGACTAACTGACTGACGAGTTGGCCAACCAGCCAACAAACGAACTAAGAGTCTGACTATCTGTTCTGGTTGAAGGGATTGCTATGCTGTGGCTCTCCATTGCTGACTGATTGCCTGTCTGTTGGTCTGTCCTCGCTGCGTTAATGCCAACAATCGAAACAGCATTTAAGTATGGGTCTGGGGTCCGTTTAATGATGGCATCGCTTAGGTTGAGTTTTAAATTCTTATTTGGAATTAAAGTTGAAGTATCGTTTGTTGGGCAGCCGTGTCTGCTCTATATTGAATTTAAGTCTTGCATCACGATGCGGGATATCACTAGACTGCACACAGGGAGAGATTGTTTGGTTTTTGTTGTTTTTTTAGTATGTAACAAATAACAGATATTGAAAGAACAATGCTCGATATTGTAGGAGTTGTTAAGTAATAAATTCAAGTGCTCAATGTTTATACCTGATTTAAGTCAATGTCAGCAGTATTATTGATTTTGTATTACACTTATGTCACATCTCGTCATATATGTAGGTACTTATATTGTGAATTGAAATCAATTTACCCACCGTGTTCCAAATGTTTGAACATATTTTTCTTTATACATTTTTAATAAGATAATTATAAAAAAATTTCTAAGTTTATGCCAAGTACTAACAAATTTGGAATAGCTTGGCAAGCTTTCATCCCATCGATTTCATTACCATTATCTGCATAGTTTTCATGTGCAATATGGCAACTAACGCTTTGCTACCCCACATAAAAACCTCTGTGAGTGGACTAGGAGTTAGCTCTAACGAGCACTAGCTGACTTTCCATCATCGTGTAAGTTTGCACTGATATGGCTCACTTACCATTTTCATCACAGCTTGGGTTACAAACATTTTTTCAACCTATTGGTTTTATTACTGTCAAAGCTGAACATTATAAAGACAATGACGACATCAACACCAAAGCCAATGATTTCTTCAATTTGCATCATTTTTGTTGGATGGCATATGAAAGTTGGTAGTGAGCAAAGTTGCAGTATTAGCTGTGGTGTATAAGAAAAAAAATCTTTGAAATTTCCTTGCATGCATTATATGATTTTGGCTCATATTCTCTATTTTTGTAATTTTTCGTTTCAGATTTGTATTAACATAAGCAATATGGATCTAACAATCAATGAGTGTTGTAGAAACCCTTACCAAACTCAGATTTGTAGAGTTTTTATACTTACAGTGACCGCACGTGTGTCGATGTCACATGTGGTGGATGCAAGAGTTTTCTTTATGTTGTAACTAGTTAGAGTGTCATTTTTAAATTTCATGAATAAGTATAACATCTCTGTATACTATGTATGCCTTATGTCAGAATACCAGCTGTTATTACATTACATCTAATAAAAATCTTCCCTTTTTGATCTGAATCGTTGGCGTGTGTACACGCGTTTTAATTCTTTCTTTTTCCACTACAATACTTTAAAAACAAAATCTAATACGACATTGTTTTCAGTATTTTGTGGTAACTTTTTATAATAATTTCAAAATTTGAAATATGTTCTTTTCCGAAAATGTTTTACAAAACATCAGAACTTTCTACAAAATTATTATTTGATAATTATTTTGATTGGTTCCTTGCCAAAAAAAATTGTATAAAAAATGTGTGCCATTGAGCTGGGCTCATTAAACGTCTGTAGAGCAAAAGGCTTATACTGAAGCAATAACAAGTAAATGACACGAAAAGGTACTGCTGATCTAATATCGGTATTATGTTTTGGCTTTAATAGGCGTGGTCCCATGTATGTAAACAAACTAGACGTCAGTTATAAAGGGCCTAAATAGTGAGCGTAGTTACAAATCAAGCGAAATTGATACTAAAAGTGGCTATAATCGAAAAATCGCATTTTTTAGAAAAAAAAATCGAAACTTTTTTAATAGTCAATATTTTTAACTAAAAATTTAGGATTGTACTCACGATATACTATGTTGTTATGAAAAAATCACCTCATGCAGACTTGTTTCAGAAACTATATATATTTTGACAAAAATCTCTCTTGGAAATTTAACCAGAAAATGAGGAAGGTTAATATAAATTTAATACAAATTTGCAAATTTTCTGTATAAAAGAATATGGAATTAAAACAATATAAAAAATTAATGTCTACTGCATTCAAGGCACCGTAAAATACGATGATCCTGACATATGCCAGTAGCTTGGTTTGCATTTTATTTGCATTTGAATCAAATCGATGTGATCATATGACCACGCTAGGAGAATTGGAGTTGCCAACGAAGTAACAAAATAATATCTACATATTTCTCAATTGGAACACCTTTTCCCATTTCTTATTGTTAAAAAACAAGGGTTTTGAAAAAAATTAAAAAAATATCTTAGTCGACGATTCTATGAATCGACGGTTAGTTTCGCATTGAAGAGCGCATCACTTTCAACTGTGTGTGGAGGGATAGTTTAGTTAATAGACGATTTTTTGAATGCAACATCAGCATTGATTTCGAAACTTATCAGCTCGAAATATAACTTTAAAAATGACATGAGGTCGTTCACAACCTATTGGCGCCGCTTGTAAGTTCTTTGTGGTTTATGCTCTAAAAGTACTGAACAAAAAAGCTCAGTAAAAAACATAATACTTAATACTTTTGGCCCAGTTTGAGCATCTCTATTTTGCAAAATGGAGATCGCTTTCAGTTCTTCTTATGTTATTGAAATGCAGTCTCCTCTTTTAAGGTAGCTTTTTTGCCAAATCTTATATCTGTTTATTTTCCATAATATATTTGCTTTTGTGTGTTGATTCAATCGACCCATGCCAAGTGGGAATATTGATTAAGGAATATTGTTATTGTTGTTGTTGTTGTTGGTTTTGTCGCCTGCCTCGATTTCGTTTCATATCTTCTGTCTGTTCCTAATTTGATTATTCAAAAAGGCAACACTAAGCAATTTATTTTCCCCCAAATGTAATAAAGCCCAAAAGCAGTAACACCACGGCCAAACGGTACCACAAACAGACAAGTAAGCACCGAAATCCTACTTAAATTGTTATTGAAATCAAAAATCCAATTCAATCAAAGTCAATGTGCGGCAACCATAGTCGAATAATAAAAAACAAAATCAGTCAATGAAATAAATCAAAATAATATCAGGCGCTTGAGAACACGTAGGCAAGAGAGGAGGGCGATGTGTCGGTGTTGTTGGAAACACACACAAATCATTCGAAACGTATTCGCCGGCGGTCGCACTGTAAAGGTGACGAAATTCAATTCATGTGGCCGACACTCTATCCGATGTCAATGAAGTCGACCGGGAGGGAGGTTAATAAAAAAAAGAAAATCGAAAACCAACAAGAGCAACTGAAGCTGTTGCTGGGAATGAATTTTGTAGCTTAAGCTGACGTACCCCCAACTAGCTACACCGCAGCAACCCAAATGCTTCGTCCTCTTTACATGAAAATTGTGCGGCAGTATCGTTCCGAACGGACTTTTGATTCGTTGGAATGTCCTGACAAATCCCGCAGCATGAAAGCTGCAAAGTTTTTACTGTCTCGAATTGTGGAGAGATGATTCCATTTCTTGTTCAGTTTAGCGCGAAGCTTAAATTTGTTCAGTTTTTTTCTCGCTTATGATTCCAGTACAATACGAGTGTCTTGTCATGATAAGAACGAATAAAACATTTTACTGGATTGGTATGAATTTGTGAACTTAAATAGAGAAGGGTGTCTCGAAAAAAATGTATGTAAGTTCTTTGCAATATAAATTGTTGCAGAAATTCAATCACTTCAAACAATTATAGCATTTGAAAAAGAAATTCAAAGAAAATGCTTTTATTCTTTAAAAAACGTTCAGATCTAGGCTCAGTAGAACCAAAAAAAAACACTTAAATAAAAGCATTACTTTCGTAAAAATCTTAGTGTGTTTGATATACATAGGTACGAATTATTGAATTATTTTCCTTTTTTAATTTTTTTTTTTGTCATATCCTTTCATTTTGGGCGCTGAATTCATTCTTTTCTATCACAAATCACCAATTTAGCCATTTTCATTTACTAACTCATTTGGAACATTTTCTAGTAAAGCACAATATTTATTTTTGAGCCCGCCCCGGTGGACTTTTCTAGGGTGGCATTTTTCGCGAGCAATATTTTTGCAAAACATATTTATTTATTTTATTTATGTATTTACTTATTTATTCAGTCCATGAACCATTATTCATACAGATCTTTGGAAAATAAAAATATTTATTATATATATAACATATCTCTCTAAAAAATACTATTTTATAAAGCCCTCATGACATGTTTTGAAACTGGGATATCTAAGTTAGAATTTGAATTTATCTCATTAAGCAATCTTAAAGATCTAAAGACGGGAGTATTAGGTGCATAATTAGTTTGAACTGATTTCCTAAGAGCTCTTGGGGAAACATTAAACTTACTAAGCCTGAGAAGAGCGCGACAGTCAAGATCAAAAATGAAGAAAAAGAGACAAAATTTTCCTTTTGTTTTCTAGACAAGCGACTTAACAGAAATCAAATTCTATGTTTAAGTCGCAAACTCAGATGTAACATCGCGCTTCCTAACCGGACACTTTGGTGCCGAATGGGCACTTACAGAAATTTTTGCTATCTATAAACTCTCGGGTTTCTGCAATGCTGCAAAAAAAAAAGGAAAAAGCTGTTCATCGTTCGAGAATTTGCCGCCCCCATACAGTCAGTATCAGTGCTGTTTTTAATCTATTTGGCTCTGAGGAGCGTCAACAGACAAAAAGTCATCTAATCTTTATTTTGTTTTTATAAACGAAAAAAGAATCCAATACTTGATTTCTCCGTACTCGAAAAAATACGTGGCCTTGGTGCCCAATTTCGAAAAATTGGCTGAAGTGATCGATTTTTACATATTTTAGCCCATTTATCCGAAAATTATACGTCGTAAAAAAAAAAATAAATCTGGTACCACATTTGACATTAAAGTCGAAAATAGCACCAGAAATGTTAAAAAAAATTTATTAATTTCAAAAGGTTTTGCGAAAAAAGGTGTTGAACTTTTTATTTAAGACCTCCATTTGGCATCCATGCAAATAGATAGTACAAGATTGAGTGTCACCAATTTTTGAAGTAGAAATAAATTTCAAGCAACATTGGGCAAAAGCAATAGTACTCAGACATAGTTGAGTTATAGGCCTTAGCATTCTTTAATTTTCCTATCGTAGTGCAGTCTTTGTTCTTTTCAATCCATTCTCCTAACGATTGCATGTTTTGCTGTTGTTTTCTCAGGCCAGCGGCTTTTTACTCTAAAGCGTTTCGAGTATTGTCAGAAGGACGGTGGACGGGCTTATTTGCACAGTATCAACCAGATTTATTGTGTACTGCCATATTCAGCGTCATCAGGAAGGACCTGTTCACTATAAATCAATCAATCACACAATTAAGAGAGTTCCTCTGACACATTTAGTGTCCAATTTGAATATTTTTTGCTTTTTTTTCATTTTAAAGACTCTTCGTCGTCATTGTCCTCGCTGGTGAAGAGGCTTGAAACATAAAAAAATGCAATGAAAACATAAAAAGGCTAAAGCTGTGCTGTGGCCAGTACCTGATACTCGAAACGAACGATGCAAAACATAGAACGACTCTGAAATTCAAAAGGATGACAATTCCAATCCAGTGACACACACATGGCAGACATGTTTTGTCTCTGCCTCTGCCTCAGCCCCATTGTTGGTAATCGTTCGACAGTCAGTCGGCATATCGTTCATTTTGTTGGGTTGTTGGTGGTTTGAACGCAAATGAGCATCTTTTATTTGACGAAGGCAATGAAACGTGCCGCCATTGGATTCGATTACGTTCTTTTTAATTATTATTTGGCACATTCTAAGGTTTGGGCAATGTTGTGAATACTCTCCTTCAAAGATTGAAATGCTAATATAGAGTACCTACCCCAATAAGAGCGCCGTTTTTAGATTTGCAATTAAATTAATTGTTAATTCAACAGTATTTAGATTTCATTCTAAAAACATTGCGATTATTTATGAAATATATAAAATTTTGGCAAGTGTCACCCATATTGGCGCTACATTTTAGTTCATGTAATGAAAATGCCCCAGAGTACATTTATAATTAGTAGAATGTTTGGTGAATATTATTTTTGGCTAACAAATGTGACACTGAAAGTCAAAGGCCAGAAACCCTTATTAAATAGGTGAATAATTGTTTTTCATCAAATTAGAGCGTTTGATAAATGTATGAAAAAAACTCTTCGCTAAGTTCTATGAATTTCTAATTTCTACATAAGCGATATTTTTTTGTCGGTCTCTTAAAACCAGACCCACCATGACTCTTTTAATTGACGCTTATTTCGATTGCTAGCGATATTTAAACTTTCAGTTACAATAAAAAAATAAGTGGGATGAAAATATTACTATGCTACCTCTCGGACCCTAGTATGTTAATCCAAAATGAGCAGTTAGGATTACATCATCTTAAAAAATACATCTCAATCGGGAATGCTACAATTTACTAGGTTGCATTCAAAAAATGGTATCCATAAAAGCTAAATTTCTCAGGCAAAAAAGGTCCCATTTAGATTTTGGTGCAATTTAGGAAATCTTTAAGCTCAGATATAAGTTCCAAACAAAATAAGTGCTAAGCAAACAGCAGAAAAAATCCGTTGCTAAAAACTAAAATAAATGGGAGAGAACTATTTCAAAATATCATCGCAATCAATGATATCAAAATATTTGCTAACGTTTTATTTTTAGTTCTAATTAACATAAATTTGTGTGACAGAAAAAGGTCTTTGTTCGCAAGAGAGAATGTGAAAAAACGATTCTGTCAGATACTAATGGTATTCTCTTTTTTTGGTTTCTTTACAGTTCGCCACAAAAGAAATTTTGTGTCAGCAGAGCGCTGAATGTTTGACGGTAAGTTGCTACCACATTCAACCGAAATTATCTTTTTTCCCAATATTTTTGTTTGTTTATGTAGTCCTCTGAAAGACTTAAGTTTAGTTCTTAAATGCCTGAAATCGGAACGGTCTAATGCATAAGCTCTGCATGACACCGTCGAAAGACAAGTGTTTGTGGCATTTGAGTTAAAAGCAACTGACGCAAATACTTGAAATGGAGTAAACAACAAGACAACTTCTTATTTTAACATGATTAAAGCGATATTTGTTTCATTAAAGTTACTGAACAATATAGTGGAAAATTGCCGAAAAACATTATACTTTTTCAAAATACCATGGAATAATGATCAAAAACGTATAGTTTTGCTTTTGCGTTCAGAATCGCAATATTTGGCCAAATTTATGTTTCTAAATATTTGATGTTGGGTGGTTTTTTTGCTATTTCTTTTTCAGTGTCAATTTTTTGCCAACTCACGCGTGAGTTATAACAAGTGTTAACGCCAATAATGCTCAGTACGGATTGCTCTTTTACGATGAACAGACCTACAAGCGAACAGCGTTTGAATTTTACTATCCAAATTCGTGCTCTGTAAATTGGGTGAAGATCCAATTTTTTATAGAAAAACTTTCTTCAGCAACGAAGCTCATTTTTGGCTCAATAGGTACGTCAACAAACAGAATTTCCGAATTTGGTCTGAAGAGCAGCCAGAGGCAGTTCAAGAACTACCAATGCACCCTGAAAAATATGCTGTTTGGTGCGGTTTGTGAGTCAGCGGCATCATTGGACCGTACTTTTTCAAAAATAATGAAAATCGTAACGTAACAGTCCGTAGAGCAAGGTACCGTGCCATGATTACCGACTTTTTTGCCCAAAATGAAAGAATTGGACTTGGTTGACATGTGGTTTCAACGAGACGGTGCCCCATGCCACACGGCCCGCGATACCATGGACCTATTGAGAGACGAGTTTGCCGTTGGCTGCCAAGATCATGCGCTTTGACCCCACTAGACTATTTTTTGCGGGGCTACATGTAGTGTCTCATGAAATAATCTTTAAAAAGTAAATGAAAGGAATTGATGTATCGCTCTAAATAAATACTTCATTCACTATTGCAAATTTTCTGTTCTTTTTTGAATTTTCAAAAGCCAAACGCTTGACACACCCTAACATTAGTTACACGTATTTCAAAAACTTCTCTTTGAATTCTTAATTTACATAAATAAGAGAAAATAATCTGCTCTGAGCTTAGAAAAATGTTTGTGGTTCTATGTGATCGAACATTTTAAATCAAACTCACATACAATATGTGATGAATTCACTGCACAGGACAACAGTAAGCTAAATAGATTATTTCGTAATTGCACAATTAAATATATTGTATTATTCCTTGAGCAAAGGAAACACGTGGGATATTTAACCCTTTTTTATAGATATTACAACCGGATGGCCCCAAAAGAGAGAATCCGTACTGAAGGAACCGTCTTACGTGTCTCTCTAGAGCACATCTCTTTTGCGTCACGCTGATTAAGTTCTGGAACTGTCTGCCTGCGAATGTCTTACCGGGCAACTGACATGTCGGAAAATTCAAGACAAATGTTCACCGACACTTCATCCCTCTAACCATTCTGCTTTCCTTATAACCAGCTCGGTGCATTACATTGCAGCTTTTCTGATATCACGTCCACCGTGTTTTTGTCCGATTTCGGAATATATGTTGCAACAAATATCTGACGGACAAGTTTGCTTACTTCCAAAATTGACTAAGGATATCTGAAAATACATGCGTACAGGTACGGTACATACATATGTATATCCATAAATACTAATGATACACAAAACTATTCCACTGTAGACACCAGCTGAAAAACGTTTAAATTCGCTTTAAGTTAAAACCTTGAAACGTGGTCAACCACAATCAACAAATGTGTGAGTATAGCCAAACGCACACACACACATGCATATTTACCACAGAGAAACAAACCCAATCCATGGCAATCCACTAAAATCAATAGTTAATTTTTCGAACTCTTTTCCTCTGCTTTTCAACGTCTATCGGGTGTGTGAAAAAAAAACAAATCGTTGACATTGCAGCATAAATCGTTGCATAACACAGTTACATGCCATGCCCTTTTACACCCACAACTACAATGCGCACCGGTAAAATGCTTTACTATGCGGAATGTGTGGCAGCACACAAAATTTTAATTCGTCGCGTTTCAGTATCAGTGCAGATAAAAGGAAAGCGATCGAGCATTCGAATGTTTTTGCTGCTGCATTCTGCAGGATTTATTAAAAAGGAATGGAAGCACATGTTCGGGAACACAGATCCATACACCATGTATGTATGCACCAAAAGCGACGCGCTTTGAAGCACCTTCATCGTTCATCGTATTCTGAGTTCCCTTGAACGCGCGTTTGTTGCGCATCTCAGCAGTGAAGTGCGCAACGAATCAATTAAAGCCAACATTCAAAGTCACCCAGCATTTCAGTCTCCCTATGGTCGCGCCGCAAAATATATACTCTCATTTTGTGCTGCATTCGCCGCAAATAAAAGTTAACGAAATCACATGCCAACAGATTTTAAGCTCAAAACCTGTCGTCGTCGTGTCGTCCTCCTCGTCAGTCTACCAGGACATTGGACACAATTCTGGAAAACAGTCAAAAGCAGCAGCAGTAAAACTGTAGTGTAATGTAGAGTGCGACAGAAAATAAACACAAAAAACATTGAAAATTGCTGTCGACCGAAACGAAGCGTTGGTAACATACTCGGAATGAGGTATCAGGCACTTCGACAGAAGAGTAAAACACCTCGAATGAACAGTGGCAGCGAATAATCCATCTACCTTAGGCTACAATTCTTGCGGACTAACATCGTTAAGTGTACGTTTCTTACATTCATGAGCATCATCACTGATTCTGTCTGCCGAAGTAAAATTGTCAAAAATAGGAGAATTTGAAGTAAGGATACTTTTTGACCCACTAAGGTTTTTTCCTTGTGCGAGCTTCTGCAAATGATTGAAATAGTTTTTCGGTTGCTTTTAATTTTTCCTTGTAAATAAGATGACTTTAGATAGCAACAGTGCTCACAAGCCTTGATAATGAAGATATCGATAAATATGATTTTTATATAAAGGAAGACTTTGTTGAAGTATGCTAATCGGTTCTAATTAAAACAACGTAAAATGCTATACACAAAAATTATATTTTTTTGCAATTTTTCTTTCTTATTTATTTAATTAGCTGGCTTTTTACTGGAAAACGTGGTAGATTTAAGTCACACACTCTATTTTTGTATGTATGTTAGCCGGAACAAAAGGCGCTTTCCTTAGGTTAAATTATCATTGGAAATACATAACCGTTTAACCCTGTCAAGTCTTTTTTTTTTAGATAAGAACAATATAGTACAAAAAGGCCGATGAAATTTCATTTGGTTACAATTGGCACCGGTTGAAATACTTCACAAATTGTCTTCAATTATCGACGGTTTCTTCGTATGAGCTTTTAAATGAAAAATTACTGTCTTAAAAAAAGTGGGGAAAAAGGATTATTGATAACATATTTTCCAAGGAAGATGGTGAACTGTAATGTTGATACTATAAATTGTATAGGATGTACATAATTTTATTAAATATCGTCATCATTGCAGTCCTGCTCATTAGTCTTTTTTGATATTTTGTGCAATTTCAGGGTAAAAGTTAAAAGGTCGTTCTCCAAAAATGGTCCCATTGTGTTCTTATCTCCAGCTGTACTGCATTTCCAAAACAAACCTTCGTGGTATTTTAAATAACTGTATTTATTACTATGAGAGGTTCGTCTAGACTCTAGATAATACCTTTGTTACTTTGATACTTCGACTACAAAGAAATCCCATGTTCCAAGCCTCATGTTTCTAGCATGAATCGTTCAGTCTTGGCGGTGAATCTCAATCAGTCAGGACAAAGAGTTTTGTTTATATACTTAGATGTATGACTGTCCATTGAACAATGAATACTCGTATTATCTTCCGTTTGCTCGAAACAATGACCTAAGAAATCTAAATTAATTTTATCTCTTGCGGTTAAGGAGTCGTCTATATGATATGTAATACGATTTTCTGACATTTTTAAGACCTCTCGTACAATTGTAGACATGAGTGGTTCAAGTTACGTATCTAGAAACTTTTTTCTCAATTTATGTCTTATGCCACGAATGTATACCAATCCATTATGAGCGCTTCAGGAAATGTTCTGACCACGCAGTTTTATCTTTAAAATTGAAGGAATTAGCGCTCGAAAACGTTATGGTTCATGGTGAATGTATTTTGTATCAAAGCACTCTCATCTATTTATGTATGTCTTCAATTTATTTTACAGAAGAAGTCAATTAAATAAATCTCTGCTCTATTTTAAATTAAAGCTTAGATGAAACATAATCGATTTCTAATTAAGTAAATGCGGATGCTACATTGATTTTCCAAGCCTACCAATTTTTCGATTGGATAGCGCTGATAGCACCTCTTGTCTCTGTTTATTACATTGCCTTAAAACACTGTATTGATAAGGATACTTCTGTGGTTTGCTTCTTCCAGACTACGCTTGTATCATTTCGTTTTCTTGAATTGAGTATTACAACAGTATTTTCTAAAGCTTCATTGATGCAAGCTGTTTGGCCTGGACGATTAATTCCATTCAGTCGATTGGGAAAACAAGTGTTTTTTTTTAAGTGGACAATGGAAAATTCTACATTTTATAGTTGTATTGGAGCCTTGTCTTATTATGGCTTTGTTTCAAAAAGGGTGGATAAACCCTCAAAGTACCATTTATTATAACTTTCTTGTATCAACAATTTGGTGTAGGCGTTGTCTCTGATTTAAGATTTTTATGTTGCAATTTTAAGAACTTCTTATGAACTACTTCTTCTCAGAGCTTTCTACTCAATTCATCGGAATTCTCAATAGAAATTTATTTTGGATCACAACTTTATTTAAACAAAGTATGTTTTCATATTTAAATAGTTTATTTGAAACTGCTTGGCACTTCTGATCCCAATCAAAGTGACGCCTCTGTTCGGAGCTCCAAAGCTGCCACAATATAAAAGAGAATTTTTTCGCAATCGACTCTCGTGCTTAAAATTGTTGTGCTTTTGATCCTTTTTTTAATCAATTCATTTTTATTTTAATCGCACGTTGGGTTTGAAATTTTAATCCTTTTGACACTTTGTTGTTGTCCTCATTCTTATTGTTGTAACTGTGTTTGTATACAAATTGAATCTACGCAGATTACAAATTGATTACATTCGAACCAATTCAACAAAAAAATTCAACGCTTGCAACAACAAAAGCAACAGCACCAACTGACCAAAAATTCATGTAAAACCGTAATATTTAAAGCGTTTTTCATACCTGGCGTCCTCTTTCAAACAGTGACAGCACAACACGACATCGATTTGAAAGTGTCATCATCCATCATCATTGAAGCCGGCAACACTTCTACCTGTTGCTGTTGTTGTTGCTGTTTCTGTTGGCGTGTATCGCATTTTGTGGTTGATATTTTATGAATTTTTAATAAAAATTTGCAGTATCCCAAACATTTTCACATTTTAATTTCATAATTAGTTGTACGGCACATTGAAACTGTTGACATTGTTGCTGTTGCTGTTGCTGCAGGTTTAATTTTTATGGAGCACTTTCACGTAGCACTCATATGAAGTGCAACTGATCAGCAACAACAACAAAATAACAAACTGTCAACCTAATTAACGAGTTTGGGGGCCAGTTGACTGGAGTGAGAAGAAGAAAACTGTTTCTGACGATAAAGAAACGCTTGAAGTTTTCAGTTAATGGAAATAATTCAGTTGAACAGTATCTATTGGTGAAGTGGAACTCTTGTTATCCTTTGTGTTTGCTAAGAAACTTTAAAAGAAAACAAATTTTGAAAAGCTTGGGATACAAAATTAAGATTTCACCTTGAGGCTTAATATATGAAATTTACGGAACGCTTTTAGAGGAAAAAGTTAATTTAAGAGCACACCGAATAACAATGTTGCATTTTTTAGTGTTAAGCCTAGTTCTTGGAGTGTTTAAAGTGTAGCCCTTGCCTTAATATATGGGGCTTATAACTTTATGATACGTAAAGGCGATCTAAATATTTGACATTAGTGGCGTTTCAGGCGAAGCGGACAATTAAAATAAAGTGAGGTAGTGAAATTTGTTTATATTCCAGTTAGTCAGTCTGTTAGTAGACTTAAATGCGTGCACACAAGTTCTATTTCGTATCAGGCCTAATTGCCGAGCTATGGGCTTCTGAAGAATCGGCGATGCTTAAGGACCTCATTGTTGAACGCTGGTATTGATATTAGGAAATGTATGATAAAATATAAACAATATTGATTTAACTAGCAAAAAGAATGCTCTTTTTAATTTTGTAGTCAAATTTGAATTTAAAGATTTTTTATTTATAGAAAACCGGAAATAAAAATTTCAAATCGAAATTTCAGTAACTTCGGCCTAATATTTTTTTTATTTTTTATTTTTTTAAAAAAGCCTTAAGTATATAGATGTTTCAAAAAAAAATTTAACGTGATCGTTATTAGTTAAGGAGATACATAAGTTAAAGTACTTGAGAATGTGGCAGGTACCATACAAAGTGCGGCATGTATGCACTTTAATTCATATACCTCGTAAACTAATGTCGTCCATATTTAAAATTTTTAGCATTTCATGGTATACTTAAATCTATATTTTAAAGTTAAGATAAGAAAAATAAATATGTTGAAATTTTTAAAATTCTGAAATGAAATATTCAGTTTCGGTTTTCTAAAAGAAAAAAACATGAAATTTCAGATCTGAATTGAGATTTGAAAAGAGCAGTAAATTTCCTATAGAGCCCACAATGTTAAATACTTTATTTGAAATTTGTTAAGTTCGAAAAACTGCTTCCGAAGAATTCATTTTTCATGTCACATCAATTTTTAGAAGTTCATAGCTTGAGAACTAACCCTTGTATAAAAAAAAATAAGTTTTAACATCTTCTAGAATTACAACTGAGTCGAATATGAACAAATTTCTAAATCTCAATTTTTTTTCATTGTCCGCTTCACAGAAAATGCGCCATTAGTTAAGATACCACAAAATAGAATAATAATATTGGTTTAATCATCCCAAATTACGTATGAACAATTGTAATGTCTCCATCATATTTTTTTTTTATTACGAAAATAGCTTCCGGTTGAAACAAATCCTTATTTTTCACATATTAATAATGACCAAATCATGTATTCGGCAGAATAAAAAATGTTTTGCCGCAAACGTGTTCATATCGATTTAGATTTAGCAAAAGCGTTATTTGAATTAAATGATATTTTTTAATACAATCACATCCTCATTATAACTGTCGTTGGTATGTACGTTACAATAAATTGTATACCTAGGTAAAGCTATATATCGTATTCCAATTCTGTTAGCAAACATTTAAATTACCCAACCATATTTCTTCCAATCTAATCACACACATCATCCACTAAGCCTTAGGTATTGTTAATACATATATTTAAAATCTGACAAAAATAATAAATTTTCTAAAAGGAAATTTCAAAATGTTTTTTAATCATGTTGTTTAACATTTTGATAAAAATCATGACGGTCATTTATTATTGCAAAATACACGTATTTTAGCCCAGAACGTGCAGTTAAACTTTAAGCTTATTTACTACTCTTTTAAATGTTGCATAAAATAAAAAATTAATCATGTGAAATAGTTGAAAAGATGAATGGGAAATTTACAACGATGATTATGACGCTGGATTTGATAATCTTTGAATATGTTTCCTTGAAAACTCCCTTGCTGTTGTTTGCTTCGGTTGCAATTTTATAAAGTACTTTTTTTAATTTATGCTTGAAATTATTCATAAGGCTTTAACTTTAAATTCCAAGAAAACTTAACTCCATTAAAAAAATATAAAATGGAAGTACTTCGCATCAACTTGTGACAAATGCAATTTACAAGGAAAATCATAATTTTTTTTATTGCCTCATTTAAAGTAAAAATTGCTACCTTATTCCCTCCATCTCTTATATACTCCAGGTTGTGCTTCTTCTATGATGCATTCATTTACCACACTTGGACGCCTTGCTTTAGAATTGTGTTGCTGTTGTTGATATACTTCACCTTGTAACAGATTTGAAGCCCTGCATTTGCAAAATCCACCTTCACACCTACTTGTCTTCTCACCTTCGAGTGTTGATGTTGCTGCTGCTGTTTTGCATCAATGTGGCAATTATGCACTTTGCCCTCTTTTTCTTCACCTGCCTTTCACTCATTCACTTTTTCCACTTTTCCGTGCAGCTTCCTGAAGTTTGAATGCGTTTAATGTTGCACGCAGCGTCGTATTTTTCTTGTTAATATGCGTCAAGTTGGCTGAACTTGGCTTCGTTTTTTCTTGTTCAGAGATTCTTCATTTTACTGCTGTTGCTGCTGCTGCTGCCACTGTTGTTGATGATGCTGCCGTTGGTCCTTGGTTGTTGCATGTGCAAGCATAAATATCTCATTGCCTCCGCAGCTACGCACCGTGGAAGCAAATAGGAAGCAGGAAGGAGACAAATAAAAATGTGGAGTGGCAGATTTTGCATTTGCAATTTCTTCTTGCGCACTGCGAGAGAAGAAGTTGCAAATTAAAAATAATGTTTTTTTTAATTTTTATTTATTATATCTTGGAAGGCAACAAGTTGCATCATGAATTGATTCAACCGGTGGTAAATTGCACCAGGGGGATGGCCGTGAAAACTTTTCCACTTCCGAGTTTACGTTTATCTTGGCTTTGTATTTTCTTGATTTTTGCCTAGATGACCACTAGGAGAGTCCTTGGGACTCAATTAACTCTATTTTCCGTGATGTAGATAAAGTTAAATTAAATTTTCTTAAATTGGGATCGCCGTCTTACCAGTGATGACATTTTCAGCACAACCGCGCTATCAAAAGCAATAAAAGTGGAATGGACTGATTCTAGTAATTCTGAGAACTTTCCGCACATTTCTTTTTGGTAATACCGTCCGTCCGTCATACGTAGCAATGCTATGCAATGAAAAAGGTATAGTCTGATTCGAAATTCAGCACACTCGCGAACAGTCCAAATGCCATCATAGCTTCCTACAACTAGTCCTTGATGCTTAAGACTTTAACATGAAACTCTGAATTGGTATTGGTATTTTTTTCCATACACAAAATCGATATCTGATTTTTATAAAAAAGATTTCAGAAAAGTGGAGCAAAATGTGTAACCACTCTCAATTACTTCCCGAATAGCTGAACGATTTAATGATTTAAATAAAATCAAGATGACACACAGAGGCTTTTAACATAGTTTCACCGTTATCTTAAATGACATTTAGTGGAAAGGACGACGTCTCTTAAGAATCGAAATTTAAAAATTCTGTATTATATTAAAAAAAAAGTTTGCGATTTTTAGGATGAGGCACAAGGTTCTGCTACCGAATCGAATCAATAGCTTCGTAATAAAGACAGCGAATATTTTAAACTTCAGAACGAATGCTTCAACCAGAGTTTTGACAATCAAGTGATTTTATTCGGGTCTAGTCTACAAAAAAGTGATTTTAGAAAGGACTAAGGTCCTTTGTCTTTGAAATATCATAGAAAATTTTGATTGTCCTTGTTAAAAATAGCTATAAGTATTTCATATTCTAGCAATTCTAAATATCCTTACCAACCATATTTAATGCATTAGGCTGCAACAGCCCAAGCTTTTGTGTTAAATTCAACTTAAAATTTTTATTTTCAAACGAAGAACCTTAATTTCTCAAACATAATACACCAGTAACTTAGATAAGCAACAATTACCATTCGTAACGACTACGTTGCGCACCACTTCATGTAAAACGTGTCAACTTATACTATTTGGTGCTGATACATATTTTTGAAGATGAACTATCATTATTATTAACATCATCAACATCAAAAAACAACATCAACAAAGCATGGTGAGGTAAAGTGGAGTTGAAAGACTTCATCAGTTTTCATTTATGTTGTTCTACATTAAGTTGAAAAATTAAAATGAAGACTCAGCTGCGTTAAAGCAGCAAGCGAAGATGCAGCAAAATATGAAAGCCAAGTGTAAGATGTCGTCTGTCCTCTAATAGAGAAGCAAACAAATTGACATACTTGGGGCTCTACGTAGACTGCTGGTGCTGGCTTCAATGAGCGGGCCCTTTTTGCCACTGATATGCGTAAATATTTGCGCAACCACTTTTTATGCCACATTCACTTCGTTAGGAGCGCACGAAAGTACGCAACAAATGAAAAGGAAAAAGTAAATTAAAGTAGCAGCGCCGCTCGATAGTGTAAGGCGGCGCACAGAAAAAATGTTGACACAACTAATGAGCAAAAACAATGTGAATGACGTCTTGGACGAGTAAAAGACGTCGAAATTGTGAGTGAAGAGAACTCAACCTAAACAAAACGGCTGAAGAGGTCATGTCCATTAAATTGTAAAAATTTTTTAAATTTAAACACAAAAAAATTACAAAAAACATTGTTGCTATTGATGCAACAAAGACATATCAATTTCATCAACTCGAACTGGCCAAGAAACAAAAAGGACTGTGAAACTGGAATTATTATCTTGTCTCTCATGAATTTGCGCGATTCGCAAAAAAAAATCAGGCATTACTGAAATTAATAAAATGCTTTCGGTGGAGTGGCATGATCCCTGGCGGCATACGATTTATAACCTCGAAAGTGCGCTGTCAGCACAAAAATCCGCTGAATGCTCAAAAAAATGACATCGTCTGTCAAAAATTTCAACATTTTGAACAAAACAGAAAACGTCTTGGGACCCAACTAACAAGCATTGATAACAGCAGCAGGAAAAAAAGGAAGCATAAGTACAAGCAGCAGCGAAGACCAAGACGATGCTGCTGCCGTCAAAGGAACTCTTGAAAATGGCGTAAAACAATTTTGCACAATTATGATGCCGAATGATGGACAAACGCTAGTATTCAGGACAGTATTCCTATTGGTGGTGCTAGCTCGTGGGCTATTCTCCAATTTGTGGGAGCCTTAGAAGGAAAAAACAAAATCAAAACCTGCTTTTGATGAATTTCGACTGAGTGGAAATCAAATCAAGTCACTTCCGATTTATTTGGCACAAGCGATAACGGCACAAACTTATGTTGTTGTTGTTGTTCTTTGAGGGTAAAAATTAAATATATTGCGATATCATTGGTATTGAACAAATACCTGGCATCACTGCACCCCATGCAAAATATGTCACTTGAAATAAATTCGAGTAGCTCCAATGCTGTGTTCTTAAAGATATCGAATAAAGCACAAAAAGGCAAACTCATCGGATGAGCGACAAACGACAGAATACGCTGTGATATTCACCATCGACTGCTCCTCAATCCCCTTCCTATTTTCTAGTGCGACTGTCACTACAACGATTTTTGCCAGGTCTCTTTTATTGGAGTCGCAATAAAAAAAAACTGGGATTTTCTTAGTCCATGCTGCAATGTCAGACGATACCAACCAACGACTAAAAAACAAACGAACTGTGAAGTTCAGAGCAAAAACAACGTACAATTGTACTGTTGCTACTTCGTTCGTCGAAGATCAACTTCATGTTTTAGCAACGCTTGGCTGTCGGACAGAGTTTGATTGGTATAAATTTCAATTTGTGGACATGCATATAAAAGGAAATCATGACAGTAAAAAAGGAAGCAAAAATCCCAAAAATGCAGGAATAACATAGCAAACTTTTTAGTGACCATGAAGTGGTTTGTGGGAGAATTCGCTATGGACTGAAGAATTGAAATGAAGACAAAATAAATTATTAGCAACAGATCTCTTAGGGATTTTTTTCTGTATATAACATATGTATAAATTGCTAAATTGACATATAGGAAGAAAATGTTTTTTAAAGCTTCTATATATATTTCTAAAATAATATTGATTAACACCTTCAGAGTTTCTCTTTTAAGCAACAAAATAAGCTTATATTGATGTCTGTGAAGTTGGCCGCGCATTTTTTGATTTTGGAGAAAAAATGAGTGTGCTGCAATGTACCCGACATGAGCTATTATGTACCGTATTTAAAAACAATTGTTCGTAGGATTCGATTTTTATAAGCAAAATTGTTAGTGTGAAGTTGGCCCAGCATTTTTCATGTTTATAAGCAAGTAGCCTTGAGGATGTGCTGCCATGTGCCTTTTAGGATATAAAATTTATTCTTGAAATTCCGAACTTTATGAGGAAAAACCTTTTTTTCGAGTAAAGTGAGCCCAGCATTTTTCTATTTTTGAAAGAATTGATAATGTGCTCGACTTGTGCAATGATGTGCAGTATCGCAGAAAAAAAATAGTTACAAATATTTAATGAAAAAAATCATTTGAAAAAATGTGTGAAGTTGGCCAATCATTTCAATCAAAACTATTGTGCTGTTTTATGCTCGACGTGTGCCATGATTTCCCGTATTACAAAAAAAATTACTTGTTTATAAATATGAAAAATGTTGAGCCAACTTCACACCAAAAAATTCTTTTACCTATAAAAATCGAAACCTACGAACAATGTTTGTAATTATTGCACATCATAGCACAAGTCGGGCACGTTACAGCAAAAGATTTATTTTTGAAAAATCGAAAAAAGGTTGGGCCAACTTCACAGACATGCTAAATTGTCAGCAGAGTACTCAAAGAACGAAGACTTCTTGAATATGTGGATAAGCTCCACACTCTATAATATCCAAATGTCAGCTCCTTTCAGCTGTGTTTTATGGTTTATTGACATTGTCATCAACAAAATTTGCTTAAAGTAAACATAATTTATTTGTAAGCAAACAAATCTTTCATAATTTGCCCAAATCATTTTGCGCCCTATTAGCGTCAATCATTCCATCCCACAGTGCATTTTCTTCTAATTACTGCAAAAATAAACAAATAAACAAACGAACAAATGAAATGTGAAACGAATGTGAAAATTTCCTTAATTTTGACAAAACTCAAATTTATACCTTCCAACTCGCGCTCTTCCTTTCAGCGTTTTCGTAATGCTTCAATGCCTAAGGCAAAGATAAGTGTGACAAAAGTTTATTTATCGACTCTTTGCGCTACTCAGACAATGATTAATTGATGCGAGGCCCAGCTACCTTCAGAGTTTAAGCCACCCACTTTATTCTTCTTTGTTTTCGTTTGGTTTTTTGTCCGCCATCTGGAACGCAAAAGGCGTTAATAGTTATCCAAAAGAGCTCTTATGTATAAGTACTTTTTGTACAAAACTCCCCTGGGTATCGCACCATGAACTATCAACTAGATAGTAGAGGCAGACTCATGAAGCTGAGTCGAAATGTATTGTACTACTAAGACGAAACAAAAAAGTTTCGATTTTCATTTCAGTTTGCTGTTCTCCACACATGAGGGCAAAAACAAAGAAAGGGCGTGGCTCAACTATTAATAAACGTAACTTACTCCACTCCAGTGAGGTAGCAACATTTCGTGAGCCCAAATTAAACTCTGCACTGTTCAACTGCTAAGCGGCTCATCGACCAGACAGAGATGATTAATTGGCTTCCACACGTCGCGACGTTGGGAAACGAAGAGTCTTTTTCGTGCAACACTAGGAAACTGCGCTGCAGCACATTACCAACATGAGGCTTGACAAGACTGCATGTCTGCCTAGCGTTGCTGCTCCTAGAATGTAAGTCGCAACATTAACATCAAGCATTGCTACAACTGTTTTGTGTCCTCATTTAAACAAGTGAAACTTTTGCAACACGTGGTAAAAGCAAAAAATTACAAACTGCGAACATGAATTCAGGCAGTCAGGAAAGTAGAGGGTATGGGATTATGCAGAAAAATATTTTCGCTATGACACGCACAAGGTGTAGTTTTTGTTGTACTTTGCTCAAGCAAATGCAGGGGCTGTTATTGTTTGAGGATATTCGTTCTATGTAAAATGTGTATGCGACATGCGAGCAACAATGAAATCGATTTTTGTATGGGATATCATTTCAGAAACTATATGTACCGAAGTGTCAGAAGAAGGGCTAAAAATCAAACATATGCAGGTCTATAGCTTTTTTTTATCGAATCAAAAAGTGCTTTCACATATTGCTTTTCGACCTATTAAATTTAAGCAGTATACACATTAGACATGTTCAAAATTACTTCGTGTTCTAGAATTTTTCGGAAACGCTCAAAATTCTGAAATTAATTCATTTTCGAGTATTTCCTCAATCAAAAAAATAAAAAACTTCTAGGGTTATTACTTGAAATCATATTTTTTAAATTTGATTCCTGATATACCTACAAATGAGGAAGTATCGAAAAAAAAGTCTTTTTAAGCCTCTATGTATGTTTGTATATAAGGAAAAAATTCATGATTTCTGCGCTAGTAAAGCTTTACTTTTCTAATAGCTCAAATCCATTGCTTTTTCCACTTAATACACTATTAATTGAAAATGTGAATGACACTACCTAAGTTAATATCGCTTTAAAAATTAATGAGAAAAAAAGCTCTGTGAATTTGTTCTTTTTTTTCATTTGCTTTTACAGAAATGTATCAAGCTTCCAATAAATTTTTTCATCTCACAGCCAGCTACTCTTTGGTGTTTTATCTACTTCAGCGATGGCAACATTTATAATGAAACTGAAAAAATTGTTTCCAACTTCAATTAGTTATTTTGAAAATAATACATCGCTTGTTTCTGGATGCACACAAGGTCCACTTCTTAGTTTGCTCATCTCATTATCGTAAAAATTGCACAAATTATCGATTTTATTTCAATCACTACCTAAAACACAAAATTACTTCAGCTGGCGTTCGATTAAGACTTATCCACCGACAACTGAAGGCATGAGTGGATGAAATTGTATTGATACCAATTTCAAATTTTACCGAGTTGAACCTTACGTTCTTGATTTACACATGAAATGCAGAATTAGTAAAGCTTTACATCGCTCCTTCATTCAGCCATGTCTTTAATTATTTAATCCGACACCAAGAGCAGGACGACTTAGCTATTAAATTGAGCAGAATAATCGCACAGCTATTTAGTTCAAAGTATGCGCTGACCCGAAATTAAGAAACTGCTGTTGGAACAAACGTCGATCCGCCGATAAAAACAGAGGTTGCTTTTCTTGGTTTCTTATTTCAGTTTGTCCGCAATTGGTTGCGGTAGCTCCAAAGCATCAAAGAAGTAAAATCTAAAAACAAAGAATTCGGGTCTTACCTGATAGCTTAGACCTTAGACATAACTTCAGTAAGACAAAATATTAGATATTTAATCATATTTCAGAAGTTTTGAGCATTCCCGAAGACAACTTGAGAAACTTATTTGTTTTGATACTCAAAGTGTTTGTTGTTGGTATTCTGTTATTCTTCAAGCCGACTATTAAAAGATTCGCGGAATTAGCGCCGTACGTTTACATCGTTCAGCAGGTAAAGTTTTTCTACCGATTTCCCAGAGTGTCTTAATTTTCTTAAAATCGTGTCAACGAAAACATAACAAGGGAAAAATATGGCGCGAGCGGTAGGAGTGGGCGACGAGTTTTGTGGAGTTTTGTCTGACAAGGTTCCCAGCACTCACCATCACTGCTATCTCACCACGCTCACTCGTAAAAGTTTGTTTAACACCTTTAATTGAGCGCCAAGAAAAGTTTGCTACTGCCGTTCGAAATACTTCATTATTTCTTTTATTATTTTCTACATTTTTCATATAATTTTTTTTTAATTTTATTGGCTTTTTAGTGGGTTCACTTTTTTTGTAATGCGGCCACAGTTGTTTGATTTGATTGCGCTGCGCTGCACTTTAAAAAAGTTGTGAACTTCCTAAATAAACTGAAATCGCCCACAAAATTATCGATTTCACCAACTTTGAAAATAAAATGAGACGAACAGGGAATAAGGAAAATCATGAGGAACTCCTGGAAATCAACAACAAGAAATGAAAAAGAACAAAATTCCGCATCATAAAATAAATGAGCAGTCATTAATTACGGCGCGTATAAAAAAGGACCCTAACGAACACAGAAGGCTGAAGCGAGAAGGGAAGGACTGTGGTCTGTTCATCCTGTACAGGAAGTTGTAATTACATTACATTAAGTATCCCCTCTTCCCTAGACCCAACATCACGATCTCATTAGAATGGCGTTGCATGGACAAAGCAACAACAAGTTCTTGTTGCTAGAACAATTCCAATAAATTTCATAATAAATGACCACAATGTGAAAATAGTTTCACTTGCTAATGGCTGGTAGCCCCGCCCACTGATACCGTTAACAGCAACAGTAACAAATGTACTTAAACGTGTTTGAAATGACCGAGAAAGATTGAAGGGAGCCGGTGGTTGCAGAAAGTAGAATAATAGCAAGCCAAATAAAATGAACATGAAAATAAAATAGCAAATGAATAGAAAGTTGGGCGCAAAAAAATCCTCAATTCATTCGCTACTCATTTGGGAAATTAAGCTCATTGAAAAAAGGAAGAAAATCTCTAATAACGGTACACCGCTACGAATACCAAGGACCTTTCCCATTGCTGTCCCATTCAGTCAGACCTCCCACTGCGCTAGCGTTTAAGTGCCGCTTTTACATTTCCATACAAATATCCTTGATATCCTGAAGAGGATCACCAATGCTGTAAGCTGTACTGAACTGCGAGGGAAAGACACAGGCGGAAGGAAAATAATAATGATGCCAGGATATTAGCACCAACTGCGTGTGAACTGCTTGCGCCATTTTCTTGTTTTTGATGATGCTTTTTCTTTCTTCCTGTAGCTGTTTTGCATAAAAATGAAATAAAAGAAAATGAAAACAAAAAACTGCAGCCATTAACCTTATGGTGATGATGATTGTGTTGGTGTAGATGTCGATGCCGTTGTAAGTTTCTTGTGATTGCGTTGATTTAAACGGCAATCAAGTGATTGCCAATGTTGACAAACGTAGACGAATGTGAATCGACGACTGAAAGACGTGTTGGCCAAAGGTTAGCAGGACAAAAGAAAATTGCTAAATAGATACGAGTAAAGTGGAAGTGAAAATGCTGGAGAGAATAATGGAATGATGAGTGGATTTTCTCGCGAAAGAACTACAATAATTCCAAAAGATCTCCAGAAATTTAACCAAATGTATTATTCCTTGTACATATTGCCTTTGTAAAAAATTTTAAGGCTTTGACTGCGGTGCGGGTTAGCTGCGATTTGCAAAAAGTATGATTTTAAAGCACCATTTTGGATACTGTAGGCATCAACTTCATATACAGGGTGTTTTTTTTAGAGGTTTGTTTTTCAAATAGAGATAAAACTGGCATTTTATGGTCAAATCTGGCAACTCTAATGTCATTTATGTTCAGTTTGGTTTGCCATTTCATCATGAACAAGTTGACAAAAGAACAACGCTTGCAAATCGTGCAAATTTATTTCGAAAATAATGGTTCAGTTCGCGAAGTTTACCGCAAGCTCCGTCCATTTTATGGTCGACATAATCGTCCATCAGAGCAATTAATTCGGTTAACCATGGATCGTTTTCGCACTACGTTTACTCTATGTGATAATACGCATCCGCAGAGACGTCGAACAGTGCGCACCGAAGAAACAATTGCCGCTGTAGAGCAAAATGTTGAAGAGGACCCGAATGAATCGATTCGCCACCGTGCACAGCAATTGGAGCTTTGTCCATCAACTTTATGGAAGATTTTGCGCAAAGATCTTGGCTTGCGACCTTACAAGATCCAGCTTGTGCAAGAATTAAAGCCGCGAGACCATGCAATGCGTCGTGATTTTGGTGTATGGGCCGAAAATGAGATTGATCTCGATGCTGATTTTCATCGCAAAATTTTGTTCAGTGATGAGGCTCATTTTTGGTTGAATGTGTTTTATTTCAATTCAAAGCTCTATACCTCTAAAAAAAACACCCTTTATGTACATGAGCGAATTTTTGACTTTAAAATGGAAGTGCAAAATCTACGAGTAACAAAATAACTGCCTGCGAAGTCAAATCAGTAACCTTCACCATTTGGGTAATGAGTGATCAAAACGAAACATTTGCATTTCTCTACTCTTTGGTTTTTGATCGTTTCTTCAGGCAACACTTTTTAAAAATAAGTTTTTACTTGAAACAGTGCTGCAAAATAATATTATAAGATTTTTTGTTTATTATGTCATCAGCTTTTAAGAACTTCATAAAAAACACAAATAAAATAAGTTCTTCCACAATTCTTTACAAGGAATTTGTCTAACCTTATACTACTTCTTTCTGGAAATTAACCTTTTTTTCTGTAAGTCTACCTGTTTTCCGGTATCAAATCAAAAAATTAGCATTTCAAGTGCTCGGTGACAAGCTACAGAGCTTTGGCAGATTACTTTTAAATATTTATTTATTTTTCACAATAATTCAGATTTCAGCTGCCAAGGGGTACGCTATAGAGGTCACAACTTGCACTTCTAAAACAGAAGTTCAAAATAAGGTTTGTAGTAAATGTATGAACTAAGAGGTTACAAATATATGTGAGTTTAATGCCCCTCATACCTAAAGAACTGAAGCGATGTGCCTGCATGCCAATTAAATTTCGCATCATTTTTGGATTAGTGGAATCTTTTAACCCTCTACGGAGCACCTACATTTTCATAACTTACTAACGACACCTATGATGAATTCGTAGTCTGCTTTTTTTTGCAACTGAAGAGTGGCCAAACGTTCTAAGGACTGACCCAGAAAAAAATTGCGTTTTTTAATTTTTTTATTTCACTCTACCTGATAATCTTATAGGTCTTAAAAGACACAAAATTTGTTCTATATATAGCACTTGAATATAGCACTTCTAACGACAAAGATGTATAGCAAGCAACAAAAAGTCCGCAAACTGATTTTGTCCACATTCCCGAAAATCCAGAATTAAAATATTCGGCTATAGCAAAAATCGTTGGTGCATCAGAAAGAACTGTTTTTACAGTTATTTCTAATTATAAGAAGGGTCTACCAGTTTCACGAAAAAAAAGGTTCGGGCAGAAAACCAGAATTTTCTAACCCAAAGGTTGCGGTGAAGCGCCTCTTTAACCAGAATCCCAACACCTCAGTGCGAGATATCGCGGCTAGAGCATGTACATCAAAATCTACTTTACAAAAGAAAAAAGAGAGTTCAAAAAGTACGAGCCCATTGTGATGAAAAGCAGTTGATGGCTCAGATGCGAGCCCGAAAATTGTATGAAAGCTACCTGACTAAATTTTATTGCTGTGTTATGAACGACGAAAATAACGTTAGAGCAGACTTTAAGCAGCTACCTTGGCACGAATATTAAACATCACCGCAGAAGGGGCATGTGCCTTGTAAGTGCACAGAAAAAAATTTCGAAATTTCCGAAGCAATATAAGGTTTGGCAGGCCATATGCATCTATGGTCTCAGAAGCAGCGTCTTTGTTACGCAAGGCACAATGAATTCCAAATTTTATATAGACGAGTGCCTCGAAAAACGTCTTCTCCATTGATTCGTGCACATGAGGGTACCTTGATGTTCTGGCCAGATTCAGCAACTTCTCATTGCTCAAAAGCTACGATGGAATGGTATGCAAGTAAAAAGATCGATTTTGTTAAAAAAATTGCAAATCCGCCCATTTGCCCAGAGCTTCGCCCAATTTCAAGATATTGAACTCTAATGAAAAGAGATCTTCGAAAGAGTGGTTAGACTGCAAAAAACTTACAAGACTTCAGACTTAAGTGGAAAAAATCTTTCCGTACTCTCGTTGAAACAACTGTGCAAAATATAATGAAGGGCCTTAAAAAAAGTAAAAAATTTTTCTAGAAACAAAAAAATCGTTGATAAGTTTTCAGATATTTATATTCTAAAAAACGAAAAAAAGATCAAAAATATTATTGGGTATTTTTTTATAGCTAAAAAACAAAACTCAAGTTTTTTCTGGGGCAGTCCTTAAAACCAATTTTGATAGTTGCTTATAAGTTTCGTTTTGGAGTTCCAATAATTACAAAAATTTTTTCAAAGGACCGGTCAAAAATGAATGAACTGTAAAAATTGGGCACAAAGGCTCAGTTTACTAAAAAATCGATATCTTTGATACTGATTACAAACAAATTTAAGGATTTGATCTTGATAATATGGTCCTTAAAAATAACGTACTGAAAATAGAAAATTTTTGTTTGTGAAATTCCCAAAAAAACTTCATTTATAGATAATAAACTTTTTAATAAATAAATCGCCTGATTTTTATAATAAATCTCTGCCAAGGCTTATTTTTTTTTTTTAATTGTTGAATAACACTAGCTTTCACAAAAAAATATCTGTTTTTTCATTATCGTTTTACTATGTATTTTGGGGCATAGCTTCCAAAATTGCCAACCATTTTTTTTCTTAAGAATCGCTATCCTTAAATAAATAGTTTTTCTGTACGTATTTCAGATGTTTGGAAATATTTCTATCAATTCTATTTTGACCTACATAAATGGCACACTGTTTAAAAGCTTTTTTTTTTTTCTTTCTAATGGTTTGCTGTTATGAGAATCGGATCAGAATTGAAGACTCACAATACTTGAATTGCTCCGTTTAAGTCCAAAAATCTTTTTTTTTATATTTTTAAAATTTAGAATGGAAACGCTTTCTTTTGCAAATATTCAAATCGGAAAAAAAATTAAAAATTATTCAAAAATCAATGCGAAAAGGTAATTTACATAGTATATATATGCATTCCCATGCATAGGCCATTGACTATGTAATTGAAAAAGGAACTTATTCGTTAAAGGTAGTTTATTGTCTTATATGTTCCATGGTACCCTAAAAATGCTGAATTAAAAAGTGCTATTAAATATAGGCTTGAACTTTTGATAACGGTTCATATATGTATGTCTGGAAATCAAAGCCCCAAAAAACATAGAAAAAATTCTATGTGAAATCAGATCTCGAGATGGGGCCCAAATTTGTAAACAAGAGTAATAAGTAAAAATATTTAATTGAATACAAGTATGATTTTTGCAAACAATTTTTAGGGTAGGTTTCGAGGACACGGTCGTATGACGCTTGCAAGATACATAGGTGTCCCAGGTAGAGTTAAACAAGAGTTTCAACCGTCAAATCACTTACCCCACAGTTGTACAAATTTTAATTTTGAAAAGATTTCAGCTGTATAATTTTGGAAAAAACAACAATTTTACTTATATCATATGCGGCCATCTGCTAATTTTCATTAAATTCAAGTTCAAGGTTCAAGAAATTGATAGCCGTGTTGTAATATGGATTAAATATTTCTTAGTTGTACTGGAAAATATCGTCAAGTCCTGAAAATATACATACACATGTAGGTACATATCCTACATAGTTTAGTGCATAAAGCTACTCAAAAAGTTCAGTCTTTCTTAATGAAAAGGGACGGGGCTTCTAATTATAAACAACAATAGCATACATAGAAAGCCAATGAAGTTCATTAGCCGACCACAAAATATCCTTGCAGCCACAACGCTGCTACCCTCATCGCTGTCAACTGAATGAATATTGAGAGGCCTTGACAATAATACAAACTTGATACACTTAAATTATGATAATCGAGCGGGGTGATTTTCTTGTAACGCTTGCCTTACTTCCTCCTCCTCCGCAGATGCTGTCATATTTTTAATTGACTTCCATTATTATGACGAAAACATGACCAAACATTCGAGGCCAATGGCGCTGCAACCGGCCAGTGTTTAAGCGCGCTCTGACAAAAGGCACACACATTCTGGACTCGGGTCAGAATACCTTTGCTGAATAAAGACGCGCCCATGCTTATCCTGCTAGGTGGCACAGGGGTAGCTGAGATGGAATTGAAAACGGCAGGTTCGTTAAAATGAATGTTTCATGTTAATTGAATAAATAAAACAAATTTATGAATGTAAAAAGTATGCTTTAACAAACCAAAGACAAATGAAATTTTTGTGTCTAATTTGCTTCCATAGTAGTATACTTACTGGGAAAAGAACACAAGGCAGTGCCTCGGAGATCTATCACAAATTTTAAGTAAATTCAATATTTTGCTACCTGCCCTGCTTCTATGCATTTTATTCAATTTTCTTGCTATTTATTCTGTAAATTATTTGTGTGAGAAAAAAACCCTTCAAGCATTTTAATTAATCGCGAAATTTTCAGCATCTCTGCATTTTATAATTAGTTTATTTTCATTGTGTGCTTAATTTTATTTTCTTAGCCCCAAGCAGAGATTCGCTTCTGCCTTCGATTCCGTTTTTTTTTCTTTCGTTGATTCTCCGTTATTTAAATAAATTAGAAAGACTTCAAAAGCTACACAAAAATCAATAATCCCCACAACGGAGCCGAGCATCTTGTACGACAAGCTATACATATATAAGACATCAGGCAGATCCTTGCTGCAGTTTTTATCCTTCGTTGTTACGGTTTTCGCCCACATTTTGTATCCTTTTCGTTTGGCCTGAGTTCTTCTTCTGTTTTGCTTTTTCACAGCAGTTTGTCAAAGTTAATGCTCACATATTGACTTGACAGCTGCCTGGACGGACAGACATTGAGTTGGGCCAAAGGACACCGAGACTCAGTTTCGAGGTGACTTTCACACCAGAAAGCGTTTTAACAAAAGAAATCTTTAAGAGAATTTTTATGGTTCATAATTGGCGACTTTCAATGGGGAGTTAATTTTTCAAACAAAGAGTTCATGTGGAATTGAAAAAATATGCAACGACTAAATGACAGGTGTGATATTCTGAGAAATTTTAAATGCAACACGTCTATTTGCTACATCAACTGAAGAATATTTTAGCTCTGTTCCACTGTTCATCTTTTGCGCACCCACTCTGCTCCTTTCAAAGCAGATGTTGTATCAAGAATTGGTCGTAGAATAAAATGAAAGTAATACAAAAACTAATTTTAAAAGCAAAAAATAAGAAGTCCGACAAAAAGGATACCACCATCTCCAGCGGCAGGATATATCTTACTGTGGGTGTTATTTGCTTAGTGAAGCAGGCGCAGCTGCTTTGTTGTACGGCCTCAACCATAAATCTGTCAAAAAAGTAAAAAGTTTCGCGTTGCTTTTTCTAGAGTCGTCGTTGGTTTTTTTGTCAGTTTTCTTTTATTCTGCCATTCTTCGGATGCTTCTTGACTTTTTCTGTTACTGCCAGGAGGCTTTGTTGTACTATGTGTATTTTATGTTTTCTGTTTTCGTTAAACTTTTGCGTTGTAATCTTGTACTTTTGTGTACGAGTATGTGTGTTTTTTTCATTTCTGTCAGCGCTAAAGTTTCTGCCAAGAGATGTTAATCTTTCTTCTCATGCCAGATACGTTAAGAAGTTAGAATACTAATCGTGGCAGCGCTTTGATCTTCATTGCATTCAATGTCCAGCATCTTCAGACGCGCCATAAATTAAATACTTCAATCCGGGTTGTGTCTGGTGTTGTTCTAATCGGGTTGATGCATGGAGCTACTGACTTTTACTTAAAAACAAATCCATTGGATTATCGATATGATGAGGAGGAGGACAGTTCCAAGTAGTAATTGAGTAATTATGGCTTCGAACTGCAAGTTCAAGTAGGCAGAGTTTGGAAATGTTCAAAAGTTCGTTTGCTTTAAGGAATACATCTTTTGGCATGTTGTTCAGTTTGATGTCGTCTAAACCGCTTCTCGAAACAAGCAAAACGATTTCGTGTGATCTTTACCATTTCCACGAATTTTAATAAACAACTTTGATGCAAGAACAACATTATAAATAGCAAAAATTAAAGACACATCCCGAAACCATGCCTCGCAACATCTTCAGATAACATGCATAGTGATCGCTATAAAGCGCTCAGATAAGAATCGCTGACTAAACGACAGATTTCGTCTTTAGCGACATGCGCTGAAAAGAGCCCAAGAGTTGTTTACTTGAGTGTGGCTCCGCTGCTGATTCGTTTGTGCTGCATTTCGAGTTTCAAACATAAAAATGTTCGCCTCGCCGAGATTGACACTGTCACATGGTAATAAAATTTAAATTGAGGTAATGCGATACTCAAGTAACATATGAAGTGGAATCAAGTGGAGTGGAATGCATGGGTTCCACTGTGATGGATGGCAGCACTGGTGTAGGGAGCGGAACGAATTGGAGTAATTCTGCGAACTACAGCGAGTTCACCAAACCAAATCAAGCCCAATCCAAGCAATTGGGTTGCGTTGAATAAATCCGAATTTTTGTCTACTTGTATTTCTTCAGTGTTGTTGTCAATGTTGTGGCATTTGTTTGTTGTAGGTATACTCGTATTTTAAGCGATTGAATTATTGCAATGGAATGAAAAGCATAGTCGCTAGTAGTGACATTTGATACTTTAGCCGTTGATGTTTCGTAAACAACAACGATGACGATGCTTGTAGCAAGTGCTTTTTGTTTTGAGCTTTATTTTTGTATTTTTGGAATTTGGAATGGGTTGTACGCCTTACACCGAATTATGGTGTAAATTTCAAACGATGACAACCTCTCAAATTGAATAAAATAAAAAAGCTTCAATGGTATGTTTCCGCAAGCGACGTTTCAATTTATTCGCTTGTTGGGTGAAAGCAATTGTCATATTAAATTGGTTTGCTTATTGCGTATTTATTACATACTTCTACATTTGGCAAAGTGTAGACTAAATGTAGGATATAATCCAACACTTGGAAAATTTCGGATATCGCCTTGAGATGTAATGTGGCTAAGATGAAATTACTTGATTTCAAATTTAACTGGCTAAATGCCGGTTCAGTCTTTCAGAGCATGTGCATAAGCCACGTGCTTGCCCTCCATACGTTCAGGAAGAGGGGTTTCGTGCCCGTGCTTCGTAGTGTCTAGTTTGACCGACGTCAATGCTAGTGAGAAGGCTCAAAAACTTGTATTGTTCGTAAGGAAACTTTCTTCGGTTGTTAAAATAAAACTCAAAATTATTACAGCAAGCACGAACAAAACCAGAAATGAATTTCATTATTTGTCTTCAGCAACGTCCTAATTGTCAGCAATTGTCCTAAATAAATGCAAAATAGTTTCAAAAATTTTGCCGAAAATCATTCTTCTGGTATCAATAACAAACAACTACAAGGGTTTGGGAGGCGATTAAAAGAGGCCAAAACATAGCAAAAAAAAATCAGAGACAACCACTCAGGCTGTGAAAATAATCGCTAGAAACCAAAACATTAGACTACAAACTGACAAGATTTTTTCACTTTGCTTATATTGGGTGTATTTTGAAAATGAACAACCGCTCAGATTAAAAAAATGGTTGTTGGTCAACCATTTATGTGTCTTATTTTGAACCCAATTCAAAAAATCAAGGACCATTTTGAGATAAAATCTTTCGCGCGTAATAAAAGCTTAAATCAGCAGAAATACGAATTAATGAATTTTTTCCAGGAACATTCTTGCTCAAATCTTGTTACAAGATATAGTTTTTAAAAGAATCATCTTCACGTTTAACAAGATCGATGTTTCAATGTTTTAAATAACTGATTTTTAACTGCTGACACTGATTCTGAAATCTGTTTTTAGCTTTTCACAAACTTTTGACTCACTACTTTATTTTTCGATTAAGAATCCATGATGACTGAACATTTCGCAAAATAATAGAAACAGAAGGGTTTGATCGTACTTGGGGCTTATTTCATGTATGTTTGTACTCGTATATGTATCATTTGGCCACCAATGTTAACACTCTGGCATAATGTAGTACCATGATCTTGTCCGACCTTAACTTGCCTTTCTTTGGTTGCTTTTCATGTCTACGCATTTTTTACTCGCAATGTGTTTCTGACTGTGGAACGATTTGCACGTATTTTGTTTTTATCTACTGTAGACGTGAATTCTGTGCTTTTTTTTTTTGTAAGTGTGCTCCCTTTATCCAGTTTCTGGAATATTAATTACCTGAAAAATCGCCAAAATTGCATAAGAAACTATAAACATCGTAACAAGTGTTACTGGATTCTAAAAAGCCAAGTAGTGACATTCAAATTATTTTATAAATAAAACGTAAGAAATCTTAAATTAAAAAGAAGCATAGTTCCAGTATTTGAACTCATGCACACTGCGTCCCAGGCAAATGTTCTAACAACCGACACATCTATTCATTTTTCACAATATCGTAAAAAGTGAACATAAATTCTATTCATAAATATAATTTATATGTCAACCTTTAAATTTATTCTATACTCTTAGAAATGCTATGAAATTCAAATAAAATTTAATAATTTTGCAACGTAGAGAACACGATTTACTTATGGATGTATATGAATATCTTAAAGTTATTAATTATGTACTGATATTTACATTGAAGTTTTCTCCCAAATTAAAAAATTATTTGAGTTAAAATATGTTTAGCTAAGATATATATATTCCATTATCTATTTTAAGAACTGGTAATAAGTATCATGAAAAAGAAAAATACTGACTCTTGTAATCAAAAAATCACTCGATATAACGAACACTCTAAGTAACGAACTATCAAATAATTGCACTAGGCACTCATAGTAAAAAATATTGGTTTTTTTTCGTTCAAGTATGTAGTTGAAAGTGAAAGAAAATGTTGGCATTTCTTTGTCGAAACAACAAATTGTTCCAAATATCGAACGACATTATATCTTTCGTTAAATCGAGAGCCAAGCTTTGACAAACAAACTTCATTAAACCTATGTGGTGAGGTTAAAGTGAGGTATATTTGCGTGTACACGGCTAAGTTTATGGTCTCGACAAAGATATCCTTTGAACGAATAAAAAATAGCGATTATTTTAAGTTGTTATTTATAAGACTTTACTTTCTGAGTGACGCTATGCAATTTCGTTCGAATATATTATTTGAAATACACATATCGGCGAGTTATGAAAAAACATTCACTAAAAACACCAAAGTAAACCCTTAAGCTCCTGTTTGAATATTCTGAGTTTTTCCATTATGTAGACTTAAAAAAAGTATGAATAAACAATTTTTTTACTTTTGAAATGTTGTTTTTTGTGACTCTCGTTTGAGGCGAAATTCGAAATTAATTTAAAAATCCTGTTGTTCCCGTACGCGTCCTGAAATCCGACACTGCCTGCCGTTCTGTGTTGTACTGTGCGCACCTCAATTCTTTTGCTTTTAGGCGATCACATTTAATTTCACAAAATGTTTTCCTTCACAACAGACTCGACATTCAGCAAACATGTTTCCATCTGGTCATGTAGGCGGCGGGTGTGGAATGTCAGTGGGTGCCAGTTGATATGGCATTGGAAATTTGTTTCAAGTGAGCGCCCTAACGTGTTGTGGGTGGGCAATGGAAAGAAACTCATTTTGTTTTCAAAGCAGCCACTTAAGTCACTGCACCCGCGCTCCCACATGGACCCAAATAGCTATTCCATTTTTATGTAAGTATTGTAGTTTCATGCTATAGGCAGGCGGCAGGGCACTCGATGCTCGTGTAATGATGGTGATTCCGATGCAAAACGCTGTCCCTATGCCATTATTAGAAAGGCTTTCGTAGCCAACAGATGTTGGCCCGTGTCTATGTATGGCAGTCTATATACGAGAAAGAGCATGTATGCACATATATACATATGTGAAATTTATTCTGCCAGGGGAGATACATTTTGCTTTTTTTCCATTGTTACTGCTCTTGTAAATATTTTGTGATTCCGGTTCAACGTGTGTTGGTCCATGTGTTGGTTTTGCTATCTGTGTACAGTTGTTTGTTTGCTAAAGAAAGGACATCATTGGAACGTAACATGAAGGGATTTCATTTGGCACATAAAAGGCACCAGGCCGGCAGGCTGGCACATATCGTACATGACTATAGTTTCATTATAAATGCAACGCCTGGGTGAATCTTCGATGGGTTCGCTGCACCCCTGTTGTCTCTGCTTCTGCTCAACACAGTTTACTCCTTTCAGTTCTCTTCTCTTCAGTAGATTTTGATTTGCTTTTAGCTTGCTTTGTCCTGTATTTGTTATTTTGCTTCAGTTTAGATCGTTCACATTTTTAAGGGGATCCATTGCGATTTTGGATGTGCATCATAGGTCGTAGTAGGTTGGAGGTAGCAGTGGCACAAATGGTGAAACAGCAACAACTGGTTCAACAGACCGCACACTGATGCAAAACCAAACAAGCAACTCATTTTGTTTGTTAAATAGCAGAAATCCACTCGATACAATCGGCCATTAGTCGTTCTTTTGTAAGATGGCGCATCGCTGGTTGTTGGAATCCACTCTGAGATTTTCTTATTGCGAATTTCTTGCCGTGTATCACGTAATGTAGGCGTTTGCTTATTTACCCAAACGTGCGTTTTTCAGTGTAAAGTGGGTAAAGTGAAATATAAGAATCCAATAAATTAACTTTAAATGGCTTACAAATGAGAAATAGTACTTTCCCAAAAATATATTTAGTCCTAGAAGGCGATTTTGAATTTGGATTCTACTTATTTTATATGCAACATTTTGTTGCATGGATGCTCAAAGAATTTTTAGCAAGCAGCCTAAAAAGAAAATCATTACGATTATTTGAAAAATTGGACAAAAACGAACATGTTTGGTATTGATGCTGTTGAAGTACAAAACTGATTGAAAACAAAGAGAAACTAATGTCTCCGAAAAATTCGAAAACAATAAATAAACTTTCCGATTTGTGTCTAGCAGCCTAAAACCAAAAATTCACAAACAACAATTATCAAGTATGTGCTTGAAGTATCAAGATTGTGCTTCAAAAGGCAAATACAACAATATTTTAATTCAATATTTATTATTTAAATAAATCTTGACAACATTTACTTGGGATTGTTCACCGCTATTTAAGTGAAAAAGGACTCAGTTAGGCATAATTCCCAAAGCAAAAATAGCTGAACAGAAAGCGTAGGAAGAACCGCCCGAAGCAGGGATAACATTTGGATTTTGTGAAAATGTTGTGAATCGAGACTCCAGCCTAAGCAAGCAGTAGATTATTTTAAGTCTGTATTTCTTATTGCTAAGAATCAAAACAAGGTTTTCTTGGTTAGACTTTAGTAGTTGAAATTAATTATAGTTAATGAATAATAGTTCTGCTGCTATATCTCGTTCTAATCGATTTCTTAGTGGATAGCAAAAATTCAAACTTGGATATGAATTCACAGGTAAATTTACAACAAGCCTATTTTACTTTTCTACATGAAAAAAACATTCGTAACGGTTCTACTAAGTGATTTTAAGAATTGCAACAACTAGAAACCTGAGTCAGAACAGGTTTTGCACCGACTTTCCACTTTGCAAGCTCAAGAGTGGAAACGGTTTACCGCATTAAATTGTGCGGAATAATCTAAAAACGGTGATTTTTTATAAATTGTCCAAATGTACCGAATTTGTGCTACTTAGAAACCTGTCGAATGTACTGACGACGATTTTTCAGGACGCAAGTGTACCGAAAAAACTTCAAATGTACCGAATACATTACCATCACTGGCTCGAAATATTATCGCAAATGCTATAAGTTTAAATAATTAATATGAAAATTGACAAAACTTTTGTTGGGTAGACAAACCAAACAAACTACCACAGACTGAATTTTTAAAATGTTCTCTTAGTACTATGAGCTGGTTTTCTGAAGGAAAAAAATTTTTCACAAAAACAAACTGAATGCTACGGGTATTTAAACGATTTCATAAAAAATCTATTTTATCTAATCTGAATATTTCTGCGGAAAAACCCCATAATAACTCATACAAATACAGAATATCAACACATAACTTTGCCAACCGTCAAACGTGTGCGCCTGTCTTCACAAAGGACATGAACATACAAACTCTTTATGCCTTGCGAGATACTTCAGTAATGCAACCCCTTCGGTAGAAACACTGGTGGGGGTAAAGAGTGCGAGTGTCGGCTTAGTTACCCCTGACTCAGCAAATATAACAAAAAATGCCAAGTTTTCCACCTGTTCGTGCACTCGTTGATCGATGAAGCACATGGGCCCTGTGAAAGCGGTTACTGAGGAAGGAAAGGGCAGTGGAAAACCCAACCAAGCAAAAAGGCTTCAAATTTGATGACAAAAAAGTTTTACCAAACATTAAAAGTTACAGTGTAAAGCTATAAAAAGTTGAGCAAAAAGTTTGCAGGTTTAGCTTAAAAGCCTAACGACGAAGTCACGATGCACAGTGCACCGCAGACCCAAATTGGCAAAATACACAAAAACAAGCTTGAAGCATGTAATTTCAATGACATCAGCACCACTGTGCAAAACAACAACAAACGTTTGCTAACTTTCGAAAAAGAGAGTCAAGGGAAACAGTGTAGATTTAGACGCCTTAAAGTTTAAGGCACTTTAGGGTTTTTCACGTTTGTATATTTCATTCTGTTTTATTTACATTTTTGTGTTTCGAGTTACATATGGGGCTGGCATGTCAAGGTAGTCCCCATAGCGAGGTAACTCACATGCAACAAACCCACACACCCTAACAAACCAACGAACATGAACTTTTCAATAAAACATGCAAAAAATAAACATAAATTGAAAAACACGTTAAGCAAAAGCAACAACAACAATGCCAAGTTGTCAGGTTGTGTGCTGTAGGTCGTAAGGGTTGCCACACTGTCAAAGTATAGGAGGACATCGCACAATGAAACGTTAAATTAATTTTGTACCGAGAAGCGCAATATGGCACTAAAGTCTATTTGCGAGCTGCTCTCCCTGCCCGTTCCATCCACCCAAAACACACAATCTGTGTGATGAGGGTGTCGGTTCCTAAACTTTTAAGTGTGGGGTTGTCGATGGTGGTGAGTAAGCATTTTAAATGCTGATACTTATACCAACAAACAAACACCCAGTAGGAAACGTCAGTGCATTTGACGAAATTTTAATCAAAATAAATGGCGTACGAGTTGAGCGCGCTAACCACTATGTGGCGACTACATACGTATAGTCTCTACAAATTAAAATAGAGAAATGCAAATGCCAGCAGATTGGAATATCGTGAGAGATTCTTTAGAACTTTGAGGAACTGAACTTTGAGTCTAGAATCTATACTCTAGATGGTCAAAAATCAATATGTAGTAGTGTTTCAGTGAGAGTTTAAACACCTTGGAAAATTCGTACCGTACATAAGCCAAAATGGTAAATGGTAAAAAATGGTCTCATAAAAATTTTATTGACAAGGTTCAGACCGAGTTACTAAGATAAAGATTATAATTGTCAGAAAGATTACATTAGAGTCATAGAAAGGCGCCCGATGTTTTGCACTTTTTGTAACTGTTCCCATTTTGATATACTTTTAGTTTTTAACATTATTTTTCATTTATATTTAACCAGTCCAAATTTTTTCAGTGATTTTTATACGGGCACAAAATTTGTTTGTGGTTTTCTTTCTTTTTTGCATAGATCTTATAGACTTATTTAAAACTTTCATTTACTCATTAATTTTTCTGTATCTTCTGGTAACTCAGATGTGTGAAAAGTTTTGAGTTACGAAACAAGAAAAACGGGAGAAACTAATTTCGACTAACACGACACACGATGTATGTCGAATTACAAGTTTGTCAGCCGGCTCAATGGAAGATTTGCGACATAGTTTTGATGCATAGGTCAAGATACATTTTTGCCGAACTCTTCCTTTTCTACATGGATTGTAGACGCTCCCTTAGAAACAATTCTGAGAAATAATTCGCCAATTATTTAAATCATAGATGTGTACAAAAAATTTTTTGAGAGCTGGTTACAAAACATCAATTCTGGTAAAAATACTCAAAAAAGTTTTGGGAAAAATTCCTAGTATTGATGAATATTTCGAAATAGGTGCGGCAAGCTAATTGCATGGAAACAAAGGAAAACAAAAACAAGGATCTCATGCTCAAGGAGCAAATGAATTGAACACAAAATCACACAAACGATAGCGAACCGAAGTTATTTAACTTGAGTAACGGCAAGAGTTCAACGAGTCGATGCGTTGAAGAAAAAATTACAGGAACCAAATACATGCGAGGATTGCGATCCAAAATGATTTAGCTTGAATAACGGAAAGTCTCGAAATGAGCTCAATATTTTTTGTTGTTGTTGTAAGAGCTGGAAGAGCCAAACGAGCTATGGGCTGCGCATCCTTGACTTAAACCATATATATATGTGGGATAAAGCGTAATCTTTTATTTTTGTGCTCGCATACCAAATTGTGGAATTCATAACAAAGATATTCTAGCGTACAAGGTCATACATTTCAAATTTCCACCTGGCTCAATATGGCAGACTCAGGTAAACGACTGACAGCTACGGATACAAGCGTACTGGCGACACGCAGCAGACAGACAACAAGCCAGCTTGTAAACTGAAAACTTTGCTGTTGTGGTTGTTGCTGTAGCTGTTGCGCTCTGCAGAATTGTGTAGAATTGCGAGAATTGTGTTGAATTGTGTTGAACATAATTATTAATTAGGTTGACAAATATTTGCACACGATATTAATAAAAAAGGAAGTAAGTGAACGACCGAACAAGGAAAGCAGCACACAAAGCGGTGGTTGTATTGCGATGCAAGGACTTGCGGGGTAGTCTTGGTGGTGGTGCAAGAAAGTAAAATGAATGGTTGGGCTTTTAATGCGCTGAGAGCAGGCGCTTACTGCATTTTGCGGACATTTCTGAAGGCTAGTGGTGCTTAAAAATAGCCGGAGGAGCTTTTGGTTTAGGTCCTGCGGAATTTCGACTTTTTAAAGGCGTCTGTATTTCCAATTGTTGCTAGCCAGTACTAAATATGTAAGCTATTGTTATAAACTGTTAAAATGCCGATTCCAATCGATTGACATATGCGCACTTTGGACTTAAATAAATAGTGCAAGAAAATGCACCTACCGAAATTCTAAGTGCTACAAATTACCGGAATTAAAAAAGAAAAAAACAGTCGTTGCTTAATTAAAAGATTAATTTTCACATGCAGGCGCATTATAAATTCAAGCTTCCGAATTCGTTCTTATAGCCCAAAGTTTGCAACAAAAGTGGCAGTAGACTCCTCTGGAAAGTGTAGCAATGAGACAAAGCGATGACTTAGACGAATGAAATGAAATACGAAAGTCTTAGAATACAGAGGAAAATGAAGAAAGACAAAATTAAATTATAACAATTCCCTGGGCGAAATAATAAAGTTTTTAGCCTTTATGTGCACAGATGTAAGAAGCGATAAGATTTGGTTCGTTTTGCCGCACCACCCAGCCGGTTGCCCCTCAGGCCCACCAACTACACGGAATAAACAGAGTCAGGAAAATAATGGGAAAAAATGTCTTTTTAGTTAGTTTTCGTCTGGAGGTTGCAGGATTCAACAGAACCGGAAGAAGTTGAGGAAACAGTGAACGGAAGTCAAAATGAGTCAAAGACAAAAGCAGCACCAGCAGCGGTGCCTGTTGATAAGGATTGTGGGGAGAGGCGGGTAGGACGCGTTTCTTCAGATGAGCATACATACACGCACACTGTGGGGAGAAAGTTTGCTGTTGTTTTACTTTGAATGTTTTTTAAGAGAGTTTTCATTGTTTTTATTTTTTCTCCTGTGTTTTTATTCAACCTAAAATTTTGTAAAAAACAAAGAAAAAACAGATGAGATAAGTATGCAAAATACAACTGCGGATACTCCTTGAATAATTGCCACACCTGAGACCCTAGGGTAAATAGAAACAGTGTATGTCAGCACCAACTGATGTTTCTTCCAAGTGGCCGAATCAACGAAACAAATTGATTTCTTAAGACTTTACTTAGTTATCATGCTTTGAAGAGACAAGGAAACTGTTTTAAGCTTTAATAAATGATTGAATGCTTACAATTAAGATAACATATGTATATACATGTCTACTTTTAAGCAAAATACTATAAATTACATCTAAATCCTCTAACTCTGTTTGCAGTTTACCCTGATAACCAGTTAAAAAGGTTCAACATCGTTATTCTTTGCAATTCTTGCTCCTTTAGTGTGGAGAAACGATATGAATTCCTAACCTTGAAGATTTCACAAACTCTCATGCTTTGATGAAGAATACTTAGTCTGTTTTTTTGAAATATTATGATGTAAGATAAAATACCAAAAGGCACGATTTCATAACACGATTGCATTGACAAATCATAATTTACGAACGCATAAGCCTGACTTGTTCTTTCGTGATAGCCTCATAATAAATGGGAAAAAAATCAATAAAAAGAAAATTTCTTGCTCACTTCATAGCAAGATATATTATTAACATCTTGTGATTCACTTTCTCCTTTTATACAATCTAAAACTTCTTTGCGGAGGGTGAGCTAAAAAAATGTGTTGCGGAAGTTGCAAACGGAAGTTGAGAGGGCGACCAGCGCCATCTAGTAGCCAGTAGTCAGTGCTTTCTAAAAAGTAAAATTAAGCTAAGAACTTTCGCAGGCAGACTTCCAATCAGCCAGTAGTGCAACTCTAACATCACAGATCTTACATCATATTATGCAGTTTCAGTCGGTTGCACTGATGCATAGATGGATTAGTGGATTTTTATTGTTTTTGTTGTGCGAAATGATTCTATACATTTTTCTCAAACAGATTTCTCATCTTTTAGCTGCGAGTTACGCAGCATACTACATATGTAACATATGTATGTATCTGGGAGTATTGTGCAATAATAGGCTCTGAAAAATTGGGAGAAAACTATCATACATTGCCACTAATTTTAGCAGGAGATTTCAATGTTAAATTCGCGTCCGAAAATGGACAGCTCTAGGTAATCTTTCTACAAGATAAATTAGAACTAAAAATGTATAATAACCGAAATGAGCCTAACGCAAGACATGGAACAATGGATGCAGTTTTCTATAGATGATTTTCTAATTTTCATTCGAAAAAATATGTATCTTGTTTCTCATACCATGAGCCTATTGTCTCGGTCTTACAATCAACCACAGTAAGAACTGATGTATCCGATAGTGAAAATAATAAAAATTATGAATAAAAATAAAAAATCTATTCAAAAATTTTAATTTATCAATGAAAACCGATAATAAATTTAAATATAATTGTAGAAAAATAATATGTGTATATATATATTATACATATATTAACATACATATATACAAACATACAGATGGAGCTAAATAAGCTTTACTTCAGTCGTTTGGTCTACAGCACACTCGTTTTTTTTTAATTTAAGTTTCATTTTACGAGTAACTGATTTTGAAATAAAATGTTTAAACAAATTTGAAAACGACATAGCTCGGATAAATCTTGTTATACCTGCAGCACCTGCTCTAAATTTATAAACATATTCCTTTTTGTTGCAAGCACGTAATGAGTATTCATATGATACAATTTGGATATGACAAAACATCAGGAAAGTATCTTATCGTTAGATCAGTTCAAATATAAGATGCCTTTTTTTTAAAAACGAAGCATCTCCGAAATTATGTATATTCTCAGAAACAAAACCCCTATCGTTCCCGACAATGAATCACAACAAATATTTATCGCAAATGAACCTATGATGTCGCTTTATATTTGTTTCGAAGTAGAAAGGAAATTAGCAAAAGTAATACTCTGATCGACAGTCGCTTCATAAGTTTCCATAAAAAGGGACTACCCTTAACAGTATGACATTGACCGAATGTGCGTATACATACACTACTATATCAATGTTCAAAAATACATTGATTAAATGTACTTTTCATTGAAAAAATGTACAATCTTGACTAAAATTTTAATAAAAGCCATACAAAGTACGATATTTGGTTCAGTGTATAAAACTGTTTAGATATTAGTAGTATTCGTCAATATAAACAAATTTTACTAAAAACATTTCACAACAACAGTGCATTGAAAAAATTGTCTGAACGTATTACAAATTAAAAATTAAACTATCAGTGCATTGAACCAATAACGAATTTTCTGAATTTGATATACAAATACATATCCAGAAGTTATACATTTTCAACTTTTGTGAAATTTTTATAAGTTGTTATGGATTTTATTTTTTTTATTTAAATCTAAGACAGCAACCCTGCTTCTTTTTGTATTTTGATATATTCCGGGAAAATTGAGAAAAATTGTGCTCAATCTCCAAAAATTACATTCCGACCCATCACGGGTTGCGATATACAAGTACTTCTTTTTGGCGGTAATAATTCGCAGTCATTTCCGTTTACTTGGCTTATTGTAGCAAATAACAACCCTCGATTTCTAAGAGCCATGCTCCCAATCGCCACACAGAATTACCCAGCAAACATATTTACTCCAGGAGGAGCCATATATTAATCGACGAAGTGATGGATTTGCTTTGATTTCGCGCACTTATTGACATTCTGATGTCAGTCGTAGCGACACAATAGAGTTCTTCGCGAATAATCTATATGGAAAAACTGACATATTGATGGGATATATGGTTTATTTCGTGACACTAAACATATCGTGAAAATAGAGAACTAGCCTGGTAGCATAGCCGTTCTTGATGTCGTATATGTACAATGCGAGTATCAAAGAAGAAATTTCAATCCGAAATGAATTGAAATATATCAAGTTTTCTTAGTGATAATAAATTTCTTCTTCACCGCTTGGAAGATGGAAAAACAACAATATCCCAAATGTTGGCTGGGTGTCTACATATCCTCAACAACGGCCACCAAAGCTTTGTCATCTGACTGGCTTTTTTGTACGCGTGTGTTTCTACAAAAAGGAAAAAAACAGAATCAAGACTGCTGTCATCCACCGGCGCCCCTCACATTTGTCGTTGTACACTGCAAATTGTTCATCAGATTAATTTTGTCAGATACGAACAAAATGCGATTAGTTGTAGTACGAGTAGGATCCGCAAGCCGAAGCGAGAGAAACAATATGGCGAATGTCGGTGTCACCACATCTGTTGGCAGTACGAGCAGTCGCCCAGACAGGCGAAGGGAGAGCAGCTTCCTTCTGCGTGCTGGTTTTGCAGTATCGGAAGCTGTTAGGCCGTCTGTGCTGACGAAGTTAATGGTGGGAAGGTGGGCAGCAAACGGATGCCATTTGTCGAAATTGTCACAAAAAGATTTTCGCTAACTAAAGCATATCGGTGATGGAATCTTTTGTTTTGTGCAATTTCATCTAAACTCATAGATTTCTGGCAGCAAAACGCATCTGCATTTCATTTCATTTTGAGTAAAGGCGATTTCTTGGTGTGGAAAAATGTTTCAGTACATCGCAATCAACCTTTTTTGGGTATTAGTTTTGGATAGAAAAGATGACTGCTGTTCATAAGAAAAAACAATCCAAGCATTAATGAAGTCTGTTTTTGTCACCAACTTGCAGATATATCAAGGCTTCCACTTTGTGTCCTGATAAATCGCGGCAGTGTGCCAAAAATCGCGCTTCTGTTGGTGACCAATAATTCTTTAAGCCTCCGACAACCTGATTAAAACTATCAGTTTTTTATAGATTATTCAACGTTGAATTCTAATATGCCAATACAATATTTGTATTATGTCAGAACTTTGAGATATATGTATCAAAACTGCCAATATTTTTATTTTCCACTGATATGACCAGATTTGAATAAGACATAGACATAGATTGGCAGAGGGCTTAAAATTTAATCTGGATAGGAATGTAATTTTTACCACTTATGAGTTAAATGTCTCAAAATCTTGACCTGACGAAAAAAATCTAGCTTCAAATTCGATATTACCAGCGTAATATTCATGGCATTTACTGGTTACAGTGAAAGTGTCTAGTTTTGCAAGTAACCACTTCCTTGTCTGCTTTTGGTTCTCATGTTCTTGTTTTTAATTTGTGTATATGTGCCTTTTTGTAATTTTACTTGGTACTTTCTGAATTTGAAAAAGAATAAAATGGGTAGTCACATTTGCTGCAAGCTTTGTGGAATGTGATTCATTATTTTATTATCAAAATATCTAAATTATATAATCGTTTTAGTCTCAGGGTTTATTTGACTCTGATTCCTCTTTGTATTTCATTGAGAGTCTCTTCTCTATGCGAACTTTCGGGAGTACAAAGCGAGGGATCTCGTAGCAAAATATTCTGGTATACAGTGAGCAAACAATAAGTTTTTTAAGGAAACTTGTAAGAATCATGTTTCAGAGTCTTTTCTGATTATGCCTAATTTAAGAATGCTCATATACCGAAGCGTACTGAAGGTCCTGATTAGGTTAGGATGCATGCAGTTGAACTGCAAACTGCAAATAACCCCGAGCCATTGGAATATGCTTTTTGAGGGCGATACTTTAATCGAACACCCGTTGTTGTTTGGTCGATTTCGACGACTTTTTTGGTTTCTAATTAAGGAGCTATCAAACTCAGAATTTTTCGGAAGTTCCTAAATGGAACTCTACGTAAGCTGCCATATGCTTCCTTTGGTTTCACTGACGCTTGTGCCATAGTGATGCAATAACCATGTGGCGTCCTGTAAATTCGCGCAATCTCAGCATTTTCGTCATCACAGGAATTGTGTAGCTTTTCACGATTGCATTTATTTGAGTTTAACAAGATAATTGCCTGGTTTGGCTAGATCCACACGATAGATAGATATCGAAAAAATATCGCGTAAAACGATAATCGATATGTTTTGCACAAGCCTACGACACAGTATAACAAAACTCCCGTGTTACGAATTTCGCACAACTCTAACTTCATTGCTGTTATGTCATACGCCAATTTTCAATGAACGTGATAATTTTGCACGACCTCTGCCCCCATGCTAAGTAAATTCTCAACGAAATTATTTTTATGAAATAATAGAACTGCTAACAAGGCCTAAGCGTCGTTGTGCCAGTTCATTTTTATTTCATACGCTGCAACAATGGATGCCGCTTCAGTGTTGCCACTTGCAGCAAATCGAATAACCAGAAAAAATCGACCAGTTTTTTTGTAGAACCGTCACTGCTGCCAAAAGCGTAAATAATTGAATTAAATGCGTTAAAATGCAAATTATTGTCATTTTTGCGTAAAACCGTTTGCGGAAATTTGACAATTTTTTGTTTTTTGCTTGGTGACACCAAAAACAAAAATTTCATTGAGGTGCGAATAATGCTGTTGCAACGCGCCATTCAATTGTGTTCGTATGACAGTACCAGATAAAGCATATGCCACTCTGGTACTTTTATGTGGCAAGCGATCGTGACATAATTTAACGTCGTTTAAGCCAAAAAAAGCGAAGGTGTTGATAAAGTATTTTGCGATGACAGCGCGGCTACCTTTATGCAGCAGCAATAAGAAACTGCAAAAAGACAGAAAACTTTTGCTGCCATGGCAGGCGCACTTGCATCTAATAAATTTTTGTATTGCCACATGTTACAGTTGGCTTTGTCGTTGTCGTAGTGCAAATGAAATGAAATTGTTATTCAAATCTGATTTCATGTTACTGCTGCTGTTGTCCCTGCCTTAGCCATTGCGCTACTGAAACCCTGATAAAAATTATGTTGAATTATGTTCAACTTCAGTATGGCTCTACGGTACGGATTATGTTAAACTTCAAAATTCTCTATTTCCTCCTTTGTTTTCGCAAATGGCTTATTTTCTTTGGTTTGGAATAGCACTCCCAGTTTTTGTCCGATTTGAGCAAGTGCATACTCAAAATATTTGTCAATGAATGAATCTGAATCTTAAAAATATAAAAAAAAATTGATTTTTATTATCTATATTGAACTCTATCAAATTTTATCCGATTTATATTAACTGTAAACCGTTAGAAAGAAGACGAAATTTTTTTTTGAGCAGTGCTCAATTGATCAAATAAATGAAGAAATTTAAAAAAACGGGGTTCTTCGAGATATCTCAGAAACGATTCTTAAGAGAAAAATGGTTGATATTTTTGGAATCTACGTCCTAACATACAAAAAACAAAGTGAATGTAGAACCAGATTATTTTTTGTGGAAGCTAGTGTAATCTCTGAAGTTGGCTCGCAAACTTATCTGATTTCTAAATTAACTTTTCATTCAATTTTTGACAGTTCAAGTACGAGCAAATAAATTTATTTGATACACACAGTATGCCAGTATTTCAGAAATACTGACAAGCTCTGTTTATAAAATCTGTGTATGGCTATTAACCTAAAAAAAGAAGAAAAAATCAACTGATATATATTGTGTCTCGGTGGTAGGATAGGATGTTAAGTTTTTTAGTTTTAATATGCAAATGTAAAAAAAAATCCTTAAATATAATTTTCCATCAAATTTAAAGTTGCTTTGAAAAATAAGAAGGATTTTCGTTCCAGTCTAATGCCTATCCTTAAAACTGCTCAAGACACTTCTAAGCGTTTGTCACACCATATAGCGAAAATATTATAAACACAGACCAAAAGTCATGGCAGTGTTCGCATTGCTGTTATTGCCGATATAAATTTGTTGCTGCAAACTGTATCTCCTATAAATCTAAGGCTACTGTAATTCCATAATTTAATGGAGTTGTTACGAAGTGCAGAAATTAATAAAAAACGAAATTTCAATCTGAAGCCATTCAGAACTTAGCAGAGAACCAATTAAGGAAAGGGCAATACGAAACTGTGAATATCTACAACAATCGATTAATTTAAATCACGATTATATTGATATGAGTCAAATTGATGGCTGCTGTCGATTAGGTACTTCATTGTAGAAGGGGTTGCAACGGTAATCCAGTCATGTCGATTTACTAGCCCTAGTCAAACAGAAGAGCCGTTCCTGGAACTGGTTTAAGTTAGCTTAGCATAATGTTTGGTAATTTGATTGATTTTGATTTGGGCGAATTCACTTGCTCATAGCTCTTTTCATGGCTTTTAATTACTTAATTTAAAATTTTAAACGGAGCGTTCTCACATTAATTAAGTGCCAGATGCTTACATTAATATCACACAAAATCCAAAAAAGCACAGTTTAATTCTTGTTTGATAATTTTTGGCATTAAAGCTAAAAAAAATATCTGGCTGATGTACGTTGTTTGAGGACTCTTAATTTATTTATCGACTTGTGGTCTGACCGCTTTTGTGCTACTCAATCTGCTCTCTGGCTGGTGGTAATCTGTTCGTCTACCTTAGTTTAGTCTTCTTTGTATGTATGTATAAAGTGACAGCAGTGGCTGTTAATTTTCGTTGTTGTTGCTGTAGCTATCATCCTTACGAAAAATGCTACGCTCGTCTATTGGCGCGTACAAAAGACGACATCAACGGAAATCGAATTACATTTCGACGGCTTTGGAAGAAGAGAACTTCCATTGTGTACAGATAAATCTATGAAGCAATGAAGCCAGCACCGCAGTCCGTCAGGAAATAGTGAAATAAAGCAAAGGATTACATAGCAGCACAAAGGTACAAGATTGCAGGTGCAGGGAATGACAATACGACATTGACAGTCAGTTTGTGGTGCCATGCGATTTGTATTGAATTGATTTGAATTGTGTGGAATCGTGTTGGATTGATCTTGAAATGTTAACTGCACAAGCAAGCGGAAGAGACAGAAATCTGATAGCTCTTTTGTCACCAAAAGTCAAAAGCGGAGCGAGACCCGATATCCACCCAACTTAAGCCACAAAAACAAAAATAAGCAAATGAACTGACTGTCTAACACTTTAATTAAAGAGCATGAAAAGTTCAAATATTTGGACTTAAATTTCTGTTTATTTTTATGTTTTTTAACTTGAAATTATTCACATTGCAGCATTAAAAATTGCGCATATAAATTAACAAAACCAACAATTGCAATATGATTTTTGAGTTCATGTGCACAAATGCATTCATTCAATATTAAGAGAAAATGCTGCAAAAATGACAACAATAAACACAGGAAATGCATTAATGTTGCAGTGACTACTGTCCTGTAAAGAAATTCAATTCGTATTCCATGTGAAATTTTGTGGTTGTTGTTGATTGGTTCCTTTTAGAATTCGCAAACTATCGATAGTCGCAACTTTAGATAGTGGATGATATTTGCTAGCCACACTCAAAAAAAGCAGTGTTTAGAAAGCGTTTGCCTCAAGCTATAAGTATTTCTTGACAATATACGAAAATGGAATGTATTTGACACAAATAAAAGTTAAGTAGTGGCAAGTAGTTCCATTACTTCTATGGAAAATTTTAAAAACATTTCATGAAAGGTTACTTTCAAAAGATATAGTTATCTATGGAAAATCATCAAAATATTTCATTAGTAAACCAATTCAATTTATGGAGGTATTTCGCCAAGCGCTTGTCGTTTGTTTTCAACACATCTTCTTTTCAACAAACGATTTATCACTTGTAAAACTAACGCTGGTCTGCGTCTTGTCAAAAAAATCATGTTTTCTTGTGCTGTACCAACAGACGAAGCCACAAAAGTGAAGTGAAATTAAAAAATTAATTTAGTAGTGGAAATTAAACAAAAAAGGCTCCAATATTCACGTTCCAAATTTAAATAGGGGAAAAATGTTACATTTATAGATATGTATGTATATATGTGAGTGGTATATGAAATTTGAAAATGCAAAAAAAAACGTTTTCACTAAAGTTTCAAGTAATTCCAACTAGCAAATTATGTGTCTCAAATAATAAAAATGTTATTGGCAAAAAATACACTTGTTAAGCATTCTTTTCCACACTGCAGACACTTAGCAAGTTTTTCATCTTTGGACTTCTTGAATTACTTCCATACTTTTGAAATACCTTTCGTTCACTTTTCATAACTATTTTCTTCTTCAGACTTTAAACAGCAGCACATCTCTGGGTCAGTTTCAGCGGAGGCAGTGTCAGTCCAAACCCGACTTATTTCGACCTAAAATGAAATTTATGTAAGAAAAACATTTGTTATAGGCAGTAATACATTACCTTTTGTAACTTTAGTTAAAAATTCGTTCATATTTTAAACTACACTCACAACTTATCAAACAGAACAGAATAAAAGCTTGACGCTCTTTGGCTTCACTATCGCGTCACTTTCGCTTCACCTTGACATAAATTAACAATGTTGCCAAGTTGTCAAAATATAACGCATTGAAGAAATGACAATGGCAATGAAGCAGTGGTGTTCTTTGATACTATCGAGAGTACGAAAACTAATCTAGGACAAAAAGTTAATATAAATAAAAACGATCGTCCGTCACAAACCATCGATAGTCGCGATAGTGCCATCGATAGCTTGCGAACTGTAGCTTCTTTTATCCAGAGTGCATTTTTAAGAATTCTGTTACCACATATTTTACAAGTTAGATTGACAGTCGAATCAATGTGTTACATTTTTGGTTACTTCATCATTGTATTCGAACGAAACTCATTAATTTTTTATTAAATTTCTAAAATATGCAAAGTATCTTCTGGAGCTACGATGCTACGAGCTATAGAAATAGACTTTTGCTGTGAAGTTAGTCCAGAATTGTTTCTCTTTTGAAAAAATACCTTGTACTGTCCACTAAAATCGTTTTTACCTTTGAATATAGCCAAGCACTTTCTATTGAAATAAATACAATGTCGATAGGTGCTTCATCAAGCCCAACATTTTTGCGCTTTTATTTGTTGAAAAATCGCTGAAACATTTTAAAGCGATACGGTACACTATATAATCAAAATAAACAGATTTAAAACATTTCAAACTTCAATCTGAAGACAACTACATCCTAAAATTACTGACGACATCTTCATTACAATTATACCTTTTTCAGTACATTGGGGACTTGTAAAAATTCAAAAAGTACATTCAGGCAATTTTCAGCACATTTTATAAAAGTTTTCTTGAGATTGATGAAAGTATCCTTTTTGGTCCTTAGTACATTGGCGAGAAATCTAAATGCCATCACTGTTTAAAGTATGTGATGCGATTTTCTTATTTTTCAGAGAAAACACAAATACCCCATATTTATCTTTGCTAAACCAATACCCCTCAATGATATTAATTCTGTTCATATTTCTTTCAACTTAGAAACTACTTATCAGACTTAAAAAATCGTATTAACATTACAAAAAGGATTAAATATTTTTACAATGTTATTGCGCAAATTAGACTTATTTTTCAAGGTAGTTTTTTTTGTTTAAATAAACGCACAACTCCAACATATCTTGAACATAGTCCCACAAAAAAAAGGAGACGAATCATTAAACTAAAATTAAAAATTTTTGAGGCCGCAGTTAGTTCCAACAAATGCATTTCTTTATTCAAATTAAAAAAAGCTCATAATTTTCTCTTAGAAATATTTTTCTACATCGCCCAGGCGATATGAAAACGGTTTATTTTTCCTTGACTTCTCTGAAATGTTAAACTCCTATGCGGAACGAAATTCTTCAACCTATTTCATCGGAATGTGTTCCCCATGGCGACTTATCGACGCTGTGTTACACGTGTCTTCACGCGCCGCTCATGCACCGATGTTGTCAGCTTGTCGCACATCGCAGTTGTTAAGACTTTGACAAACTTGCTGCTCTAAAATATTTGATTACCTTTGACTCGCGCATCATCAACAGGAGGACAACGGTGTCGTTCTTGTAGTCTTATACTCGCACTCACGTTCAATGGCCAAGTCCTCCACTAAAAGCAAAGTAGAGACAAACAGCAACATCCTCAGTCTGCTCAGTTCTTAGCCAACTAAGTCCGCCGCATTCTATTCAATTAGTTGTTATCTGTTGACTCACTTTAGTGCAACGTACTTGATCTGCCCGAACCCCAGGCTTTGCTCATTCATCTTCTTTTACTTATTTTTCTATCTGAGTGCGCCAAGTTGTGACCAACATCGGTTGCTGCGTCTGCTCGTTTGTCCAGCCCTAGTCCAGCCTATGTTTGTTTTCAGCATTCGTCATCTTTGCTCATGATCGCATCATTATCGCCATCGTCTCTCATCGCATTGCATCGCATCGCAAGCAGCAGGAAAAACTCGTTTAATTGAAATTACAAGCGTTTTCCACTGAGTTGATGTTCTTCTGCCCTCATTCGAGTTATCTTCCCCGCCAATAAGCAGAAAAAAAGTTGTTCTTTTTAATTACAAATTAATCGGAAAATCGTGATTTCATAAGTGAGTCCACGTGTTTGAATTCCAAGGTTTTTGTTTTGTACGAAATAAATAAAGTTGGTAAAATTAAATGGCTCAAATACTCGTTATTAACTTTACTGTTATTTTAAGTGAAAGCGTATTGTCAGAGTTTTGAAGTGGTTGCTACAGGTTTCTGGACAAAGTTTACTTAAATAAAGAATTTACTCCAAAGTTATAATAATTGAATGTACACTTGAAAGTTTTTCAATCTTTTATTTACGCCCAGTAGCCGAAAACAGTTTCGGAAGCTAGTTCTGTGGTTGCTTAAAAGAGTCGAGAAACTGTAGACTTTGAAATTTTTACTTTTCTCTACAATTTTATTAGAACATCAGGCAAATACTTAAAAAAATGAATATTCAAAAACTATGTTTTAATGGTTGTGCTTAACAGCCGCCGAAACTTCATTTAATGAGAGTGCAAAACTGAGAGCATACAAAAAGTTGACCACTCTCTCTATAAAATAGTTCAAAAAGTTCCATAAAGTGTATCTTTATATCAAAAACAGATTATCAAAACAAAACAGAAATGAATGAAATCAAAGAAAATAAATAAAAGATTGAATAGAAAGAAATATCGTAACCATTTGCAGATTCTTAGATCGAATTAAGCAATATGGATATCAGTTGATAGGTTGTTTAGTAGATATAAATAAAATTAAGGTAAGAAAGGAAAGCAAAAATAAAGCAACGGTTTGAGACTCAAAAAAGTTCTAATAAGGTCGGAGTTTCTAAGATGATTCAAAATTTCTTAGGTATCAGTCGACAAGTAATTTAATAAGCTATGTAATTTATGTACAGAAACTTTTTTTTTATCTATTTATTTTTGGTATAGATTTCGCAACAATTTGCTTTAAGTACTACATTTTTTGATTTTAATAAAATTATAACAATAATAATCAAGTCTACATCCTGTAGTTCGCAATGAACTAGATTTGAATGCAGATACGTTTTTCTTTTCTTTCACTCTTGTTTTATTTATTGTATCTTGTCCACTTCTTTGGGTGGGAATGGTATAACCCGTTGAAGCAGTGCCGCGATGACAGGTTCATGACAACCCATCTACAATCAAAGTTTTGACTATTGTATCTCCTCTGATTAATTTTTACCGAGACGAGCAAGGTCCCGGTCGATGTTAGCGTGGTAGCAGAGACGAGCTAGGTCTCTGTCTACCACTATGGGTGAAAATAGTTTCTTGAAAGCGTTTGTGTCGTGATAGCCGAGGCGAGTTAGGTCCCGGTATATCACATTTGGAGAGAGCTAGCACCTGACAGCGGCCTAAAAGGACGCTGCTCCAACACTCTTGCTGCCGCACTCTCCACTCATCGGTTTTCGGCCGAGATGAGCTAGGTCCTGGTCCGTGCCAGACGAAGTGGTGGCGATGGTTGATGATTTTAAATGACATTTAAAGATACAAGAAAGAAAGAGTTTTGTAATAATTAATTGACTATGTAAAATCTTATATAAATGTTGAACAACAAAAAAAAGAATGTGTATTAACAAAAAGCAATTTTAGTGTAGTTTCTCATAATGCTAAGGCAAAATTTCGCTTTTGAGGTGAAGATGGAATATGACAATAACTACATTGCTTTTAACTTGCGAAAACTTTTTGAATTAAAATCCCAATAAGGGCATTTATCCAATCATATGAAAAATATAACAGCCATAATTTCACTTCTTTAAACAAACCATGTTCATTTCGAAGACATGTAATATTGTGTGGAAGTCTGTTTAACATTCTAGGAGCAATCGATTCGTAGGACCGCTGAAAATTGTGGGCTGGGATCACAGCTAAATTAACATGATGTATCCTCAGTCCATAATTTGTATGGCAATTTGTGTTAATTGAGTAACCAGACATAATGTAGAATGACTTTAAGACAATATTTACAAAAATGTTGGAAAATGAATTGCATATTTTTGTATTCAACTTTTGACATGGTCGACATTTTGTATGGACGAAGATAGTACTCTTGCAACGAAATAGTGATTGTTTTGTGATAACCTCGCAAACATAGACAAATAGATTCCAAGGGCTTTGATTGATTAATAATATAAATTGGAACTACCTCTGTAGTGTGAATGAATCGTAATGATCTCCGACATCTTCTTTATAAACATTACATCATGACAACAATCTTTCAAATAACCTTTTGGCAGCGATGTAGTATCGATGCCTCCGAATGAAATTCACTGTAATTATTAGATAACCCTTCTTACCAAAGGTTGTCGATAGCTTATTCCACAGTGCCAAATCCTCCGAATTTCAGTGTGAGTTGCTAAGCCTTGCAACTCAGATTAACAGATTTGTCGCCACGGCGGCAGACCTAAACTCTCAAGTTGCATTATTCTATTAAAAACAAAATTTTATGATCCCATTTCTTAAGTTGAAATTTTAAAATTTCATAAGCCTATAAGAGAAATCATAAGTTGCTTCAGCAATATTTCAAAACTAATTCGATAAACTCTCGCTGTTACATACTCATAAGATACTAGAGCTGCTTTTTATGCTTTTGTTGTCTGGTGCGCGGAAGACCGGCAGCGATTTGTCTCGTCATATTTGAACTAAACGCAGAAGCAGAAATAAACACAAAGTCAACAACTTCAGGAACTCATATTCATATGCAACAATTACTTGCCCCTCAATATCACTAATCTCCAAATGTCCCAGTAGAAAAAAGTACATCTTATTTACCTCCGCTAAAGTCAGTGGTGTAACTAGGTAGGGGCTAAGACCCCAGTAATTCCCTTGAAGAATAAGTTAACAGCGTTTTGCTTGCGCAACACTTATTAAACTTTCTTACACCTTGGTTATAATAAAAAAATTAAAAACTTTAATGAAAACTGTGTGAGTTTTATTTTGAAGTAATTTAACCTCTTCTTTGTTTTTATAAGAAATTATTTTAAAATTGTGCAACTGAATTTAATATTCTCTACGTTATGTAATTTTTGCTGTAAGTATATCGTCTATTTATCTGTTTGTTGTATGCAATTGAACTTAAGTGTCTGAAACACAACTGTAGCAGCAAATAACAAAAACAAAGAAATAATTTCCTTTGCTTCTTCAGCGCAAATAGAACAGTTTCTATTTGGGAAGCAAAACGGGTTTATATCACTCGCAGTGTTTTCTTAAAAAGTTCATTTTATTTTAACTATAAAACTTTGGAATATCATTTTCGACACATTCGCTGCTAGAGGCTTAAGCTTCAAAACAAATATTTACAAATTTGTTCCTTAAAATAGCCAATATTTAAAAAGCAAAGCAAGTTAAATGTCAAACAACTAGTTTCTGTATTTTGTAAGCAAATTTTGATGAATCCAAATTCAGTCTTTTTTTTAATTTTTTAAGCCTTACAAATTCGATACAGAGGCGAATAAAAATACTTCTAAGTGTGCTACGCTCTTTTTGACAAAAAACATTTCTGTCAATTGCACTGAAGCAAAGGAATCGCTTTAAATTTTTGCTGTATAGTTAAGATGCGCGCCTGCATAAAATAAATGACTGTCGCTAAGCCAATTTTATTGTTGTTTTCTTTTGAATTTGGAGTCCTGAACTCAGTTGGTAATGTGGTATCATTAAGATTTACTTAAGGACAGAGCAGAAAATGCTTAATTTTTAATTTGTTATTTGAAAATTGATTGTTTTGTTTCTTATTTGCTTACTCGAACCTCAGTATGACCATTACACATTATAATTCGCTCACGCAAATTTTTTGATGTAAGTTTTAGTAGGGTACAAGTACATAGTATAAGAAGACTTTTTAGTTTATAAAAAACTAGTGCCTGCTACCACCGTATCTCATTAAGTTTGAAAATATCATTCCCAGCAGTATGTTCGATTCTAACTACTCTGGGCTTTTTGTTTTATATGAGGGCTCAAACTACAATACTTTATTACGGCACCACCTTAAAAAATACTCAGAAATAAAATTAAAACAGAAAGGCAATCGAGGAAAATTATTTTAATAGTTAGTCATTCACTGCCTAATTTCCTGCCGTGGTCTTTTACGTAGCTGTCCCCTCAAAAGTGATGTTGACTCTTTTGAGACGCATTATTTAAATTTTAATAGCTTTCAATGAATGCATAAAAAATCAATTATTAACTGTCAACCAAATGTGTTTGTTTGCGGCGAACTCTTTCTTTCACTTGCCAGACTCTGCATTTTTCAGCTGTCAACAGCTTTCATCTGTGGGATTTGTCAGATAAATGCTTATTTAAGATAATAATCGTCAACTGCAGCTGCTGGGCGGGCCTAACACCGGGCTCAACTGGGACACAATTTACGACCAACGCATTTGTTAGAAATTTAAAGATCTCTGTATTAAGATTTTAATATTAAAATAAAACGAGCGATACAAATGTATCCGCTATTGCCAAGTAGATACTTGTCGCGATGGCTTTTATTGTTCTAAACCTTTTTCTACTTCGGTTCAAAATGCTGGTAAAAACGTGTCGTTAGACTTGCATCTAATTAAAAATTTTTAACGATTTCTTTGAAACTTAAGGAGAAGCAAGATAGTAATTTGAAATTCTAAAGTTGGGCGCAACAATCGCATAGAATGAGTTGATTGAATGGTAGTGGTGGGTGGTCGGTTAGCTACTTCCATCCGTCATCGACACCATGAACACTCAATTTTTATGGATTTTTAGTGCGCTACAAAACTCAATGTACCTCATTAATTGTTAGTCAGCACTTTAAAATTCTCCATTTGTAATCAGCGCTGTCTGTCCATTCATTTGTTTGTTCATCTGTCAGTTGAACGTCTGTGCGACGGTTTTTATTCACACCATGGAGCCAAGTTAATAAATCAACCTCCTGCATCGCATGTTGTTGTAATGCAAATCGATTTGTATCTTGCTTTTCGTCATTTAATCTTTTTTTCATTTTTGCACTTGTTATTTTTGCATTTACATCATTTTCGTACTAAATGTATTTATTTAAACCCAGCCGTGGTTTACTCAAAAACAGCATCCATAAATTGATCTGTTAATACTGTAGAACGCTCCCAAAAGGTTTATTTAGTTCAAGCAACCAAATGTTTCTAATATTTTTATGAATAACACGTAATTACGAAAAATCCAACGACTAAACAGATTTCCCTGATGATATTAGTTTATGGGCACCATCCGCCCCGTTTAACGTTGAAATCTCTTTTCATGAAACATCTCAGCAGTAGTCTGAAGCTTGCATCCTTCCAATTGAAATATCCTGTGTATTATATGCGAATGATGCTTTGTGTCACCGGTGAGTTTGCCAGTTCTGTGGAATTTAATAAGATTTATTCTATATGAATGGAAATTGACCAGGAATTTTATTGAAATAACCACTGGAAACTTGTTTTATTTTTCAAATGAGGCTATTGGACCATTTACAAATTCTCATATTTTGTGAACTTACCAAATTTTTACTTTTCTTCTTAGTAAAAGTATTGGTAGTTTCTATGAAGATAAATCTGAACTGATATATATATATTGATGTGACAAAAGCCTACTGGGGAGGCATTTCAACGGTTTTTATGAGTTGCAATAGAAAATTCTGAATGGCTTTTTTTGTTTCTGGTCATCAATATGCAATTTTATGTGCTTTTACCAGAAAATCAGAAGAGCTAAGAAATTTATTTAATCTTTGGATTGAAATATTCATGTTCTCATGAGGTGATTTTTTGAGAAGAAGATTCTATACATCTTTTGTACTGCTACTTTCAGTTCGGATTTTTGTACTTTTTTAGCTCCAAAATAGCTGGTCGCGTTTGGTATGAAGGACTACCAAGTTGTTGGCTTTTCTCAAAAGTAAGTTAATATCTTACTTGCTTTTGAGAGCATACAGAGCTTCTGTACATTGTTCAGTTGCACAATATTGCTACTTGAAGCATTGATGACCGAACACAAAAGCAGTATTGCCTAAGGGTTAGGGAAGTCAAGTTTGATCATATGCGAGTAGTAGTCCCATATCGCAATGTGCGACATAACTTTTGATGTTGACGAATCACACCATCAAAATTCTGCAGTCTTTTAAGGAAAGACAAACATACCACAAAAAACCTACAAAAGTCACATACCTTTGAAGACAAAATTATAAAATCTGCCCAGTCTCAAGCAGACTTGATTTTTATTCAAAACTTCAAGTTTTGAAACGTGCAACGTGATGTTTAAAAAAAAAACGCTTCCTTTAATTTCCATGAAACTCATCGAGTTCAAAAAAGGTAAAAAAAAAAGATTTAGTTTCTACTAGGCTTTCGAAATGGACGAAGCTGTGGTAGGGGTCAAATATAAAATGAATCATGGTTAATTTTTTCCTCAAATAGCTTGGCACATATTTCTTCAACTTAACCAATTGCTAACTGGTTCAATACCCGCTTTTGACAATTTTTGAGTTAAAGTGTATCTTAAGCGTTGAAGTATGCATGAACTCGACTATGAATGACTTAAAGTGTACTTTATTTTAACTATGACCAAGCGCCAATAACTGTAAATTTCATTAGACTGACCGACAATTGAATGTTAAAAAGTTTTGTCTAATATTCGAGACTTTTTTACATTCTAATGAGATATGTGAAGTTTCTCTAAATATTTATTCTATTTTACTAAATAATTTGAAAGACTTTTTCCAGCGAAAACTAAAAATCGGTCTTTTGAGTCTTGAATTCAAAGATATAAAATCCGATTTTCTGCAAAAGATTATATGAGGAAGCTGACCCGAAAAAGTGCTGGTCATTTTGAGATTCAGCAAACAAAATCACAACGAATTAAAATTTGAACTCAGCAACTTTTTTAGAGCGGTGTTATTCACAGATTGCTGCCTGGTGGTATTACAAGAAACAATTTCTTATAATTAAATCCTGGTATCGCTTTAATTAATTAATTTCAAACAATGCCGCTACCTTAGAGACTTAACGAAAACTTTATTTCACTTAATATAAACTCTTCTTACTACCACAGCGAATTCGAGTTAATCATTTTAAATGCTCAACAGTTCAGTTCCGTAGAAACAGCAACATTATATAATTAAGCTGCCACATTTTGTTGTGCAGAGCTGTGCGTTGCATTGGCAGAACAACACATCACGTACAAGACCAGAGGTTTACAATGCACTGGCAGTCTTCTAACTTGGCTAACAATTCTAACTCACAGTCAGATGTGTAGTCGTCATCAGCAGTGTTGTAGTTGTTGACTTCTATAACACAGTTTTTGTTACTGTTATTTGTGCCGGCGCTGAATCGACAACAGTTGATGGTACTCTTATCATTTGTGCTGGGCTAAAACATTTCTGCTGCTATCAGAGCCTTGAATCAAACAAATTAAGTTGGTAGCCATTTGTTTGTTGATGTGGCTTTGTTTCTACTTTGTTTGTTGTTATTAATATTTTGACTGTTGTTGTTGTTGAACGTGACCATAACTACTGATGAACCTTAACAGCGTTCAATTCTGAAACTAAAAATCAGCTACAAAATGTTGTTGACTTTAATATGTTGTTGTTGTTGTTGTGGTTGTTGGTCATTATTTTCTGATGTTGAGCTTTTTTATCGCTGCATGAGGCTTCCATTGCGTTTTGGTTTTTTTTACAATAAAGAAATGTACAAAAAAAAAAACAACGCACCATAGAAATAAAAACAACTTTTTGATTCTAAAAATCTCATGGTCACTCTGAAAAGCTGCAGCTGCTTGGAACTGTTTTGCTTGGTGAGGTGTCAAAATATCAACGACCATCCAGCATGAATGACGATTTTTGTTGTCTTATTAGGTGACAACTCTAGCAACACACAGCAAACAGCCTCTGAGCCTGCTGCCGCTCTTGCTGTTGCTGCAATTGAGTTAATATGCCGTGCGTCCGTGTGGCATGTTGCTGCACTTGCGGAACGACTGCACTTGTTGCCACGCATGTTTTGCGATATGATTCGTTAGCATTTCGCAGAATCGGAAAACAATTTTCGACGTCGGGATTGCACTCAAAAGCTCTTCTCCATTGAAATGGAAGTTTAGCTGCCCTCGATTTGCTCAAAGCTGACTCCCTCTTGCCTGTAGCTCTGCAACTTCTTCTAAGGCAGGTACCAGCAGTGCAACGATGCACGTAACGAGTTGGGAGAATTTATTGCCACGTTGCTAATGCCGCTCATTTGAATGCTGATTTTAATTTTCATTTTATTTTTAACGATGTAATAACTTCAGGCTAACGACTTACGAAGCTGCGTCATGCGCGTGCTCCGTCGTGCTCATCACGTGTTAACCTGGTCGTTGTAATATGGGTTTAATGAAGTTGTTGAGTAGCTTAGGCTCTGAATATTAAAAACTCTACCAACTGCCAACAATGGACTTAAAGCAATTTATATAAAATTATTCAGCAAGAATGGAAAAGTTAATTATTAAAAACGTACAGGGTGTTATTAACGCTGTTGTATAACAAGTATTGTATAGAGCACACAATGAAACTGGAGTGTTGGGATATGCATTGTCTCAACTGTAGGTTTTGAATTATTTGTTTTTGGAAAATTATAGCAAAGTTTGAAAACCGTTAAGAAACAATTAACCGTCAATATAATGGCTGATGGCATAAGCTTCTTAAAATTGGTCTAACGAAGTTCATCAAAGTTGAAGAAAAATTGCCTAAAATGGAACGAATATGTTGTCAATCGTAGTAAGATTCTTTTAAGATCCAAGACCGGCAATAGTAATTGCTATGGGGCAGGTAAGAAAAAGTATATATATTCTTGATCAGTGTCAACCCCTGAGTCGATATAGCTATGTCCATCTGTCTGTCTGTCTGTCTGTCTGTCTGTGTGTGTGTCTGTCAGTCTGTGAAATCACGTTTACGGGGAAAACTAAGCAAGCTAGTTGAATGAAAGTTGGCACACAGATCAAACCTTTTTGCAAGTAGCTTAAATCGGTTCACGGCCACGCCTTCCGCCCATACTCTGGGTAAATGTATCCAAGTCCATTTTGAAAAAGTTACTGCGATTTTGATGAAACTTAGTGATTTGGTGAAGATGAGAAAAAAATTAAGGCTAGGTTTAAAGTTTGCAAAGGCTTTTAAAGGGGCGTGGCACAACCCTAAATTTTAACTTTCATAACGCTATAGCTCGTAAACCGTGCAAGATATTGTGATGAAATTTGGTACACGGATACAGATCTTATAAATCTTGAATTGTCCATAAAGTGAGTGGAATTGTAAAAGTGGGCGTGGCACTTTTTAAGAATTGAAAATTTGCATTTCGTATAACTTCAAATTGGCACATACGATTTTCATAAAAATTTTAGAGATGATACCACTGAAAGTAGTCATCAATACAAGCTTCGTCAATATACTGGAAAATTTCGTTGAAGGGCGTGGCACAGCCTACAATATTTATAAACGTTATAAAATGAGAACTAACAATGAAATCGTTATGAAATTTTATACGTCAGATGTACTTGCAAAATTTTGGCACCATAGTGCCGGTAGGTGTGGCACCTCCCATAAAAGCAAAATACGTTTAACGCTATAAATAGTGTGCTATGAGAATAATCTTCATAAAATTTTGTGTAGAGGTGTCGGTTGCTATAAGCTTTGAAATTAAATGAAACTTGACAAGATTGCATCAGTGGGCGTGGCACCTCCCTCATAAACATAAAGTGCTATTTTAAGTGAACTATTGGAGCAATTGATAGGAAATTTGATTTAAGCGGCTTACTGGATATTAGGTATATATGAATCAAAAGCTGGCGAAATAGTTACAGTGGGCGAGGCGCCTCCCATACAATTAAAATACCTTAAGTGGCTTAACTATCGAAAGATATGAGCAATCATACTGAAATTTGGTGCAAGAGGTTTGTTTATGTAAAGCTACTTCTGGAGAAAAGTCAGTCTGGATTGTACCACTGGTTGCGTCATCGCCCTAAATTTTAGGACTCATTACGTCATATATCGCAAACTAAACAAACTATTGTGCTAAAATTTTGTATGCGCTTGCATGTTAGCTACGAATATTATTTTTTATCCCAAAGTAGGCGGAATTGAAGAAGTGGGCGTGGCATATTTCGTGTTTTTCATTTCTATTCTATATTTTTCAACATTTCCCACATTCTTTTGACATCTTCAACCTTATATATACCTTTCCTTTTCAATTCCATTCGAGATTTTCTTTATTCTTTCGAATGTTTCATCTATTTTTCAGCATTTTTCATATATTTCGACTCATTTAATTTCTTTCAACTTTCTTCAATGGTTTTCTTATTTTTTCAACATTTTCAGTTTTTCCAACACTTTTCAACATTTTTGAACCTTTTTACAATATTTTCGTCTTATTCAACCTCTTCAACATTTTTTTAACATTTATTTAAAAAGTACTTTCAATGCCTAAGATAACATCTTTACTAGCTTATCATTTATTTCTCGAAATAAAAAAAAATGTTGAAAAAATATGTGAAAATTTTTCGTATGAGTTTCTGGAATATCGAAAAGTAGAGTTCCCTCATTCAATTGTAGGAGCAGGAGAAATTGTGTTACCATTAATTCTTTCAAATGCTTCCTTGTAACGACTTCGGCCTTAAAATAAAGAACTTAGCACATCACCATTAAAAATGGTTTTGAATTTATGTGTCGTGAAATCTCTCTTTTTCCTTTTCAGTAAAAACTTTTCACCTATAACCAAGTATTCCTCGCCTCTGTTTTTACATCTATTTATTTTTAATTTTCACTTTAATGAGCAAACGCTACCAACAGGCGAATAGAAAAATAGGTCAGTCACAAAACAGAAAATGAATTTACGATACTTTTCAATTTCAAAATTCATTTACCTAAAAAATTAACTGCTATTCTCCTCCTTTGAGACACATCCATTTTTGAATTAAGTTTTGAATGGAATCTAACGTTTCCATGGAGTAATTTCGTAAGAAGAAATTGGAAAATCCTTAAAACTAAAATCTCTGGTAGAAGGAGAGGTGAACTGTTTTAAATCACTTCAATTATCCTGGCGCAACATTCAGATGATGATCTGATATTTTGTGTTGCCTAACTGCATGCTACTAAATCATAGATGACAAAGAAAATAGTCATAAAAAATTGAATCGGAAATCAGTTATAGTCATCATGTCACAAATCCGAAACAATAGTTCGATTTGCAAGCTTCTTATTTGTAGCTACTTGAGGCTCTTTGGATTTTAACAATTGAATTTCTCGAAAATGCGCAGTTGTAAAATAATTGCTGACCTAAGAAGAATTCAAATTGCTTTTTCCATTTTCGCTTCAGTATTTCTGCACTCAACCAAACAATTCATCAATAAAATGGCAATTAAAGTAAAATTTTCAATGAGAAAAGTGAAAGGAAAAAGCGACGTTTTACTTCATGGCGATTGTTGCGGGCAAAAATCAATTAAAAACTTCATTAAAATTTTAACTCTTTCGACGGGTTGCCACTTTTTATCTTGTTGCTGTTGTTAGCTTCTGGTTCCCCTCACTCCGAAGCTGCAGCAAGAAGGTTTTTCTTTTTTTTCTTCAATTTACATTTTCATCTATTTTCAATTATATTTTCACTTAATACTCATTTATTGGTAATGGCTTTTGTTGCTTTTCCTTTTGTTGTTATTGTTGCTATTGCACTTTGAATGTCGATGTGGATAAGCCAAATAGAAAGAAACAGCTTTTCCGCCGTCAAGTTGTGAACGAGAAATGCGCAATGAAGCGGCTGCCCGCGGGAAGCAACAGCAACAACAAAAAAGTAGCACTGGCAAATTAAATTTAATTTCCTTTTCATTCGACTCCAGTGAAATGAAAGAACAACAAAACATAAAAATTAAATTTTATTGAGTTGAGTTTGCGTTTTACGTTTTGTTTGTCTTCGTTTCGGGCGGACTTGCAATTAAATTTAAGTTTTACATATTTAAGATGATTGCATAAATTCCACAACGAACAGTGAACAGCAACAATTACAGTTTTGACATTTGCACAGAACTTTTAAATCAATAAACTAAAGTGGCTAAAATGGCGTCCACATCCGGTGCGTTGAGTTGCGTGTTCATTTTGCCGTAACGCACTTCAGCGATTTCGATTCGATTGCCGGTGCCGCAGCCGCAGCCGCAAATTGATCCAAAAGCAGCAAAATTCTTTGTTTTGCTTTTAATTTGATTTCAAATTTCATTCAAATTCAAATCGAATTCGATTTCACTGCAATTTTGCGTAAATGGCGGAAACCACTTAGCCTAGTTTTTCAGTTATTGCGTTGTTGTTTTGAGCTTATAGTATATCAAGGGCAAAATAGATATACAGACAGGAGTTGCATAACAAATGGATAAAAGTTCTTTACAAAGTGGTTTTTTAATTTATTCTTATGCAAGGGAACTTGAAATCAAACTTTTTACTCACAAAAAAAAATTACAAAAATCATTTGGTTCCTCTAACAAAACTTATTGGCGTATTATTGAAATATCTTATTTAAAATTTATCATGAGAGTAGGGTGGTAAAAACAGCTGTTAAACCGAATTGATTTTTAAGTTTTAGTGGAACTTTTACATTTAACGTGATTTCAGGTAAGATAATTAATATTTATGGTTCATAAATTGTTAGCATACATGCAAAATATTTCCACTAGTAGAGAAGAGTTTCATAAAAATTTAAATTTGACTTCAAAGACTCCATTCGAAGCTTTTGTTATGATAGAATTGATCTCACATATACATCTCACATAGATGTTGGTGGTAAGTTGTAAACAGTGCAGAAACAAAATTTTATTCGATAATGTTATCCATTGAGACATCTAGTTTGTAGGGTATCGATATCGAAGCGCAACAAACTGTAGTAAGGCTAGTTCTTGGTCAAAGTCTAAATGGATGTGCTCAAAGTGAACTACTTTGTTGCAAACTCCTAGCACCGTTTTCCAAAGTTAGTTTCCAAACAAACTTTACACACTCGCCAAATTTGTCAGCCTCAGTTGGCTTTATTGATATTTTTTAGCTGAAGCAGTCTATAACTCGACTCCACTCCGCTAGCACCTCATCTGTCGCATTTTGAAATAAAAAAATTACGCATCTATTAGATCACGAATTGGTCGTAATTGGTCAGTTGGTCCGATTGACTGGTCGCCAAGGGAACCAAAGGTCAAGGAACCAAAAATATCGATATGGTTTTTTATGCTGACAATTGCTCAGCTAAAATTAATAACTGATCCTGCATAGAACATTTTAAAAAATTAAAAATGACTTTTCTTCGCTACAGCACATGCGCGAAACCTCGACTGTAATATCAGGTTGTCATTAAAATCAATTAGTTTCTAATTTCAATAATATATTGTAATGTTTAAGAATATAAACGAGTATAATAGATTGCATTTAAAGTGCTCAAAATTGGTTGTATAAACTTATTATATTGAGTGCTTAAAATGGTTTTTAACAATTGAATATTGTTATTGCAACTAATTTGAATGCTAAAATATCTGAGAATCTGATTGTTCTAATTGGTAAGCGCTTTTTATCATTCAAAGAAGCTCTTTAATATAGTCACTCTGAATTAAAAATGAAATGTTTATTATGAAAATTATCGTAATACTATTATACCAAAAAAAAAAACACTTTCTTCTAGAAAATCATCTTCATACAGCCTTATCTCTTGAAAGCAAAACAATAGAAAAATATCTAAAATTATATAAAATAAAAGTTGTTCCGATTTTTGCTAACAACTAAAAATTAAATTTTATAATATAACATATGTACATATATAAAGGAGTCATCAAGAAAAGTTTGTTTTAGATTTTTAAAAACTTTCTAGGCATGACCAATTATTAATTTCAGCTAAGCAATTGCCAGCATTAAAACCCTATCGATTTCTTTACTGGGTAAAAATTCCTCAAGTTGACCACTTCTAAGACCAAAACGAAAACATTTTAATGAAATTCTGGTAAAATGCAGAGCGTATAGCATATGAAAAATACATTATTTTAAATTGAAAAAAATGCATACTTATACTCAATCTAACACTAATTATCTGACCAATTATTATATATCAAAATTCTTGAGATGAGGAACTAGCGGAGTGGAGCCCTATAACTCACAAACTAAATCATTTTACGCAAGTATTTGGTTTTCCTTTTAGTTGGCTACATTGGCGTAAGCGTTTCAAGCAAGAACTTACAAATATCTAGTCTGTTTTATGCAGAAAATTAAAAATTTTAAAGCTGATATATAAAAACTAAAAACATTGTATAAAAATTAGAAACAAGCCCTTTTTGACGAACAACGTGTGGCTGAATATGAATCTGAATTAGGTTTCCCTAAACAGTTTCTTCTTAAATTTTCCTAATGACGGTTTCTTTATATTACTTGGTATACATATTTTGACCAATTTTTTATGTATAAAGTTAAAAGACTGCCTTAACCATCCTGAAGTTGAGGAGATGAGAAGTTTTCTTGGAAAATGGTTTTGCATGAGTTAAAACGGTATCGGAGGTGACTCGTTCATCTAACTTTCATTAAATTAGTATGGTTGAGGTAGCCTTTTATCTATATATATGTGCGTACGTGAGACTAGTACATGAATGGAATGCTTTTTCCAGGTCAAAAACCTTTTTTATGTATATTTTAAAGAAAAAATCAGTTCATTTGTTCGACATACAAAATTAGTCAAGAACAATTTTTATGAAATTTGCTACTTAAAAACAAGCAACAAAATTAAAAAAAACAGTCGTGATTGAGCAACACTGCCACCGAACCAAATCCAAAATAGTTTTTTGATTTGAACAAAACTTATTTCGATGGGCATTAGGTCGCTGAGTGCATGGTATATTCTTCATATTCGTAATCAGTGACGGCATTTTCGGTACATTTGTACTTTTTTCAATACATTTGCGTCGTTAAAAGTTGTCATCAGTACATTCGATTAGTTTTTAGTTCATTCAGTACATTTGGTCCATTTTCTGAAAATTATCATTTTATTTTAATAAATTTACCGCGAAATATGCCTGGAGTAAACTATGTAGATTTTTTTTTATTTTGGTGGAAAAGCTAAACTTTTAGTAATTTAAATAACGAAAAAAGGGAACCCAAATTAATAAATCATATTGCAATTGTCTCTTTTGGGACCCACGAAAAAAAAAATTCGCTCGTAAGGCTTTAATGCAATCTTCATTACAATATTTTTGGTGGCTTATACTTTCTGCCCGAGTGTGGAAACGGTTTCACACAAAGTTGACTAAATAATGTCATATATGTAAGTCTCCATTTCTAGTTATTGTTAATCACCTATCTTGGTTATACAGTGATTGACGTGTTTATCATAAACACTTTAAAGCCCCAAGAGATGGAGAGGAGAACTTCATTGGCTGACCTTTGACACGATAAGCTTTGTTGACATAATCTTAATGTAATTAGTAATGCGGGCGTCGCAATCCACATAGCGACCAAAGGACGCAACAAATACACGCACTTTCGTAATCACTAGGAGCAATAGCAACAACGACAACATTAACAAAATGGTGAAGTAAAAAAATACTCTTAATTTTGTTATGACATTTTTAGTTTTTTGTTTTATTTCTGGTCGTCAAAACACCTTTTTATGACACATAACCCAGTGAAAGTTGTAAATCTACTCTTGACAGTCAAAATAACTAGGGGAGAGAGTTCAACAAAGGCGATTTTAAGACAGTGATGAACTTTGAGTTTCCCACAAGCTCTTCAATACTCAAATATAATTTTGTGATTTTCGACGTTTGACAAGAAAAATCTCTGTTCACTGAACTAAACAGATTTTGATTGTAATTAAAAATTCTAAAGAAATGATATTTTTGCTAAGATTGCGCCTGTGGCAAACATTAGCGCTCCGCTATGTGATTAATGTTGGCTCACCTTACCACAACGTAGAATTGAAACTTTTTTTGAAAAAAAAAAATTCCGTCGTCTCGTGCTGGAGTTACGAAATCGACCAAAAGCTATTTTAGCTAAAGGGTGTAAAGAGTGCACTTTTCAAATTTTGTGTTATTTTGTTTTCGTGCAAGTGGCAACTCTGAACTTTGACAGCTGCAACCTATGATTGTTCCGATTATTAAAAATGGAGCGTTGTGAAAACCGATTACAAAGGAAAGTGAAGTGAATGTTGATTTTCGACCAAAGTCATCTTCTCGAATGAAGCGCATTTCCATCAGAATAAACAAAATTTTCAAATTCGGGGCTTAGAAAATCCTAACGCTATCCATGAGAAACAAATGCAGTCACAAAGAGCAACTGCCAGGTGCGGATTTTGGTCACGAGGCGTGATTGAGCCTTACTTTTTTGAAAGCGTCTGCGATTGGCATTAGTTACAGGAACATTATAACGGAGTTCTTGTGGCCCCAACTGAACGGCATCTATCTGGACGACATATGGTTTCAGCAGGATGGCGCCACCTGCCATACCGCGCATAAAACAATCAATTTGTTGCTGCAACGATTTCTAGACCAAACCATCTCACGACAGTCTGATGTCAACTGACCACCAAGGTCATGCGATCTAACGCCATTCGAATTTTTTCTACGGGGTCTTGTGAAATTTTGGGCTTATGTGGTTCCTGAGCTCAAGGCCGAGATCCATCATCGGTAAGATAGAGCCACATCTTTGTGAAAAAGTCATCGAAAGTTTCATGAAAAGAGCAATAGCCTGTCATCAGAGCCGCGTTGGCCATTTGCCAGATATCTTGTTCCATACTTACCCGGAATATGCCTACAATGCATTAAAAATATCACAACTCGATCAAAAAATACGTGTTTTTATTTTTAAATAATATACTTTAGACCTTAAAGAGACCTATGCTATGTTATTGGTCGGTGGTAAGATTGGTAATTAAAGCAAGAGTGATTTGAACCTTATACTTGAACAATTATTACACGTGGAAAGGTTAGGAGTATCACTTGGCTTAAATTTAGGAACTTGAATCTAAATCAATTCTAATTGAATGGTGGTTATACACAATAATAACTTAGATAGGCGATACAAGTATTTATATACTTTATCATCAATAAGCTTGCAGGTGTAGTTTTTTAAATTGTTCTTGCTTTTTTTCCTTATTTTGTTTTTAGTGTCTTACGCTCGAAAAACTCACCCAAAAAACGTGAATCTTGACACCCAAAGGTAAAACAAATCAAAATATGAAAGAGTATTAAGCTATAACTCAGAAAATATACTTTTAGGCAAATTGCAATAAGCAAATATTTTTATCTGCCTAGCAATTTGAAGAAATCCATTTTTAATTAATAAAGTAGTAGAAGTATGATACTTTGAAAGGACAAAAGGAAAATGATTGAAGATAAAACGAACCTGGAGTCAATGAGTACAACTTTTAAAATGGATCTTAGAATCTTGAAGAACTTTATTATGTTTTGAAAGCGCTCTGCGGATGTTTCGAAACTTTTCATTTGGTAAATAAAACGACATCTATCCTTTTTTTAACTGGGACAATGATTACTCCTATTCACACATAATAATACGCACACAATCACATGCTTATATTTACATACGTATGTATGTGTGTATGACACACTCGTTCTTGTCCTAATTAAGGTGATTAGTGAGCGTGTTAATTGTTATTGTAGTTGTTTGGCTCATTATGCACATTAAATTGTTGGCCAAATGACTACAGTTATTGTTGCTGCTACCGCCGCTGTTGGTGTTGCCGCTCAAACTTCGCGGTTTTACGTTCAACGTTTTCAATTAAATTGTTAGCCAAACATACAATTTTGGTGGCTTTCTTTCATTTTCTAGCTTTCACCTGCCTCTTTGTTGCTGTTGGCTCTATGTTAGTTATTGTTGATTTTTTGCTATTCTTTTTAGACTTCAAACATTTTAATGTAGTGCTAAAAAGGTGTTGCCAACTGCTACTTGCTACTCGTTTTCGACCTCCGCCTTCTTTTCGCAGCTGCGGCAGAGCTCAAATTAAATGCGAATGGCACAAATGCTATGGCCAAACGGAACTGTGTTATTTGTTGTTGTTGTTGCCACTTCAATGCTTCCTCTTTCCGTTTGTTAGAAGTCGCGTGTTTATGGCGCGTTTGTGTTGCTGCGCAGCGTTGAACGGGCAACAGGAATTCGCTGTGCGAACTTTTCTGCTGTTGTATTTTCGCATTTTTTTCAATTTATTTTGTTGTTTTTGAAGATATTTTATTTGCCTTTTGGACTTTTTTTTTGTCGGAAAAATAATGTTGTTGGACGATTAGGCAAATGTGACAAGCGGAACATTTGATGCCGAAGAATGGGAAGGAAGAACTTTAGAAAATCGTTTTTACGACCAATTAGAAAATCGCGTATACACTCATTTCTACTTTAACTTTTATTTGTCGTTTTTGATAGTTGACCGAAATCAAACTTTACTAGATGTACTATAATATAATTAAGAGACATACATACATATATTTCTTGGGTTGAAAAATAGAGTGCTCTTGGTAATAATGATAGCTAAGGTAGATCTGTGGCAGTCCGGACTAATTAATGAATCTCATTTTACACAATTTCGAGCAACAAAGAATATTTTGTGTGGACACATGATTTTGCGTTATGCTTATAATTTCTTTTTACAACAGAAGAATTTGAAAAAAAAAATTTCAACAAATGTGGTTGTAAATGGGGGCCACTTACGGTAAGTCTGACGGTTTATTTTCTGGTCTGGGCAGACCCCTATACTGTTCTTTCAACGCTTAGACTTCTTTGTACTTTCAAGAGATAAAACTACTTTGATTATTCAAATAAAACATAAATAAATAGTTATTTGAATAATGCATATGATTTCACGCTTTTTTCATATGGGTCGAGTGGTTCATATAATGATAATATTTAAGGGTCTGGGCAGACCTTGGTAATGCTATTGCGAAAAACATACCTCGACACTTAACCGCTAATTAAATGGCATTTCTTTAAACCAGTAATGACTTAAATTAAAAATGAGATATCAAAAACTTTCAACTTTTACTAAAAACCCAACCTTCGCTTTGTAAATTTCCGCAAGACTTTTAAGTTGAACGGATCGTATGATGAACATTCAATCAATTTAATTTTCACTCGTTCATTCTCATGCGTCCTACATCTTAATAGAAAAACTGTAGCACATTTTGTCCCAGTTTTTTCCTTAGTTTTAATTAATAGCCTTAAATTTCCTCACACACTGTGAATTGCCTTGCTTGATGAGCTACAGTGAACCCTTTTTTGGTTTATTACAAATAAAAAGAAATAAGGCTTACACAAACGATTTAAATTCAGTTCAATTAGTTAATTAAAAATGCAAATCAATTGGAAAACGCCATTAATAATCCACAGTCGAACATAAAAACAAACAAACAGACATACAGTCGGACGGACATGCAAAGAGACAACAAATAAACTTGCAGCACCAACAGCAAAACAGCAAACAAACAACAGCAACAAAAACAAAAACCAACAATAATCAATCAATAATGGAAGGCACTGAAAACCCTCATTTAACTAAATTGTTGTGAATTAAATCATTGGATTCACTGCTGCCGCCTCCTATTGTAACGCCCCTAGGGGCCGATGTTGCCATTTATAAATGAAAAATAAAACGACTATTAGTAGTAAAAAAGCAACAATAACAACAAAAACAATAAGCTACAAACGAGTACAACAAAATCCCATAGTAAATTATTAACGTGGCCAATTACAATAATTTATTACATCAATAATGCGCAATGAACAAATTTCCAAATTCAAAGCAATACTATGCATACTGCTGTTTCTATTTTTTGTTGTAGCTTCATTTGTTTATTTGTTGGTATACCGTTGTTGTTGTTGCATAGTGTTTTTGTAAATAATTATTTCAATTTTATTGTTGCTGCTGCACCAACGCATTTTGCTGAAATTGTTTTGGCACAAATCTTCATGAACGTTAGCCACTAATTTTGCTCATTTACACAGCGCTTAGTTTTTCCGGACTTTCACAATGGAATTATATTTCTTTTGAATTTCATTTTTGATGTGTGAACCAAGCTTCAATTTTTCAAAATAGGTGATCTTTCACGTATTTTGACCCTGTGTCTTACACACGTTACTTACAAATTGCTTTCTTTGAGCGTCATGCTGGACATATTCCGATAGCAATTCTAAGCAACTTCAAATATCATAAAATTGTCCCAATAAAAAAATACAAAGTGAGCTCAAATTGCAATTTAGTCACTTTTAAAAACTACCCTATCATTTGAACCTGGAACGCTTTATTCGCTTCTGAATTGACCTTCAATATGTGGCATATATATGCTTTGATGTATTTTAAGGAGGTTGGAAAAGATGCATTTCTTCAGAGTACTTAACACAATGTCGATGTCCTTTGCGACCTTTTAAATAAAAGCATATATGCAGACATTTTTCCAAACTTACTTAAAAAAGCTGAGGTTGTTCCAATCTTTAAAAAGGGTGCCAAATCTAACATAAACAATTATAGACCAATATCCATTCTTCTTTTTTTTTCTAAAATATTTGAAAAAGCAATTAAAACTAGGATTCTGAAGTTCTTAAAAATAACTAATTTTCTAAGTAATTCGCAATATGGTTTCCGTGAAGGTATGTCTACAGAAGATGCTCTTCTAAATTTTTGTAATAATATACATTCGGCTTTAAGTCAAAAAAAGGCTTGCGCAGCGCTTTTTATTGACATTACCAAAGCGTTTGATACAGTAGATCATGGTATACTGTTGAGTAAACTTTATAAGTGTGGATTCAGAGGTCCAATCCATAATTGGTTTAGTTCGTACTTGTCAAATAGAATGCAAAGGGTTAAAATAAGTAATCAGTTTAGCAGCTTTTTAAGCATAAACATTGGTGTTCCACAAGGGTCTGTGCTGGGTCCTATTCTCTTTCTTATTATCTTTATAAATTCAATATTTTCCTTAAATTTCTCAAGCAAAATAGTAGCATTCGCTGATGACATGGCCTTTACGTACTCGAGTGTTTCTCTACACAGTTTAACTGCGGACATAAATCACGATTTAAGCTTATTAAAACACTGGTTCACAATTCATATGCTCGTCCCAAGTGACAAAACAAAACTGATGTATTTTAGTACATCTGGTATTGAACGTAATTTTGAAAACTTTGTTTTTCATTCTTCTTGTTGTAGGAAATTTCTTACGGACAATACTACCTGTAGGTCTACCATGAATGCACAAACGTATTACGCGCAACGGCTATGTTCGAATAAATGTTTTACTATTGACTGGGTTCAGTCATTTAAATATCTTGGTCTTGCACTCGATTGGAAATTGTGCTGGAGTGACCATACTAATAATTTAAAGAGATACTTGCTAGCAGCTACCCGTCAGCTTTATCATTTGCAAAGGTTTTGTAGTAAAAAGTTACTAACGTGTATTTACTATGGCCTTTTCCACTCTAAGCTTCAATATGGCTTAGTTTGCTGGGGCGGCTTAAATTATAACAAATTACAGCCTCTGGTAATATGCCATTCGAACTATTTGCAAAAAAAATCGTCTAGTGAGTAGTTTGCCCTTATTTCGCGAACTAAAAATACTTCCTATAAAGTATTTATATTTTTTTAAAGTTTTACGAGTGTTTTATATAAAATGCGGATATTTAGTTAATAGATCTAATTCTGCTTATGGATTAAGAGCAAATAGTCAGAATCAAGCTGCAATTCCGAACTACAATTCTCAGCATTTCATTAGATACTATTTATCTGCCGCACCCAGGCTCTACAATCGTCTTCCTGACTTTATGCGATGCGTACGTAATCAACGTGTTTTTCTTAATCTGGTTAAATCTTGGCTTTTTGATTTTGAATATCATGAAATTGATAGTCTTCTTTGTGTTCAGGTATAGCTTTTTATACGTTCGTAGACTTCTTCTTCTTATACGTTCGTAGACTATATTTAAAAAAAAAAAAAAAAAAAAAAACACTTTTTCTGATATAGTAAAATCTTTTAGACCCCACGATTTTATTGCAATTTATTAAAATTAAGTTTAATTTTATACTATCATTAGCTACTTTTATATTTATTACTTTATCCAAAATGATTTACGATTGAATAGCAAAGTAAAATCTTTAGTATTATAAAAAATCATTATTAAAGTATATATATATTTGCATCCGCCACTAATTCTACATGAATTACAGGATGTAGAGTTATTCAATCTTTTTATATATGTTTCTTACTTATCGTAAACACAATGAAATGTAAACATTATAATATAGTATGTAAAAAGAATGTACTAACAATAAATAAATAAAAAATAATAAAAAAAATAAATGTACAAAAATATTGTGGCATAAAAGAAATAATAGGAAAATTGACACCCTTTCGAAAGAATCTTGAATTGAGCTTTCGGTTGAAATATTCATTAATAAGAATCTCTCGCAAACCAGCTTAGGGAGAAAAAAATGCATAGCTTCCATGTGTACATGTATCTACTTTCTAAGCTCAACTTTCCGCAATAATTTTAAGTTTCCCCATAAGATCTTAGACCCAACTTTTTTTACCAGCATAGTGCCCTTCTCAAATCAGTGACATGCAATTCTGAAGTGCACTTTGATGTTGTTGCATAAAGCAGCGGAAACATGCAATTCAAAACAACAACAACTCAGAAATCTCGGAATTGTTTCAAAAATTATTTAAATAATTTGGAGCAAATAAGACCTACAACAGCTAAAACTGAAGCACATCAGAATTAACAAAAAACAGCAAAAAGAAAATAATTACAAAGCAAAGCACGAATTCGTTATTATAAAATGCTTGGATTTTAATGGATTCCTTAAAAGCTTCGACGCCGGAAGCAGTAAAAAGGATTGCAACACAAAATTTTTACTGCACTTGTTGCAAAACTCATTACGTTTGCAGCTGACGAAAAAACATAAACGAGTACACAAGAAGAACATAAAATCAATTAATATTGCGCGCGTTGAATGCGCGCATTTTAAGAGTTTTAACAAATAAAAATGCATCACAGCCAAATAAATCAACAACAAAAAAAGTAACGAATTGCACAACAAGTGATTTGCATTTCTATTATTTCGGCCTCTTAACAATAAATTGCATTTTTTTATACGCCAACAGCAGCTACTGCAGCGGCAACAAATATAGCAAATATTTGTGGAACGCAAACTTTTTGTGCAAATTTCAGTTTTTGCTTAAAAGGATATCCAAGTAGTTGAGCAAATATTTCCCAACTAAATACAAAACGGCTACATGAAAAGCGAGAGCATCCTTGCAGGAAACTGAAAATTTGTTGCAGGTGCCAGCGAAATGTTCCTTGAAATACAATCTTTTATTTTGTCTCAAGTTTTTTATTCAGCATAGAATATTTAATTTATCGACAGTAAACAGAAAACCTCAATTTGAAACTTTTCGTCCTCCTGAAAAATGTTGTCCAATAAACTGTGGCATATAATAATTATCTCAGTAGCTGCAAAAATCCAAGCTTGCTTTCGCGAAGGCCACAGACACGGCGTGTATAATTTCACATTACAAAATATTAACGATACTTTCAAAAGGTTGCAAGAATAAGCCACTAAACCTAATCTGTATCAAGTATATCAAAGATGGAGACGAAAATGTTGGTCGACAGCTGATCAATGCGCAGATTGTATTCCAGCGGATACTGTCAACATCTACCGAACGAAAGTTCCTGTGATCGAATGCAAATCGTCGAAATGGGAATGCTGGGGCACGTGGTCTTCTACAGGTTTTTTTACTATCGATGCTTTTAGCTTTCGGTTTGATAAGTAAAGCTTTTAATATTACGAAATTTCGTGGAAAGTGTGTCTCAGATTATAGGAGAAATCTCTCTCAACAAAAACAAGTGGTTGAAATTGGTAAAAAAGTGACAGACGTTTTTCTGCCCTCGCTGTCCCTATCTCAACACAATACAATATTTTTCACGATTTTCCTTTCGAATTTTTCCAATTTTTTTTTTTGCTCAAAGTTTTCTACAAACGATGACGAACAAAATAAAAAGAAATCAGGCATGAATCAAGTCAAGTCAAGTTATGAAGAACTCGAACGGACAGCATTTAATTTTTATACGGAAAATCGAACACATGGTGCAAGTTAATTCAATCGCAAGTTATGCTATGCTTTCTCCAAACAAAAGTCCAATACAGCACAATGTATCGGTTTTCCGATTTTTCTTTAAAATTTTTCCATACTTTTTTTTGCCGTAAACCTTGACTGAGCAATTACGAAAACAAAAAGTTTTATTCAAATCGGCCGACTCACGGTTTTTAGCGAGACTAATGCACGACAATTGATTAGGAACTGTTTTTCCTCGCATTTTTACAATCAGGAATTGAATGTGGCAGTCTGTAGCGTGGGTTGCGTTCTAAAGTTAGTTATGGTTCTGATTTGCCTTTTCCATAAAGATAAATTTCAAAATATCAAAAAGAGCTTTCAAAAGAAAAGGCGCGTCACGAATAAACATCAACTTCACATTAGAAACAGTTTTTTGAGAGAAATTAAAAGACCATGCCTTATGAGAGCGCCACAAAATCAAGAAATCCCTTTGCGACCAACAATTCATCATAAACAAAACATTGTTTCGAGATGAAACAATCTACCCACCTAGCAATTCAACTTTTCGTACTGGGGAAAAAGCTGCGTAAGTGAGCGAGTGTATTTGGGACACTCGACTGTATAAAATTTATTTATTTATCTCTCATTGTCTGTTTTTCAAACCAAACGCAATTAAAAAAGTTGCAAATAAAAAATTCGTTTTGTTCGCTACATTAAATTGATATTAAATTTGAAATTGCACAGCTTGTACATTTCAGCAGACGCCACGCCCCGGGCTAACCACATTGAGCAGATAACGTGATGCCCAACCACAAACATTTCCAACATGAAACTCTTACAAATCGCAATAGTTTACGAGTCAATGCAGCATTTGACATGCAGGAAATGCGGCAGCAACATATTAAAATTTCAATTTAATTGCGGTTTTTATTGATTTAGTTATTACTACTGTTATTGTTAGTGTTACTATCTTCATTGTGTTTATAATGAAGAAACTGTGTCACCGTGACATCGCTGCAAGTGACCGCACGCCTCTTCATTACAACCGCTGAAATAACTGGAATTTATGATTTTAATAATCCAGCAAATTCAACTCAATTCATAAAATTCTCAAGATAATTATTTTAATTAACGCAATTAATTACGAGTTTGTGTTGAATAGAAGCCTTTTTGGCCTTGGCCGCCAAGTTGCGATTTAATTTACTCAGTGTAAAACTGTCTGTAGCTTGAGTTGACTTCTTAACTACTCTAAAAGCCCTCGCCTTTGGTATAGGGATGGGCCGGAGAGCAGTTCATGTTGCGACATAGTGTCAGTTGAAATTCTCGGCACGTTCCAATGTGGCACGAAACAACAGCAGCCAACTGCGGCCAACAAGATTTCTATTGCAATGCACGAATTATGTAAATTTCGATGTCAATCAATGCGGTTCATTGACGCGATGTGCAAATAAACGGGAGTTAGGAAGGTGGTAGGTGATGGAAAAAATACTAGGATGCAGTTTCTCTTGTACATTCTGTTCTGTATCTAGAAAGAAATTGAAGCTTTAAAACTTTTCCGTCATTTAGTTTCAATAAGACATAAAATCTGATATGCGTAGTTGGTATATTTTGAAAGAACAAAACAAGCACATTTTGTGGCTGCAGAATTTATTTAGCCAAGAAAAGTGACCGACCCTGTCTAGATATGTTGACGATATTTTTGCAGTAAATCAAATAAATTATTTCTTAAAACCTTTAATTCTTGTTTGTTTTATGAAGGAAGTGTTCTTTTATGCTAAAAATATTTTGGGGCATACACGCCTGTCTTAAAGAAAATTGTCAGTACCTCGGTGCATAAGGAGTGGGAATATTTTTTCCTAACATCTACTTATGTAAATTCCTTTTGCTTGCTTTCATTTTAAATTTATTTCCTTTTGTTATTTTGGCCATAATATTTGCAAGCAATAAAACCAACATTAGAACATCACGTAACTGCCATAAAAATGGCGCATTTAATGGCGAGACAGACGCACAAAGTTTTTACGCGCCGTCAGCACAACAACTTCCGGTTTGTTTCTTTCAGCCTTGCAAACTCAAGACGGGAAAAAGGAACAACAAAGGGAAACAGCGTCAAATGGGGATGAAAAAGGATGAAAAAAACTTTCGTTTTCATTTATGGCCAAGAATCGCAATGTCAGTCGCAGTTAAGCTTTTAGCTGGAGCAGCAGCGAAAACGTTGGGTTATCCGAAGGACGCGGCGCACACACAGTAAGGAATATTAAAAATCCTGCCATCTCCGTTGCCGTGTTTTCGTGCTGTGGAATAGAAAAATTGTTTGCTCTTGGCTGCGTACAAAAGCCACCTTAGTAAATAAGTCAACCACAACTGCACGATGGCCTAAAGTAATGTTGGCATGAAGATGAAAACAGCGCTTTGAAAGTCCACAAGAAAGAAGAAAACTTGAGATATGCTGCGATAAGAAATAGAACTAAAATCTCGAGTGGAGAATGTTTTACTCGTCTGCTTTAGAAGAAACAGAAGAAGAAATGAAGTTTCCACTGAAATGCATTTTTTCATTAAAAAATTGGTAGTTAGAAGTACACTATACAAGATGTGTTCTCTCTTTGAGCGGGGACATTTGGTGATACAAATACTGTTAAAAAATGTAAGGGCTTGAACGAAAAGCCGTAGCACATTCCTTACTAACAAAACCTTTGACACGCATTGCACTATTTTTTAGCTAGTGGGTGTGGACATTCAAGCAAATAATTTCAAATGTTGCATCATTACTAGTAATGATGCAACATTTATCGGAAAAAATGGGGCGGAATTGGACCAGTGTCCGTCGCACAGTGTAACACTTTCTATAAGGAGTTGTCGTAAAGTAATAAAATTTGGCATGGAATGTTTTTTTTTGTAAAGATTAAGATATTTTGTGAAAATGAATAAAATCGGTTCATATTCAGGCATTTCTTTATTTAAATAAAATTTTTTATACAAAATTTCACAAGTTCTGGGTCAAGTTCTCACTTTCTTTTAAAGGAAATAAAAAACCATTTAAAACCAGTTAACAGCTTTCACGTATTTCTATTATTTTTGTGAAAAATGTACATAAGTAAGATTTTTCATATTTAAAAAAAATATTTCAATTAAAAATATATTAAAATAACACATTGAATAGGCGGCTATGTTGTCTTAGTCTGATGAGTCACTAGACACTAAATCTTCTATATTGATTCCAGCCAGAAAGCTGTTAGTCCCTTCGTCCTTAATATCTTCCTGAATGTATGGCAACAAATCATTCATACCACTGCTTTCTTTCTTTTTGAAAATATTTCTATTCGAAGATATGTAAGGGTCAGAATTAATTAAAAATGAAACAATAAGATCATAAGATGTGGAAAATTTTAAGTTATTAAAATTAACACATAATTTGTATGGATTTTTAATGTAATTTATCATATTTATGTGGTCACTTTATATAGGCGGTAATCGTGGTTTTCGTTCGAATTTGATACAACTAAAAATGAGAGTGCGAAACTAAAATCAAATTATATGTGCAAAATTTTAAGTCATTCAATTCATTTTTGTAGAATTCAAAGCGTTTTAACCGTTTTTATGTGGTCATTTAAGGCAATTTTTTTCAAAAAAGTGTTATAGGTAATTATTGATTTTTGTACACATAACGCAAAAGTGCAAGTCTAGTCATTTGTCACCTATTTGTATTGAACCTATAATCGCTATACGGAATTTGAAGCAAAATCGAAGACTACATTTTTTTGCTATTCACACTTGAAGTTAGGAAACATTTCCAGTTTTACTCACTTTACTATATATCGAGAACATGTTTTTAAATGCACAACTGCTTTAAAACTATTCAATAGAATTAAGCAAACTTTACAGATTTGGAAAATTTATTTTTCATGATCTTAAAAAACATATAACATGAACTGCATCAGTGAAACATTTGCATAATCCACTCCATTTACATATTTCGGTTTTAAACATTTTTCTGCGAAAAAGCATTCTGAAGTATAACAGATACACTAATATAAAATAAATGTTGGATACCCTTAAATGGCTTAATGTAAACTGAAGAATAAAGTCAAACACGCTTTTATTTATACATAAAATTAAGAACGGAAACGCTCCACCATATTTATTGGACAAAATCAAATACATAGAAAAAGAATAAAACATATTTGTCCAGAAATACAAGTGATTTCCGGATAAAACATCAATGCACTACCCAAAAAATCACTTTTTTATAATGGCCGTTAATTGTTCAATGGACAACATTGCTGTTTGTAAAAAGTATTTACAATAGGGTCATTCCATCTATAATGGGCCTATCATTACCCTCATGTTTTCTAATTAGGCTGAAACTTTTTTTAGTGATTGGTCTATCATGTACATAGAAGATATAAAAAAAATTAGATGAAATTTTTTTAACCAATATTATTGCTTAAAAAAAAAGTTTCAAATTGTGTTAAAAAAAAATCGTAAGTAAAACAAAAAAATTCATTGATGAATATAAACAAACCAACACAATCCAAATTAGCTTTTATATTATTTTTAGGTAGTTGTGTACGAGTAGATGACAAAAAAACTGCAAATCTGAATAAATGAAGGCCTGAACGGTTTCTATATGGTAAAAAATAAAAAAATTGACTTTCCAAGAAAACATCAATTTCCCAAATACTCCAACATCGATTTCAGATTTTTTAGGCTCAAAATTTTCAAAACATTCAGGAGTACCATCTCTGAAAATTTGATTCATTTTCGTTCACCTTATTTCATTTTACAGGTATCTTAAGTTAAGATTTAGGATTTGCAATATAAATTGAAACATTGAGAATGAGAGCGAGAAAATTTGAATATTCTGATATATTTCTTTCATAAATATTCCACTGTATACACTCACTTTAGATGCTTGTAAAATGAAATATGGTGGACAAAAATTAATGAAATTTTCAGAGATGATACTCTTGAATGTCAATTCAAATTTTATTCTCTCGCTTTCATTCTCAATGTTTCGATTTACATTGCAAATCATAAATCTTAACTTTAAATGCTTGTAAAATCAAATAGGGTAAAAAAACATGAATAAAATTTTCAGAGATGGTACTCTTATATGTTTTGAAAATTTTTAGCCTAAAAAGATGAAATCGATGATGGAGTATTTGGGAAATTGATGTTTTCTTGGAAAGTCAATTTTTTTTTTTTACCACATAGAAACCGTTCAGGCCTTCATTTATTCAGATTTGCAGTTTTTTTGTCATCTACTCGTACACAACTACCTAAAAATAATATAAAAGCTAATTTGGATTGTGTTGTTTATATTCATCAATGAATTTTTTTGTTTTACTTACGAGTTTTTTTTAACACAATTTGAAACTTTTTTTGTAAGCAATAATATTGGTTAAAAAATTTAATCTAATTTTTTTATATTTTCTACATGATAGACCAATCACTGAAAAAAGTTTCAGCCTAATTAGAAAACATGAGGGTAATGATAGGCCCATTATAGATGGAATGACCCAATACTAATAGAACACTATCAATCAAGCAAAAAAAGATTTGGAGCTTAAATGTTTTTGTTGCTTGGAAGGTTCCACGCTCAGTTGTCTAATCGCGTCCACATTTGATGAGCTTTTTAGAATAGGTAATATATAGACCCTGGTACCAAATCTTAAAACTCTTGCAATCATAAGTTATTAGATATAGCGATTTAATTGCTTTTTGTTGAATGAAAGGTGTCATGCTACGTTGCCTTATCTCGTCTAAATTTCGTGAGGTGCTTAGCTTGGACAATATATCTCCACGTACCAAATTTCAAAACTCCTGCTATCACAGATGTCCATGTATAGCGTTTTAATTATTTTTGTTGCATGAAAGGTGCCACGCCCTGTCTAATCCTTTCAATATTTTGTGAGGTGCCTAGGACATATTATAAGCATTTTAACGCCAATTTTTAAGATTCTTGCTATCTTAGAAGTCAAGACCTGGTGTTTTAAGGGTTTTTATTGCCCCTTGCTTTTCTCATAATAAATCATAGCCTATGTTACTCAGAGATTTGTAGCTTCCTATAAACAGAAGAACTTTTAGAATTGGTTAAGTAGTTCCAGAGATGATTATCCTCTACACACAAACAACAACAAACAAACAATCTTTGCCTCTTTAAATGTGTAATAGTAGTGAGTAGTAAATAGAGTACCTCTCCCCCATCGATAAAAAGTGTTAAAACATTCAAAACTCTTCCACTGTTAATTCATTGTAGGGTGTTTAATTTCTGGCCAAGCCAAATATAGCACCCATAATAATTTGGATTTCATTTGTTTCCCATCCCATTGTTGGCAATAATTTCGAGACTATTTCACTTTAATTTTACTCAATTAATCATTGCAAATAAGCACCAACAGCAGCGGCAGAAACTCTTGCTGGTATACTCAGCTGACGACGTGGGGACTCCTGCGGTACTCCCTTCTCCGCCTATGGGATTTAGTCAGCTTAATCAGGCCTTAATAGATTCAATTCGCTGTTTCTTTCTCATATTCTTGTTTTCGTTTCCTCCAATTGTCGGTTGTTAATAAATTTTGTTCATTTCTGTACGCGCTTTTGACTTCATGCATACTGGCACACTGTTGTTCTTTCCACCGCCCCCCGTTAACCCTCATGCTAAATTTAAAGAGACTCCATTAATTTTGCTCGCCCGAGTATGTAGAAATTGTCTGCAAAGCCAGCAACCAACAACAAAACAAACTGGCAGATGGACCCCCTGAAGGCACAGTCTCATAGCGACTCACAAAAGACGCAGAATTCGAATCTAAAGATTGAGTCTGTTTTTGGACTTTTTTTTACAAATTTTTTTTTAAATTCTGTGTTATGCTTAATAAGCAGAAAGAACAACAGCATACGTTGTGTCCTGTAGTTAGTTGGTCTGATAAAACGCTGTTCACTCAGTAGGAATATTCGTTACTGATGTTGCCTTTGGCAATAAATATTCCACGTTTGAATCGGGACAAGTGTTTATTCTGTTTGAGAAATTTTGAATTTGCCACTGGATAGGAAAAATATTATTACTTTATCGTTTCACATGGATTGAAAAAAATGTTTGCGAAATTTTTCGCAAAAAAAAATATTTTTTTCCCGAGTTTCGGCAAAATAATTTTGGCGAACTAGAAAACAATAATTGGGACTCAATTGGGCTTTGTGTTAGACTAAGCAAAGCATAATATCAATGTTCAAGAAGTTCTTTCAATAGTATGGCCGATCTCCATCCTTAATGGGATCGGACTGGGTTATAGGGGACAGAATTTTCGGAAATCTTATTGTCGATATTTTGAAAATTTTAATGGTGCTTTAAAAAATTTGAATAAAAATTTTTGAAAATGGAGTTACAAACAAACAAATATCAATAAAAAAAATTTCAAAAAAAAGATCATAAAGTTTTTTCCACACAAAACTTAAGATCATCAACTTTTTCTCCAAGTTTACCTTCTTAAAATTTTAAGGAAGAATTATTTTACTTTGGGAAGACCGGGAATTCTTCCTTTTCAACTTGGCCAAAAATAAGTGTGTAGCTAAATTAGAACTTCGAACAAGTGCGATATTGGTTCGGTCAACAATAGGGCACTTTGTAATTAATTTCGATAAGATAGGATGAAAATAAATTTCGGTCATCAACAAAAGATGTCTAAATCAGCATTTGCTTGCATATATCGATGGGTATACTACGTTTACGCGGATTTTTTAAATTAATTTAGATTCTAGAATGCCGTTTCCATTGGGGTATGTTGGCCCGGATCTTGTAATTTCTTATTTCGATTGATTATTGGTTTATTTTTCCTTCTCCATAAAACGAAATTTTTTTAGCTGCAAATTCTTAATTATTCGCTGCGCCCCTGCAGGGGGGACAATTCAAACTATAAATTTTGTCCACTGCGCGTGCACGCTATTGCAAGCGTGAATTGTAAAATGATTCATCCTTGTTTTACGGCCACGCATTCAAATAGTTTACAAATAGGCTGTCCCGACATGAAAAATGGTTTAGTATCACAGTTGCATTAAGAGAACGAATCAAAGAAGATGGGCTTAGGAAGTCATTTGTCTACATATTCCCATCAAACTTTACAAATCATGCGGTGAGGATCTCAAAGGGAATCGGATAGAATGAAGTTACATTCAGTGCGACTACAAAAATTACAACAACTGCAAATATGTTCGGATGAGGAAAACAAATAAAATAAATCGAATGTGGAGAATCAAAATCAAACAAACAGAGAAAAGGAAGATACATAACAGCAAGACAACAACAACAACAACCAGAAATCATATAAATTATTGCAACAAACAAACATAATCGTAATAAAGACGATTTACGAGCACAACTTTAGGCTAAAAACATACGCACACACTCAAACGAATCACAAATGTATAGATAGTGTCACACATTCACATAAAAGACCCAATAGGAAAAATAATTCCTCCGTAAAGCTGAATAATTTGCGTAAGCTTTTGAGAAAATCAGGGATACATATTGTTAAGTTTTGGAGCGTGTATCTTTTGGATCCAAGCTAAAGTCTGACAATTCAGTGAAAAATAAAAATTTGCTGTGAATCACGCAAAACCACACAACAGATCAGATCATTGACTTCAATTGACTTCAATGAAATGAAAAAAAGAGACCGTATTCCTTTTTATTTATTTTGGAACGGCCTCTGTTCATTATATTTTTCGTGTTTTGCAATTTCCCACTTAAAAAATGTTAGCCTGTTTAAGGGAATCGTTTTAATTTTGCCTCAGTATATTGTGGCAATAAGTTTCCTTTATTCATTCAGATATTCTGTCTGCTCATACTAAAATGCCCAAGACATATATTATATTTAATTGTCTCTAAAAGTCAAAACATTTGTCACAAAGAAGCTCCTTATTTTTAGATTGAGTTCTTAGGCAAAATATTCACAAAAGTCATATATGTAAACAAATCAAAAGGTTTTTCATCGCTCCTGAAAACTGTGGCAAGTATTTCAAAAACTGAAGACTCATCAATGATTCCCACTATATGCATTTGCTTTTCTTTTGGGGGATGACACATACACACACACACACACAAATACAAAAGATTCCCATGTTAGTTCGCATTTCTACTATTTGGTCTTGGAAACCATGCTCATGATATACGGTGAGTTATATTATAAAAATCAGTGGCGTTACTTCACAAAAACCTTGGGGGGGAGGTCGAGAATTATAATTACACCATTATTAGATGATTTTATGATGTATTGAATAATAGCAAGTATCAGATCCTTGGGGGGGGGTCAATGCCCTCCCCAGCCCTACCGAATTGACGCCACTGATACAAATACACGTACTTAGAACGAAAAAGACCCAGAAATCAGTCAGACTTACAGCACAGAAGAATAGCACGAAGTGTGCGGAGTGGAGTGGTATACGAGGAGCATAGGCAAAGCTGAGATTGCTTTGCTTGCCTAGGGCCATTAGTCATTAACGAGAACAATTTTAGGATTAGCGATAAAACAAATACGTGCATAACGTCGTTGTGCCCCTTACTCTCAATTCCAGGCAGTAGAGTTGCCAATCGTTGATTAAATTATGAAAATAGGTACCTGTAATTGAAAAATGTTGTGATACTGGTAAATGATAAATATATCATTTGTAAATGTTATCACTTTTTAAAGAAAGAATTTTTCATATATTCGTTTTTCTAGAAGTTTTTACAAAATAAATTTTTCATCCGTCACAAGTTTTTTCAACTCCTTTATTAAATATTTGTTTGTTCTTGTGTAAAAGAATATTTTAACATATTTGAGTTCATTGAAAAATGTTTCCTGATGTGTAATCAAAGCTTTAATATACATATGTTTTCGTGTAACTGGAGAGATATTAAGGATTAGCAACATGCAACCATGTGAAGTATATGCAGTAGATATTTTTGTGCCGAAAAGAGAAAAATTTTAAATGAGAAAATTCCAACATTATGATGGTGGCATAAAAAGCTACACCGACAAACTAATCAAGACAGAAATCAACAACAACAACACAATATCAGGAACAACAACAAAAGCTACATATGCACTAACAACAGTGAAAAGAAAACTCAACACAAAATTTAATTTCGCTCATCAGTGCAGCAGCTCAACAGTGAAACTCAAAAGAAACAATATTTCATATCGCAGACAGAAACAATCATGTTAGCAACAGAACACGAACAACAATAAAACAACAGCAACAACAGCACAATTTCAACAACAAGAGCAAACTTCTATTATTACTTTGAGTACTAGTGACTTCAGCTTTGGCCGAGGGTACTGAAAAGAGGTTTACATAATCAAAGCATCAGCAAGAAATGAAGCTACAAATCAATGAAAAAGAAAATATAAATACCGACGGAAAAAACAAAAAAAAAACAAAAACAACGTCCGTTTCAACTCATTATTGTCAGAACGTGATTAATTGCTTCTGAATAGCAAAGGAAGCATCCATGCAGGCGAAGAAGCACAAAGTAGAGCAGCAGCGAAATTGGGGCCGATAACCGACAACAACAAAAAAAAATGAGGAAACAAAAATTGTGAAAAATCATCCGAGCTTGCAACAATCAGAGAATGGGGGGAAATATCGTTGAAGTGGCCAACTTACTTACAGATTTCCTACAAAACGACAACCTTTTAAAATAATAAATGTAATGTCCAAAAATATATGAGATCGGGTAACTATCCACAATACTGCACTCAAATGTGTTTCGAGATAACTGATGTTTGTTTATGTCAATCTGCTGGAATGCATGTAAATTTCAGAGAGGAAATTCTCTTGCGAGGATGTTTTGAGATACGCCCTTTCCGCTTCTGAGGGCAGTATAGCTATTAAACAATATGATGAACTATATTTTTGAAACTACTTATAAGCAGGACCGTCTTAAGACTTCGCAATGTCCGGAACAAGATTCTCATTATTAAAATCAGGCTCATTATTAAATTTTTATACGCAAAATAAAAACTTCAAATAAAGTTACATATTCAAGAATAAAAACAAAAGGTCTTCAGAAATTAAATCATTTTCTACCTGCTCAGTAAATGAAGCTCGGGGCCCTAGGCTGGAGCACCGCTGCTAAGGTCGGCACTGGTAATAAGGTATTGAAAATATTCACTACCGCAGAAAATAACTCACAAGTGCTTATAAAATTACTCGACGAATTTATTTTTCATTTGCACAAATATAATTCTATTTAGGCCACGATAAACTGCAAGTTGGAAACTTAAATTTAATCCGGCTATCTGACTAACCTTTACCTCGTTCTTCTGTCATTATTGTGCTGCATGTCCTTCACTTCCGATAATTTTAATTTATGATTTATTTCTGCGCGTTAGTCTTAAAAAGTATTTCCTCGAATTGTGAGAAGTCATCATAAGATGGCTCTGGCATCCTTAGTTTTTGCAAGAATAATGATGCTCCCGTTTATTTTAATGTAAAAGATTTTCATCAACCTTAAGCGGCCATGAAATATTTGAATTTGATAATTTCTGGGAGTGACTTCCATATATATTTGAGTACGTACTGACAAATTATCATTTCAATTGGAGAAAGAGGCAAATGTTTCCAAATAAAAACAACGTACATATGGACGAGTATGTCTGTATATTCCTATCAGAAGTGGGTTGGTATCGTTTGTTTTGGTTTACTCATTGCGATTTTTGTATTGATACATAAATTATAAAGCCTATATATAAAAAGTTCACAATATATATCAGATCTAGATATTATTTTTTAAAGTATGCCGTAGTTGTTCTTTTCAGTGTTTTTTTTTTGGAAATATTGATGAGTATATCAACGAGTTTCATTTCTATTTCCACTTGCTGGTTTATGAATTCTGATTTTGTTTTTTCTTTTTAGTGCTGGGATGAATGTGCCAAGCCACCACCACCAAAGATCAACAAATCCATACGTGAGACATGGTCCTTGCACACTGTCTCAATGCTGCAGCAGGACTCACTGGTATTGGTTGATGTCGCATGGGCGCCGCTTAGCACACCAAATCAATGCCTTGTCACCTGGGAGGTGTCTGGGGGCGGACTAATGGGAAATCTTCTTACGGAGTCTTTTAACGTGCAGCTTTCGCTATGGCCTGACACGAAATATCGCGTGCAGGTTACCTGTAAAAATAAGGTGAATAGCAAGATAAAGCCTAATTAGATGAAGACGAGTTTAAAAAATTTACATCAGAGTCCTTGAAATTATAGTGCTTCTGTTGCTTACTTAAGAAAAAATAGTCAAATTCTTCTCAAATTCCTTTTTATGTGCAAAATTCACATTATCATTTCAGCTCACTGGTACAATGTCACGTTCCTTGCCACTAACCATTGACACCACGGAGGCAGCTAACGCTCTAAACCGCTCGCAGAGCCAGAAGCACACATCAACAACATTGTTGCCAAGTACCGAGACCAAACTGAACACTGAATTGAACCAATTTGACCTGATAGGCAATAGTATCATTGAATCATCAGCTAGCGACTTATCCGTGGAGCAGGACACAGCTGTAGCATCCTCTGTTGTCGCTAGTGGCAGCAGTCTGCCCTATGACGATCAGTCGGCCGAAACAATCAACCAGCATACAAACTTCATCTTTAATTGGCATGCGAAAAATAGTGACATAAGCGCAATCGAGCCGCTACATAAGCCTCAACTCGATATCTTCACATTTGCAGCGCTGAGTGAACTGCAGAAACCTCTCATGTTCGGCGTGATAGCCGGTACGCTGTTGCTGGTCTTTTTTCTGCTGCTCTATCTCTGCATGGCGCGCCAGCCACGTCTTCCCAGTGACAAAGCGGCGTTGATTGTTGACGACGTGCACTCAGTGGTTGTTTCCTTCCCACCAGCGCAGATGGCATCTTCGATAGCGCACGCTGGAGATGTGGTTGTCTTACCAGAGGAGGTATGTAGAAATCCGGCTACCTGTTCCAGAAATTCTCAAAAAGTTTAAAAGGGGAAGAGCGCTAGCATAATCAGAATGGCTTATTCCTAGAAAATAAACCTTTAGAAAGTCGGGTACAGTGGGACTGCAAGTGCTTTTATTGCATCTTGTTTCCTGCAGAGTAAGTAAATCTCATAATAGAAATTGTGTAGGCTTAGTTACAATTTAAAAGAAACAAAAAAAACTTTTTCATAAACTTATAAATTAATCGTACAAAAGCAGGAAATACAAAAAGTCTAAAAAAAGTAATAACTTAAAAAGAAAATTGAGTAAAAGTGCAAATGATGAGAGGATAAAGTGCGTGTTTGAAAGAGTGGTGTATCTGAAATTTTGTTAAGCAATAAATTAAACAACTACAACAAAAAGTTAGAAGAAAGTTCAGTTAACGATAGCTTAACACTAGGAGTATACAATATATTCTTACATATAGAAATATCTATTTCTTTTGGCTCTTTTTTATGAAATTTAAGAGAGTAAAGAGTGCCTCAAGTTCTGTGGGACACGAAGTCCATTTAATAGGAGACACTTCAACTACAAAAATATATATAATCGATATTAAAGTCGAAAATTAAATCAATATCAGACTTAAGCTTTTAAAAAACACCGATTTTTCATGGCTTTTTTTCGGATCCTTGCGTTCCTCCAATATGTCCACATATGACTCAAAAATTTATTATTAATTAAATATTATGTTATTATTTTATAACACCCTTAAAAATTGAGCCAAGAAATTAAATTTCGAAAATATATTCCTCTATTACATCATATCATATATCCACAAAAAAAGGAGAAAAGTTGACAAATAAGTCAGTCGGAATGGATTTTTTGATTTTCAACAAAATGGTCAGCTGAAATTGAACTGTTCTCAAACTCTTGTGCTTTTCTGATAGAAATCATTATTAATCTTAATTGCTTCGAATTTGAATGTTCGTGTTAATTTCAAAATAAACTATTTAAAAGAAAAATTTGCTCATGTTCAGTCACAAATTTCTTCATAAAATTTTTCAGTATTCTTACTAGGAAACTTTTTTTGTTGATTATTAAATAATAATTAAATAACTCAGTAAAGGCGGACGGTATGGCGGTAAATGCCACTTACAACTAGTCCCCGCAGTTGTTCCTGCAGCGTTTAATAAACAAAAAGCGCTACATTTTACACTATAAACGTACAATTAACATTCCATAAACTTAAGCTTTCTTCTTATACTTAAAAAAAATAAGTTAGAATACAAAAACTAAGTTTATAGCAATAGTAAAGCAAAAACAAAACCAGATAATTTTTTAAAGTACATACTCATAATTAAAATTGATTTCAACCACGCCTCACAACATTACCCACTCCGCCTTGTCATTGTGCTCTACCTTATTTCTTAGCATTTCAACCAGTAAAATTTTGTGGTCTACCTTGTTTGATAGAAAGATCCAAATCTTTATGGCATAAAATCAAAACATATAAATGTTTAGTAAAATTAAAACCATGGAACAAAATCAATCTTTATAAATGTATCATTCTGAAAGTTTTTGTTTGTGTACACTAAGAGAAAATCGTACTTGAAACGCTTAATATTCTAGTTTATACACAAAAAGAAACAAAAGAGAGAAACAAAAATTTTGACCTGCAAACATTTTTGGCATAAGCAAAACTTAAAAATAAATAGTTTTATCTAAATTAATTGAAACTGAAATTGAATCAAAATTGAACAAAATTCAAAATTATCTTTAGAAACACTCGTGTATGTGTATGTATATGTAACTGTATATGTATGTGCATGTGTAACATAGTCTTTCTACGAAAGCTGTGGGAAAACACAAATGCATTTTTCCCCAATAAAAACAAAATATGAGCACGTCGATATTCCTTAAAAAAATATTAAGCATATATTTTCTAAAAAAAAAAACGTAAGCAACCACAATAGCTTACGTACATTATTTTGTTAGGGTTTTGTTGGAATTTCAGTTAAAACTTTTCGGTAAATTAGAATTTAATTATATTAAATTATGCAACAGAAAAATGCAAAAATTTGGCAATATGTAAATTGAATCATCGGCATTACACCACACATCCCACTCCTACCTGAATCCATCCCTTCCCGACGAAATGACCAAACCTCCCTTCCCGAAAATCAACATCCACAAACCAACACAAATACAAATGTAATTTACAACACAACTGCAATGTCAAGTAACAGCAGAAACAAGCGAATGCAAATCACACACAAATTTCATAGATAAACAAAATACACAACTTAAAGTTACAAATAGCAAATTTATAAAATACGCCGCATTTAAACAAAAAACAAATCAAGAGTCACAAATATTTCCGATTAACAAAAGACTGTAAATATTAGTAATAAAATAAACATTTGTAACCGATACAAATTCTAGTGTATCTCATTCAATTCAACTCCAATTATTGTATCTACAAGTTAGAAATAAGATTGTGAACTAAAGTAGGATTTACCAGCTACGGTGTAAGTGCGTACCATTAAATAAAACTAAACTAATAATCTTAAGAATATCAATTATCATCTGCTTTGTAATTTGTTTCTGTTTGTATCCTTTAAGTGCTAGGTAATGAAATGCTAAATTAAAGTAATGCGATGAGTCCTAAAGATACTTGTAAGCTTCTAATAAAATGCTTTGTAAAATTCTAACTTTACATAAATTGAATCCAGTGTAATTTTTAATCGTACGCAATTTAATGCTTAATTTAATAATATTTCAATTAAATCCATAACAAATGCAACAACAATTTATATGAGTAAAGATCTTTATGCTTACAATAAATAATATCTAACAACAAACTATGTAAAAAGTATGAATATTTATTAAATAAATTTATAAAATAAGTAAATAAAAATGCAATTTGAACCAGAAAAATGAGAATAAAACGTCTTCATTATTTGGAGGGAAATTGAGTTCAAACAAAAGTATTTGCGGTAAAAAATTTGGACCATCGACTAAGTAGCCAATGAAGTGTCACAAAAAATTTGATCGCAGTAACAATGTAAACAAAAATTATTCTCTTAGCAATATCTCTGGAATAAGCTGTTCCATGTTTTACGTTACACTTCGATACTTTAGATTTTTGCGATGTTATTCGATAGCACTCAAATCGATTTTCAATATATTCGGCTTTTGCTTGATGTTCGATTACTCCGCTTTAGTTATTTCAATATCATCCAACAATATCTTATTTTACGATGACTTTCGATATAATTTGATGACTTTTGAAATTTATTAACTCTGCGGTCGCTTCTGGTTGACATGGTTGTCGTTACACTTGTCCGTTTTTTATTTCTTCTTCAACCATTTTTTAAGGATTCCTTCGCATTTTCGGATGCAGAAATATACGGGAGCATTTTTTCTTAAATGACGACACAGTCCCATTTTAAAAGAGGATTCTCAGCTTTGTGGCAGTTTTTTTTTAAATTTTTTTTTGAAAATTGAATGATCTCTTAAAGTATCATTAATGGAATTTACAAGATCACAAATTGAAGTTGCAGGACAGCAATTCTGAAAATATCTATGGTTGTGATACTTTTCAGGTGAGTGTGGTAAATAAAAAATACATTTTCAATATAAATAATCGATAGTAAGTAATAGTAAATTTATTTGGACCAAGCAAGGGCTAATAAAATACAAACTATATTGTTTCAAAATTCAAGGCGGTATGGTTCTTCCCTTAAAAAAAACGAAGAAAATGAGCACCCAATGGTTTTTTAAGCTTTTCATGCCAGATTTGCCTATTTTTTCTCAGAAACAACGCACTCTGAAAAAATTAAAAAAAAAATCAAAAAATTACTTTTCATGAAATGAAAAATTTAAAATAATAAAAACTCACATTCATATTTATAGAAATAGGTATTAAGGTATAATAAATGATGCACTTAAAAGTTTACTTATGTATACAACATATATTTTAGCTTGAAATGCTTGTAAAATCAAATAGGGTGAAAAAACATGGATAAACTTTTCAGAGATGGTAATTCTGAAAATTGTGCGCATAAAAAGGCTGAAATCGATGATGGAGAATTTGGGAAATTTATGTTTTCTTGGAAAGTAAATTTTTTTATCTTTTACCGCATAGAAACCGTTCAGGCCTTCATTTATTCAGATATGCAATTTTTTTGTCATCTACTAGTACACAACTACCTAAAAATAATATAAAATCTAATTTGAATTGTGTTGGTTTGTTTATATTCATCAATGAATTTTATTCGTTTTACTTACGAGCTTTTTTGAACACACTTTAAAACTTTTTTTTTTTTAAGCAATAATATTGGTCAAAAAAAATTTATCGAATTTTTTTATATCTTCTACATGACAGACCAATCACTGAAAAAAGTTTCAGCCTATTTAAAAAACATGAGGGTATTGATAGGCCCATTATATATGGATTGATCCATGTATATAACAAATGATACCCATTTTGTTGAGATCAGTTAAATAGGTCGCAGCTTATACTCGTAGTAATTTTTAGAAAACTCATCCGTAACTTCAGATGTTTCACAAACCAGATCCAAGTAAAAACTGTCGTTTAAATATTCTGTGTTTTCATTTAAAAAACCTTATTTTGGAAGAAGCATAAGATATTCGAAGTGTTGCTAAAGAGATCTTGCTTCAAATATGTTTCCAACTCAATACCTCCTGAGGCCTGTTTTTCCCTTGTTGGTAAAGTTTTATAAGCTTTTATCTGTTCGTGAACAAATGCTGTGAAATGTTTTCTATGCGGCGTCGTCTAAAACTCTATCTTAGTTCAACAATGTCTGAAGATCAGCTGAACGACTTCGACTCGATTAATATACATCGCAATATCGAAATGTACAAATAGTTTTGGACGAGTTTTTTACAGTAACTCGCAGAATCAGCCTACTTAATGACAAATAATTATCGACTCAGAACATATGTGTGGTGTTTATCCTTTATTAAAACACGATATTCAGTTTTAATTTAAACATTTATTAAAAATTAAAAGTATAAAGTAGTTTATTCCATTGAGATTTACATTTTATTTCAGTTCAATTTCACTCTTATAATAATGCGTCTGTTCGTCCGGCTCAACTATTCAAACTGTTCTTTGTTCGTGGTTCTTTTGTTCTAGACAGCCACGCTTCGTTCGGTTTGATATAGTTATCCTATTCATTGTCCGTATTATTGTCCCTGTCTTCGTCAAAGTCAGTGTTACCAATACGTTAGTAATTTCGCCCGCTCCTAGTTAAACGTTGTCTGTCCGCGTTACTGTCTATCTGTCTGACAGGCTCACTTCCTACATATGTATGTATGTATATTAGAGCGATAAGAAAAAAATCGATTGTTTGAAATGCTTATGTACGTCTGCTAGTCTGAAACGGTTCCATAACCCGTTAAGTAAGCTTCTGTTAAATTGCACCCAATTCTATTAAGAATTAGAGGTCACGAACTCTGAAATGTTCTTAAAAATGTTTATTGTCCCTTGGTGATGGTAAAATCAAACGAAATGTAGGTTACTTTTTAGGATACCAATTAGAGGACTTATGTCTTTCAAGTATTTATATTAAGTCACTGAACAACATAAAAGCACTAATTTGGTGTAAAAACTTTTATTTTTTGGGATATTTCATGGAAAAGAAAATGGTCTTATGAAAATCAAAAGTATATAACATTTATGTATATATATACTATACACACATAAGCACATATATGCTTTGTACTTAATAATAATATTTTTGCGAACTTCATAACCTGAAATTAAATATCCGAGTTAAAACGCCCCCTTGGATGATTTCTGCGCACGGGCCTACAATGATTCATAAATGTTTTCTTTTTTTGCACAAAACATCTAAAAATCTAAGCAATATAAAATGCCAAACAGTGGCAGATTTACTGTATGTTTTCATTTGCTAATCAACACACTTCCTGTCGCGCCTAATGATGAATTTGTGCGGGCCAAGTAAAAAGGGCTCGCATCAGTGGCAATATTTCGTGTTGTACATGGATCAATTAGAAATATTTCGCACACTAAGCAGCAGAAGCAGTGCTTTTAACACTGCTAAGACTCACCGTCGACATTTCAAGACCCACACTATCGGTTCTTGTCATATGGTCATAGTGGTTGAAGTTGCATTGCCTGACGTGTGGCAGCAACAAATGCGAAGGAAACATTGCATTTTGTTGATTAATCACCATTCAGCGTGCTGCTTGTGCGTGCCTAACGTTCGTGTAAGCAACTCCTTGTGCGGCTCGTTGGTCACACCAATAGCCAAGACAAGGAAGCTGATTGCGAAAATAAATTCAGAACAAAGATCTTAAAGTGTTTGGACTAAGTTAATTTTTGGTCGTAGAACAAAACGCAATGTAATGAAGAAAGGCCAGTTAATAGTAAAGACAGTCATAACAAGCTGTATGAATATTTGTCGCAATAAATCAAGTGAGCCGTAAGTTGTAATATTCTTCCTATGCGGCACAATGACAACGTGCAGCGACGCTTAGATTTCTAGAAATCTTAAGCAATCACAGTTGCAAAGGCTTTTTATGTACCAGAGTTGCAAATTTTTAATCAAGTCCACATTGTAATTTTTAATTTACTTTATTGTATGGAGTATATATTAATACGAATGGATCATGATGGCAATTTTAATCTCGACCAAAACGTTGTCGGCATATAGTGCTGGCAAAACAATGTTACTTGTCATTATGATGGCATCTTGCATCTTATATTTTTAACTGCTACTGGCATATGTACATATACCCTACCAAGTAGGGTTAGCTGTTAAGGCCGAAAAGCATCCCTTCAGTTATAATTGTCACGTTGCATTTTTTGGAGTTCATTTAATTAATATCTATGAATTTGTTACTGAGCTTACTGTTCAGCACAGTGTGTGTCAACACCAAACAAATTACACTCCGTTGCTAAACGGAATCATCAGTGACTTTTAAGCCGACAAGTAGAAATTTTTAAGCGAGATATGTTGGCTTTCTGACATAGATCTGTTGAGAACTCAAGAAAAACGGGAAAATATATTTTTTCTGTTGTTTATCTACGGTTTTGTAGCTCATGTGACATTACATAATTTGTAATTCACAAAGGCTTGTTAGCTCATCATCCTCATCAATATGTATGTTACAACAATGTACATTTTTGGCCATTTTGTTTTATTCTAACACTGTGCTAAAAGAAACAAATTTCCTCCGGATAATGGAATGAGTTTAGTTATAACTACTACTGCGTGCACCTGCCTTTTAATAAGCCAACAGCACTACAGACAAGTGTTTCGCATTGTCGTTTTCGATTTGTATTGGGATAGAAATGTCACAATGGCACAACAGGTGGTGCAGATGTCTAAATCTTATTCTTGACCCACTGAGCCCACATCCATTTACCACTTGGGCAGAGCATCTTATTGATAGGCATTGATATTATTCAGTGCTTTCATCATCACTCATCTAAACTTCTATGGCAATGTCCTTAGGAAGCTGCTTGAAGCCATCAGAAAATTGCCTTGGTCACATCTTGTAATTAATCACAAACAACTTAGTGGCAATGGTGAAGTTGGCAGCCAATTAACTAAATAGCGACATTCACCCATCGCCAAGAAAGTGCGAAGGTGGGCGCGTTGCTTCCACCCACAACTTTTGTTACGTAGACAATGAAAACATTTGTCAAAGACTGACAAAAAACAAGCAGCCAGACAAGCAGATAGACAGACAGAAGCAGAATTACAAGTAAGCAAAAGGAAGACCGACTTCTAGAATCCTTCTCGTTTATCTTGTGGGAAAGTGAGTAAGGACTGTCAGCGCAATTTTCTTTTTATTTCATAAGTGACAAACAGATGGTATTACATGTCTACCTATGTATGTGTTGCTGCGTGTGTGTCTATCGGGATCTGCCCTGCATTATTTGAACTTGAGTGTCAAAATTGCTGATTCTCACCTTTAGAATAAAAAGCAGCAGCACTGAAAAATACGAGCAACACACGCAGCAACATCCATTCAGCTTTTGTCAGCAAATTGCTTGTTTTGGTGCCATCGTCAATGGAGCGTGATATTGAAGCGAATTTCGTTCTTCCAAGCAGCCACTTTAGCGAGACACCAGCAGCAGCATAAGAAAAGCTTTACTCGCTTTAACTTGTCTTCTTTGTTACATTCTTTTGCTGTTACTGTTGCTGATACCCCATCTTCTTCCGTTTATGTTGTTTCCTTTGGTTTCGACATCAGCTTTGGCATCTCTTTTTTTATCGATGACATTCAAAATCTTATTATAGCGTTTATTTTGTTGCAGCTTGACGACAGCAACAACAATAGCTGCTGTCATCATCAGCACAACAACTAAAACAACAACAACATCCATTATGCCGCCGGAGGCAGAAGATGCAACGGCAGAGCGAAATCTCGCTGTCTGCGGCAAAACAAAACTTTAGCTCCTTTTCTTTTCTCCCCACCTCTCCTCATTTTTTTTTTTGTCAATCAATCAGCTTTTGCTTTATATAAGGACCCACCACATCACAACTCAACCCATGTCACCATTTCAAAACCCGCCACACAGAGCGGGATTTTAATGCTTCGTGTTTACCTGAGCGAAATAATGGCGCATCTTGAACGGTGAGGTCGTTAAGCGCCTTGCTGAAGCATAATAGACTCTAGCAAGGTGATACGACTAAGGACATTATAGAGACAACGACGAGGAGCAACGTGAACGTCCTTGACTCAGTGGCCACGGTGGCAACGTCAGCACCAGCTTAAATTTGCAGGATGCATAAGGAAAATGAAGAAAAATAAAGAAAACTAAAGCTGGCGCTGCGACGATATCGATTTGTGTGGCTATTAGTATAATTTATAGCGTTGTCTCTTTCACACATTTGAATTCACAACCGATTGCGAACTTTGTTTAGTCATTTAAAACTAAAGGGATGCAATTCAAGATTCCGTTGAAGATTCCATAACGACGATAGAATATAAATGAGTTGCGGAAGTACACCGAAAATATTTTTGTAAGTTTTCATTTCGTAATGGAGCAATTCTTGAATTTCGCGGTCTTAAGGTTTTTTAAAAATTTTGAAGCTATGAAAATGGTAATTTCATCTGGGAAAAATCACCTTAACTTGTTAGAGCCAAATTTTCGGCGATTTTGCTGAATCTAGATGCTGCTTATCCTGAAACACTGCATCCGCTCGGTTTTCGTACCAAAATCGTATTCGAGTTGAAACGACAAGGGAAATCACGTTTCACCTTATTTTCTCAAAATTTAACTCCTCTCTTTAGTAGCTCTTTACTTCTCTATTTTTGGATTGTGCTGCCTAGTTAAAGGTCTTTGATGCCCTCTTTAATATTGTGGCATAATTTTGACAATTCGGAAGATAACGTAATCACACATTGGCAATTATAAAATTAAAAGAAAAACTTCTTTAGGCGCAATAAGCTCAAAAATTTTGGACATACAAATTTCGAAAAGAAAATAAAGAAACGAAAACGCATGGATGACCCGATTTACACAAATGAACTGTCGTCCTATTAGTCAGGGAATAAGTGTCACAAGACTTGTCCCGGTGGCGAACTTTTCATATGCCCACTTAGCATGGTCATCTGAACGGAATGACGGCCGGTATACCGCACAGTTGATGAAACAAGGATACACAGGGGACTGAATTGAGTATCTTTGAACAACGATAATTTCTCATCCCAAAACCAACTGAAACCTTATACGCAAGGAGTGCATTGATCGCTGAATATGAATCCACTGCAAGCGTTTTGATTGAAAGATCGCTTGTTAAAATATGGACGCTTGGATTCGGACAAAATTTGCACTATTTCAGCTTGTGTTAAATTACTTTCAAGTATCTTAAGTAAAAAAATACATTATAATCAAAATTGTAGCAGAGAAGCTTTTTGTCTTAACGACTTTGTGGTTGCTACATGGATGGAAAAATCGAGTTCCGTATACAGCGAGCAAAAATCTTTTTTGCACTTGCAATTTGCATGAAATATTCATTGGATTTCTATTCAGAAAATATTGTACCTTTTTCATACTAATAATAAGTTGTAGCTGGCTTCATTTTGAATTGAGATGGGAAATGGATTTTGGCCAAGGAAACTCAATGTGTATGACTGTGCATCGTTGCTTCTTAGCTATTGAACTGGTTTCAATACAAGAAGTGTCGTTATCTTCGCATTACTATAAAAATAAATCGACATTTATCGTCATTTTCGATATTTTACCAAACTACTCGCTACTATTTCCCGACTTTAGTTGCGATGTCCTGCGTTTATTGATGGTATCCTTCCCACTTTTGGTTGGAGTATACGTTCGCACAAACTTCGAAGATCATGTAATCTTCGTATAGCCTTAACTGTGAGGAACAATCTCACAATCAGATAAACTTTGAGAGTTTTTTTTTTGAGAATAATGAATAATAAATATGAACTAGTAGAAAAATGTTGAAACCTTGTTTAAGTCGTGCACATTACCTTAAACACAACCGAAAAAGTTTTTTTCTGGATATTTAATTTTATATATCTCAAAATACTGATTTGACTTGACTTAAAGCTTCAAGTTACATAGCTAAGAAGTCCAATAGATATATTATTATGTGATGTACCAGTTCTCTGGCTACTTTCGTGTTTTTCGCAACAACTTAATTTGCAGAAAAACCCCAGTTGTCGAACATCATCCTTTTTGCAAACTTGTGAAATTTCATAAATTCGCTTTGTGCCCTGATTAGCAGTTCTATTTAAGTTTGAGATTAAGCATCATTTTCGTGTTAGTTCAAATATATAATATCAAGTTTGTAAATTTTTGGGTATATGACAAAAACTAAATTCAAACAATGCATTCCTACTCTAAAGTCAGTGCATTCCCAAAAAAAAACCTAATGCAGGGTCTAAGCTTTTCAAGCAAAGATATGTACTTTCTGCATTCGTATAGTATATAGTTTGGGATCCAAGCGCGGAATAGAAAAAGTAAATTATTTCATGAAAAGCTTAACCCTTGCTTCGCTTCATCTGCCGTAATTTTCAATACCTGACTACCTATTTAGTTTTCCTTGAATGATTAAGTTGGTTTCCTTGCATTATCAGCACCTTACAGGTTTTAGTGAGAAAGATACCAAGTAAAATTTTCTCTATGCGAAAAGGTTTTCCCTCAAAGACTTCTGGAAAAATTTGTTGAGGAGTTTTTTTGCCTCTTCTTTTGCATATTTAGTTTTAATGCCCTATGCAGTATGATTTTTTTCAATCCTCTTGCCACCGAAATGTGCACCAGGTTGCTAACCTTTTATCCAATACACTTCGTTCCTCAAATTACTATCGTCAATGCTGTGTATGGAAATTCTGTAAATTAAAGTTTTCCACACACACATGTGTACCGGTGTGCGGGAATTTTGTGGTTCAACTTGGTAAAGAAACAACAACACTGCCATAGAAGAAGCAACACTAGCAGCTTACGTTCGTTGCTGGAGAAGATTAAGTCAAATCTATCAAACCAAAACTTTTTTTGGTTGAACATAATCCTGTCAGTGTTGAAGAATATTGGAGAGAAAGAAAAAATCAAAAGTGTTGATACAAAAATATCTAGTGTTGTCATAGAAAGTATTCGGTTGTCCATTGTCGCTAATTTAATTTTCAAAAAAAAAAAGGAGGAAAGCATTGTTCATAGTAATTTAATTACAAGAGGAGACTTTAGACCTCACCGCATCATCAATATAAAAGGATTTGTACTACGAATTTAAAGAAATATGCTTCTTCCAATTAAAAACTATGCGATCTTATGCCCACATTCGAATTCATTATAAAACGAAACGGATCCGAAAGGGAATCCGGAACGGATCCTTATATGAGGTCTGTTTTGGATCCGTTACGGATCCGCATCCGTTTTTGTGTACATTGGGTGGTTGGAGACTTAAAGTTTTCCATAACAATATTGCACGGTATGTGCTTTGCTTGAAGCGGTACAATCATGTCTCGCAATTTGCTAAAAAGACATATGGTATTTCCTTTGACAATTTACTGAAGTCTCGTGAATTGTTCCGCTGCTTAAGATAATACATTCATAAGATAATACATTCTGCTGAGTCCTCTTATTTACATAACAGACTTGTCATTTCTCGTTTAAACAGAAATATGACACTGACAACCATTTCAGCACTCTTGCCTGGTATCTGAAGGTCAATTTCATATATATACAATCCGTCTGTGGAACGCTCTTCCCCAATTTTTGAGATCAATAAGTATCGCAATAATTTTTAAAAAGCAATTACACTCGCATTTTTATCTGATGCAATAAAAATAAAAGTTTATTTAGAAAATAATGATGTGCAATAATATTGTGCATATGTTATTGAGTCTACCATAAAAGGTCTCATTATGGGAAATATTAATATAGTTTTTTCCTTTTTCTTCTTTCGATTCTAATTTTTGTTCTCGTATTCTTAAAATTAAGAACATATGGTTTTATGAACATAGTATGATAATATTAACTCTTGATAAAATTAATTTATTCTATTTTTTACATATAACATATGAGACTGGTATTGAGCGGGCAAAGCCGCGGGAACAGCTAGTAAATAAATACAAAATTATATAATTGCCTAAGTTTTTGTATGGTTGGTTTAGTGGTCATGAAAAGGACCGATTTAAATTTTGGCTATGAAAATTACCTTTTTTTTATCTTTACCTTCGCATTTGTTTTATTTTGAAATTCTTTATCCAACATAATAATTTGTCCGTTATTGCAATGCTCTCTTTGGTGTTCAAAACAGAACTAAGCTTGATGAAACTTTGATCATGTGAACGCTTACAAATGGTTTGAGCAATATTTTGTTAAAAAAAGTGATGGTCAGAACTCCGCTAATAGTTATATATTTTTTGATATATGGCGGGACTGTCGACCACGTGTTATTACGAGAAAATGATGCAAAAGCGTTTTGCTTGAAAAATCCAATGCACTCAAGTTACAAAATTTGAACAAAACGTCAACAAGCGTAACCTTCAAGTGACTAATCAATACGTTCAATGGCTTATATGCAACACTTGTGTTGGGAGAAAAACTCCTGGTTGTTGCTGCTGCCCTTGTTTGTAGCTTGATTGACCTGATCCACTTGCTCTGCTCTCCAAAACCAAATACTGCACACATTTTGCCATAAATGTCAAAAACTTTTCCACAGCCCCTGTGGAAATCTCGCTGACCACATCAATTGTTTAGAAATTTCATATTTTCCTTTAATTTTGTTTTTTTTAGTTTCTTTAGTTTTCGTTTTAGCATCGACTACAAAACCACTACAGCAGCAATGCAACAACAACGCAAAGATGAATGATCCAAGTGGAGCCTCATGCTGAAAATTCTGCTTGTAAGCTTGTTCGCTGCTAAAAATTTCTCAGCAAAACTTTATCGTATGCATAAATCATGTGGCAGGCAGTGAGCGGCAGGAATGCAAACTTTGGCTGAACTTTCAATCGGGTGACGGGAGCAACTGGAAGACTGAGGGTAGAGCGCTGATTGCAAAGATGGATGAAGTTCATTTAATCAAAGTAAGACGGTTCAAGAAATGAAGTTTTAAGCAATTTTGAATTTCGTAAATGCACTGTGAACTCTTAAGAGGCCTTTTACCATATTCTCCCTTCCGCTCTTTAACGCGGAACAGAATAATGAAATGATTACAGGAATTTGATTAGGAGATATCATTTTTATTGAAGATATGTTAACAATGAAACATAAATTCCATTTCTTATGCTGCTGTGGCTTAATCGAAGCAGCACAATGAAATATCAAATTTTCAATACAAAAATCAGTAAATTGCTAATAAAAATAACAATCATGAATCGTTCTTAGATACAGATTGAATTTAAAATTATAGTTGTGTGCTTATTAAATACAAGAGCACCCAGTAGGATTTCTGACCATTCTTGCCCTTTCACTTTCCAAATCATTCAGCTGATGGTAAATTGCTTTACTAGAAAGTTTTGACTGCTGAAATAAAAAAATTTATTAGTGTTGATGCAACAAATTATCAATGAAGCATAATTTTTTACTTATTCGAATCGCTGAGAGCATTTAATTTTGGGCAAAAGTTATTATTAGTTATTTGCTAATCCATGTGGCCCAATGCTTACTTGCCAAAAATTGTATGGATTGAAGGCTTAGTTTTCAGATAAAACTTCAATTGGTTTTCCTGAAAATTCTTTCAGCCTGAATATGAAACTTTGCCGTAAGAGATGTTTGAATGAATCTTGCTAAATAGTTCAAATTTTTCATACAATTTTCTTACCTAAGACCTACTGACTTAAACATAAGCAGCATATGCATAGCGTTAGCTATGGAGATTTCAGTCAGAAAGTACCAAATAAACAGGAAAAAACACATTAGGAATGGGGCGATTTTATTAAAACATTTATTTTTAACAAGATACTTTAGTTTTAATTCAATTGCATACTTTAGGTGATTCATAAAACATTTAACCGAATCGACATCTTTGATATGTCAGATGAACTACAATTTCAACGTAGCTGGAGTAAATAGCTTGTTTGAATTCGTTCTTTAAATTTTCAATAGATCCGTTCTTGTTTGGGATACCACCAATTTCCTGCAGAGCATCAATTTTATTTTAAAATAGGAAGATACACAAATAAGAGAGTACTTCTCATAGTAATCAGACGTAGGCAAATGCGGACAAATGATTTTGCTACCGAAGGAGAAACGAACTTAAGCAGAGAATTCGGTTGGCAGACAGACCATGATAGACATGTTTTTACTCTATTCGAATTTATTGAATTATGTTCGTAATAGCAACAACAAAAACTACACCAGCAAGAGTGGTAATAACAACAATGGTAATGACAAAACTGATAGCCGAGACGAAATTCTGGAAATGAAAATGTTGATGACACACAACAACAAGCATAGCGAGGACGAAGCTGTTGAAGATGTTCCAGAAACTCACAAAAAATTAAACGCAGTGCAGACAGGGCAGCAAATTATATGAGTTTCCTGCGCTATCCTAAAAATACAACGAAAAGGAAGTAGAAATAGATATTTAAGTGAAGATAAAGATGAAGATTGAAAATCTTTCAATTGGCATTTGTAGGAAATAACACCGCGGCTGAGTAATTGCTATGAACAATTGCAATTGAATATATATCCTGGCTTAAGTTATTGCCAAAAATACCAATTTCGCCAGGCAGAAAATTTGTTTATGGAATTCTATGCCAATTTTGACCATACCATTGATTTTGTTAAGTTTTATCACATGAGATGTGGTCATACGAATGTTTCCAAATACATATTTTGGAGAATGTCAAAATTTTGAATACCTTCAACTCATGAAAAAAGAAGCCTTTTGCTATACACGGAATTCATATTAGGCCTTTTGAAATGAGTTATGAGAGTAAAACTTCAAGTTTTTAATAAAAATATTCACTTTCATTATTGACTTCATAGCGAAAGCCAAAGTTTTGGAATTTGCATATATATATTTATTAATTGTTTTTTAAACGTAAGAACATCAGAAAACAATGCCAACTTTTAGAATTACCATAGCACACCCGGAGTTAAAGATATAGATTTGCTAAGTTCAAAAAACTGCTTCCGAAAAATCCATTCTTCATACTGCTTCAATTTTTAGAGGTCCATAGATTGGCAACTAAGCTTTATATAAAAAAAAATAAGTGTTTACCTTCCAGAAGTACAATAAAGCCGAATATGAACAAATTTCAAAATCTCATTATTTTTTTTCATTTTCCGCTTCACATGAAATGCCTCATATGTGAGCATAGTTTGCATCAAAGCAACTCGGAAGAGACGATGTGTGTTTTATTCCAATTTAAGACATATGCAATAAAATTCGCTCATCAAAATCCTGTTAAGAGTGAGTCCGATTTCAGTAAAACTTTGTATAGTGGGCCTAGCGTAGAAGCATGTTTTTGAATTTCTTAAATTCATTTTCACACATAAATAACAATTTTAGCCAGGCTTATTACTAAATATGCCGTAGTGCACAGACGATAAAAGTAGTGTTTGCCAAATATTTTTAATGAAAGTACTACGGCAATTTCTGTTGACTCAAAGTTTGCTTTGACCAAAAACTTTGTGCCAAATTATCATAAAAATATGTTCGAAAAGCCAACTTGTTTTAATTGTGAAAACATTATATCCAAATCAATCATCGATAACTATGACGAAGGAAATCTTACATGAAAGGAAATAACTTACTAGCAAAAACACTGTTTGTCGTGAAGTGAATGATTTTGAGGAAAGAGCGTTTGCATCTGAAAGGCTAAAGCCAGGACTACAACGTACTGCAAGATCGGCTGAGAACATTACTGATGTACAAGAAAGTGTTCAAAACAATCCATCAACCTCGATTCGACACCGCACTCAGGTAACTTTTATTGCAGGACGATGTCGTGACATGATTGAAAACTTTCTGTGGCTTGATTAACAAGTTGTTCCAACAAGACGGTTCCACTTTACATACTGCCAGAATTGCAATGGATACTGCGACGCCTCTTTCCACATCAAGCTAATCAAAATATGGCGATGTTAATCGGACTCCATGGTCACCGGATTTGACTGTTCCGAACTATTTTTTGTGGGTATACCTGAAAAGCAAGGCATATGCAAACAAAGCAGAAAGCCTTGAGCAACTCATTCAAAGTGTTTGTGCTGAAATTAAATAAATACCGGGTAAAATGTGACAAAATTTAATGAAACGCCAGCAGTCGCGGACATTTCTCTGTTATTTTATTCCAATCAACATTAGATCTGTTCACTTTCATTTGAAAAAAAATTATAAGAAACCTTGTTACATAATATCCTGACCCTGTTCTCAGAGCAATAGAAAACAGCACATACTTTACCCCTATTTCGCACATCCAAATCATTGCCGGGAAATCGCTACTTCATTTACTTCTAAAATAAGGGAAGTCGGTAAGACGCAGTTTGGGCAAAACATTCTCCGACTCCCCGTCCATTTATCTGATTCTCTTTTCCTGGTCATAATTTGTTTCCACCCAGCATTTTTTATTACGAATTCAAGTGGTGGCTGTGTGCCTCTATGGCAACACAGTGTTTCAATTACGCTTGTTAAGCGCAGCTATTAATTCTGCACAAATATTAAGACGATGATGACGAAAACAACAATGATGACGACAACGATTGTAATGTCATGGCTACGTCCTTTGCGCGGCTTATGTTTGTCTGTGCGCCGTTTGGCCGCCCAAAGGGACTACAAACTGCATCTACCTTCTCGCCACGCATGTGCGATTCACTTACTGTTGCTTAAATTGAGTTCGGTGTTGGGATTGAGGAAAGGATTAAATTTTTTCTTTCTTTTCAACTGCGATTTTGTGTCGAATCAAGTGCATAATCCAAAGCGACCTGCGCCGCACTTGCGATTGTTGTTGCCGCATCGTCGTCGTTCTCTACTGGGTTTTGTCAAAATTGTTGACAACTTTGACAGTTTGAAAAGACTTTTGCCAAAGAAAGGAAATAAGGTAAAGAAAAATAAGGGGCAAAAATACAACAGTGATCAAAATTGTAAAAATAAAAATACTAAACCTAAATGCCGCACTGCGGATAAGAAGCGCTCACAATACAGTGGAGCAGCTTTCTAAAAAGTGATTTTCCAAATGTTCTTCGGTAGTCATAAATTTATTATGGAATAAAAATGGAAATGTACTTACATTAGAAGCTATTCGCGATGGACAGGCACAATTCATGCAATTAGCTAAAATTATTTCATTCAAAATAATTTCATTGCCATCCATAATACGTAAGACATCTTCGCTCGGCACAAAGCGATAACCTGCGGTCAGTACAAAGCAACAGGCACTTTCGTTCAGCTTCGTAATACACGACAATCGTTGTTCCTGTCAAAGACAACAGATTTCGGAATCTCTAAGGCGAATTTAGTGGCAATTTTTTACTGTCCTATGAAACGTCTTTAGCCAAGATCTCTTTGCTACGCAGCTTACAAATGCTCGGGAACATTTGCCTTTGTTAAATTCTGAAAATCTGGTGATCTACTCGTCGAATGTCAGCAAGATTAGACTAGCACTCAAGCCAAGAAGTAAAAGTCGATATGGATTAAACAGACGATTAGCACACAATAGGGCTGAGTATTCCAACGAAGCAACCAAGTCAAGATAGGCAAAAAGCAATCGTATTTTGTTGAAGCTCAAGATTTGCCCATCAGCTCTACCGTACATTACAAAATTCATGAACTAGCCCAATCCATAAAATATGGAGCTGGTCAATACGTTGCTTTTGCCACGTCGATCACTTAAAAAGGGATCGCCTTATGTAACTCCGACTTCTACCCTCATTCCTCTTATCCATTCCATTTTTATGTTGGTAGAAAGCTGAATGTGATTTTCCATGCAGAAATCTGCGAATTTGTCGGCGAGATTTTTAGTTTGATTCAGCTGTCAGTGTCAACGCTACTCCTTTTTCTGTGATGCGTTTTTTCATCTGGGATGAGCGCTGACTTGCGAAAAATAATTAAATTGACATTTCTTGTTGTTTAACTGCAACTTCGAAACACGAATTAAATCAAATTCTACTTCAATTTCGCATCAATTCCAGCTCTGCCAAATTCGATTGCGCTGGATGGGCTTTCACTCGCTGACTTGCTGATCTCTCGCTCATATCCATGAGGCATTAAAGTTCCACACAGTGATTCATAACTTTCATTGCCATTAAAAAATGTAATTTATTCTTTGACCAACAAATAAAACTGATATTTTATAACATTTCGTATAATTACGCTTTCAAGGCGGAATCCCATCAAGGTCTAAACTAATTCTCCCATCCAATTTCACATTCTATACTATAGCAAGGGACTTCAACGCTTGTGTAGTGTTGAACCAGGCCGACTTATAGCTGGCATTTGCCTCCAATTGTTTCAATTTTAATTCGCATTTTAGCTCGTTTGTTTGAATATCGCAAACAAATAAAATAAACTTTTCGCTGCCACTGCTGTTGTTGAAATCATAAAATTAATTTTCAATATGAAACCTTTAGCCGATGAAGCATCCGCAACGCGACGACCAAGTAGAATGCAATCCACAACCACAACCAACATGGCAAAGACATTTTTATTGCACCGTCATAACTCAACGCACGACTACGACGTAAACTTGGCAAGGATCACAGGATATTATGTGGCGCATTGCAGCTACAGATGAGTGTTGAAGCAGCAGATGCCAGCGACGAACATATAGAAAAACCTGAAAGTTTCTCTTGTTTTGGGTGTATGTAGATGAAATTTTTAAGAAAGAGCTGAAATCAAACAAAACGCTTAGTTAAGAAACAACATGAAAATTTCATTGCTCGTCTTTGTGCTTAAAACCCAAAGTGATCGGTTGATTTTAAATGTAACCAATGCTGCATCGACTAGGATATGGCGGCGATAAGGCCAGGATATTTTATCCCGATAAATGGTGACACCTAAGGCAAAAATATTCCATTGGCATGCACCTTTTGATGGTGACACCTACCTTCCATTATGATGCCATGGCCCGCAAAGTATTTGCATTTTTCAAAAACTGTTTTTTTAATCTCTAAAATATCACTAAAACCTAAAAGCCTATTATAGCTTAAAATGTCATTACTGAAAGCCGCACATTGTGCCACAACCAGAAAAAAAAGCAACAGCCAAAGAAAATCTTTAAGCTGTATAAAAACGTGTACAATCAAAAATTCATTAAATGGTAATATTTTTCAAATTGCAATAATTTTCTTAACGCGCCAACAGCGCGTCCTCTCCCCAATCATAGGACAGAAACGGATCATCCGCACAGCTTTGCGCCTTCACAAAATTAAAATGCTCAACTGCAACGATCTGCCTCAAACGATGAGACAGGTTTTGGGCGCAACAGCATACAACACCATCAGTAAATAAAATAAAACAACAAAAATCTGAACATCTCCACGTTTCGCCTCAGGCGATTAACAATTGCACAGATTTAATGAAATGAAATTTTAGCGATCACCTGTCAATGCAACCTGCTGCGATCTTAAATATGGAATTTACGCTGCCCCAAGTGCTGCTGCTGCTGTGTGATCACTCGATTGCGTTCGATTTGTTCGGCTCAGCGCTCAATGGAAGCCACAATAAAGGACGGTTGGTTGCTAGTGGTGTCTTCGTCTGCATCCACCCCAGTTGCACACTTTCGAGGAGTTTTGCTGATGATTTTTTATCCTGATGCTGTGTTGTACATAGAATCCGCGATTTTACTGCGCAATGTCTCCGTTCTCGTCGCAGTTTGTGCAAAGATTTTAATTTATTGCACAACATTTTGTAATGGCAAATCTGTTTTTCGCGGAAATTGAATTCCGATTGGTTTTTGCTGTTTTTTGTTCTTTTAATTATTTCGACGTTCATGGAACTACTCAGGTTGTTGTAGTTGTTGATTCCATTAGCTTTTGTATTCTATATGTTTCGGCTTGAGAAAGATTTCCAGTTCATGAGTTTGTTTCGAAACAGAAATACTTCAGAACGTCATATTTAGGAAATTTTTATTTATTTTTTATTATTTTTGTATGATGCGTGCTTGGTGCTGTAGAAGGGTAAGCCAGCATGACTCTTTCCAGTTTTGTGAACGGCGGCATGACAGAATCATTAATTATTTTAAAAGATCATTCGAAATTTTGACTCAGGGACAAATATTGCGTAACATCCTTAAGGAAAGGAAGGGTGTTCGGGAATTGTGACATGTTTGGTATGGGCCTATATGACAGGTTGCGACATAGGGGGGGGGGGGGGAGGCGAGGTCTTCAAAATGTCGAAAAATAGCGTTAAATAATATATGAGCAGCCTCCTACGCTACTGAGTTAATTTCAACCTTTCCTAATGCTGTATATTTTGCTTAACTGAGCACGGTAATTTACTCTAAGCTCTTTTAAATTATCTAAAATTGGAGCAAGTACAGTCTTAAGCTCTGCCTAAATTTTCAACCGCTTACAACATTTTTTGGCTGAAAGAAACTTCTGTCTTATCTTGAATTTAATTTAATTTGATTGGGAGCTTGTTTGACACAAACTGACAATTGATGAAATAGTTACAGTTATCAACAAGCTTCCGGTACTGATTATGTTGAACCTGAACTGCTGAAAGCATATTCGTTGGTAACAGCCGAGACTAGACAATCTCTGCTCTCTTGAATCTGAACGTCCATTTTCCGCAAGATAGTATAGCCAATCTATCAATCCCTCAGAAGCCAAATGGTCGTATCTCAAAAAAATGCGGTTCCAGCTAAATGCAGGAGCTGTTAAGATAAAAAAGCTGAAATACTTTTTTTCAGTATCACAAGAAAAAGGAAATATTGAAAAAATCTTTCAAAAAATTATTTCTTACATGTAAAAAGTATTTGCCGAGGGTCCCAACCCAGTTTTAGACCTAGGTTGCCCATGCCACTAGTTACGGCTTTGTTAGCGAGTGTCGAAATTTCATGAAGTGGTATCACGTTGCTGTCGCTGCCGCACAAAATACTGAGAAAAGTGCTCCTGAAAAGAGACGTTTGACAATGTGTTTTGAGAGTACATACATACACAGGTTTCATTGCAGCATAGTGAATCTTTACTGAGGCTGATACCTAGCACGTGAGCATTACGGGGGTTTTTAGTGGAACGTATTACGCAACGGATTGTTGTTACCGGCAGAGCTGCATATTCTAACCTATTGTCCATTTGTATTGACAACATCTAAAGTAAGGCCAAGGACAAAGCCAAAAGAGAAGTTTTGCCAGCAATTTTATGCAATCCTTGAAATTACATAATTCTCGCTTAAAATTATTGCTTACACTCTATGACTTTATTCATAAAGTCGATCAACCTCGAAAGTCTTGCATTTAAATCACAAACAAATTTCGCAAAAAAGAAATGTTTAGCAAATCATTTGAAACTTTTCCTGAATTTTTGAATCCGTTTGAAAATCATGACGATTCACCGATCGTTATCACTTCGAATTATTTGTTTTTTTTTATATTTCCTATCATATGTAAACTGTATATACATTAGGATATTTCTAATCTGAAACTTTTGTGAAAATTAAATGCGACGCCCTCTCAAGTGGCTCAAAATAAGACAAAAGAATTTTAGGAATTTTTCAAAACTTGTATCTTTAACCCTTAGTGACCCTATTTCAATGTGCAATTTGGCTTAGGTCACCTTTTTTAGTTGTTGACGCATATTGTAAGAAATTAACAAATGCAAACATAGTGACACTGATGGAAATGTTTCAAATTAAGTAAATGCCTTATCAGCCTATAGTTCTCTGTCTCTGTAAGTCATAAGACCTTACATATAATAGCCAATTAAATATTGCATTTTATTTCTTGGATTGGTAGCCAGTCCAACCCTGGTAAAGAGTATCGAAAATCCGAAGTACACTCCAAGCCTCAATTCAGTACATTTCCACAACACCCAAATGACATCCCTGATGAATGCACATAAGACATTTTCAAAGTAAGGTCATGTTCTAGAACTCTTCGGGAACGCTCGAAATTCGAGAGTTTATTGATATTCGAGTATATTTTCATTTAAAAACTAAAAAGCAAGGGTTGATACCAGAGCTGAAAATTTTAATTCTTTGGAATTTGAGTGACAAAATTAAGAAGATTGGATTTTTTTCGTCTTTATAATTGCTTTTTTTAATTTTTTTCCGACTTCCGATATATAAACATAAAGAATTTGCCTCCAAATCTGTATAAGAAAAAAACCATGATCTCTGCGCAAGTAGAGCTTTGGTGTTTCTTGCGTAAAACCTCAAATCCTATGCTGTTTTCGCTACATTTAAACAGCAAAAAATAAGCGATAGAGCGACTAATTATTAGAGCGAAATATTATAATTACTTGCTTACAAAAAACTTTGAAAATTTTTGGACCAAAAACTAATTTTTATTTTCTGTTTTCATTTATTTTTTCACGTGAAATTCATAACAATTTCATATACTTAGTAGTGTATTAAGGTAAATATAGAAAAACAGCAAAGGATTTGATAAGGTTGAGAACATTTCTTACACAATCTATGATAATGCCATATGGCAAATCGCTGTCACTCAAACTTTCGAAAATATTGAAAGTGAAGCGAATACTTGACGATCTAAGTAGAAGGTTTGGTTTAAACGGAAACTTTCGATGTTGCGCATTTATTTTTAAGAGAATGCTTTGAAGAAATGAGCAGGTAGCTAGGTAAAGTGGGACTTAGCGGCCACGGTACTACAAGATAGTAATCTCATCAAATTATTTGCGCATGAAGTAGCTCATGCAAGAATTTCTAAATTTTGATCTCATAGATCTTGATATACTGAACAAAACTAAAAGATTAAACAAAAATGATAATGCCTGTCCAAGATTTCAAGTAACTTATCGTTGAATCCGTTTGATGTATTGCTGTGCACACATTCATTCCCATTCCGAGTTTTATCTCATTACCTTCAGATGATGTGCTGTTTTCCAGATAACAGTTTGTTATTGTATAAAATCGTTATCTGTTTACCAATTGTATTCCAAAGCACAATAAAGTCAACACAAATGAAATGAAGCATCTTTGACTTGCTACTTATGTTCATATCTTAATATGTCAACTGTAATTGTTTTCAAGATAATGGCCCACACTTTGGATACGAGAATTGTAAAGAAAAAACATGCCATTATTTCTTGACTCCGTATAATCAGACGGTACTCTGCTAACCAGCCTTTTTTTACTCCCCGTTATCGTTGATATTTAATCTTTTAAGCTGCACATTTGCACCGTTTAGGGAGCTTTATCGTCACCATCGTCCACATCTGCGTCATAACAACCAGTTCTCACTTTTGTCCACACGGTCAGTATCAAAGTGTCCCACTCACTCACTTAATAACGAATATCTCTTCGAGTAACAAAATCGCATCTCAATTGCAACTGTAAGGCTGATAAGAAAAAGAACGTTGTTGTTCAGCTCGACTGGTTGCACTCACACTTTCGAATACTTTCTGGCCACGTTCAACGGAGTAAGCAACTGGAACTGGCTGCGCTGCATCAGACGTTGCATCTGATTTGCATTCTTAATGCGCTGCGATCGCGTCTTATGGCAGGGCAAGTGAGAATGGAAACATAATTTTGTGGCTCAGCGGCATGGGTTGGCATAAGATTGGCCTAAGACACATTTGTGTGCAGAGCTTCGGCACGTAATCTTATCTAAAGAGACATTCAATAAACGATTACGACTCATGTTCCAATTGTGTCCGATTACAAGAATTTCAACGAGCTAAAATTGAACAGACAAAGACATACGGCATCTTATGAAGGAGGAGAGACTACACATGCAGCGATGCACAAGCTATGATACGTGCGGTAATGAAAGGTAAAAAGCCATAAAGTAGCAGCACCATAGAACTATCATCCGTGCTCCAAGGATAGTACGGAGCTGCTTTTTGAAAAGAGTAGATAAATTTACAAAATATATTTTTAAATCTTCAGTAGTATGTATTTTAGGGTGGTCCTTAGGGGGAACATGGGGACGCCTCCACAATTCGTTCGAAATAGTATAAAAAAATTTATCTTTAACCCATACTGACCTTATTTCAATGTAAAATTGGGCCTTTGACGCCACTTTAAGTCATTTAATCTTATTAAAAAAGAAATAAAGACGCCCCCTCAGCTGGTTCGAAATAAAATAAAAAATTATAAAAATAAAAGAATTCAAATTCCCTTACTGACCCTATTTCAATGTGAAAATCGCCCTAAGCCACCGTTTTTGTAAACTATTTTTCCTTACGTGGTTTTTAATTTTAAAAAAGAATATGATAAAAATAAATGCCGCTCGGATCTCGTTTCCGAAATATAGTCGTAGAAGCTTTTCTAAAAATCAATATAAGTTGCAAGTTCCTGAATAGATTTTGAATGCATTGATGTCATATGGAAGGTAATTTTAACAACATTGATGATTAAACGTTTAAAATCATATATATACCTATATTTTGTGATCTGGATGTTTTTTAAAAATGTTCGCCATTTTTAATTTAAATAACCGATATTTTCTCTAAGAAATGTATTAATAATAAGTAATTATACTAATGCATTAATTCATTTGCATTTGTTACTTGTTACTAATTTTTTTCTTTTTCAAGCGTATTATACACAAATGTAATAAACAAACTTATGTATTTTTTATAAGGTAATGCTTATTTATTTTAAGCAAAGTTACAGGCATTAAGATCAGAATTTAAATTTTTAGAAAATTCAAGGCCATCCTTATATACACGGGCGCCATAACGTTCTGAAAGGGGGGGTGGTGCTCGAAAATGATGAAATTTTTTAATTCACGATTGATAATCGTACATCGTCATGATTATGAAAAAGTAATGTAGGACATCAATACTATCATATAACGAGGTAAAGTTTGTTTGTTTGTTCTTACGTAGAGGGTAATCTCTTGAACTACTGAACCGATTCTAAAAACTATTTTTTTTTGTAATAGAGAGCTACACTATACTTGAATAACAAAGGTTTTATCTTATTTTGATAAAAGTAAGGGGCGTGGCACTTTCCATGCAATACAAGCAATTAAAACGCCACATCTTGGCTCCTATGGCAGCAAAAAATTTAGTATAAGGACGCATATAATTTATGCTAAGCAACACACAAAATATGGAGGGGATGAAACACAGGGGCGTGTCACCTTTCACACACCAAAAACAATTAAAACCCTACACATAAAACGCTATACCTTGGCATCTATGACAGCTACAGTCGTGAATACATGGCTCTATATTGGGTGGTAGGGATAAACTGAGTAAATTCTTTTACGCGAACTATTTGCTCAGAAATGTGGCTTTTACTCTGAAAAATATGAGTAAATGAATTTCGTATGAATAAAAATTTTAAAATGTCATTTGGATTATTTACTCTGTTATACAATACCTTTTACTCAGCTTCGTATTGATAAAAACAGAAAAAGTTACATTTACTCCAAAAATCTTGAGTCTGCTACTTTGTTGACTCAGAGTATTTACTCTGACCATTTTGCTTAAAGTTATTTTTTCTTATACAGCATTCAATCGTTTAATTTTCATTTTACGCGCATTATATATCAACGCAGAACGTATAAAAATTATACTTTAGCCGGATAAGACTACAATCACAGAAGCTCATGAGATTCTAATTTTTTTTTTTTTGGGTGAAAGGAGGTTAAAAATAAATAAAAATTATGGATAAAAAGTGTCGCTCGGATCTAGTTTTCGAGATAAATCCATCGGAAGTTCCGGGTATAGCTTTTGAAAAAAACAATTATAAGTTGGGAACTCCTGTGTGTATATCAGAAATATGGGTGTCATAAGAAAGACATTTTGATGGCCAACAATAACAGTACGCAAAGTTTTGAAATTAGATCTTTAATTTTGGAGAGATAACGAGTTTTCTGAAATTTCGACAAAATTTTTAAGAAAACGGTATTTATTCAAAAAATGTGTTATATTTTTATTAGCATGTCAAGAAAGCTTGATACTTTTGCTTTAAGCATAGTTATTTTTTCATTTTACCTATTTTTATCGAAAAATGGCTGTAATGCCTTTAATTACTTCATTGGCCAAGTTTTCAATGCTCGTTTGTTGCTCTTTCAAATATTTCGCCTGCTTAATTATGAATTCGCCAGGTTCTCGCGGTGACAACACTGTTACCATTTTTGTGCTGTTTTCAGTATTTGCTAAAACTGATAACTATCCGTCAAAGATGAGATTAATATATTAAAAGTCCATACCTTCCAGATCCTTATTCAAAGTTTTAAGCATTTGTTAGAGGTTACGTTACACTTGACTCCATCATATTCTGTTTTTTTGTCATGTCAACAAAATTAATTCTGACGATTTAACGTTTCATTTTGACGTTTGAAACTCTGTTATACAAAATTATAACAGAGTCAAGGAACTGAGTAAAGTAAAAGATTATTCATACGAATATTACTTCACTCAGATAGCATTTTCTCAATTCGTTTTTCTTACTTCGGAGTAAAAGCATCATTCACTCAGTTTTTATTAATATGACCCATCGTGAAAAAGGAATTGTGTGAAAGGAATTGATTATTGGGGCGTGGCACATCCCATACCACAAATCCACTAAAATTGATATTCTTGGTACTTATACCAAGTTGTGAAATTTTGTGCATGGACCCAAGTCTCTGCAGTAAGGACTGCGTAAAATGTAAGCGAGGTTGTACAACGGGGTGGGAGTGGGCAAAGCCGCGGGAACAGCAAGTCTACAATAAAGTTCTCAGTGATTATTGTGTGCATAAAAAACGTTCATTTCGTCGGAAGTTCATTTTTTGATAAGGCAAACACATTTGTTCTTTTTGAATTTTGACCAATTTATGTAACATTCCTTCAATGTCTACTCTTTCGTGGTGTATATGTAAAATTGCCACATTATTTAAACGTTTTTGAGCCATCGTTGAGCGCACATACGATTTCAGCCTCTTAAGAGTCGTAAATCTCCTTTCATTAGTGCAGGAGGATGCAGGAATAGTCATTAACAACTTCACGAATACAACGAATTCTGGAATGAGGTGCTTATACCATAGAGGTTTCTGTAAAAATTTGAAAAAAATGTATTGACTAGAGACCACCAATTCGGAAAAGAATCAACGCGGGTGAGTGTACGATGAAAAAAATGCGTGAATAATTTCAGTGTGGAATTAAAATTTCCCGTGTTGAATTCTACGTGGAGAAGTCTCTCGTCTCAGTCTTTAATTATTATTTCATTATCTACATATGTCTATTAACAAATCTTATATTCCGTTCATTACATTCAGCGCATCTACATACTCATCACATAATCTTTTTCATAAGTGATTTAAAATATATTTTAGAACATTCAATGTACGTTTCTATTGAACTTTAGTCACTGACAACATCAGCACAGTTTTTATCATTTTAAAAAGTTTTTTTACACAATAAACAAAGTACTTAATTCTTTATTGATAGTTCACGGCCCACAGGGAAACTTCCCGACGTCTCAGTGGGAGTCCAAGCCCGCTCTTTACGCATGTTTTATCAAATTTATTTTTAAAAAAATAGTTATTATCATGCGGAATGTACTAAAAATGAGTCCAAAGTACTTTTCGCTACTCGAACGTACTGAATTTTGACTCTGTCAAATGCCTGTTTTAAATCTAAAAATACTGGTGAACAATATTGTTTTCCAAGGCATCTGTTGCTTCGATTATTGATATACATTTCTAGCACTGGTTTCATTCGCTTTAAAAGTATCCTCTCGAACAACTTTGAGAATGTGGATAGTAAACTAATTGGTCGATAAGATGTAAGTGCACCTTCGGGCTCATTAGGCTTGAGAATCATAATATCTTAAGCACATTTCCATTGAAATGGAAAATGATGTCTTTTTTCGGGGAAGTTTTTATATATAAGCGTCAATTTTATCATAACCTGGAGACTTTCCCTTTCCAAGATTCAATATTTTATTTTTAACTTCAAATGGCTCAATATACTTTATTAGTACAGCCATTTGACAGGGAACGTCAAGAAGTTCAATTATATTAGTTAGAATCGCTTCTCGTATCATTTGCAGATAATAGTCGAAATTGTTTTTCTAGGACACATGAGAAAAAAGTACATTCGCCCTCTAAAAAGTACATTCCAAGTTTTGATGCAGAACATTTTTACAAAACCTTAATGCTTTCATTGATGTACATACATGTAGTCCGGGAAGTAGCGTTGCATTTTTCAAAATCATTTCCTCCCACTTAATTTATTTTGCAAATGATTGTTGAAGTATAGCTGATGATCGAGATAAGCGCCAGCCGCCAGAATAGTAGTAAGCCTGGTTGGGAGAGGCCGACGGAAAAAAAATGTTGCACAATAACTCGAAAAATAGAAAAATTTGGTAGGACCAATGTTGTAGAGGAAAAAAACAACACATTAATTTCTTGCCAAAAAAATCTGCGATGGACAATATTTGACCAACTTTTCACCGTTTTAAAGTTTCCGATAAATACGGTTATTTTGAGGAGAAAACTGCGGTTTTCAGATTCGAGCGAGTGAGCGTTTCTTGGAAAGAAATAATTAATTTCAAAACTATGAGAAGTGGGTCAAATTTTGTCATACGGATATTTTTCAGGATGTGTTCTCATCTTCACATTTACAACATTGGTCTAAATATATTGTTTTACTTGTGGCTTACTTTCCGAGTTATTCCGCACAATTTTTTTTTTGTCGCCCTCTCACAACCAATTCCATCCTATTCTGGCGACTGGCACTTATTTCGGTTATCAGCTTTACTTAACTTATCCGCTACACTAAAACAATCTTTTGAAAAAAAAAAAAATTAAGTGGGATATAACTTCGAAAAATGTAACGCTACCTCCCGGACTTTATTTAAGAGACAACCTAAATATAAACTCAAATTTGACTATATAAATTATACGCGATTTGGTTTCTACCATTCATGTCATTCGAGTATTTTGGCTTTAACTTTCGTTTTTAAAAATTAGCAAAAATAAGGCAAACAATTGATAAGAGTTTTTCTTTCTGTTTCGTTTATTGGACTTGATTGAATTAAAAGCCCGCCTTGTTGCATAAATTAGATTCCAAGTAGGGTGCACTAAGCGCATTGTTTGTTTCGTTCGTCATAATTGAACCCATCAACGAATGTTGCAATATTTTAGCATATATGGCTAGCTGGTTTTTCCTATATTTCCCATTCGAAGAATGCCTACACCGCATTGCAACACAACGTTGCTAATTTCCAGTGATTGTTGCCATGGTGATGTGGCGTTATGTCAAACTCAGAGAATCTAAAAGTTCCCAACCATCGCACTATAGACCACTGAGCGGTGACAATCACTCGCGTGTTTCAGTTGTCATGGAAATTTTGACAATCTGCGGTGTAAACAAGTGTTCCGTTTTATCAGTCTACGCCGGCCATAGTCATACAGGTAGCGAGAGAACAGCGACTGCAGCTCCGCATGTGTGTGAACAGGTGATAACGAACTAAGCAAAAGTTCCAAGTATTGATTAGAAGTGATACAGGTTACGAAAAAAAATTTGAAGTGCAAATAAACACAGGCATCGCATAGTGGAGAGTGAGAGTTTTCGCAAGTAGCTACGAAAGCGAGCCCAACGCTCAACGTCTTCGTCTAATTAAATGAGAAAACATTGCATATATTAAGAGTAACTTGGGCGTTTTCTTGTTAGTAAAAGAAAAATAAAATCATTTTATTGCTCTTTCAAAAATGTCAAATCTGACAGTTGATGTGTTACTGGTTCTGGTTGTTATTTGTTGGTTTTTCTCATTAAGAAGTGCGGTGGCGAAATCGTGCGGTGATCTGGAGTGCGATGCCTTTAAGCCAGTTTGTGCAGTTGATGATAACGAACACCAGTTCTTTTACAGCCATTGCGCCATGGTCATGGCCAACTGCGTAACTGGAGCAAGTGAGTACATGTTTTGAATTGATTTCGATTAGTTGACCTCACTGCTCAATACCAAAGAATGCAACAAAAAAAAAATTCTAAATTAACATGAGTAGCTTATTTGCACAGTGCGACAATTATATTCCGGTACTGAAGCTATAGAAATTACAAAATAAATTTCACTAAACTGACAATGTAAAACGGTTTCAATAACAAATTTAAGGTTTGTTCAGAAGAGCTCAAGCTTCAAAATGACAAAAAATTTAATAGATGTCACTTCCAGTTGCTGAGGTATAGCTTCAGTCCCGGAATATAATTGCCGCACTGTGCTTATTAACTTAAGTGACCTGAGAACAAGTTTTGGCTTAGAAATAACTTTCAGAAATTCGATTAAAATTTATTGAAAAATGTATTATTTTGTATAAAAGTAAGACATTGATATTTTGTTGTACAGTAAGAGGGATACCGATATTTTTAATATTTTTAACCTCGACTCAAGGCCACGTTCATAACGTTCAATATTAATTAATACTGGCCACCAATATTAAATAATTAATTCATAAAACGGCCAAAACTTAAATTTTTATGTGGGAAAAACTTGATGGCCTCTGTGTTTTCTGTCGTTAACAAAAACTTTAAATTCATGTCAACAAAAATGGTCCGATTCCCGTCTGTTTCAGGAATTTTTGAATTCCTTCCAGGCCCCCGTCTTTTGCATGAAATTGAGGTCCTGCCCGGGTCAATTCCAGTCGGTTGTAAAACGTGGCTGTTCGCGTCTTATTGAAAGCGATTGCTGTAAGCATCATGATTACCTCAACTGCATTGTTTAAATTATACTAAAGTAAATATTACATCGACAATAAGGTGTGAAGATCATATGTCAGGTGGGCTTATATTATGCACATTTATTGAACATTGTTTGTCTTCATAGCTTGGGCCGATCCTATTTATTGAGAATAAATAAAGTTCTATACTTTTAGAAAGTGTCCACTAGATGGCGTCAAATATAAAGGAGATACATAGCTTTTAGGTTATTCCTCGTCTTATCTGTAACTAAAATTAGAAATTTAACACTCTTAAAAAATTTATTCGAAGAGCTTGAGCAAACTAATTTAAAATTTTTCGTAAATTTAAGATAAAACGCGTTTCCGCATTGCTGTAGGAAAAAATATTGTAAATATCTAAATCTGCCTTCTTTTGTGATCTTGGATCACTGTTTCCAGAAATATCCATTGGTCTCTAGCTTTTGAGATATTTTAAAAGCCGGTTTTCAAAAGCACAAAAGCTTGCAATTTATTGCAATGAAATTCAAACAGCAAAACATGCTTCTCTTAAGAAACAGATAATTTAAACTGCGTTCAAACCAAAGAAGATATTCGGCTTTTAGCCAAAATTGCATGTTTCTCAAATTGCAAAGTGTCGCAACAGAAACAATTTCTATTTGAATTTCATGAAATTCTTCAGGTTCTAAGCTACGGGTACTATCATCTGGTCTAACGTATAAAAATTTTAGAAGTATTATGTTAACATTTCTAAGTTATAGCGACCGCCATAGTGATGTTGAGGAGAGGGAAAACTGGAAATGTGGTTATACGAGAGGGTTTACTTGTATGTACTATACTACATATTATCACAAAAGATCGTCATTTGATCTAAGCTGCAATTCATGTTATGTTGTTTGGTGTAAGGTGTGATTTTCAAGTAAATGGTATCGGAAATAAAAATTGCGTAGAACTTACCACACAACGACATTTTTAGCCTTGAAAAAAATAAAAAACTCGAATCGTTTTTACTTAAGAAGAGATGTGTGAATTTTCAATGTTTTGCGAATGTTCGGTTTGCATTGAATTTTTTTGCAAAGCAATTCCAAGAAAATAAAATCTTTGGAGAAAAATGCTGCTCATATTAGGAAAAAAGTGGGCCAAGATCTTTTTCTGTTTGTAAAGTAATGATATCATTATTTCTCGTTCATTTTCATTTCAACAAGTATGATCATAATTAACAAATTTTTTAATGTTCATTTTCAGATTGGAAACGCGACTTTTACAGTCATTGTAATGTTTATATGTAAAACAGTATTTCCAAAATAAATTGTATCGTATTGAAAATTATACACAAAATGATAATAAATTTTTTGAATGCACAACACATTGGACTGTCATTTCCACAAGTTTTTAATACGATTTTTCGTTTTTCAAAAGCCGTTAAGCCATTTGTAAGGGAAAAACAGCATTAAAGAGAAAAATTTTATCTGAATAAGTACATGAATCGAAAATAATTGAAATCAAATTAAAATCTGCACTCCAAAAAATAAAACTTTAAATTAGTAAAATTTCTATTTCAGCAGTAGTTAATATTCCTATAATTTTGTGTTTCAAAAAGTTTGAATAGCGAATGCACACATCTTTAATGTTTTATATGAAATTTTCATTATTTTACTATTAATGAGTGATTTTCCCCAATATTCGGGAACTTACATTTTTTTGCGTGAATCTACACAGTTTTTGGTGCATTAATTGTGGTTGTGCTGCATTGCCGATATTTTTGTGAGAACTTACGCAATATGAGAATTTTGTAGTATTGTATGTAAAAATTTTGTGCTGGCAAAGACTTGTCACAACACGATCAGTTATAGTTTTCAACCTGCGTGATCAGTTCAGTTGTTGTGCTTTTCATTAAAATTAGCGAATTGATCTAAATAAAAGGTACTGTAATGTATTAAGTTTAATTTTAATAAATTAGTTAATTATGTTTTATGTTTTTTAGTGCGATGATTGATATTCATCGTCTCATTTTCCCTCCAGTCATATGAAGAGCTGTACTGTCGCACTGCATAAATGCTTGCTTGGAATGTTGAAAACCATGTTTTCCTCCCGTAGTTCTACGACCAAAACATCATTTTATCTGGCACTATCCGGAGCTAATACGTGCATTTGGGCCATTTAAAAACTTATGGGCATTATGTTTTGAACAAAAATATCAGGAATTTAAAAGGAAAACAAAAGTTTGAAAAAAGTTAAAGAACATTACTTTTACTCTTTCAACAAGTCATCAAGAAGCTCAGGCTTGAGCTTTTAAGCTTTTAATATTAACGGGAAGATTATGCTCATCATAGTTTTCCATTTTTAATTTTGTCTCATATAAAAATGGTCATATCTTATCACCAATAGATTGTTAAACCAGTTAAATTGTCAATATTTATAGGAAATTAAACGCTAAAAAATAAACACTAAAAATATAAACGTAAGTGTGAGAGATGACGCGGTTAAAACCAAAACAATTAACAACAGACCTATTAAAATTTAATTTTTTCTAAGTAGTTCTTAGAGCCCTGATATGGCAAGCGGTCTATAGAAGGCTTGCTTAGGAAGGCCTGTTTTATTGAGGCATTTCATATAAAAAAAGAAAGAAGAAGAAAGAAAGGCCCTTGCTTACTAAGCAGTGGTGCCTATTACCACAAGCAACGATAAAGATGTGGTGATAATTCAGTATACGCCCCATGTGCCAAACGGATTCCGTTTCGGGTCAAATTCGGATCCGATGTCGGATGAAATTCCTCTCGAAAAAACGGAAGGATCATCCGCTTTGTCGGATCCCTATATGACTTCCGTTTTGAATCCGTTCTTATTGCGTTTCGGATCCGTTTCGGATCCGTTGTCGGATGAAAATCCTCTCGAAAAAAACGGAAGGATCGTCCGGTTTTTTTCCGTTTATGAGGTCCGTTGCGGATCCGTTTTTGTGCACATTGGGCGTGGACGCTTTCTTACGCTCTTTAACACTATTTCGCGCCTTCTCATTCTCATTTTTACGCTCTTTGAACGCCTGCTTGTTCTATGGGCAGCGGCGATCATAACAATTGGTTGATTAATGGAGATTCGGGCATGGAAACTTAGTATTGAAGTGTGGGCTTGAGCTTGGAGAAAAGTAACAAGGCCAACAGCATCGCTCGGACTACTTCGACAACAAAAAATATGGTACTTAAGAAACAATTTGACTTTAAACGCCAAATGAGCCATTAATTATTAATTAAAATGTTTTCTATTGTGTCGCCGTATTGTTTACGTACCATTATTGATTCACGCTGACACAAAGTGACAAAAATTATGATGACACGCTGTCAATTGATATAGATACAGATGTAAATGAAAATCAAACAAAAAGAAAAACCCGAACAACAACTGCAACCACAACATATAGGGAAGCCAAACTAAGTGTTGATGAAGTGGAGACGCTTGCGGTGTAAGTTGACAGGTGCAGATAATATGGAAATTGTATGGGCACAAAGTGTTTAATTATGTAAATGAATCATGAAATTATTGTCAAACAATGGCATCAAAACCGAAATTTAAATTAATTGAACATAATTCAAATGAAGCTTTACAATAAAGCAAATAAAGCAAGTCAATTCATATGAGACAGATTTTAGACGAATGGAAAGAGCTTCAATTGAAAATAATGGTCGGAAATCACACAAATTTTTATGCAAAAATAAAAGAAATATCTACCAACAATTGAAGTTAGTTCTGACTTAGCAAACGTTCGCTTTTTAGTGATTGTAAGTGATGCTGGAAACGAAATATTGCATAAGGTATACAGATATTTTTTAAAAGAAAAAAATGTAATTTAATAGTTATACAGTTGGAGATTATGTGAACAAGATTAATTTTGACATTTATTTGCTTATTTGTTTTGTTCGTTTCAGATCTTCTTTTCCAGTGTTATTGAAATTAATCGATCAAACAAAGTTGTACACACAATGACTCCGAGATTTATATGTAAACGCGCATTTTGCGAGATTAAATTTGAATGAATATTCCCGAAATTTACTACATCGAACTATTTTCATTAACTTACGACAATGTCCTCACTTCTGACCTTCAAAAACCCTCGTTGACCTCATTCTTTCTACACATGTATGTATCTTCATATCTAGCTGTGTCTTTATTTGTTGGACGTTGTTTTTTCTCTGTTTCAATTTCTTTTAAAATCCCAATTTTTTGAGTTGATGGTTTTTGTTTCATAAAGTTTTTCGCTGAAAACTTTTTAAATATATAGATTTTATGGGAGAGGCCACCTCCACTACTTCTAACACAAGTTTTTTTGGCATTTCCGTAGAAATACGCTTTCTAGTTGCAAGAGCTGTTTAGAGCCTTTTACAGAATTACGAAAAAATTACAAGAACATTTATACAGCTAATAAGCCAGATTTCCTCATAATGACTTTGTTAGTGCCTAAAAATATTAAAGTTTCACGATTTTACAGATACATCATTGTATTTTCCTTTTATATATGAAGAAAGCAGGTTTCGCAATCTGATTAAAAACTTGTATATGACATTGAGCGATATAGCAAGTTTAGCTAAGCTCCCTTAAAATAATTCATAGCAAGTTGAACTGAATTTCAATCACTCCTTAAGCCTACAGTGTAAAGAATCCACAGGTGTCAAAAGATTTTTATGCTTTTGGTCAGATAGCAGGTTTTAAGTTTTCGCAACACACACAAAAAACTTAAAGTTTTGTTATTATGAGAGGTACAACGCCCACTTGACCAATACTATAAACTTTTTATTCAGTGAACGATTATATTTTCAAATAGCGAACATATTCGAAGTTAGACTGCAATCCGTTGCGTGACTTTTGGAAAAATATGGAGGCGCCATACCCTTTGAAGTGAGTTTTTGAATTTAGGAGATGTCCTATCAGAATTCAGAAAAACCCAACCTAAGTCCACGGCAACATATCGATATGATCTTATGCGCAGAATTTCATGTGCTTAGTATACTTTATTTGGTCTAGGCGTTGCTTCTGAATCACTTAAGCAATATAATTGTATGCTTTGAACCGAATTTATTTTGCCTCACAATTTCTCCCACTGTAGAATGACAAATAACGTAGCTGTTGAATCGCAACTATGCAAATAAATAACTTGTTTATTAAAACTCGCTTTACCGTTTCGCTTTAATTTCGTTCACCTCGAATTACACAAGCAGAATGGGAATGTTTTAGATACACAGATACCGTATCGCACTTCTGATGATTTATTGACTCAATTATTCTGAGTTTGACATAATGCAAAATAAAAAAACCAACACGTCGCCTATCAGCTGCCAGTCAGGCTGAACAAGCGTTCAAATTAATTTCATTTCATTAAGTTTTCGCAATTTTAATTGCAGTGCATTTTTCGTTTTTCACATTTTGTGAATTTCTTATCATTCTGCTTGTCTTTGGTCCGTTGCAGCTCAATTCGCGTAAGTTTTTTCCATCTCATTTTCTGCAAATTTTGTGTTATTTTTTTAGTTTTTGCGGAGCGTGCGAAAAAATTTTTATTCTATTGTTTTTGTATTTTTTTTGTGCCTTTTTTTGTATTTTTTCTGCTGACTGAAGGACACGACAATGCCACGAAAGGATACCACAAACTCAAAATGTAATGAGAGCGAATAACAAAGCAACAATGAAAATAATTATGCACTACAAAAATAATGATAATAACAACAACAACAACCGCAATAATAATAATAATTATTATTATTACGAGTGGCACAAAATGGCGAATGAACACAACATAATGGCACTGCAAAAGAGCAGCAAAAAGTAGCAACTGCAAAAAAGTAATTTATTCATGTTTCATTGCATAGATTCCGGCGGCAATAATTTTAAAAAGTTGTTGTTTTTTAATTCCGAGCCATAAACGGACGAATGTAATAAATGAAAGTTCGTTCGTCAAGTGTTAAAGATGCGGTTACTGCAGCAGCATAAAAGAAAGACGTTGACTTTAATCATTGCCTCGTTGCTGGTCACATGTGTTGCACACAGCTTCACATACCTCCTTCGCAAACTTGTCACAATTGTACTTTTTTCATTTGCTTCTTCTACTTCTGTTCTTAACCCCTCCTTTCGGTAAACCCAGCGATCCAATTCTCACTGTGCAAACGGTTGCCATTTTGTTGCATGTTTTGTTGTCCTGTCGACTTCTGTCGGTGATAAATTCATCTTTTGTTGTTGACACTTATGTTGCACTCCAGCCCCCTCCCTCACTTGCTGCACAGCATCGAGTGCTGCATCGTAACTTTGCATCAATTTATAAGCAGCACAAATGTTGCCCTCTGCTGCTGCTCGTTGCATTTGCAATTGATGTTTGCGTTGCTGCATTTTGAAGGCAACCGTCAGCTGCGTGCAACGCAACGCAATAAACTGGAGTTTTTTAATGCGCGATAATAATAAAAATGTCACAAACGGCAAAAAATAATGGAAGCAAACAAAATACAAAGCGAGAAAATTAAATTAATATTGTTTTGTTTCGTCGCACGCAGCAACAGCAGATGACTCTGTAGCTTGAGGATGCACAAACGCGACTTATCTTTTTTCATATTGCACTGAACAGAGATATGCACATGCATTATGCACTGTGATTCCACCAACAACAGCAGCAGGAAGATGTTTTTAGCCCACTCACTCACATGTGTAGGACATCATGGTGTCTCCTTTGGCCAATTGAGGTTTTTTCGTCTGCAAAATGCCTGCTGATTAATTGGAAACGCATGAGGGATAACGTAGCGTCGACTTTTTATCGCAGCAGCTTAGTTTGTGTTGTTTTGTTTGACAAACGGGTGGGTTGACACTGCACTGATACCAGCAGCGGAATATCACGTTATGATGCAAAAGAGCCAGCTAATTAAACATTAATAAAGTATTAATTGGTTGTTTTCATTTCAAAAAATTTCAGATGAGCTAACATTTTTCAGGAGGAAATGGTCATTTAAGAGAAAAGTTAACTTGCAGGTTAGCCAATGATTGTATAACTTTTCAGAAATTACATACGTATCAGAAACCAATCCAATTAAATATTGAGAAAGTGAACTTATCTGGTAATGCTGGAAGTTGAATTCAGAAGCTATCGAAGTGAAAAATGTTTATCAAGCGAATACTTACAAAAAAAACTCTTTCTACACTTGGTTGTCAATAATATCAGTAGAAAACGAGTTGTGTTCGAAAGGATTGGTTTAATACATAATTTGAAAATGGTTAGATGCATTTAAGAAGGTTGTGTAACTAATTTGGTACTACCGATATTTTCCTTGAGCTTAAATATAATGAAATTGGTTGGTCCTGTATAAAATAATAAAACCTCATGGTTCAACCTATAAAAAGTGTAATATTAGCTGAAATACGGTATTCACTTTTTGATACATTCAGTCAGACTGGGTGGGACACAAGCTTGTGAGCTGAGCGCCAGTTTCACAAGATCAGATTGTGAGTTTGGACGTTATTCTTTTTTCAGTCAATACCCAATAAGGCTTTTTTGTATACAGATTAACAATTGTTGGTGGATTCTAAGGCTTATTAATTATGTTCTACTGATCAAATGTGAATGAGAAGAATTATTTTTGCGTGGAGTTACTCTTTACGTTTAGCAAAATTTTAGTTTCATAGACTTTACATTAAGTATCTGAAAACAAGTTTAGTTTTCATTTGAATAATAAGAAAGATTATCAGTTGCATAGGACTGGTAAAAGCAAACATGTCCTCGGCAAAAGAAAATCCAAGTGAATGACGTTTTTATTGACGCAACATACCAATTTACCACCGAGATACCATTGCAGTTGAGTATCGCTTGGACTCGATTGAGTTGCAATGAATCGCATGCTTTGATCTGCGTTGGATTACCATTGTGGTAAAAACTCCAGCGTCATCATGAGCACCAGCAGTGAGTCCATCGCTCATTGCTTCACAATGTGCCTCTGTTAGCTCTCTTGCTTCTGTGTAGACTCATTTAAATTCTGATGGCACTGGCGATAGTCCACATTCGCATACATAGCAGCTCATACTTCACCCATGAAAAGTATCGTGGAGCATATCCACGTGGATGCATATGCGTCAGTAGCCTGAATGGCAACACTGACAAACATATGTACATATTGTTGCCAATTGTTGCTACTGCACTTTTTCTGTTGAATTGCATCAGTTTGTGATTGAAACGATATTACAACTCATTTATTGGCGATAGCCTTCGAAGTCGTTGCTGACGGTTCTTCCGCTTGCTCCTTGTCCGCAGCAGCATGTGTAGCAATAAGTTTCAGTGAATCTGGTAGATTTGAGCAGTTTGCTATTGATTGTCGTTTGTATCTTTTTCCAGAATCGTATTGAAAGCTTTCACTGCCCAGCAGTTGGTTTCAAGTGAAGCATTGAAGTATCGAAATGCCAGAAAAGCCAACGTTTTATTTGTGTAAGACCTACTACACTTATTTAAAATATTTGAGAACCTATGTGGTCATATTATAACATTTCTAAGCAACACTGTTCATTGTTGGTGTTCAATGTGAGAATGTTGACTTGCATTACAGTTTGTGAGCATACAAAGAGTGCTGCCAGAATTGGCGACTTATCGCCAAATAGGCGATTTGACGAACTGTATGGGCGTTTGAAAATATTCCTAGGCGACGATGGCGATTCGAATCCAACAAAGACCAAATGCTTCTTTAACATAAGGCATATTGTGAAACGCAAACTTAGAAGCTGCATGAGCGTTTCCATGTTAGTCACTCTTCTCCGAATTCAGATTCTTTTCCCCATTCGCAGCATTTGTACACAAATTTTTAACCTCTATGCTGAAAATGTTTAATTGCAAAATATACGAAAAGTTTGTGACCTCAGAAAATAACAATAATCAAGATTGCGACTTAAGTTTAGACGACGCTATCAACTTTTCTGATGTCGAAAAAGAAAAGACCAATTTAAATTTCGTGCAATAAATATTCAATATTTAATATGATTCACTGAAATAAAATGTTGAACATATTATTCCTTTTTCCTCTCAAAATATTTAGTTTCTGTTATTTCAGTGATAATTACCAAGTTTTTCACAATTATTTTGCAGAAGCCTGACAATACACGTGTATTTTCATAATTTCAAAAATCGAACCTAACAATAAATTTAGCCTCCCAAACCTGAAGTTTTTTTGATTTTGAGAATTGGGAGCTTTAATTTCAAAACCTCAGGTTCACTATGTTACATCAATTTGCTAATACGAAATGAAAAATTGTTGTTTGTCTATCTTTTTATGAGTTTTTATTTGGCAATAATTCTGGCGATTTGTGGCGACTTTGAAGCTAGGTATTGGCGACTTCATGTCCAAGTCATCTGACCACCCTGCATACAATGCGGTAATACAGAATAAAAAATAAGCAAATATATGCTAGAGGTCTGCGCAAGCGCACTTGCTGTGACGCCACACTGCAGAAGTTACTGTCAAGTATGGGTTAAGCGTGACATTCTGCAGCTCATCAAAACCAGCAGCACAAAACAGAACGATACAACGAAATGACTTAGCTTCGTTTGCTTGTGACTTGTAGTCCGCTCCAACGAAACATGAACAGCAAAAAGTCGTTTTTCTTAAGAAAAAAAAGAAGCGAAGCACAAGCAAATAACAAAGCGCACATTGACACCTGCTTCTTTTATTTCTACATTCTTGGAATTAACTTTTGGCTTATTGCGTTTTTAAAGATTGAAGACGGTAACGGTAACGGTAACAGTAACAAGTACGTTTGAAAGGAGTTGGGAAGGCCTGATACTTCCCAAGGAAGTGCTGATACTTCCCAAAGAAGGCCTTCAAGATGCAACTGCTAGCTCCTACCTTTACCTACTGGGTGTCTGCACTAATCGCATGTGTGGCAATTGCAGCAACATATAAATCAATACGAATAGAAAAACGCGGCAGCGCACAAAAAAGTGACAGATCCATTTGCAGCACAGTTAAGTGGAAGAGTCATTCTTCAATTTGAGGCGAACAACAAAACTCAAATTTGCTTAAAGTGCTGGTGTTTGCGCTGGCGCCAAACGAGTTGTGGGCAACGCTTTTAGTACTGTGGTGTCTGAACCGCCTTTCACGATTATACAGCGTTTTACCGATTTTCATTGCGCGTTGTATTCTAGAAAAACGTTTTATATACAACAGGTCCGCAGAGGTTCAATAATTTTGCGTTTATTTCTTCAGACCGTTCACATTTACGCTTGAAATCAGTTTGAATGAATCTTAGGTTATACCACACTATTATGGCAGCTCGTAGCGGCGATATTTCCAAAATTTCTGGTGCGGATTCGAAACTCAAGTAATACGCAACACTAAATGTTGATTGGTTGTTGATTCGGTTAATGTTGCACATAAATATTTGCTGTTATTGTTAGTGGTAATTTTTAAATAGAGCCGAAAATTCTTTCATTAAACTATTTTAAGCTTTATTGTATCTTAAATCTTTATTTTAATGTTACATAAGTATTTTAAGAAATTGGGATTGCATATATAACTCACATATTTGTTTGGAAAATCGAAAAACAAACGAAACCAAATTTTAGTGGATTTTGTTCAATTTTTATAGCCTTTTATGCAATCAATATATTGGCCACTTAATTTTTGATGTAACCACAAAATTGCACAAATTATGGTCATGAAGTCGCTTGAGGTAATACTTTGCAGCTTTTAACACGACCACAAAATCGGTGCTTCTTACAGCAGCAGCAATAGCAACTGCAAGCGATTCACCGATCTTGACGAAACGGACAGAAATCAGTATGAATCGAAGATGCAGTCAGTTCAATAAGTCATGATATTTGCAGTCTATTAAGTAAACTGCCTGTCACCTAAATTCAAATCGCGCTGTGCAGTTGCTGAGTCGGTCATAAAATTTGAATAAATTGCCCGCGTCAACAAAACTATCGTTAGCTTTCAACTTCAGCTTGTGTGGAAAGGACAGGTAAAGCAAGGCTCATATCAGTGAATGCAGGTGTCAAGATCAGCACTGTCCATGACGATGTAAGCAAAGTATCGATTTTATTAAATGCAGCTCATTAGGCCGCAGAGCAGTTAATGGGTCTTAAATGAGTTGAATGAGTAAATTTTGTTTTGTTCCGGCTTTATAATTAAATGAATTTGGCTGTATTCACTTAGTCTGAAGTACAGATGGTCATATGTCTGAATTTACATTGTTGCAGTTTTGCAAAAATTTTCGAAACACGTTAGTATTGGCCATGATTTTAACAAGCTTATATGCAATATTCCTCCTTCCTAGTAACAAATAAAACTAAGCAGCAAATGAAATAAAACAGTTCAATAAATTACAGTTTTTTTTTTCTTGAACCAGAGTAACCACAGAGAATGTTTCAACAAAAATTTTGAAGTCAATTTCAAACCGGGCTTACTACGAGCTGTATGAAATCGTACCCCATTTCAATCTTACCCAAATTATAGTTTTTTTGTTGCCAAAAGCATGACAGAACTTTTTCATAATTCTGAAAAGGAAAGGAAAGGGAACACGTGAACATCAGAAGCTTGATGCTCAGAAAAACAAAAACTAATAGAATCGAAATGTTTGCTGAACAATACCGCATTTTTTTATAATGGCCACTTTTCAAAATTTAGTTTTTGTCTTTACAACTCTCTGTAATTATTGCATCATGATTTTATTATATCAAGTTACCACTTCGTTTAAAAAAATTTTTTTTCTTCCATACCTGAAGAACGTCGAACGTTGAAATTCTTTTGCTTATTTACGGCCATATTTTTATACACCGTTCAATAGTTTTTATGTTCGAAACAAAACCATAAAGCCGCTGCCCCAAACACAAACCAAGACACTAATAAGACGTACAAAGTTCTCGTATTTTGATTGCTTTCATCTGCTAAATTTTTTAGGATACCGTGGAAAAACATCTGTCAATTTTGTTGCAAATTACTCAAATAAATCAAAACACTTCAGTCTCTTGTGCGAAGTATCAGTTTCATCACCTTGCTGTCTGTCCATCCTTTCGTCTGTCTAAACAAAAGATTTGCTGTCCAAATATCGTCGCACACAAGAGTCTTCCTTTACCATAAATTGCAGGTTTCATTATTAAGCTCCGAATATCACCTCACTTCAGGAAAGTGCTGAGAAATTTGCATTTTCATTGATCAGGTGTGGCACTGCGTCGTCTCTGTAAAAGAGTTGAAGCAAAAACTCGCATAATTCATTTTTATCTGTCTCTTCCCTTCTTTCTGACCTTCTCGTATCTTCGCCTTTATATGGGATGGTTTTTATATTTCGTTGAAGATTTTTGCTAAAGTTCAGAGGAATCGCTTTAAATGCAAAACGAGTGCTTGGCCTCGCTCCAACGGTGATGGCGGTGAGGTGCATCTTGAGATGGCTTACGACTCACTTTCTGCTGCTGCTGCTGCTGCTGCTGCCGATGATTCTGCCTTGTTGCTATCATTGCATGTACATAGTATGTATGTATATTGGATAGGTAATGCAACATTGGTTTCAGATTTCATAAAAACAAAAATTCGGTCGGATCGCTTCCAAGAGATTCTTTTGAAACTCTTTTTGGCTTCCAAACAAATAAAGCCACGTGATTTGTATTCATTACAGTACACAAAGTGACCAGGTGTAAAGGATAGGGAATTAAGGGCGAATGAACAGCGTGTATGACCGTATTGATACCGCCCTATGTCGCGTGGTTATGTCGATGTTGGTGATTTTGACATCAGACCACTGGGAAGGCCTAAACAGTTTTACAATTTAAGAGAGGAATTAGCTGCACTTAAATGCAGTTTACTCTACAAAGAATATTATGAAATGCAAATGATTATTTCATATTAGCAACCACTGCTGTGCACACAGCTTAATGCGACATTTTTCGCAAAAGTTTTTGTTTTTTATGGCTATTTTTCAGTTGCCGAAACTGGAAGCAAAATTGTATGTAACTTTTCGTCTAAGCATTTGCAGCATCTGCTGCATTGCATCTTGTTTGTTGGTGGTAATTTTGCAGTTGAATGTCCTTTTTGCAGCAAAGAATACTTTTAGCAAAATTCCATTTTAAAAGCTTCTAATGTTAAACTGACGTCAAACTTTCCCGCCCACTTTCGCCAAGACTCAATCTTAGCAATCTCCTGCCCCTCTTGCAACGCCCCTTTTTCTCGTTTTATATTTTTCTTACAAATTTTATGATCCACAAGGAATCCAAAATGAGCTTCTTGCACAAGACCACACACACACATGTTGGTATGCACACAAATGGACCAACATTAAACCCATAAACTCTTTCCGTTTCTTCTTTTCGTTTTTGGTTCTCTTGTATTGTTCCTTCGCTCAGTTGAACTCAGCCTAATGCCGCATAACGAACTTTTATCTGGTTGAAAACTTCATTTGCCCAGCTGACGTGTTGCAAAGGACGATGTCGTCGCCGAAAAGCACTTCCAAGTAGTGAAGGTATCAAACGAGAAATATACAACAACAACTATGAAATAAAATAAAGACCATTTCCTTTGTTAAGCACTATCCATGCAGGGTGCAAAAAAATGCACACCTACGACTGCAACTGAAATTCCAACCGAATTTTGTCTCATGCCTTTGGACCTTCCGCGTGTGTCCTTGCAGCATCTGAATGCATTTTTGCTCCATGTTTATTTTATGTTTAACCACAGCGACAAGCACATGCAGTTACAGCTACATTCGCATGCACAAGGACAGCCACAATTGGACTTCGAACTGGCGATTGCAATGTGAAAGTGTTTTGATGGTACATCTGTTTGCTTCCCATGGATCCTTTTCTGATGCCCTTGCAGTTTCAAGCAGTTCTTATGTCGTCTGTTTTGTCCATTGTTGTTGGCTGTTGCTGTCTTGCTGTTGTTGTTATAATATTTATTCCGAACGCATTTTAATGCTTCGCTCATTCTTTTCGGTAGCCCAGGATAACATTTTTGTGGGAGCCACAAATGAGCAAGTGCAGTACGGCTTGATTTGTGAAAGTACAACCACCCTGTTCTTTTTTTTGGTTCTGGTTTGGTTTTTGGTTGCCTAAAGTAGTCTAGACGTCACCTTAAACGGCTGGGTGCCTCCCGAAATCTTTTGAGATATATTGTGGTTTTATCATAAAGCTAAATAGCTTCAAATATATATCGCATTCACCAATTCATCTACAAAGGATTTGAGCAAGCTTAAATTTAACAATTCAATACCTGCTAGCCAAAAGGATTATGAATTGCCCAGCTGACGTTTGATACCTTCACTACTTGGAAGTGCTTTTCGGCGACGGCATCGTCCTTTGCAACACGTCAGCTGGGCAAATGAATTGCTCTTGATTACTGTTGGAATGATGAAAACGCACAGTGATGGCCTAGCAGCTGACATGTCCAACTACTGCACTGACTGCCAGGACTCAGCAATATAATTTGCTATAGAAAAAATAAAGAGTGTTCTTTACAGGGCATTCTCTCGGTAGTGCTGCAAATGCCTTAAAAGTAAAATTTCCATGTAAATTTTCTAACTGAAATGGAAAAAATTGAAAGCAACACCAAATTGGTAGAGGTTAATAATCAGCAAATTATTTAATCGTTTGTTAGACTTTGATTCTGTTATCGCCGCGTTGAAAAATTAAAGATTTATCTATAAAGAACCTTATAAAAAATTTCGAAAAAATCTTTTCAAATCAAGATTTACAAGCACTCAAGCCCCCAATACTTTTTTGTTGTTGAATTTAAGTGTATAAAATGACCAAGCAGACTTCGTCATTATGAAGACTTAAACAAAAAATTTAAAAATTAAATAATGATAAGTTTCGATTTGTGTTCGAAATATGTGCATCTAAATAACTTTAACGCAAAATCAAACTTTTTCGAACTTAAGTTATCTATTGATATTATTTTAACAGATGTCATATGTACTCCATATTTAATACCTGAACACAGTTAGGGCAGCTGACAGAAAAACGCGCCACGGTATACAACTGGAGCAGCAAGCAACAAAATATGTCAAAAAAAGTATAATTTGCTTCTTAATAAAAAATGAAACATTTCGCATTAGGCAGTGAAAGAGTCGGCAGCAAAACGAGTTCATATCAGTTTGTCACTATCCCTCTTTGTTTCTATGGGCTTTTTGTTGACAGATTTTTCAGCCTTGCAGGATTTCTGCTACTCTCCCAATTGTGTTTTAGACAATAGGTCCTTTTATTTTCTAATAAGTCACATTTTGGAACTTTTTTGGTAAGGTGTTAAAAACTGCATATTATTTTACTTTTTCATATATGTAGTACATATATATGTATGTAAATCAATATTTGCAGAATCGGACATATTCGAATACGATTCATCTTTATTAATTTTTTGAAGTAATTGCCTATGCAAACTGTGAATAGCATAGCAACCTTTATTTTCGAAAATAAATAAGAAACACTTTTTTTCTGTAAATTTAAAATCGTGTTTTAATATCCGGATAGATCTTAACTAGGTCTTTCACTGACAGTATGACATACAATTGCATAAAAAGTTTGTTTTTTTTTGATTTGCCGCTTAAAATAGCAGTTAAGGTTTGAATCGTTGTATAAGTTAAGTTTTGTTCCAATTAATAATAAACGACTTGACTATTCTTCTGTTAAAACCAGACTGCCGTTGCTTTATTCTCATTTTCTTTAGCATTCTTAAAAGTAAAAAAATTGCTTAGTTGACATAATGCACTATACAAAAGTAAGCAGCGATATATGATATTAATAAAATGCAACTACCGTGGCTTCCATAAGAAAATAAAATGAAATAAACTTATTTCGAGATATGCGACACCGTTGTGTTGCATGCCCTTAAAATTCCTTCATGTTGTTAACCTATTGGTTGTTAACTTATATGGTAGTTAGTTGCAACGAGGCAATACAGAAGCGATTCAAAAAAAAAAATCATGATACAACACTCCTAAATAAAATTTGGAACTCCTTTGCTTGCTCCTTAAGTACAAAAGGTGAACAGGTTGTTTTCTTATGCCTCGTAATCTCTATATTCATAAATCGAATCAAATAGATAAGCTCGTAGCCGTGCTCAAAAATGCCCTAAATTATTTCTTATATACTCCTAAGCACATTATGTATAAAGTTTAAAATTGAAACTCTTCTAATCTTCTTATATTAAAACTCCACATCTTCAAGTTTCATCAAAACTGGTAAAGCCGTTTTGAAAATAGAATTTTTTCATCAGCCTTAGGTCCTTATAACCACGTTTCATGGGGACAATGTGTTAGTACAAAAACAAAATAAAGAATGAAAACAGTCCGTCAGCATTTCAGCTATTATCCTTATTTCAAGTCTTATCCAAAAAATTCATTAATATCATGCATGAAATACGAATTCTGTGGATATTGAAAAAAAAAAAAACAGTTGAGCAATTACAGTCGACTAAAAGTTAATTTTGTTCTTGTCTTTTACTCATTTCCTCATTTCCTTCGAATTGATAAATATATTGAGCACAAAATTTAGGAGGAGACTTTTGGGCATCATTTTCATGACAAAAAACCTCTGCCTGTAACAATATTTGAACGAGTTATCGCGCTACGCACTATTTTCTTAAAAGTTATAGTGAAATTAAGTGACACCTCTCATACTTACAGAAAATTGTATAAAACAATTAGATTCCCATTTTTTTCCACTATTTGAAGTTTTGGCATTAGAAATTTTGCAAAACTCTTAGGAAGTGATCAGAACTGCACTCAGAGATTTTTGACATCGGGCTAAATTTTTGAAATCATTCCATTCAACTTTTACTGAAAATTTCAAACACTTTTTTACTTAAAACTTTTCTAAACTGAAAGCTGCAACTAATGTTAGTAAAATGTTTGCTTTAGTTTGCGAATATCCAAATAACCAATTATACATATGGGTCATTCCATCTATAGTGGGCCTATCATTACCCTCATGTTTGTTAAATAGACTGAAATTTTTTTTTGTGATTGGTCTATTATGTAGAACATATAAAAAAATGCGTTAAAACTTTTTGACCAATGTTATTGTTTGAAAAAAAAGTTTTTGATTGTGTTTACAAGCATTTAAAGTGTGCGTATACAGCTATTTCAGTCTGTCTGTCTGCTTAAATCACGTTTAGGGGAAAACTAAGCAAGCTAATCCATGAAATTTGGCATACAGGCCGCACCTTTTTACAAGCTGCTAACATATAAAAATGGGAGAAATCAGCTGCCCACACTCTATGTAAATACACCCCAGCCCATTTTGAAAAAAGTAGCTGCAACTTTAATGAAACTTGGTGATGTGGTGAAGATTTGAACAAAATTAAGATTGGGTAGGTTTGAAATTTGCAAAACCTCTTAAAGGTGCGTGGCGCATCCCTAAATTTTAACTTTTATAACGCGATAACTCATAAGCCTTGCAAGATTTTGTGATGAAATTTAATACTCGGATACATATCATATTTATCTTGAGTTGTGCTTAAAGTGGGCGGAATTGTAAAGTTATGAAAGTTAATATCCCAGATAAGCTTGCTTAAACGTATCTTGTTGCAAAATTTTGGCACAATAGTGACGTAGAGCGTGGCACCTTCCATGTAAGAAAAATACGTTCGATGTTATAGATAGTGCACCATAAAATTTGGTGTGAAGATGTCAGTTACTATAAGCTTTAAAATCAAATGGGTTTCGACGGGATTGCATCAGTAGGCGTGGCACTTTACACATTAAAATAAAATTTTAAGCGCTTTCTTAAGTGAAATATTTCAGCAATTGGCATGAAATTTGATGTAAGTGGCTTACATGCTATAAGGTACATCTGAACCGAAAGCGGCCGAAATAGAATCAGTGAGCATGGCACGTCTCATACAATTGTGGCATATCTATCGAAAATGTGAGCAATCATACTGAAATTGATCCGAAGTTGGAGAGTCTATTATTTTCAACATTTTCATATTCTTTTGATTTTTTCAACCCTTCAACTTTTCCCAATATATCCCATATATACTTTTTGTACTTTTTGAAATCTCATTCTGCTTTTCTCGACATTTTCTTTATTTTTTCGACTTTTTCATCAATTTTTGAGCATTTTCCATATTGTTTTTGGTTTTTGCAATTCCTTTCAACGTTCTTCAATGGTTTCCATATATTTATACTTTTTAAATTTTTTTCAACTGTTTCAACACTTTTCAATCTATTTGAACCTTTAAACATTATTTTCGATTAATTCAACCTCTTCTTCAACGTATTTTTAACATATATTCAAAAAGTTCTTTCAATGCAGTGTACGGTAGTTGAGTTTAGTTGAGTAGAAAAAAGAAGCATAACGAATGGTAATTTATTTATTTGTTTCGGCACAAATAATGACCAAAATTTACGTGCGGTCAAAGACTTATCGGAAGTTTGGTGTTTTGGTTCGACAAATTTAGCGCGCTTCGGAAATATTGCGTTTTATTAAAATAGTCTATTTCGATAAACATATTTTTTGTGAAATATTTATTTTTGAAAATATCTTAGTATGATTTTTTAGGTAGAACCATGTTCAAACAGAAAGATTTGGTGCAGAAAAAATCATATTTTTGCAAAACAAAGGAATCTCTTTTTATTTTGTTGTTGTTGTTGTTATTTTGTCTATTTTTTGTTACGGTTACCATATGACCAAGAGACAAATTTAGGATGAACCGATCTTGAGCTTTCATTTTGGACTGTTTACTCTAAGGAAATATAAATTATCGTACATATGTACATAAATAAATGTAGGTATATACAAATGTGATATGTACTTAATGATTTTACTTATCTGAAAAAAGAAAAAATTAGATTGTGTGTATCGTGATATAACTATTGAATAATTTTTAGGCAAATTTGGAAGCTGTAGAGTTTTGTAGAAACTAATGCTTATAGAACCCAATAGTTCTTAATCGTCTGGGAGCCAGTGTGCTTTTCACATTTGCTTAAAGATGAATTATGGTTTATTCGTCAATGCTAGTGGTATTTATACGTAATAAAAAAAGGTGGCCTGCAGGTGCACTGGTGGTTCAATACCAAAAAATGGTCAACTAAAGAGTCCGAATGAAGAATTTCGCATAATAACTAATAAAGTAAGCCACAAGTAAAAAAATATATTGAGACCAATGTTGTAGAATAGATAAAAACACGGAACTTTTGTGTCTGAAAAATCTCCATTTAAGAAAATGACCCACCTATTCTACCCACAGAAGCGAAATGGGCGTATCAAATAAATATTTATATTCGTAATTCTTATGGAATCGGATAGCTTAAGGCATTATGCATCTAATGAACTGCACCAAATGGCGGTATCTTAATTCAAACCTATGAAAAATCGCCTAGGAGACTTTGCTCTATCTCAATTTTAGATGTATTTCAACAAATTGACATAAACATCTATTATCACAAAAGGCGTTTTTTTTTTTAGATACGCCCTTTTCGCTTCTGAGAGCAGTATTACCGTCTTAAAATTTCTAATATATTCTGTAATTTTGTAGTTATATTAATAAATGTAATAAAATTAAAGTAATATTACTTTAAAATTTTACCTAAGACCAGTATTTTTCCCATGTTCGGCCTCTTTAAATGCCCATTCGACCATTTGCAGGCAGGATGCCATTTTTATTACGTACAGGACCATCATTACCGAGTGGAACATAATATAACTTTGTGCAAATATGAAATTTAAAAGTTTACTGGCTCCCCGACTGTAAGATATTTACGAAAACAGAATGCGGAGTAAGCAGGTCAAAAGTAGTGAATGGTATCGCACTTGGGCACTAGAATTTTGTAAGCCCACTATTTGAAACGTTCATACCTGCTGCTCCTTAGCGAAGAGAATGAGATCATTAAAATTTTTATGGAGCTTTTAAGCAGAGCCTGATAAATACATCCAACCAAATAAAAATTTATGGTGCTCGATAAATAAATGAAAACAATTTTTTTCTTTCTTTCTTAAAGTACCACTTTTCTTGCTTATCTGTGCTAATTCAAAACATGAGCGTTTTTCATTACAATCCAATATTGCACTGAGCACAAACTACGTGATATGCAGCCATTTTAAAAACTAGGTCCATGTCAAGAAGCTCTACATTAAGTGTTAACTTTCATAGAGGCATTGGCATTGTATAAATTCGCGTAAGAGTTGAAATTCTTGTGGGCTCTTATTGAGCATTTAAAGGCTCATAGCTTCAAGAACTTAATAAATTTAACAGCTCTACTAAAAAAAGTAGTAAAATGAGATATCTATCACTGTTAATATCACAAAATCTGCATCTCATGATTATTGTGTTTCCATTTTTTTCAAAATAAGAAATGTTACTTAAAATTATTATAAATTGTCCCAATGTACCGAAAATGTACTGAACATGTGCTGAAAATTCGCTAAATGTACTAAAACTGGGGCAAATGTACTGATTATATTAAATAATTTTACAACTTTCTTCCCGAACTTCGTTGTCTTCAGATTTGTCTCTAGAAGATGAATATACAAGAGGCAAACGTCTAGGTCTCTGCTCTTGCAAATACTCGTAATATGTTGTTGTGTATATTAAAATTGTCGACTTTGATCTTATTCGTATATAAATATTGGGGACAACAGATTTTTCCCAATTAATTTATTCATTTAGTCGAAAAGCTTAACCTTTTTCCATCAAACTCACTTTGAATTCTATCGATATCTTTTTTTCTCCGATATATGAACATTTTTTACAGTCTCAAAGGGCTCTAAATTAATAAATGTATGTATTATTTATATTGATTAGAACTTCATGATTTCCAACTTCTACCGCGCGATAAGGACATATAGAAACTTATGCCACCGGCTCCGTCACCATGGCTTCATTGGTTTTAACTTAAATTTAACAACTCTTTGTCTCTCGTAATATATTTTTATGTCAAGCTTATATATCCGGCCCCTTTTCATATTATGTCAAAAATTTTAATTAATGACGAACATCTTTCTTACGGCTTCTCCTTTTCTTTTTTGTTTTTGTACTGTGCCTTCTTCGCAGCCTGAGACAAATTTGGCAGCAAAATAAAGAAACTCGGGAAAATAATAATGAAATGATTACAAATTACTGGCGCGGTACCAGCCCATTGGGGGAGTTAATGTGCGTGTAATTTCTCACTTGTTGGTTCTGCAGGGCAGCATACGCTGCACAGAGGGACCAACTGAGGTTGAAAAAACAACAAAAGAGTTTGTATGCAACTTCAGCCCATTGCTGCTGTGGATACTGTTGCCGCTGACTGAAAATTAGGACAAATGCGAAATTTTCTGCGAAATTTCATTTCTGTAATCGAAACCTTTCATCGTGATTGGCCACGCTGGAAGAGCACCAAACAGAAAGAATTGGAGGCAGAATAAGAAAAGCAAACACGTTGTAACGCATCAGGAAATTAAAATCTGGCACACAGAAATTCAATGTATGCATCTACAATATTTGCCAAAGCTCTGCATTTTTCTTGAATTTAGTTTCTGGTCAAAAAGAGGAAGTGCAGTAACCAACTTAAGATTGCAACCTTTTTTGTGTGTTTAAGTAATTCATCAACAAATGGACAGTTCTGCTAAAACTTTTTTGAGAACAGGCGTTTTGGTCTTGCAGTGTGACTTTTCTAAAAAATTTAAAATTTAAATTGATCTTTATTTATTGCACACCTGCTGTATTTATTCAAGGATTGCATCAGGAAACAAATGTCCATTGAATTGTCAAAGACAGAGTTAGATTGGAGGAATCACCAGAATATGAATTTGGATAAATTAATTACGGATTATTGTTTTTCTCTACGAAGCTGTCATAGAGAGTCGAGTAGATAAATACTTAATTTAAAGTAAATTTTAAGAAGAATCTTTTTACTCTCACAAGAACTGACACAAATCGCTTCAGACCAAGTAAAAAAAATGAACCCATCCCGCATTGTTAACTCTGACAAACACGCTACTTTCATGGTGCAGACGCACACTCAACTTATTGCATTCTTGCGATTTTATGAAGCAGTGGCTTGTCACGTTATTCTGAGTTGCGTCCAACAGAGTGACAAAGTGACAACTGACAAAAATTTGAATACAATGGAACATATGGAAGCGAAGCACTACTTCATTTGATACCATTTACCAGTTACCGCACACAACACAGCAATTGAGCGATGGCAATTGAATGTCCTGATTTAGCATATGTTTCCGCAGTCACTCGTTTTTGCATCGTATACCCATATTCACCGAGACACAGCAAATGAAGCACAGCAAACACCAAATTAAAAAAAAAAACATATGAGAACGTATGAACACCAAAAAAAAAGAAAACTGTCACGAATGACATACGACTAAGAGCCCACAATATTAACAAAATACCAAAGGAGTTGGAACCCAATAAGGTGGGCAGACAGACAAGTTAACAAAGAGACAAACACAGACACCAGCGGACTCACCTTAGACCGGCTGGGCTCGAGCCCAGAGATTCAAATATTAGATAGATATACTTTTTCGCGTTTATCTGACAGTTCAAAAGTGAAGACTTTTCTAATATCATTAATTTTAAAACGCTGAGAAGTAAATTAAGCTCTCGTTAAACAACAAAATAAAAATTAATGATTTTTCACACAACAGTGGAATTTTCTCATGCGCCTAGAGCGCCAAGTCCTTGAGTCAGGCCCTGAACAGACATTCATACTTACATAAAGGATCTACATTGAAATTGTTATTTTGTGTGTGACGGAAGAAGTGACAACGTGCAATCAACTTGTTATGCGACGAAGATGACATCTATACACAGAATATGCAAAATCACTGCCAGAGTCATCAATCAATGCGGTACCACGCAATGAATTCTTGCATAACGATGAAGAAAGTGGTGATGATTGCGATGCCAACTGCGATGTAGCCGTACCAATATCTTCTTGTTCGTATATTCTTGTCGTAGTTTTGAGAAATATTGGCTTGCACATGGAAAATTTCATAAGATTCGCATGCCTAGAAGTTGAAATAATATTTAATTATAGGAAAACAAATTCAGTGTGACCGTTTTCATCTCTCAAGTATTCATAACTCAAATGTCTCCGTTCTTTGTCGGAGAAAGATATAAAAAGGAGACAAATATTTCTGTCAATACCAAATGTTAGTAATATTTTTTATAAGCAGCTATCAAGGAGAAAAACATCATAAGCGCAGTTTCCAAAACAGAAAAGCGACACACAGATACCGGAAAAGCGATAGAAATATGTCAATAAACCAAATTCAAGAACATACTTAAGGTTGCAGCACTTGACCGAAATATGCCACTGGCTCAAGCCCATGGAGCGGCCGCAACCATAAATTGTAGCCCTCAGTAATAAGAACAAAGAATCTTTACCACCCACTAGCAACACATTAACTGAAGGACCGGTGCTAAGTTTTCAAAGCTTTTTACCAGAGCACAGTAAAAAGACAGTGGATTAAAACAGATTTTATGAAATATTTAATTGAGTAGAACAACCATGTTGGGATATAGCGTCGGATGACTAAATAATTATCTAACAACTAAATATGTATTTATAAAAAAACCGAATTTCGTTCTATCCAAATGTTATCGCTTTGAATTCATTCCACCTTATCGTCCATCAAATTTTCAATTTTGTCAATGTAAATTTGATGACACTGTACTGTGCAAACCTTGGTAGTATTTTCACAAGTGGAGGGTGCACTAAATAATAAGGACAACGGCAACATTAAACTATGTTCCAGTGTAGGCAGAATCAAAACGAAATTAATCCTGCTGCAAAGTAATAATTGAAGTATCCTGCTGCTGTGCTGGTCGACTGGTCGTTATGACAGCGAAAGAGCTTAAACGAAATGATGACGACAAGCGAACAAGTCTTAAAAGGATTCTGTAGCGATGAGTGGTACTTCTGAAACCGATGGACATATGGATGGAAGCACCCTTCAGTTAATGATTTAAAAATTTGAGAGCAGGGTGACTTCGTTGTTCTTACAAACTTAAAAAATCTGGTGGGTATCAAATTAACTGACAAAATTAGAGTCTCGTGCAGTAGCCGTAAAATGGATGGCAATCAGGTCTGCTCTGCAAAGTACGAGCGCAAATTTTATTTTCCAGCTGCCATCCCAGCTAAAGGTGCCATCCACTGATCACGAAGGTGTAATAACACTTTTCACAAGTTCACACTTTGCGCAGCAATAACTGAAATTGCGGAATTTCAGCTACAGCGAATGCTAGCAAGTCGCTGGCAAGCACAGCGGCAGTCACCCTGCTGAACGTGCAGTTCAGTATCAAGATGTCAAGATCAGCACTTGTGCACATTAGGTGGGAACACATTCAGATACACTTAAAATTGCTAACATTAACAGCAACAACAAAAAAATACATAAACAACAATTGGCAAACATATTGACCAACAATGCAACACTAACACCAACTGCGCAAGCACAACATGCCTCACATAACTGTAGCCGCCACTGCTTCCATGTCCTATTGCCGAATGTGTTGACAAAATTGGTTGCACCGTAGTCTACAGCGACAGTAACAATTACAGCCATTACAGCCACAACAAAAAAGCAACGAATATCGTTAGCAAAAACAAAACAATTGGAAGCACCACCGCCAAAGGATAGTATGTTGGTATATTTTGCAACAACGATCATTTCGTGTCGTCATCGCTATTAGCCTAGTAGTCGACTGCCTAGAGAATAAAAACAAATCGTCATATGTAGGCGATACCAAATATCGCAATATCGTCGGGTTAGACGACAGTGGCAGACACTCTATATAAAACAGTTCCCACTGTATAGTCGAAAACATATTCTTGTGGCATGGAAATACAGTTTTGAGAGAAATTCTTCTAACTCTAATTTTAGAACGAAAATTTTAAATTTTTGCAGGAGAAGATAAAAATTAAATAAGATTCGCATAGTTGTGTTATTATATAGATAGATGATACCCAAAAACTCCAAAACATTCTCCGCGAATATTTTACATAAAGTTATGAGCGTTTATTTCTGTGAAAAAGAAAATAGCCTACGCTCCTTCCAGAAGGACAAACGGTAGCTGCGCAATGTTAATGTCACATCATGATGTAAGAATATCCATGGAAATCGGCCACATTTCTGCAAGGAATACTATAGAACTTTGCACGACGATAATATACCATTGTACAATTTTCATCCGATATGGCCCCGTTTCACCATTTTCTGTTCCCGGTGAGAATATCGCTACTTTGAGAAAACCACTTTGAGTCAGTTAATGCAAAAAAGCCTCTCTAGTGACGAAAACTATATGGTAGACTGGATCACGCGAGAGCCTAACTTGCAGGCGGCAACACGCATTTTTAGGAATATATAATTTTGTTTCGTTTTACTTAAAAATTCTGAATACTTTCTATACTCTATGGTATAAAATGGAAATGTGCCGATTTATTAGAATCAATCATCTCACATATCGTTAAAATCCAACTCAGTTGCCCTCTTCGAACAAGTAATATATATTTGAAATTATCGTGTTCACTTCGACGAATAATTAGTTATTGCGTAAGATTTTTATGTAACCATCAATAAAAAATATCCTGCACAGAGTCTAAAAATTGAAAAAGATGTGGGAAGTAATTTTACAAGAAAAAGCGCTTGATAAAAAGTGTTCGGTTAAAACACAGTAAAGTCATTTGAGGTGGACATAAAGTCGATTTTTACGGAAATTGCTATGAGAAGATGTAGTTTTATTTAACTTTTCATCTGCTATTGCATGAAGTCTCAATTTTTGACGAAAAAAGGTTTCTTAAATATATATTTTGGTCTTATGCTTAGTTTTTGGGATAGATAAAAAAGTAATTCATATCACCACTTTGATGAGAGCACATAATCTCCAGAAACAGACTCCAGGACCTCAGACCTCCAAATTTGCAATGCAATTATTTAAATATATGAAGTGAAAAAAATTGCATTGAAAATAGTTCGTTAAGTCGAATGGTGAGTCATTTCGGGGTTAGTCATTTAACGAAAACTAATTTTCTTTGATGAGTAAAATACGATAAAGAATTTTTAATGTGCTCCAGAATTCCTAAAATCCCGTTCTGGGAAGTTTTTCAATAGAATGCTCGAAGGTTGCAGATTTTTTTTAATTTGATAATTTCCAGTTCATAGCATTAAGGATAATAGAATAACGGATAAGTAGCTCGCAGTTTTCACATTTGGAAGTGGCCTTTATTTCTCTCGATTCGTGGTAGCCGGAAGTTTGCTTTATGCGAAAAAGATAATGCTGTGTCGTGTCGATTGTGCTTAGGGTATCTAATGAAAGCTCTGCTCATACTACGCTTTCGTTCTTTGTGCATCCATGATCAGCGAGCGCATGATCAGTGCATGTCGCAGCTGCAGCAGCACTGCTAGCTGATGAGAATCAGGATGAGGCTGGGGAGCCGCGTGATTGCGGAAACACGTGTACCACTTAAAAGTCGTGCGAATGCAATCTATTCGGGATCATGTATTAATTGCACGATTTTATTGTGCCTCACCAGCACCCGGTGCGGCCAAGCGCGCTGTTTGTATTCGGCTGAGTGTGTGCTGCCGTTGCTGTACCTACAATAACCACAATGAGTACACGAGTAGAGCTGAATTACAGAGCACGACATCAACGAGCATCAACGAAGCACTCACTCAGGTGCATGCATGATTCCTACGGCCTTATGTCTTTCGCTTTGGTGTTGGGGACTCTACTTCAAAATACAAAGTCTGGAAGACATCCATGGACGGACAAGTAATTTACCACATTCAAGCGAGTGTAATCGAATTAAATGTATCAACAATTAAAAAAAATTTAAAGAAAATAAAAAAAATGTAATATAAAGGGCCAAATTGTGCCAATGTACTGTACAACAAAAGGAATACGTAGTGATTTCAATTGGAGCTGCACCCATTTTAATCAAAGTCACATTGATTTATTTTCATTTAATTATTAATGCTCATATTGTTTTGCTAATCTTACCAGCTTACAAAAGACTAAAAAAAAGTATTATGGGTCGGGGATGCCAGTATTCACATTTTGAGCTCCAAAGCCGTTTTTTCGATCACGTCAAAAATTTAAGAATTTTATCCCTTTAATATCTACAGAAAACGAAATTTAGCCACTGAACAGCATCCCCCATCTTAGGGGGAATTTATCATTTCTTGTCTTTCACTTCAGTCAGTTTATCTACTTATACCATATAACATATATCTGAACTATAATAATATATGACCACATAGATATAGGCATTTTATTATATTTTTAGATAATTAATTGCGCAAAAAATAATAAGTTATAAGTGAGGACTAAATTTACCCATCCAGGCTCTCCACCCAAAAGCTCTTAAGTGACTACCACCATCAAAATTTAGTCACTGGATAGGATACTTTTTGATTATAAGGAAAAGCCAGTAACTTACACATTGTGCACCGAATAGCAAATTTGTCAAAAACTTTCGGGAAAATGGAATATGCATGTACATCGAAACAGTTAACAAACGTTTGCGTTTGATGTTGCTATAAAATTTATCGATAACAACATCAAGAAACCGCAAAAACTCAAAATAAAATATGCTGCAGTCAAGCTCAAGCAGCAGAACAGCAACTGCTGCATCAGTAGCAGGAAGCCGAAGCGATTCTTGAACCAGTTCCAAACTCTAAATGAGAAACTTTGACGGAAACTAAAAATGAGCAAAACACTTGGAAACATAAGGATTTTGATGACTTTATTTACGCGCGTCGCAACAAAATGTTGCAAACTTTTTGGCGTCAACACTTGCACCTCTTCGAGCGTATTTTTTATTTGTCGGGTCGTCGGGTTGCTGAACCGATAAAACTTGCAGGCAAGAAAACTTTTTGGCTGTGCTTCCGTTCAGCGTCTTCGGCACTGATGAACAACGAGCGAATGAGTGACTGAGTGAATTGTGACAAGGAACAGAGGAGGCAGTGAGTGGCGAATTGTTGTGTTTCTTGAATTTTTGTGGTAAAAAATTTAGACTCAAAATTTGGGAAAATATAAAGAAAACTCTCGGAGCAAGTTAAATTACTACAAAAATACAAGAAACGCAGAAATAGCAATTAAAAAAACAAAATATATAAAAAAAAACCACTGCCTTAATATGCTGGGGTTCAGAAGTTGAAACTTTCCGCGATGGTATACAACATTCGTAACACACTTGTATGAAAAAGTTTCAGAAGGTTTTAAAATTTAATGAAAATGATTAGATAGATATATTCCAAGTGTACCGAAAATGTACTGAAAATCCGCCCGGAGTACATTAGATTCGTTTATTGTAGGTACCGAGTGTAAAAACTATGTCAAACGTGCTGAAGCATATGTCTCACAACGCATATGAACTGAAAAAAGCAAATCAGAGTTCTTGATTATATAAGTAAAATCATTGACTGCTAACACAAACATAAGCAGGCCCAAGTGGCTACCTTGCGAAACGCTTGAAGTCACCGTATACCAAAGCAGAACAGACTTCGTGTTTGTGAAAAGTTCTGTAAATTATTACCTGGTTATCTTTAAAAATACGCATCTTTTCCGCAATCTATTTATTTTCAGGCCAACTGTTGTGTATGCACTTTTGTTTGAAGCTTTCTACATATTGATTTCGCAGTGGATCGTCAAATTCGTTCAAAGCGTATTCTTGTAGAGGAGAGAGTATCTACCATGTAGAGAAACCCGGCAGAATTATATTGAACACATAATCCTAAGCAGAAACATAGACGAGTTCTATCTGTAAAGTTGTACCAAATAGAGAAAAATATACTTTTGACCGATTTCAACCACAATAATAGGAGTTGACCAACTTTTCTGTCAGGGTTCCAGCATCAAGAAACGGTTTTGTGGTAAGATTAAAATGTTTATCCGACTGAGTTCAAGAAACACAACTTATGTTACGAAACAACAACAGCAATAACAGCAGCAACTACACACACTCACACAATGTAAGTAAACGAAAAAGTTGCAAAAGTAGAGCAAACATAAAATTCATTTAAGAAGAAAATTTTTACGCAACTTCGTTTAGTTTGGTTGTTGTTACAACTTTTGTTGTACTGGATATAGCTGTTGTTTTTTTTTTCTCCTTCCTCAGGATGTAATAAATTCTGTTAGTTTTTGTTGAACAACCAAAAAAAGAATGAAGAAAGTAGATGATGGAGGACGCAGCGCAGAAGGACGATAGTAAAATGACAGAAATGAGAAGAAAAAGGAAGAAGGCGAAAATTAAATGCACTGCATGAGCATTTTGTACAAAATGGATACTTTCAACACCATGCAGAGATGTACACACAACGGCTTAGTGATGGTGTTAGTTGGAAAGGACGGCAACTCGACTCCCCCCGAGATTGTTTGTTGCAATATCAAAATAACGAGCGTTGTGCAATTACCCAGCTGGAAGTATGTGACCACGTCGCGTGACCGTTGTCTAAAATTTCTTTCGAAAATAAGCTTTGTTAATCTGTGTTTCCAAATACGTCAATTCATTCAAAAAATTCAAAATTTTTGGCAAATGGCTTTAAGCAAATTTGTACTGAACGGCATTTTTGTTAAGCAAAGTATTAACTATTTCCAAAATGTTAGGGGTAATTCGTCAGAAAAAGTGAAAAACGAACAGCACACAACATAAAATGATTGCGTTTTTGAAAAAACGTTAATTTTTAAGACACTTGCGTTTAGTTTGGAACAAAATCCTGTACAATTGGATATCTTGGGTGATTTACACAAAGTATTAATAGTTAACTCAATTTTATAAAAAAAAGATTTGGTCTTATTTTGGAAACAAGCGACATAATATTGAAGCGAAAAAAGTACGCTTTATAGTACTGCGGGATCCAATCTGACAACGATGTCCTGCAACCAAATTTCTTAGAATTTAAGTAGTCAGCGTAATACTTGCAACATATAGCCAATAGATTTTGCAAGCGCTTTAGGCTTCAGCACTTGAATTTATCAAAGCTCTTAACTCGGAGAGGATGAGGAGATTCAGCATTTTAATCAATTAAATGCTGCTGAAACTAGTCATATATATGTGGAATTATACAAATTTAGAATAAATTTGGGGTAGAAGTTTATTGCACTTGGGTATTATAAAAAATTTAGCTGATTTTCAAACCGCGTGGGTGGATTCCGACCTGCATTACTGATGCAGGGTTAATGAAGAAATGGGCTAAACATTTTTTTTTTCTTTTACTGCACCAATGAACAATTTTGCTAAAACTATCTTAAATTATTATTTCCTAGAACTTACCATAGTCTTGTTTCTTGGTGTATAAGTTAAGGTTAACTTTGTTTCTGAATATGAAAACATTTTGCGGAAGTTCAACAAATTTGTTTAGAGTAAAGTCTCGTTGAAATACTGTTTGGTAATCAAGGAGTATTTTCTAATGGGATATGAAGGATCTACTTGTTTATCTGCAGTTATGTAAGTAGCTGGTTGCCAACCCATACCTGCTAGATTCGTCACTCAGTAAACTAATTTTGATCATACTGGTCTGCATTTTAGCCTCTGTGCCATGCTCTTACGCCCTGCATTCAAGGGTCTCGTGTGACGCCACTGTTGAAAAGTCCTTTGTTGCGCTTTCATAATGAAAAGACAAAAATTGCAGGCACTTGCGTTATCTGCGTTAACTCCACTACCCATGCTTGCACACAAAATTGAAAAACTTTAAGCATCATTTTCTTGCTTCTTCTGCTTCTGTCAGATTAAAAACTTGTTCCCATTTCCCGTGTCATATGTATGTAGGTATGTTACATGCTGAAGTTTTCTGATGAAGAATGATTTTTGGAAATTATGGGATGTTCAATTAAATTTATGAGTGGAAGCTGCATACTTGACACACATTCCGCACGTGAAATCGGATTCTCGCCAAAACTTTCAAAAAACTTAAATTGAATTCCCATATAAAATTATCAAAGCATGCTTCCGGGCGTTGGTTAGTAAGTAAATAGAAATTTCACTTAAAAGGCACGCACTTACATAAACTGTTGCCCTTATAAACTCATATTAAGCCCCTTAAGTGTGCACTTTCAAAACACTTACTTGTACATATGGTATATAAATACTCCATGGCACAACGTTGTTCAAATATCTCAAACCTGTGACGAATTCCTTTCATTCAGCAGTCTTTCATTCATATCGCATTTCACAGGTGTAACAATCTTTAAACTTTATCGCTTTAATCCTTCATCTTTTTCATTTAATGAATAGATAAACCGAGCACCGACCGACCGAAGCTCCAGCAATTTAACTCTATCCACCCAACCAACCCACCCAACTAACGCCCGACCCTGCATTCGACTGCCACAACAGCTGGTCGCTTCGACACACGGAGGAGGAATCTTTTTGTTTCTAATTAAAATTTAAAACGCACCGGATTTGTAATTGCTTTTTGGAGAAGGAAGATGCACCTGCTTCAGTATTGCTCCTATAAGGATTTGTGTTAAAATCTTATCATTAAATTTAATTTAAGTTTAATTGAAAAGCTGTTGATGAGGTTAAGACAGGAGCCTTTTGAATGTCAGATGACGTTTAAGACTGGAAGCAGCACCACAAAAATACAAGCTCTCGTGATTGCACAATTTTACATGAATATTGAATATTCATATTGAATAAGGAACAACATATATCGTAGAAATCAAGTTAAAAATAAATGCTTACGATACAAAAAAGGATTATTTTAAAACTGTGGGTATGTGAAGATTTATTTGTACACAAAATTTTAATAAACTTTAAAAAATTAATTTTTAACATTTATATTCTTGAAATAAAAGTTAGTCTCATTAGAAATAAATTTTTAAGAACAGTATTTTTTATAAATTTTTTTTGACTTATATTTTTAAAAGTCACACAATAAAAGTATATTTTTAACTTTTATTTTAAAAGGTCGGTAACAAAAGTTTTTGTTTTGCTTAAAAAACTTCCTCCTAAAGATGTGTCATGGACCCATTTTGCGAAAAAAATGTTATCGCACGAATCGATGGGAAAATGCCAAAAATTGATTTTGGAAGTGACACGGATACTCCACGACCCTCCTAAAGGGTTGTTTGGACCCATTTTTCGAGAAATAAATGAACTGCATGAGTCGATGGGAAAAGGACGAAAATGGATTTTGGAAGTACCACGTTCCCGACCCTCCTTAACGAGCAATCCGAAATATATGAATTTTTGATTGAATGATTGAATTTATGATGGAAATTTCAGTTTTATAGCGAAGTATGTAACCGTTTCCTTGCACTAGCCTACATTCATGAGCGAGTGGAAGCAACATTTTTTCTATCGTCCATAAATGAACACGGCGATGTTAGCCTTTGCTCATAAATGAACGCGAATGATGCGAGATGATTCAACAGTCGTTCGTAAGTGTGCGCTATGATCAGCGGCCGTGTATGCATCTACAAATATACAGATGTATGTACATACGTACGTGCAGTATAATTCATTTAGCAGTCTCTTACTATTTTACTTTAAATTTTGGGCACTAGATTACAAGCAAATTATTTTATCTGTGTAAGCAGGTAGTTCTTTGAATAAACAATGCACACTTAAGGCATTTAAAAATGCAAAGATTATTCAATTTTATAAAAAAAAGCCAATGTATCAAACAAAGAAAATCGACTATTAAAAAATGCACACTTTAAGGATTCGTGCAACATTTGAGCGCACAATTGTGCTATGTGGTGCCGAGAACTGTTCGACAGTGTAGAATCTACATTGTAGAATCTACATTATAGAATCTACATTATAGAATCTACATTGTAGATTCTACAACTAAGTTTTTCTTGTTTTATTCTTAGAACTGGCTTTGGTTTATTGCAGAATTTTTTTCTTGTTATCGAGATCGAATTTATGACAGGGTTAATTTTCTGTTGCTGTAATTCTCATTTTTACTGCTTTTGTTGTAAGTAGCTCCTGCTTCTTAAACTTTGCACATCTATGATATAAAGCATGGAGCAAAACCGGAAAAATCATCACATTCAGTTTCGGAGTAATTTTTCCCTAAATATTTTTAACTACAATGTTACACCTTGGCTTAAATTTGAATCGGGAACACTTAAAAGCCCTTGATATACTTACATATATGTGACTTTTTGAAGAAAACCTTGAAATATGACTCATTGATCACTGAACGTTTGCATATAAAAATTCGGTAATGACTCTATTGAGTAGTTGATTCGAATACAATAAGCTTAAGTTACTCGTATGTTCATGAAAAATTATTTTCACTGATATCCTTACTTAAATTGTGTATAATGTCACTAAAACTTTTTTTAATTGTATCAATTTTTGGCCTGTTATTTACTGGAACTCGAATAAATTTCCACATTTTGCTGTCCACTTCATGGTGCGAAAAATTTTGTAAGAACTTGTAAATTGCTTGGATTCGTTGATAAATCATTTTTTTTCTGAATTCACAGAGCACCAACTCCGGAAAGATATTGCACTGCAATTACTGGTGGAACAATGAAAGAACATAAATTAGCTCATCAATAATCAAAGTAATTACAATTACAATAAACTAAAAGTGGAATTACTGAACGCATTTGCCATTTGTTGAGCCAATACATGAGCAACATTACAACATCAACTACGTCAGCAGCAACAGCAGCAACAGCAACATCAACACCATCCGCAACAACCATCTCAAAAACGCAGATACATGCAGACAGACAAGCAAGCAGAGCAGCACGAACTAGAAGGGTCAAGACGACAATTCCGAGATGTAAGGATGTAAGGATGTAAAAATGGAGATTACTGCCAGTGAGTAAATGTTAATAATGCAATCTGTGTAACATAATATTTATTAATAATAACGACACGAGTAAATAACGCACGCCACAACCACCAGCCATTAAGGAACACTGCGACCGAGCCGATTGCAGAAGCGAACACACTTGACAACAGTGGAGCCTATTAACGCTTAAAGCTCACTTGGCTAACCCCGCCCACTTAACGATTTGCTGAGCGCACAGTCAAACGCACACGCGTTTATGTTCGCTGCTTCCTGATTGTATCGAAATTATTACGATGTGGTAATTTTATAGGCGAACTGGCGAGTGCGATTCCCTTGAACTCTGACTATGTTGTGAGCGACGGAGCCATACGCCCGCAACCGGATCAGTTGCGTTCCAATAATGCAACGACAGCCATTGCTGCTGCCACAATGTGTTCAATGTTTGTGATAAGATATCAAAGCTGTGATATATTTTGTGTGCGAATGGCTTAGGCAGTGATACAGTGGAATACAGATGATGATTTTTGCAGGTCTGCAAGAAATTTAAAAAAGGCACAAGAAGTGAGAGTGCTGGCCGACTCAAAACTATTAAATTTTCTGGTTTTTCCCAATAAAAACGGTTGTCTGTTACCTCCGTCTCCTTTCTGTGCATTTTATATTTCGTTGCGCTGTAAATTGCAAAAGCAATTCTGATCGGAAAATATTTGTCATCTTGACAAATCTCTACAGATAATTCCCCAATCCAATGAACTCCCTCATTCGTATTTGATTCTGATTCCGAACCACTGTTGACTAACAAACCGAAACTGCCACTGATGATGCTGCCGACTTTTTTTCTGCACTCGACGCCAGCTTAACAACGTCATAACTTCATAGCGCTCCACTAATTCAAATCTCGACAATCGACAGTCCATTTGCTGCCCTCGAGCCATTGACGCCGATTATTATGATTATTGTTATTGCATCCAGATTAAGCGACTGCGACTGAAAGTGGAAATAGCGAAGGAAGCAACTGAGCAACCTCGCAAGGCGAATCCAAGCATACGAATCTGTTGGGGCGACCAGTCTTTGTAGCTAAAATGTAAAACCCAAGGAAATTCATTATGGCATTGAAGCAATCGATGTTAATACACTAACTAGAAACAAACGTCAAACAGATGAACTAAGGAGTGTAGTGTTGAAGGGGAGGCCATAGACGACGTTGATGGGAAATAATAAACGTCATCGGAATGGCAGAAGCCACCAACGGCAAAGCGGAACATATTATACTCACTAACACAAAACCATTGAGCTATTCGCAAATATACTCGTAGCAGGCAGGCTCGCTTAAGCTCGTTCGCATTCTACTGCAGGGCTTTCAGAATACAGTCCAAAGTTGGCCATATTAACTGACCAACGAGCTACAGAGTGCATCCTTCGTGAAAGTGGCTACAGAAATTTCCATGACCACAATTACGTATGTGCCTCACACACAGCAACTCATGCTCATACAAACTTCTTTTACTTAACCAACATCGTAATATTCTTGCAGACCATTAACGTTGTCAGAACATCAGTCACTGCTGCCGACAGAGGTTACTTCAGACTCTGCTATAGCTACTACCGACTCAAATAAATCATTAATCGAATGGACCTTCAATTATTTGTCAATTTATGTCTCCTTCAAGGGCAACAGTCTATAAATGTTGCGGAATACGAATTTGAAAGTCATCCTGTACTTATAAGTATGGGAGGTTTAGTGGCTACGGCTACAATAAGACAGGAGCAATTACAATTGCTCTACCGTCTTGTTTCGAGCTCTTGTATGGGATGATTTCTAGCCTAATGAATGTAATAAAATTATGTTTGATGATCTTCGACGAAGTATAAAGCTTGTTGCAAATTTAAAATTGCAGGCTTTTTGTTCAATAAATTTTTAAATGCAAATGAAACAAATTTATTTCATTTTTCGCGTCCGACGCTTCGGTAGGTGTTTCCACATTGTTCAGGGACAACTTTTATCCTAATAAAACACAAAAAAAATATATGTGACACTTAAATATTTTAACAAATGCTCACTTATTAAATTGAAAGCTGTACCTGAAGAAGGTGGAAACACCCACCGAAACGTCGAACAAGAAAAATGAAGTGAATATTATTGACCAAAATAACTTAAAGTTTTAAATTCGTAAAAAAATTATGTTTTTAGTTGAGTGCAGATATTGACAGATTTTTTAAAGTCATTCGAATCTGCCATACAAAAGTGGTTTAACTACTAATTTTTCTTGAAACATTTAAAGTCTCTTGAGTTTGATTTTTATTTTCTTTTTTTCAATACCTTGAAACACATGGAAGGTATACACAAAACTACCGATACATCCGATCCGCCACTGCCCCACTACACTACTTTTTATGCGCCTTCGTGAAGTCTCTCGTATACGAAGACAAGTCAGCCACAATTGCAGCCCTGGAAGATAGCATTACAGCTGCCATTGGTGAAATACCGGCCGAAATGCTTTAAAAAGTATGTCAAAATTAGACCTTGCGGATGAACCACATCAGGCGTAGCCGCGGGCAACATTTACATGAAATTAGCTTCGAAAGGTAAATGAAAGGAATTGGTGTATTTTTCAAAAACCAAATGCTTGCGAAATCACCTGTTATAAAGGGTATTTCCTCTACTACGTAAATTATTCGCTGATTTGACTAAACATACCCACACTGTATTCGGCAAGATTGATTTGAATAGTTCTCAATATAGCGTTTTGCAGATTATTTGTGCAGAATTTATTTATCGTGCGTATTCGTCAGAAGCTACAAGAATTTTCGCAACAAAATGTGTCTCATTTGCTAATTCTTTGATTTTATTTGCGCTGTAGTTTTTAGTCATAACACACCCCAACAACCTTTCCAATTTTTTCATCTTTAATCGCGATATGTGACAATTTTAAGCTTTGGCTTTTAAGCAAGTTGTTTTTAGTATACAATATTGTGGGATTTGTTGTCGCGATGAACCTTCAATTTTCTAGCCGATAAATACATATTTTTTTTTTTATATTGAAAATCAATTATTTTATTGGTTGCAAGATCTCCAATCTATTCATTTTCAAAAATTTTGTGTATTTTTTTTTTAGCTGTCACATAAATATTGAAAGTTTCTGCAAAAACGCTGCTTGGGGATCAATTACCTGAGCTAACAGGAAGCTATATTAATGAAAATCTTATGCTTTTAATTCCATAATATCCCTTACTCAACAACACCAGAAAATTTAGTATGAAATATTGAAAGTAAGCAAAACGCTTTCTACTCCACATCAGAAACTACGTGCTGTCACAAATTTTATACGGTTTGATGCATATTTCCATGAGAGTTTAACATTTCAAATATTTATAAATATGATTAATGAAAATGACACCAACACCAACGCCAACTGCCCGTAATAACTTAATACGTCCGAAAAATGTTGACCTACATTTAGGCTTTCTTTGTTTGTTCTATCAAGATTGTGTATAATTATGCACGCCTCCATATTGTTGACACTCAACAATCGAGCACTGACACTCTGATATAATGCCACGTCCGGACACTCCTTCATGTCAATAAAAAAAAATATAATTTGACGGGACGCTAGGGCAAAAGCAACGAGAAGCAAAAATACGCCATATTGACTTCGACAGCTGAAGCGGAATGTGACAAGGCGTTCAATATGAAGACCCAGCAATTATTAAAAGAACACAAAGAAAATTTGTGGCGCTTTTTTAGGGATTCAACAGCTTAATAGGAAAGAACATCCGTTGTTTGTAATCGATAACAGTGGCGCCCCCAAATAAACGTACGTTTATTGCTGGGTCTTGTTGGGGGAAGTAAGTAAATTGAAAAACATTTTGGGCGGGAAAAGAGAATTATGAGGAATCATTTTAATTGATGTGCTTAAAGTGAGTAAACAAAATACTGAGTTCCTTTGTATTCTTTTTAGTAAGCAAAATAAATTGATTTGTTCAAAATTTATAATGGACACAATATAATTACAAATAAAAGCAACAACAACTGCAACTATTGTTCGTTTGATATGGAGAACACTGCGAGTATTCATAATTAAATTGAAATGTTATTGGTTTCCATATGGAAATTAAATAGAAAAATAGGCAAACATCATCATTATTATTATCAAACACAGAACATCAAAACGAAATCCCAATGGAAAACCGCAGAGAAATTGTTTCATTTCGGACTCATCCATTATTCAAATTGCAAAAATCTTTCTAATTTAATTTTGATCTCATGCAAGAATGCATAATTATTTCCCATATAAACTTTTCATTTTGTTTAAATTAATATATTGATGGGAAAAATATTTTAGACCAGCCCATAGATGGGATGATGAGTGGGCTCGGATGGTTCGAAGTGCAGCGGCATGACGTACAGAGTGCAACATGGCTTAGTCAAATGTAAATTGGAAAATTGCGGTTTTTGTTTAATTTGCTTAAAGTGAGTTGGTGGTGTGTTTCTGGGATGAGTTAAGCCAGAGGCAAAGCTAAAAAATCATTTAAAATACTCCATGCATTGCAACAAAAATAGCAATAGAGAATCCCATTGAGGAAAATCAACTACGAGTATCTTAGTTTACCTGCACACTGGCCAAAGAAAGGAAAATGTCTTCGCACAGTGCAAGCGCATAGCTAGCGATCTTTTGTTGTGACAAAGCTAAGCTTTACAACAAAAAAAGACTTAAGTTAAGAAAAAATAAGTTTTCATGACGTACGAAAAAAAGTTTTTTATGAAGAAAAATTAAACAGACCTACAGTTATTACTCCCCCTGTGGGCACACTGTTAGGTTTCCTGAACCGGGAAGTGCTTGTCATTATCACGCTAAAGCTACTGTATCGATTTTGATCGGTATCCAATAAAAATTATCACAATACTTCTAGCAGCATGTTATTAGAGTTTTAAAACTGCTTAAATAAAATTCATTGCACAAATAGAAACAAGCATGCAAACATTAGATACTTCTTAACCCTAGAATACTAATGCTCGCCTCTGAGGCGCAATAATTTTGGTTTTTTACGATATTTCACGACCGCTTGTAAAATTTAAAGTCTCAGTTGGTGCCAAGTTGGGACTGCCAACTCCGTTTAGTGCTGTACGAACTGAACGGCAAACGCACGTCAATTACTTGTGTTGCTAAGTTATACGCCTTCGTGACGCTTGAGAGGCGAGCCTTATGCAAGGTACAGACGCTCCAATCTATTCTACAAAGCGTTGTATTCAAATTTTAACTGCTTTTTCTGCACACACTCCAATCTATTGTACAATGTCATTGTTCTTTTATTATTCATGCTGTAACGTCGTTTAATATTAATTGATAAAATATTATGGGAAGAGGATGAAAAAATTATGGAGTAAGGAGGATACTTGGTAAGAGAAGAATTTTCGGACAGAAAACTTTCAGTTCATCGTTTTCAATCGCAATAGTTCCGTAGTCACTCATTGACTTTTCGTGTACGAACAATAAACGACGACTAACTTTATGCTATTGCATCAACCTCGCTACAAGCGTTTCAACTCGTTGTACAACCGCTAATTCTGCCCATAAAAAATTAAACAATTTTGATTTTCATCTAGCCTTTGTACCAACACAAACTTTCGTTGTACAACGATGCAAAAATCGATACAATGCGTTGTACAACAAGGCTTCGTTGTACAGAAGATTGGAGCGTCTGTGCCTTGCATTAGTATTCAATAATTTTTTGTTTTGCTATTTCTTCCTCAGTATTATATGATTCTTTTAGCGGTTTACAACAGTTCTTATCCCAAAAATGGAATGTTATGGAGATAATGTAGTTAAATGAAAAACTGCCTTTGAAATACTTGGATCTTCTGAATATCCACTTCTTTTCTATCTTTTTGCCCCTCCTCCTCCTCTGTGTCACAATCTTATATATAACATATCTTGTTCAAATTGTAACAGATGAGCTTACCCTCCTCCCACCAAACGGAGTTACATAGTATTTGTACAGCCCATTACCAGGGTTGTAAAAAAACAGAAAAAAGTCTGATTTAATTTTAATGTAGAAACTATATTTTAAGAGACACATTAAATATTTTCTCCGATGACAACACCATTAAGAAAATATAAAATATTTTGAAGTTTTCGAAGGATAGTATTTTATATTAATTTTTAAAAATTAGCTTTCTAAACCGAAATGTGGAAAACATATACGTTTTAATATGAACGGTATTGTTCTTTAAATCAAAAATGTGAATAGAATATAATATTTTTTTTATTTAGTGACTATATTCAACACATTATCGCTTTAACTGAATAAAACTTTTGTACTGCTTTAAGAAAAAAATTGTTTTTTTAAAAATGTAGCCTCCCAGGCGAGCAAATATAAATTGGTAATTATTGCAAAATACATGATTTATAGCTACTAAACTATAGAGCCGATTCTAACAAATGAAGTGTTTTTATGTTAGGTCTCTAAGTAAATTTGTGCGGAGATTTTAAAATTTTAGCATTTTTTTCATGGGGGTTGCTCCAAGAAGAACAATTACTTAGGATTTGCTAAGTCATAGCATCTTAACCACTAAACCAATTTTGGCAAGTGAAACGTCATTCCTTTTGTATTATTAAAGAGACTAAGTAATACGGAGAAATTGAAGTTTGAAAGTATTGAATTGTAGACTGTGCTACTTGCGTGTTATCTCTGAAATTAACTCTGGGATATTAATTAAATATTGTACGAAATGGTAGCCCCTCTGAGGATATCCTTACATGTCGTTTAGGGCGGTCCTTATTTTTCAAGTTTCTAAAAACTTAGCTCCTACATCTCTATCTAAGTCCAATAAACCAAAAAATCGATCTATGCAAAGTCTTAGCTCAATCGGAAAGCTGGACGCGACACACATCAGTCATCATTGCCAAGTTAATATGAAAAGTCACTAAATTCTTGCACTGTGAATCATTTTATTAAATTTTTAATTAATATTATTGGACTACCTTGTTCTGTTATTAATAAACTTACACAATAATTATTATTTATCCTACTGTTATTACAATGCACTCGAGATACCGTGAACTCTTCATTATGTGGACACCGCTTAGTGTAAATATGCTTTATTTGACATCAATATCTTTAAAAGATGATCAAAGGCGCCACTGTTTTTGTACTGACAATGCGTAAATGCGTTCAGATTTAATTTTTTTTTTAGTTCAAGGAATCCACTATATAGACAATCGTACATATTTGGCATACAAATTACATATTTATGCGTATTCCTGACACATAAATTATAGCAATTATTTCAGTTGCTACACTAAAAAAAGGAGTGTTTAGGAAGCGTTTGTGGCAAATTATTGAGTATGTGAAATAAGCACTTACTAGTTTAAACAAGCAATTCACTTTTGCCTCAAACCAAAAGTATTTCTAGACATTATAGGATAATGCAATGTATTTGACACAAGTATAAGAAAAGTAGTGGCAAGTGATTGAATTACTTCTATGGGAAAATTCATAAACATTTCATGGAATGTTTCATATAAAATATCTAATTATTTACGAAAAATTATCAAAATATTTCAGTTAAGCAATTCAATTTCGTATAATACTTGTCTTTTGTTCTAAACACTTACTTTTTTAACAAACAATTTATCACTTTCATGTTTTTTTTTTTGTGTTGCACACGCAGGCTAATAAAAACATATATATATATATAACTTTTTACTACAAGAATTATTCATTTTTCAAATAATTCAGTTAAGATATAGTATTTACCCTGCCATTACACATTTAAGATAGCTAGGTGGGTTTGATTAGAACATATTCATTTTTCAAAATTTAATATGGTAAAAGTGTTATGTATAAAATTTTGAAAATAATGCAAATGATAATTTTTGGTACAAGGACTAGTTTATAACCGACTAATACTTCATTATTTGCCATAAAAATTAATACTATGTATGTCAAAAACTTTATTGTTTGCAACAACAATTCAAGTAGTTCGATGAAATTACTATTTTTATACTTAACTTTAATCGTAAAAAAACTCAAATTGCATTTCAAAGATTTGAAATGCATATTTTTTACTTTACATTAAAGAAACGTTAGTTCGACTCTCAATTTTGAAGTCAAAAAGGTGCTGTCGTGTTGATCGTTGTGGACGGACTTCAACTTCAACTTCAAGACATTTGAGGGTCGGTCACCAGTTATCCGATTGAACTGAAATTTTTGTGGGTGGGAGCTGCACAATTTTAACTTTCAAAAAAAAACTCTCTATAGCCAAGGGCCGTCCTAATGTCGATACTCTTCTAAAATTGTTTTTGACGTTTTCGATGATTTTCGAAACTATTTTTGGAGTTTTGACGACTTTTCGAAGTTTTTTCTCACTCATCAAGTGCTATGAACTTTTTCGATGTCTACTATTCGATACTCGGACTTTCCGTTCTTTATCAACTCTTTCTATGTTTTTGGATACCTACAGAGTATTTGACTTCTTTTGATTATTTCGATGATTTTCGAAACTACTCGCTACTTTTCAGCTATTTTCATACTACTCGGTACTTTTCAGCTTTGATCGACTTTTCCCATTACTCTGGCTTAAGTTCAAACTTCACTTCCCATGTATGCTCGAGTTACACACTTTCTTTTAAGTACTTAGGGCTCTTGCACTAAAGTCACTGGCAATGTGTCGAGAGATATTTCGCATAAAAAGATTTTCCAACTATCGCCGTTCAGATACGGCATTACAAAAGTTAACGGTACCCACTGTTCTGAAAAGAATATCATCGGCGCAAATACATGATTAACTATTTTTTTTCTGACTAGGCGTTTTCGAGTGCTGTTGACTTATTTCGGTGTGTTTGAGTAAGGAATAATTTTTAATACATTACCTGTAACAATATTCGACAAATATTTCGCTGAGTTGCGAAAAGAGCCGCAGTCATATGCATTCCAAGCAGCAATAAAGACAAGGCTTTTGCATAAAAGTGACTCAAATTTCAATATCACCAAAAGTTTTTATTCAGATTTTTTAGCTCTTAACTTACGACTACTTTAAGTTCTTTATATATGGTGCATACATATATTGTATTTGGCATTGGCTTACCAGCAGGAGTTTCCTTATGGAAGGAGTGTGGCTCTGCACGCAACACAATTAAATTTTTAATTAAAAATCAACTGAGCGAGTGCGTCAACATATTTTTAGAATTATTTCGTAAATAATGCGTGTAATTAGATTAATCGCTTGTGCGTATAAATGTATGTTTGCTTTCGTATATGTGTGTGTGCATGTAAATTTATAATTCGCTTTTAATCCGAAACAAACACACAAACATTCATAAACACATGCATATTTAATAAAGTGGCGAGCATTTTAATGCTTTCCGCAAACAACTTCGCTTTGTAATGCGTCTAATTGCATTTTGCAGCTTTGTTTACCTGCTGTTGCTTTCGCAGCACTATGCTCGTGTAGCAAACAGTAAATTAGTTGCCCATCCTGCTGGCAGTTGCAGCACTCACTACTGCGGATACGCAAAATGGATATACCGCCGAGCATCAGCATGTATGTACATAGTTGTCGCGGGACTTCATTGCAAAGCAGACGGCGAGATGCAACTCATAATGTTGAAGTTACCATAATGCTGGAACTTTAAGTAAAACAGGCATCCAGCTTAAAAACTCTTTCGTGTTCTACAAATTCTGAAAACCTTTTGCACATTTTCCCTGTTCCATTCCTAACTATGCAAGTAATTGTTTCATATTGCAATAAGCTTCTTTTTTGGTTGCTGTTTTTTTTGTGGTGATTCGACAACGATAAGGACTGCAACTCAAGTAAGAAGGTGAACGGTTGCCGCTCAGTAGAAGCCCCAAGGATTTTCGAGTGCTGGTCCCAAGAGTTTGTTCTTCCCCTTACACATCGATATCAACTTGCACAAAAACCACTGCATGGCACACTATGCGAAAGTCTTGAAATCTTTTATCAAAATTCGCTCTAAAGAGCACTGCTGCCCATTTGCGTAGCCCGTTGATTGGGTGTGTTCGAGCGGCTTTTCAAATCCGACTAATGAGCTTTTTGTGGAACGGCTACTGTAGCTGTCCCGTGTTGAGCCAGCCTCCTCAAGGCGAGTATGGTTTGTTTACTTCACAACTGTCAAGGTCACAATATCATAATAAGGCATTTCCCAATAAACTGAAGAGTTTTTCGCCAGCTCAGTAAGCTTACTATATTTTTCCAACCTACTCAAATCTTTTGAACTGTGTGGTGCACTAGGGCACTAGAAACCGTTTATGTTAAGAAAATGTGTTCAAAATCAGTTACTTAGCTTTCGAAATGTTTTATATTCAATTTTAACGTTTTTCTGAAAGCTGTCGCAATGCTGATTAAAGTTTGTGTACATAAAGAATGTCAAACTTTTTGACAGCGGTCGTCAATCAAAAATAAATAAAAAATCAAGAATAAAAATCTTTCTTCACAATGGCAACGAGCGATTATGTTGTATTCAGCATTCAAAAAAACCATGGTGCTTTCAGCAGGATTTTTTTAAAATTTCTTTCTACGTTTATATTATATATGTACATAAATAGCTGGAAAAAACCAATAATTTAATTTAATTTTAGAAAAAAACGAAATCAATGAAACAAAAACTGATTTCTCATTTTCAAACCTTTGTCATTTCTTGTAACGCATAGAAATAGGCGAGTCACGAATAAAAAAGTCTGTCTGTCTGTCTGTCTGTCTGTCTGTCTGTCTGTCTGTCTGTCTGTCTGTCTGTCTGTCTGTCTGTCTGTCTGTCTGTCTGTCTGTCTGTCTGTCTGTCTGTCTGTCTGTCTGTCTGTCTGTCTGTCTGTCTGTCTGTCTGTCTGTCTGTCTGTCTGTCTGTCTGTCTGTCTGTCTGTCTGTCTGTCTGTCTGTCTGTCTGTCTGTCTGTCTGTCTGTCTGTCTGTCTGTCTGTCTGTCTGTCTGTCTGTCTGTCTGTCTGTCTGTCTGTCTGTCTGTCTGTCTGTCTGTCTGTCTGTCTGTCTGTCTGTCTGTCTGTCTGTCTGTCTGTCTGTCTGTCTGTCTGTCTGTCTGTCTGTCTGTCTGTCTGTCTGTCTGTCTGTCTGTCTGTCTGTCTGTCTGTCTGTCTGTCTGTCTGTCTGTCTGTCTGTCTGTCTGTCTGTCTGTCTGTCTGTCTGTCTGTCTGTCTGTCTGTCTGTCTGTCTGTCTGTCTGTCTGTCTGTCTGTCTGTCTGTCTGTCTGTCTGTCTGTCTGTCTGTCTGTCTGTCTGTCTGTCTGTCTGTCTGTCTGTCTGTCTGTCTGTCTGTCTGTCTGTCTGTCTGTCTGTCTGTCTGTCTGTCTGTCTGTCTGTCTGTCTGTCTGTCTGTCTGTCTGTCTGTCTGTCTGTCTGTCTGTCTGTCTGTCTGTCTGTCTGTCTGTCTGTCTGTCTGTCTGTCTGTCTGTCTGTCTGTCTGTCTGTCTGTCTGTCTGTCTGTCTGTCTGTCTGTCTGTCTGTCTGTCTGTCTGTCTGTCTGTCTGTCTGTCTGTCTGTCTGTCTGTCTGTCTGTCTGTCTGTCTGTCTGTCTGTCTGTCTGTGAATTTCACAAGATTCGGACTATTTACAATAATATAACAGTTAATTGTTTTCTAAATGCCAAATACTTGTGTTGTTAGTAAATTTTGATAGACTTTGAAGAAATACATTCACCATCCCAAAATATATGTCACGTATAAATTCCCACTGTGTCATCACTGTGATATACTAATTTGAAAAAAACATGTTGTGCTATCGCTTTACTACTACCTAAGGCAGTGGTGGGCATTTGTGTTTTGTGAAAATGTACTGAGTCGAGACTTGTAATATACTTTTTGGAGGCCGAATGACCTTTTTTGTCTTCACTGCAACACCCAAAGGTACCAAAATTTAGTTAAAAAAATTTAGAAATTTACTAAATAAAAATAGGTTATTTTATTACTATGTATATACGATTACATGCATCACTTACATGTTGCACACATTCTACAGAAGAGACAGAACTCAAAATTTTTGAATCTTCAGAAAACGCAAAAAAATGTGTTGGAACTTGTGAATTAGTTTTCAGATGTAAAGCGTGGATTATTTAGAAGAAGGTTCTAAAAGATTATGATTTGAGTCTTTTCGTGAAGCTTCCCTTTTAAAATCCGGCACAACTAAAAATAGAATACTTTTGCATATTACAGCCTAATTTCTATAAGAACATTAAGAGACACAACTGTTTTTTGACAGCAAAGTACAGCAAAAAAATAACTTATCTCGAAACTCGAAAACTACATATTTTGAGCTGTGCCTCTTTAGCAGAATCTATCCGATCAGTATCCGATCTTCATACATCCGTGGGACTTCAGAGAAAGTCAAACGCACTGTACGTTAAGGTTCGTAGTACGACTTGGAAGTTAGTTTAAAAAAAATCATTTTAAATGCTAATCTTGGCACTCATCTCACCTAATGTTGTGAAATTTATACACGAACATAGATTGTGTGTACCAAGAGCGTTGCAAAATGTGGGCAGAACTGAATAACAAGGGCGCCGCACCTCCCATACAACAAAAACACTTGACAGTCTTAAAGCAAAGTTTTTAAAGTTGGCCTAGCTATTAGGTTTACAGAACCTTATTGAAAAAAAACAACCTCGAAAATTGCGCTAAAATAACGAAAAGAAAAAAAATTCTCAAATTTGGACATCGCAGGTCATCGATCTTACATTTGATGTGATTTGTCATTCGCATTTTTGTAGCTCTTGCAGGCTGTTGTTGTTTTTTTTTGCGTTTGTCTTAAGAACAAAAAAACTTCTCACCACGCTGCGGAAAAGTATCACATTTCACATTAATGCAACTGTGTTCTGCGCCGTACATGCTGATCACGTAGCAAGTGTCGATATTAATAATCGAATCAGTCAGAATTCTTAAAAAACTCCGCAGGACAACGAAAACAATATAAGAAATAATCGAAATGGGGCTTATAATACAACTCTTACGCAGTTGACTTGTGACTGGAATGGTTGAAATTTAAGAGTAGCATTAAATTAAGAAATTAATATGTCGCATATAAATTTTTCCACAGCTGCGACGTCTGACTGTCTTCAATGACTGACCAATGAAGAAATATGATGATTAAGAATAAATTATTTCAGAACAAAAAACTGCAGAAAATTAGTTATTTCTTTGATTCATTAGTTTTTAATCAGAAATATTTAAAGAGTAGATGGTAAATCAAATTCTGAAACTTTAAATTAACTAGAGATGTTAAATTAAAGCTATCTTAAGCATCGCCAAAAATGCAATTGCTTACACCGCATTAACAGTAAACGTGCGCTTAAGTCTTCAATTTGTATTAAAAGGCATCTCTTCCACCACGTAACGTGCTTTGGTTTGAAGCTTTGGTTCTGCGCCCTTTTTTAAATTCGCTAACTTTTTGTTTGATGCTATAGTACACCTTTGATATGTATAAAATTTGGTTTCTTTACCATAAAAAACTTGCTCAGTGCTGCGTTTTGAAGTTTTTATTTCCATGGAGGGTGTCACACCTACTTGTAAAAATTCGCCTAGTTTCTACCAAAAGCTTTTCCGAATCATTTCTACTACTATACTATACATTTCTAAATTAAGCTGCATTCTCTTAAATAAGTTCCCTAGTACAGCGCTTTCATAGAAAGCGAATCGTCGCCTGAATTCTCTTTTGCTCCATACGCTTGATAAAACGTTTGCTTAGCAAAAGAGAATTCATGCGACGATTCGCTTTCCATCATTCAGTGCTGCACTGATTTTTTTGATCCATTGTCATCGTGTACTTCCCAGGACAACACAACCTACAAAAAAACCTAGTAAACGTAAAATTAAAATATTTAATTGAGCGGTAATTTATTATGAAGTTTTAAGTTGAAAAATTTTATTAAAGTTTTTGCGGCGTTTTGTTTAATTTTGAGCGCTATATAAATGAAGGGAGCTGTAAATTTTATTAAGGTTCGAGCGATTGCAGAATTCATGCAGCAGTGGTGAAATTTATAGGGCCTTGAGATTTGAATTGCATTATTATGAGTTGTGTTTTATTTCATTGCGAGTGCACAAAAGTATTGAGGCTGATGCTTTGGTTTCTAAAATCATGCACTGCAAAAGAACTAAGCATGTAGTACTGGATATGCCTAACATTTTTTACACAAAAATGTTATTTTAAATTAGTGTTATAGTTGCAGTTTAAATTTTTGTGTCCATAGCCAGCCTTATTTACGTCAAAATTGCTTGTAACATACAACCATCAGTTCACACATTTTTGCTATGTCGACGAATTTTCTGTAATGTTTGACTAACACTATTCAATTTTTATTTTCTGAGAGAGCACTTACAATCGACTTTCTTGATTTCTTACCAAAAAAAGGTAATTTTACGGATCTGACTGTCTTCTCTGTTCTGTTGCATGTTTAATGTCGAAACCAAACATGACTTAATCAAATAAACAATCCCTAACACGTGTTTTCTTTGTATTCTTGTATGAAGTTCGTGCTTTCATTTAACTGTTCTCCCTGTAGAAGAACATCGAAGGAGGGCCTCCAAGGAAGACGTCTGCAGACCTGCTGCCACTGAATACATTGACGTGGCCACAAGCGCACTTAAGCGCACCCGCACTCAAAGGAGTTCTTTATACTCGTATAACCACAAAATTCGTGATGCAATGCTGCAGGTTTTCACTGCAGGCAGAGGCCTGCTTAGAGCAGAAACAATAACAACAAAAGTAAAAAACTGCAAGAATATGATCATCATCACTGTTGCCGTCGTTAGCGACCTCAGTGATGACACTGTCTAACACAAAAAAACTATGACTACTATGACTATTTTTTGTACCATTCTTGCACAGAAATAGATAAAATATTCATTGACAGAAATAAATAAAACTTACTCTTAAACATAATAGAAACTATAAAATCATTCAACCATTATAGCCCTAATGCAGATTTGGTGTAATTTTTATGTAGGCCCGGTGTAACTAGGTTGAATTACTCAGTGTCGTCTTGGTGTAATTTCAATATCTTGAGATGTAGTTTTTTGAGAAAATTTCGGTGTACCACAGCGTACAAACTTTATAAACTCACGATGTATTTAGGATTGTTTTTCATATTTTTTGAGTAAAGTTTTGAATTCCGTCAAAGTTCAAGCAACAAACATGTAAGCCATTTGTCTGTCTTCTTCCATAATGTAACACTGGTGTACTTAAAGAGCTGTTCCCGAGTAAAACTAAACTCCATTTTGCTCCATCAGCTCATGTTTTTAAGACATTTAAAGCTATACATATTTCAAATACTCGAAATATTTGAAATATTATTATCGTCACTGAATTACATATGGTGACACTTTGAAGTCCCATATTGATATTGATCCTCAACAATCGACTGCTGTGTTATTAGCTTCTAGCAAAATGGCATCGCAGAGGAACAATGCAGAATTCCCAACAGAAATTAATATTAATATCCCTAAAATTAAAACAAAAGTTGTAAACTTCAAAATCGCAATGGAAAAATATAATATTGTACTTTGTTGATCAGTGTGATCACTCTTTGATGAAGTTTGTGCTTCTGTTGTTGCAGTAAGTTAAGATATCAGTGAGGAGCAAGCGAAAGCCCAACAGAACGAACGCATTTGACTGAAGCAGATCAAAGCCTGCAACGCGACAACAACAACAAAACTTGAGAATCAATGAAAACATGGAAAACACCATGTATTATGGCGCAATTTGATCAATTCTTCTCGTAAAAGTAAATTCATGGGAATAAATAATCAACTACAGCAACAACAAGATCAACGAAATCGAGGACGACAGAGTGGAGCCTTAAGGCTCCTTGAGGCAAGCGGAGAGAAGTAGAGCCATTTGATTGAACGCTATGGGTGGCCTACGTCCGTGTGGTATTGTAGGAACGTCTATTTTAAAAATACTAAAAATATCTAGGTGATGACAATGATTTAATGTGCAATTATGTGTGATGGAACCAACGGTGAAGCCAACAATGCAGTGGAGCTGAGAAACCCGTGCCCACTGATTTCCTGAGTTCATACAAAATGTTCATTGCAGTCATTGTGCAGCAGATGCAAGTGCAACTTGCAACGGCAAGACGCGAACTTCGACGTGAATCGAAATTTCAATGCATTCACGTTAATTGCTACTCTTATGATCATTTCTTGGGCATTGGTTGTATGTAATAGCTACCATAATTTTGTCATACCATCAGCAAAACAACAATAACAGCAATGCTCAGCAGAGAAAAACATCAGCAAAAACATGTTTTCCATGTCAAAAATTTAACAACAACTAATGCGATAAGAACCCATTGAAAGAATGGACCATGTAGTAGCTACTGAGTTAGAGCATGTCGAAGATATTTTGCACAGGAATGTCATTTTGTAGATGACTTAAAGATAAAATTATAACGAGAGCTTTTTTTTTTTTATTTTAACAACATATTTTTGAGTATTTTAGTCTTTAACTGAAACCATCTGCTTCCATTGATTTAGCACGAATTCGATGGATTGTGCTTCAATCAAAAAATAAACATTTCAACCTTTTGACTACTAACGTACATATACCATGTATACCGACGCCTAACGAAACTACAGTTTTTTGCACTACGTCAATTATTCTCGCAAAAAGACTGAGAACAAATTGCTATTGGCGGATTTTATTTGAAGTGTCGCAGTCATTACTTCAAGGAATGTCCCGTCAACTTTTAAAAGCTGTTAGATATAATTGGTGATAATATTTTGTACCAAGTATTTACATACTCTTTATGTGGCAACTCTGTGAAAAGTGCAAAGTTTTAGGTCTGTGAAAAGTGTAAGACGATGGGAGGAAGCATTACCTTATCAGGACAGTTTTTGAAACTTAAGTCTTAGAAAATTTTAACAGTTCAAACATTATAAGTAGCTCAAAAATATTATACATTTATTCTCTCAAAATAGTTCAAAAGCTTTCATAAGACTAGTGGCGGTCCCAAGGGGAGCCTATGGGGGCTGAATCCCCCCCTGGCATCTGCCGAAAAATATTTTTATTCAAGAACGTTTCAGTAAATCGAAATCGAAAAAATTGTTTGTGGTGGTGAAGTGTTGTTGTGATGTAGAAAATATATCAACGAACATTTTTTTTTGGTTTCTTTATACACCACAACAACACCACCACTACCACTCCCCCGTCTTCTATTTACAGGCTCACGATTTTCTATTCCACTTTCATAGCCAACAAATAATCTCAAGACCTAACTAAACTATACATGCATTGATTGAAGTCAGATTATGCAACTGCGCGCATATGCATAACTTGTATATTAAGACTACAACGTACTAAAATAGTCATAGATCTTCATATTTACTATTTTAAATATCTAAATTAATGTCAAAAAAATCCTGAATGGATTTCATTTATAAAGGAAATATAAGATGAAATAAGATTTAGGTAATAGTGGTAAAAAAGAAGAACTCTTTGCTACGACGTAGTCTAAAATAAAAATGAAAAATTAATAACAATACATATTTTGTAATAACTTTCTTATATTTTTATTTTAAAATTTATTTATTTTAAATTTTAAAATTAATGTAAGTTAAAAAGATTTATTTTACTTAAATTTTAATCTAAGCATTTTTGAATGTTGAAATCAACGCCGATATATATGGCTTGGGAAATCAACGGAGTTCAGGCTCTGATATCTGAAGACCAACCCTTAGCATTTTACACCCATTGTTTCAGTCACTCTCTGAATCTGTGCGTAGGCAAATCATGCGATGTTTCTGAAATTCGTAACATGCTAGGCACAGTTTCATCAGTGACAAACTTTTTCAACAATTAAAAGATAAAATTTCCGAACGGAGTCCAGAAACAAAACAAAATTGTTTAAAAACATTGTGTGCGACCAGATGGGTAGAAAGGCATGAATGCGTTGATACTTTCAGTGAATTGCTACTGTTTATCTCTGAAACATTAGAAGACTTAGAACAAGCAAGGACACCGATTTATTGAATCGAAACTAGGCGAAGTTGGAGAAGTGGGCGGTGCATATTTTAACTTATTAATTCATTCGACCTTTTCGTCAATTTTGAATGGTTCCAATATTTTTCAACCTCTTAAATATTTTTTGAGTTTTTCAACTTTTTAACATTTTTGAACATTTTCCATATTTTTCGATGTTCTCAATTTCGTTCAACTTACTTTAACGGTTTCCATATTTTTTAGTCTTTTAAGTCTTTTTCAACTGTTTCAACACTTTTCGACCTCTTTCAAACTTTTTACATTTTTTGCGACTTCAACCTCTTCAATTTTTTTTTACATTTTTGTAAAAGGTACTTTCAATGCAGTGTAGGGTATGTGAGTTTCGGCCTGGCCAAAAATAGCACTTGCTAGTTTTATTTTAATTTTTTTTTCTCTCTCAAATGTTTTAGAGCCGCAATATACTACCCTTACTTGGATCATATGATTTCAGAACTAAAATCAAAATTCCAAGGTAAATTTTTGAGCATTTTACCCTTAGAAGGCTTAATACCGACAAATTACTCGAATGTGTCAGTTGACAAGATCGTGGAGGCTGCTCTCACTTACGAAAGTGATTTAAATTGCAGTAAAAATGAGCTCAAATCCGAAATTCAATTGTGGCACCAATATTGTTGTAAGACCGATTTTAAAGATGCTTTGAATGCAATGGAAGCATTGACCATTATCAAAAGCAAAAAAATTGGAATCGTTCTTCCCAAGCATCACAATTTTACTACAGATATTTTCCACGATTCCAGTGACTTCGGCAACACCAGAACGAAGTTTTTCTGTGTTAAAAGGATTGAAATCGTATTTAAGATCTAAAATGAAAGAAGACCGCTTGAATGGATTGGCTCTGGCAAATATTAATAAAGAAATCGATATCTGCTCAGATGAAATTGTAGAATTATTTTGCCAGAAGAAACCTCGCCGTCTTGAAACCCTCGACTAGACTACTGATTAGATAAAAAAGATCTCTATGATTAATTAGGGCTAAATTTAACTTTTTCATTTTTGTTATATACCAAAAAATATAAATATTTTTCGTTGAAAAATTCAATCAATGTGCATTTTCACTAAAAAAAAATGTCAGCCCGCCCTGAAGAGAATCCTAGGACCGCCACTGCATAAGACTATGTGTAGTCTTCAAGTCACAATGTAAACTTCAACACGGCAAAATCAAAAAGCTTTAGCTTTTCATAACAGTTGACTGAATAATTAGATTATAAGACAATATTAACCTTGATATTTCCGTGTACGAAAAGGGTAGGACTCTCCAAATACTTTTAATTAAAGACTCAATTTGTTTTGCAATGGACGAAATAGTAAATTTCTTTGACACACAGCAAATACCATAGCCTGTGCAAATCGCCTTATACCATTCCTTTGACATAATGAGATATTTGGACCAGTTGCCGTTGTCTAATTATGTTAAGTGCATTCGACACTTTCGGCTGTAGAAATAAACGAATATTTGCTCAGAAATAAACATTCAAAGTTGTGGCCTCTTGGCCGACATCCAACAAGAAATAAACAAACTCATAAAATGTTGACGTTCTTTGCGCATAACATAAGGACATCAGGATAATGTGTAGCATACAAATTGGCAAAATTTTTTATTTGCGTTGGAATGGTTTTGTTTGTCGTTTTTGTTTGATGTTGGAATTTAAATATATTTACGAGCTTATATAAAAGATTCTGGGACTTAAGTTCGTGCAGAATTTACCTCAGGCCAGACATTAATTCAAAAGCTATTTGCCATATAATCGCATGAGTTTTGATTTCTCAACTCAGTCCACCGAACTCGCTATATGGCTCCTACACAATACGCAATTGGGCATACGATTATTTTTGCATTGCAAAAACAAGTTGAAGTTGCCAAAGAAGAAGCAATTATGATTAAAATTGCAAGTTATTAAATGGCTGGCCAAGCATCATACAGCCGGCCCATCCACACCGTGAGCATTTTGCACTCAGAAAAAATCCGCATTAAATTCCCAAAAAATCAACAGTTTCTCATGTTACTTGTTACTTTTCAACACGATTTATACGGTCTGAAATCAATGTTATTAGGAATAATAAATATTGTCTGCGGCCGGATTTCAACTGGATCAAACAACTTTCAATTTTGCTAATGAATTCAGCATTTTTATACCACGCACTCCCGTAATGTAATCGATTTTCGCACAAATTCACAAAAATTAAGCAAAGTTTTAGAAGAGTTCTTGGCGTTTTCCATACAAGCCTGAACTTTAAAGCGGACAAGTTCTGGGCGGGGAGAAATTTCGATAAAAGGGCGTGCCTCCTTCTATTCAAGCAAAAGCTTAAAATCTCAGACAACCACAATTGGTTTGGACAAGCACTAGATTAAAAGTAGACCATATCACCACGTCAGTTCTGCTTGGCTTACATTTTCTTAGTGTGCTTTTAATCCGAACAAATAATAACCAGAAACAACAGCAGCAAACAAATAAAATTCGTTGAGTTATATTGTTGTTTCCAGTTGAATTGAAATAAGTATCCTTCGGCTCCACCTGGCACTCGCATAGTTTCGATTTGTAATAAAATAATCGTCGAAGTCGTTTGCTGCATCATCACTCGCTGGAAGCGAATGAGAAAAACTTCCACCGCAGTCAGAGCTGCGAACACATGAAAGCATCTGAGCGCACTGCATTTTGCCTACTGTATGCAATGTTCTTCATCATTATTATTATCGCCTTCTTGCTCAACCCCTCGCCACAATCCATTGGCATTGAAATCATCATCAGAATGATCATTCTACATTCAAGGTCTTTCAAGTGAAACAGCCCCATTACAGTGATCGCAATTCAGATGCGTTTCGTATTTGAAGTCCTCGAGAGATTGCAGAAAATTGAGCCACGACTTAAAGTCAAAGTTGCGGACTTAAATTAACACAAGGAGTACTTTTTTAATGCTTACTTCACATTTCTGATGGCACAGTGGCGAATTTCTCTTAGCAAGCTTGAAAAAATGGAAGTTCGTGGAAGGTTCTTTAAAATATAAGGATAGTTTTCATTAGTTTTTTGGTCCCTGCCTTCTACGAGTATACTCACAGGTGGAAATTATTTCCTTAAAGCATTTGTATTAGATACGTATGTGTATGATATACCCTCAAAAGTAACCACATTATTTCCGCCCCATGCTACGGAAACAAACTTTGTTCACAGGTTTGATCCCAGAAATTTTGAGGGAACTTTCTTTATGTCTTCAAAACAAAAACCTTTCGAGTGTACAAAACTTCGACAAAAGATGTGGCACCTCAAATACAATTAAGATACTAAAATTAAAATTTATGCGAAAATAAAAAATTTAAGAAAATCTATTAGGTGCGCAACTAAGTTTACGCTGAAACATTATGAATCTAACCTAAACATATGGTAAACAAACCGATTTGACACTTTTAAGATTTTGTCATTTCATAGTCTGTTTGTGGTTTCTTGAAAATGACTCATTCTGTGCCAAATAATCGTCATTTGCGGGAGTTGTTGGTTTTCTTCTTTTAATCGAAGAAAACGGCGGCTGACGCGCATCGAGAGCTCCAACAAGTTTACGGAGATGGTGTTCTGAGCGAAACAACGTGCCGAGATTGGTTTCGTCGCTTTAAAGACTATGATTTTGACATCGACGATCGACCACGTGAAGGAAGGCCAAAAACCTTCAATGAGACATTGCTCGATGAGGATTCGGCCCAAACGCAAAAAAACTTGCTTCAGTATTGGAAGTTACACGACAAGCCATTTTCAAGCGCCAATCTTCCAGATTTGAAGCTGTGTTTTCAGCAAAGACAAGGCATGACGTCAAAATCAAACCCAAATTTCGTATAATTTTTCACAAAAATTTTTGTTGTTGCTTATTGATAAATATTTCTAATCATTAGATTATTGTTGGATCATTTAAGAAATTTACACCACATATTTATTAATGGACTAGATGATGCCCGCGACTACATACGTGTAGCCTCTTTATTGGTTTTTTCTATGGAAGCAATCAATTTAATTTTTTTTAGTCGACCTTTTTGTCATTTTTGGCTATTCTTCACCAATCCCGAGCTTTCGTTGCTAGTAATTTAAATTGAAAAACAGAGAACCAGATAATTTCGATGTTTCTCTTCTATAAATATCCCATTGCATTGCCATGAGAAAAAAACACACGAAAACACATTAACTTCGATTTAAATCGTAATTATTTTAATTGGAGATTGAGACCAAACCTCTAAGGAATATAACTAAGCAAATTTGATGAAAATTGACTCAGTAGATTTTGAGTGCTGCGCGTTTTATTTATATAAATACATAAGTTCCCATACATTTTCGCGGACGTCGTTTGTCCGACATTCACGATATTTTTGTTTTTGTTTTTGCAAGCAGGTCTAAAAAATTGCAGTCACATTGGCTTTATACTTTTATGTCAACTGTTGAAAGAGTAACACCTGTTTTAGTACTGTTAGTGAACTTTGAATATTTATTAATAATGGATCAGCTCCAGCGATGTTTCATATGGACTCCTAAACCGTTCAACCGATCACTGAAAGATTTGGCACATATGTTTCTTATGGCCTGGAGAAGGTTCGTAGCATAGTTTGGTTCGGATAAAATGAACGATACCACGCCCCCTATATAAAAGAAAAATAGAATTCAGGATATCTTATCAATTATTCGATACAGATAAATGAAGCTTGGTACATATATAAGATGGACAAAAATAATGCTTAATGAAAAAATGGGTGGTGCCACGCCTCCGTATGAGATAAAATTAAAATTTTTACATATTAGCAACTATTCGACGCAGATGTATAAGATTTGGTACATACGTTTGTTATAGTTTGTGAAATGCCACGCCCTTCCATATTAGAGAAGAATTGAATTCATCATATCCCATAAACTATGTGACACAGATATATGAAACTTGCTGAGTAAAAAAGAGCAAAAAGTAAGACTTTATGAAAAAATGGGTGAAGCCACGCCTCCATAATGAGATAAATGCAACTATTTAACGCATATGAATGAGACTTGGTATATATATATAGAAGCCCAAATAAAACTCATTCAAAGGTGATGACTCCACCCTTTCCAATGATCCCCACCAAATAAATGACAATAGAAATAATATTAACTTATTTAATCCAACTAAAATAAAGACACATTTTATTTTATTTGTTTAGGCGTAGCAACGCGCGCCTGGTTTTTGCTAGTTATATATAAAAATTGAAAAATCGCCAACAGTGCTAAAACCAGTGTTATTCTTTTAACAGCCAATGTGGCTGAAAATTCCTAGATACCTTCTAGACATGCTTGCATGCAAATACCAAAATATGGTGCCAATCGGACAAACGCAGCCAGCGAAATTTCGAAACTCTCGTTATTTTCTGAACACGCCTCGTTTATAATTATAGATTATTTGATTGAGGAATTTCTAGACATTCGTATAAAGTAGCTTAATACGAGAAGCTAGAGAGGTAAGTGGTTAAGGTGTTCACCTATAATTCATTCCAGGCATTTCACAGGCAGTGCTTCAAAAGAATAATTTGTCATGAAGAGAGCATCTCAATTATCAACGTTCAGGTCCGACATAAAATTACATGTATCCACTATATATATATGGTTCACTACACTATGTCCTTCGCAGGCTTTTCCTATACACCGCCGTTGGATATATCAAAATGAACCGAAGTCGATATCGGAGGACGTAAGCCCTGAGTCGCTACCGAAGGCAGCTTACTTACCCTGTCATACTAAAATTTTCCTAGGCTAAACTGATTCGTCCTAATATCCTGATAAACTTGTTTATCCTCGAAACTAGTTTGGCCGGTAACATATATGTTTCATACATTTCATACAAGATATTTCATTGATGTTTCATACATGACTTAGCAAATTCACTTAGAATTCAGTGATTTCTTGTATAGTATGTATGGAGATATATAAAAGCTTAAGTGTTTAAGGAATTGTGTACATTACTTTGAACAATAGCAAAAACAGATATTTTTGAATATTAGGAAGTGAAGTCTTTGACTTGTGAAAAATTGAGGTCATTAATTTAAAAAGCATATTACAAATAGATAAATATAAAATAATATTCTACTTTTGTGTTGATTTCCAAAGTATTTGATACCAAACTTACTTGCTAAGATTGCTAACAGCTTTGTTTCAAAATTCAACAATATTACACCACTGTAGCTATACGGATGGATAACTGTATGTGAGCGGCTTACTGCTCTTTGTAAGCTCTATCTTGATGGGTAATTAAAGGCGTATCCAAGTGCGTTAGCATTCCAAACAAAACACTGATGAAGCATTCACTGTGTTGTTTTGATTATTATATGATACGAATGTTTGCAGAGCATACATACTCGAGGCGGCTTCACATGGTTCGTGCTAACGAAATAAGTCCCGAATGCTGATAAAGCCTTACAAGCAACCAAATATAACACCCGCCAAAAAGGGTCAAATTAAGCCACAAAGTGAGATTATTAGTGTCCTTAACTGACGTATGGCATTCAAGCCTCTCCTGCTACTTTAAGCACCAAACTGCATCTCACCTTTTCACAGAACCAACACCTTTAAATCAGCTCACTATTGGCGAAGTTCTGCTTGAGCTGCTAACGAAGACTTACATCTTAGATAAGGCCGCAAATGTTGAGAATGATACCGCAGCCATGGTCTGCGCAGTGGATTTTGCAACATTCGCACCACTGCGAAGTGTGCAACATTAGCATTCGCACGGACAGTAAGCGAAACAATTAAGAGACCTTCGTCGTTTTTTTGTGGCTATGAATTGTGGATAGCAATGGTCAAAGTATTGCCGCTCAGATGAGCGCAGAGATCTAATAATATAAATGTCCATCTGGTGCATTGGAATTGGTTTTTGAAGTTTAATTGTAATAATGATAAAAATGCCATTTAATGACGAAGTTTCGCAATAAACAAATAAATGCAGATAAAGGAACCAAAGCGAAAGATAGGTGTTTGAAAATTACTCACGCTTTGCTATTCCACGCTAAGTCGTCGTAAAAATTTGATTTGTGTAGTTGCGATGAAAATAAAAATACAATGACCAAGAACACCAAGATCGCTAGTCACTATTCACATAGGAGCCACGATCTATCAAATTAGTGCTGGACAATGATGAAGCACAATTGCAATCATAATAATAGTAAAGCCCGCACCGTGCCGCACTCATAATTTATTATTATTTTATTACTGACTTTTCGCCTGCCATCCGTAGCGATTGCGCGCATTGCAATAGCGCATGCGCACGCTGCTTTGCACATGTTTGTCAAAACATCTCCAACATCTTTCATCAGTAGCGTACCCAGGGGGAGAAGGCCAAGGGTGCGATCGCCCCGAATGCAACGCTTAGGGGGCGGCAAAGTGGCCGTGAAAAAAATCTCTTTTTCCTTGGGATTTCGAAAGTCAAAATGACGAATTTTTTTTTTATTAGTGAATGATAATAAATCAGTGTAGTACATTTGAATGTGAAGGTGAAAATTGTCAGTTTAAGTGACATATATCTCATTTTTCAATGTCAAAGGTGAGGACCTTTTAATTTTTTGCTTAAAACGCGAAAATTTCTTTCGGTAGGGGCGGCAAATAAGTTTTTTTCCCCGGGCACCCGATGTGCACGGTATGCCTCTGCTTCCATTCAATATTCAGTGCATTTATAGCGATGCGTGATTCCAATCATAAATTGAAACTGCACGTGCGCTGACTTTTTCGCGAATGCAATGCAGATGTGTACGTTTTGAAGTTAGTGCGGTCAAAAGTTTTTGCAGTGCATTGCGCTGACATTTCCTCTCGTTTTCATCGAGAATTGAGGATTTTGTGTATTTAAATGCACTCTAAAAAATAAAACTTTAAATTAGTAGAATTACTATTACATAGTAGTTAATATATATATAATTTTGTGTTTAAAAAAGTTTGATTAGTGAATACACACATATTTAGTGTTTTATATGAAAATTTCATTATTTTACTATTAATGTGTGTTTTTCCCTTATATTCGGGAATTTACATTTTTTTTTTGAGTGAATCTACACAGTTTTTCGTGCTTTAATTGTTGTTGTGCTGCATTACCGATATTTTTGTGAGAATTTACACAATTTGCGTATTTTATCGTAATGTGTGTACAAATTGTATGTTAGCAAAGACTTGTCACAACACGATCAGTTATAGTTTGCGTAATCAGTTCAATTGTTGTGCTTTTCATTAAAATTACCAGAGTGATTTAAATAAAAGGTACAGCAATATATTAAGTTTAATTTTAATAACTTAGCTAATTATGTTTACGTGTAGTTTATGTTCATGTGGTCTCAAAAATATTCTAACATATAATGCTCATCTGTATGTGCATCGTGAAAAAAAAGCGCAATTTCATTGTTTGTGGGAGAAATGTTGTAGGAAATTTGCGGCCTATAACAATTATAAAGTTCATTGGCAATCCATTATATAAGACAAATCCTGTCGTCACACCTAATTTAAATTTGAAAAAATATAATTGCAATGTACAAAGGCATACATTCGAATTAAATATTTTAGAATATAAAAATAAACATTATTTCTCTACAAACTGCACTCATTACGTATCCTGAACTGAACATATTTTACATAGACATTTTCTTAACTACATTTAGATATAAATTAAACTTAGGCTGGTTTTGCAAAAAAAAAAAAAATAGTATTAAAATTAATTTAGGAATATAAATAAATTGAAATGGCGAAAATTCCAATTCAATTATGGAGTGCCGACAGGAAAATTAAAAAACCATTTATGTGCTGTTCAAAAATAAATGATTTGATAGAAAAAGATAAAAACTTAGTACAATATGTGTAAAATTAATTTTTAAAATATTTAATTATAGCTAATAGTATTGGCTTAAAAGGATTTCATCTCGTCCTGGAAGACAATGGAACCCAAGTTGAAGATGACGATATCCTGGAATATTTTGCTAATGAAAAATCAGTTTTCATGATACTTAATGAAAATGAGAAATTGAATCCTGAATCAACAACTACTGTCGAAAACAATACTGACGATACAGTATTGCCATTCATAGATGAAACTATTAATTCGAGCCAATCGGGAGACTTCGCTAATTATTATGTTGTAGCACAAGGCGATCCAAATTTAATTAACTCAAATTTATGTTACAGTTCACCTATTGAATCATTAGATGACGCAATTTCCATCACTAGCGGTGCCATTTCATCTTCTTCTTGTTTGAATGAATATGTATATTTATATATATACATATATATATATATATACATATACATATATATATATATATATATATATGTTCAACGTGACAAGAGTTTTATTATTTGTTTTTGTTGATTTCATATTAATTTTTTTTTAGTTGCATTAAAATGAAAATAAATAAATGTTCTTTAATATGTAATTTTTTTGTAACATATATTATTTATTATATATACATACATCCTAATAATTTTTTTCAAAGACTGAATTTTTGAACTAAATTTACATAGAAATAAAGAACAATTTGAGCAAAATAAAAATTTTCAAAACTATTTTTCTTGTGTTTTATTACACTATTTTGATAGTGCAATAAGACACACTGCACTGGAAATTACTAATAATTTAGCGAAAAAAAAACAATTTTTTTTATGTGATTTTTACACTATTTTATGTGTGATTTTTTCTCGCTTTTTATAGTGTAAAAATTTTTTCCCACAACTCATGCGATTTTACTAGTATAATTATAGGTAACCGGTTGCCTACTATTATAGTAGTAATTTTTTCTTAGAGTGTGGCTGACCTTAATTGAGAGCTGCATACGTGAGTCGGACTCTGCATGAAATTTTTGGAAGCAGAACAGGTAAGGGCAGAAAGATGAAAACTCATGGGCGTATGTACATTACAGTAATTATTTTTTTGAACAGTTTGTAGTAAATACACATACAAAAATAGTCCACCCGCTTTGTAATTTCTAAATTCGTCATTATGTTTTTTGGATATCTGAACCGAGATTAATTCCATCCGAGAATTTTCAAAGGCAAGATCGTCAGAGCCAAACCTGTTTAATCAATGACTCTGAAAATAAGTATTTAAACTTAACCGCATAAGTGCACTTAACAAGATCATCATTATTGGTCAAAATAGTTAGCAACAACAACTTATTGACGTTAAATCCCTATCTGTTCCTTTAAAATGGTTAAGAACATCTTTTTTTCCGATGGTAACAACTGTATGGCCACACAAATCGTAACTTTGATACAAATTGAATCACAGAGTGCAATTTGTCTAGTGGCAATTTTAGAGACATAAATATTAACTATCTAATAAATTATCGTAATAGTGACACCAGCAAGGAGAAAGTTTCACATTAAATTTGTAATATGAAAAAAATTTAACTTCATAATATTTCAGCACAATTGAGGAATTATAAAAATTTTGGAATGTGAAACGGTTTTTGAAAAAAAAAATTCAGCATTCGAAAACTATAGGTATGATTTAAAATCTTTTATGCATCACTACTAAAGTTAACTATACTATCTTTCATGTGATACCCATAGTTCTGAAATCTATTCAGGAACTCCGAACTTCCACGGACTGTTAGAAAGGATGTATTCGAGACTCCCAATGGTCATATATCCGATAGTTCGAGCTACATTTTCATTAGTTCCATGGTTTTATCACTATACCAATTCAAAGTTCGGAAAAAAATTTTTATGCCGCATCCTACTGTATAGTGTTTGTCTTAACCTACCGTCTTCAACCTGCACCAATCAGCTAGTTGATTTTGACGATTGTTTCTTCTACCTTCTTGCGATAAGTGACTACGTCAAGTCAAGTCAAGATCTCATCCATAATTTCTTTCCCCCATGTGTAAATGGAATATTAATAAATTGCACAATAAATTGCGTATTCAGCTCAGGTTGCTTCAGTCAGTAAATTTATGCAGCTTCAAGCGTGTGCATACCGCCAGCAACTGCAACAGCCACAGCACCATCAACATCACTATAAGTTCATTCCGCCACTAGAATTTCCCTGTATGACAACACTGCATAGATTTTCCCGTTGTGGAACCATTCCAGTGTATGTGAAGCAAGGCAGTTACGAAGTGGCGTTGAATTGGCGAAGGTCATTTTTTATTTTGTGACAAATTGATCGGCAGTTGAATCGACTTGGCCAGCATGCGCTCCAATCGCAACGGAGCGAAGTGGATCGTGGCGGAAGCTTAAAAAAATGATGATTAGGTGGACGTGGTGGACATGGCTGCAGCCAAATGAACACACGGCTGAGTGTGGTTAATGCTTCTCTTGTCCGGAGGCGGCTTATAAGTCTGACAGCAAACATGATTTTTAAAGCGATTTCTCGCGAAGTCCGCGCACTCTTTGTTAAAGCCATCCATGGTGTTTTAATTTAAGGTAAGTTCGCTACTGCTCCCACCGGGCAGTGCTGCAGCATTTGCGCCTTACTGGGTGGCTTTCAGCCACGTACAGCTAATGCAGTGCGAACAGTCAATTATAAATTGTCTTTGACTATTTTTAGAAGGAAGACCAGTTTCAGTACCTTTAGTGCCAGGTGGGCATTGCCATAAGGGAATCAACGTACATTCTGGAACACTGTGATGTTAAGGTTTAGTTAAAACCCTTATTAGTTGTTGTTGTTATAGGCATTTATTGTGGCATCTCAGCTGTAACTTCCTCTCATTTCTCATAATCGCCGTAATCTTTTGTTGCTGCAATTACTGCCATAGTTGTTGTTGTAATTTAATCTGACGTTGTCACTGACCTTATTTTCCGATCAAAGTGGACTCCCGTGATATGATTGGGAATTCTCCTCGTATTGTCAAGCGGCGGCTTGCCTTATCATAAATCTTTCGAATTGCGATTGTCAAAACAACAGTTTCCTTATTAAATTTTGATCGGGGCTTATAGCACTTTGAGTGGTGAAGCGTAAGTGACGTTTTATTGCATTTTGCGGTAAAAATATTGATGAAGCAGCGAAAAAAATAATCGAGGGGAGATAGTGAGCAACGAAAAAATAATTTATAGCGAACAATTGTAACGGTAGAATAGTAATATTAAACAAAAAAAATTTCGGTTGAGTGACAAGTAAAAAAGTGCACATTTGCAAACTTTATTTCAACAGCGAACTATTTTTATTTTAGAATCAACATTGAACTAGCCATAGCATTATACTTCAAAGCTTAAGCCCAATATCCGACCACTTCTTGCACAAGGGTAGCAAATTTCCTTTGTTTATGACAAAGTCGAATCTAATGAATCAAAGAAAAGTTTTGTGCTTTAGTTATCATTTTGAATTGACAGGCATTTTATATTTAAAATTTGATATGTATATGGTATAAATGTTGATGGGATCGCTTGGTACAGTAACTTTCTATTTTCATTTCTTTTCCTTTATGGGACCAAAGCACCCAGTCAGTTTCAACCTGAGTTAAAGATTTTTCGGAAAATTAATTTTGTTCATTGAGTTTTTTTACTGAAATTGTTAATAACTAGACGCTGAACTTGGTACACGGTGAGATATTTTGGAATAAATATTAATACTTTTGGGCTTACATATATGACTACACCAGAATTGTATTAAAATTCAATACTTCCTAAATATTAAAATTCAATTTTAATACAAATTTGTATTAAAATTTAATAAAAGTATGTATTAAATTCAATACTCGTTTTTATTAAGATTTAAAAACAAATTGTCTCCTTCTTCTATGATGCTGCTGTTGCTGTAAGCTTTGGTCATTTATTTGTGTTGCATTTTAAAAACTTCAAACGATAATCTCAATTGATTTTTTTACCTCTCACCGATCAGAATTGAACCTAGGTCGCCAATCATGCCACTGCTGAAATATGCTCATCTTTTCCAACTAAGCTACTGCCATCATTTATGTGATTATGTAAATACTTTTCCATCAAAATGAAATATTGAATTTTCATTTCACGTAGTTGTCAATTGATAATTCAAATATACTTTAAACCAACCAAAATAAAATACTACATTGGCTGCTGTTGTTAAGCCGCGCATGCAACCCTTATATTGAAAGGGAGCCAGGTTCCAACCCCGGTGGTTGCGATATAATTTTTTTTTGTAATTTAATACAGAAAGTATTAAAATATAATACAATACAATACTTATTATATTAAAATTAAATACGAAATATATTACAAAAGTTCGTAATCTTTTCAAAAGTATTTAATTTTATCAAAATTGTATTAAAAATCTTTGTAATATTTCGCTTGTATTAAAAGTAGTAATCGATAGAGCTTTTTTAGCAAATACCAAGGTCCAATTGCAGGTCAGAATTTTTCATCAGGCGTATATCTTGGCAACAATGGTCGACGAAATTGGAGAGACAAAATATTTGACCATAAGTTCTGTTTGTACCTGCAAAACGTCTACACATATATTTTTTAAACTATTACTTAAAACTAGTTTGCAGTGTAGTATTCCTTTCCAATGCAGCATTTTATGTTTTGAGCATAAGCTGATTAGAAAAATTGTTAATTAAACTTAATAATATTTTTAAATATTTTTTGCGAATTCCGAAAAATTCCCGAGATAACGGGATTTGGATTTTAAATACCGACAATCGCAAGATTGAGCTCCCTAGATACATCGTTCCAAAAAATCTCTTCGGAATCCACAACATTATTGAGGGAACAGACAAATGTACAGAGATATGCCAGGAATTTCACAAATTCATATTATGGAAAATATTTGCATGACTAAAAAATTTAATCACAGCAGCAGCCAGCCGATAACAAATATTTGGCCAATTCGCTTGTGGCGCTGTAGATAAAAGTACAACCATGGAATCGATGTCAGCAGCAGTGATCGACATGATGTTTGACAATTCATGTTATTTCAACCTATGATTCATTCGCACATACACAAACATATACACATAGTCGTACACAAGCCTACCTCCAAGCAAATGAACTCACACATACCCAGCAGGCAATTGAGAAAGGCCTGCCTCGGAGAATGCCTGATAGCACTGATGCGACTGCATGAGGCCTTCTCAAAACTAGATTTCCATGCAAATAAAAATATTTATATCCATCAAATGCTATTATGAGAAAGGACCCTATTTATTCAATGTCCCATTAAAAATTAATAAAACGTCACAAAAAAGCAGTTTTAGAAGGCCTGCTTAGGCCTTTCATATAAAATAGAAAGTACGTATGAAGCAGGTGCGAAGGCCTGACACTTACTTAAACGAAGGCCTCGTAAAAGCACTGCTAGCTCCTGCCCTTACCTACTGGGTAATTGTATATTCATGTGCGTGTGTGAATGCTCGTGATAGCATTCGCCGCAGCACAACCTGTTGCATTGGTATTTCGCTGTTATCACCATTCAGGATTCCTATTTTTGCTGCAGCAACATATTTCGAGATTTCAGGTCCTCTTAGGCTCCGCCTCTGCATACCACTTAGTGCCACTGATGGCACAATAAAGCTGCTTTTATGATATTACTCTCTCCAGGCCATTGGCTGCGATTGAAGTGCTCTGCCATTTGGCCGCAGCCAAGCGCTGTAAATTATCGGTTAATAAAGCCACAAAATAGTGCGGCAATGTTGTTGTGCTGCCACAACAAAGAGCAGCGAGCCGCAGCGCGTTGATTTAAAATCAAAATACAATACAATCGATAACAGAAGACATCGATTGCTTTGACGCTTACAAGCACGATAAATAAATAAATCGGCTTAACATTAAACTCAAGGGAAGACATCTGTAGCCCACTTCACCAGCGCGCTCCGTGATATCCAAAACAGGAAATTTTCATTAATTTCCAAGGTAATTTAAGCTAAAGTCCGTTGACTTAAAATTCCTAACGGATTTCATTAGTTCAAGGACCGCATAAAAGGCAAATTTTTACCTTAGAGAAGTGTGTTTGGAAAGTTCCATTGAAACTTCAGAAGCATGGGTGTTGGGACAGATAAGATTTTAAGTTCACATCTGTTAGAATTCTGCGTTAGTTATTTTCCCAGGAGAATAATAATAATTGCTTAAAACTAAGTTGCCATTGAAATTTCACAAAAAAAAGAGCTAAAGTTTTCTTTTAAAAACTTTATTTTTATTTATTGAACAAAGGAAAAGATTTTCCCACATTTCAATGATACATTATTTAGTTATAAGTGAAGTTTGTTTTGCGTTTCAAAATAGTACGACTTACTCACATTTCGCAATTCGTACAGATAAAATATAATATGTGTAGCTGTCTACAATTCTTTTGCTTGAAATGTTTGGCTACTTAAGCAAAAAAAAAATTAATATTTTTACCTTACTAACTGCAGACCTGGTTTAAGAGGGCTAAAGAGCTCTGAAGATACTATGTAAATCCAAATTTTTGAATGCGTATGCGCTGTTTTCGATCATCACAATGTCTTGCATGGCTAAGGTTAGAGTATAAAGCCTAACATACTCCAATCTTAAATTTATTATCTTTAGCACTACTGCTCAAGATTCGTCTAAATCAAGTAAAGCCCGCATACTTGAGCGTAGCCAACTGGAATACGTAGCCCCTATAACACGGTAGATTAGTTCCGAGATATGCGGAAGCGCATTTTACGAGAACTGATTATGAACAGTACAAGTCATTATAAATTTCACAGTACAGAATATGTATAAAGAGGAGAGTCCCCGCGTTATGTGGGACAAAACACGTGTTATACGACGGACGTGAAATTGCATATTATGAAAACTTGTTGTAAGAGTACCGTGTTATAGGAGGGGTTGGAGGGAGTGTATTTCTTATTTTGAATAATTTATGATAACACACATTTAGATGCATTTCATTTACTTGACTAAATTCTCCAGTGTAAAATTCGCTTTTTTTAAGCATCATTTTCTTAACCAGACAGGTAATAGGTCGTACAGGTAAGTCCTCCGTAAATTACTTGTAATATAATTCTTCTAGTGTCACGTTCTTAAATTGCAACTTAATTAAATTATTAACAGAATTGTTTACTGATTTTTTTGAAATAGAAGATCTGATAAGTGCGTACAGTACGATTACTTCTTTTTGCTTCAAAACAAAAGCAGTTCTGTTGGCCTTTTTTGTGGCTTTTGTGAAAAGTGCTTAAAATTCAATTTCCTTGAATGGCGCACGAGCAAACAGGACGACGCAAGTGTTTGCACCGCAAAGTAGATTTTCCTCATTTCTTATCCTTTATCCTCACTATCCTTTACTCGTACGGTCGCACTCTTATTTGGCCCTTCTGAGCAGTAAAATATATTAAGAAAATAATAACGAACATAAAACTTAATAATGAAAATTGCATTGGAACGACAAACGTGTAGCGCAGTGGGCAGTAACGCGAAGCTCTACTCGCATCCTCGCGTCCTGTAGTTGGTGTTCGTTCGCGCGCAAGTAGGACACATCTTACGGCACGGCGCTTGCAGAGCCAGAGTCTCATAGTCCTTCAGATAGATCTGCAGTTATCCATTATGTAGCAGTTTTCCAACATACAGTTAGAGACGACGATAAGAAATAAGAAATGAAAGAGCTAAGTGCTTGCGAAGGCAAGATGTCCGCCGTAGCGCATTTCTATAAAGTTTCTTAATATGGAATAAAATCAGTTTGTGAGATTGAAAATTGAATTTTATTTTATTACTGTTCCTTATTGCAAAGAAAAGCTTGTTTTCTTGTTGAACAGAAAAAGCAGAAAAAACGTTGTGGATGCGCTCGCTTATAATGTACTTGGCCAAATCGGAGTGCTGCTTTGTCGGCTATGATGCTCTTGAAAGATACTTAAAGCGGTTGTGATGAAATATTATAAACTAATTGCTGCAAGTTTTGTTGCACAGCTGTTTCATCGCTACGTCCAAATAAATATGCGCTTGAGAAGTGAAGCGAATTTAATTTTGTCATTGTGTTAGAATTGATATCTTAAATATCTTCGAATTTAACTTACTTAGTCCATAGTTACTATCGGGACTGTTCACTGTCGATTAATTCAAAAGTTCTTACTGTAAGTTAAAAAGGTTTGGCCGTAGCCGTGCAGAGATTGTTGGCATTAATAAACTTTAACTGGACAAATGTAAATGGGACTGTATCAGCGGAGGTGACGCTTTTCATACTAGAAAACATTTCTGCACTTCTTTACATTCAAGAAGTATTTTTTAAATTTTTAGCTGAAATCAATAGCTTCCAAAAAAAAACACTACTTTTCATACTACTTAAGATAGGGATGTTCAACTTCGTTGCCCAAACGGCGACAGTAACCTGGCTTTTATCACATGAGTGTCACCCTAGATGTGTGTAGAAATCCAAACGTAAAAAAACTTTACCCAGTAGAAATTCGTGCATCCCTGATGTAAATAAATATATATAAATTTTGACATAAAAAAATTTCAGAAGAATCGCATGGCTACACAAAAAATTTTTAAACTTAACATTCATCAATAAAACTAAAAAGTAGGTACTTTTCCGAAAACTAAAACTAATTGTTCATGAATAGGAATTTTTTTTACAACGGTATTTTTTTAGTCCCTTATTTTTTTTTTAAAGTCAATAATATAAGCGAAAAAAATGCCTGTGGCAGAAATAATGTTTTTGACATGCAGTTTTCTCAACTGGTATTGCACAGTTCATTTACACACTTTTGTTTTTTTTTTTGTACGTTTGATTCCAACTGGGCCTCTTGCATATTTATTTGACAAACGAACCGACAAATATAAGATCAGCAACTGCATGGCGCACAATGATCGGTCTCCATATAATCGATAAACAAAAATAGAAGGAGTGGTCGGAATTGAATGAAATTTCGTTTCCTAGTGAATAATGGAAAGCTTAATTCAAAAACATTAAGAAATGTTGAATATTTTTAATAGTTTTTGGGTATATGGGGAAGTAGCTTCATAAAAATTACACATTTTGACAATTATCGGGAGAAAAACTTGAAACGTATTTTATATAAAATATAGAAAATAGATCCAAACTTTATTGCATCATGATAAGTTTTTGAGAAAATCGGTCAGAAACTTATATAAAGTTATTATTGGCGAAAAATTTTTGATATTCAGAATACAACTTCAAAAAATTTGTTTTAAAAATGCAGTCTGATAACAATTCGTCATATTTATTTTCATAAAATATAAGTAAACTCGAAGTAATCAGAGCTAATCAAGAGAAATCAAACATGAAACGAAAGCGGAAGAGATATTAAGAGATACATAAAAAAGTTGCACCGGTTATTACCTCCTCTTTTTTAATTGCAATTTTATAATTTAAAGTAGGGTTCGCCATTGCGCCTCCCACGGTCGCGAGCAAGTAAGCGAGCATTCATTCGCCCCGCCGTGCATTGCTTATATGTGTTGGTTCGTTTGTCAAATAAATATGCAAGAGACCCAGTTGGAATCAAACGTGCAAAAATACAAAAGTGTGTAAATGTGCAATACCAGTGGGGAAAACTTAAAGCCAAAGCATTATTTTTGCGCAAGACATTTTCGCATATATTCTTGACAGCTAAGAAAATTGAAAGTTTGAAAAAACTGCTCTTGTGTGCATCATTGTTGTAAAAACAGTTCCTGTTCATGGCAAAATGTTTTGACTCTTGCAAGAGTACTGCTAAATTTTATTGATAAATTTTGAATTTAAATTTTGTTTGTGTTGCCATGCGATGCTTTCGCATTTAATTATTAACATCAGTGATACACAAATTTGTACTGGGTATTTGTTTAGTTTTGAATTTCTACACACATTAATGTTATGAACGTCATCTCTCTGTCGACATTAGGGCAACGAAGTTGAACATCCTTAATTTAAAGTATCAATAAGCCTCAATTTTGACGTTACACAAAATTTTTGATTTCATTATTTTTAAAATTTACATTTTCGTTTGTAAACTATAGTTTTGGCATTTTTTTGACTTACCCCTTTGTCAAGATGCGATAAAGCATTCATACAAAAACAGTCAACTTTTGAATCCTTTAGCGGTCGCAAATTTGATTTTTTTAAAAATATGTTGTTATCTATTTGGTGGATGTTTCGTCTTCAAAACGATGCTTCCTTATTTTGTATAAAACTTTTTTTTTTGATTTTTGTCTATGGGACGAATGATTGTGCGGCGGGAGGATTGATTAATTGTCTGATTGCTTGTGACCGTGGGAGTTGAAACGGTCCACAAACAAATATATATTCGACCACACAAAAATACACGTTCATCTCGAAGATGCCTTTGTGCAAAAATTGCGTTTTACTCAACTGAAAAGTAAGAAATGTTGAAAATATGAATGAACCACTTCAGTGTTAGTCGACGGTGTCCGAAAGAAGGAAATAGGTTCAAGGCTGAATTGTTACAATTTATAAAACGGTGCTCAAATTAAGATAGTCTATGAATATCGTACGAGTAAAAATATTTGGAATTGAATAATTAAATTTTTGTTAAAAATTGCAAATTTCAAAATCAAAACGTTAACGAATGGCTACATGAATGAATTAAAATGTTTAAATATTGACTATTTTTCACATTCGCTCTAACTTTCAATATTGTTCGAGTATGAATGCATTGAAGTATCAAATATTGAACAAATTTTAATTTTGAATACAATAAAATCGATTTTAATAATTGAATGAATTAAAGCCAATAAAGGCTGTTTTTTGCCGCTGTTGCCATTAAGTTTCATTATCTGAAAAATATTGATTGCTTTAACAATTTTTTACATCTGTGGAATATTTTTTTCTTGTTGCTGTCTCCGAACATTTCATAACATAAAACTTTTTCGAGATAAACTAACTGAACTATTTTATATATATATATTCCTCTGCTCGTCCTGAGCTGTCAGACGCGCCCATATGTGTTTTAGTTTTTTACTGTTGATGTTGTTGTTATGTTTGCTGCTGTATTTGGCAATTGAGTTCATTCCCGTTATTGCAGTTGCATAATGCATTTTTTATGTACTTTTTGTTGCCTTTATTTTATTTTTCGAAATGTTATTTTGTACTTCGACTTTTGAATAAAATAAATGTTCCATGGAAACTCCTGCCATCGTTCCGCACTAACATGCAGGGCGGATTGCTGTTGTTCTTATAGTTGTTGCTGTTCCGTTGCTGAATGCAATTTATTCTGTACAAAAGTCAGTTTCTTTGCTTTTATACGTTTTTTGTTACGTTAGCAAAAGTTTTCTGTATTATTTTTGTGCATTTTTCATTATCCTTTTATTGCTTCCACAGTGTTTGAATACTCATCATTTGCGGACAAACTTAAGGTAAACAAATATAGGACATGTAATTTTCCTTTAAGGTTTTTGAAAACACTGATAGTTTATAGCCTCGGTACTGTTTTCTAATTATAAATCTTTAATAAATCCTATCAGATATTCCCCGTCTAAAGTTTTAGGGTGATCTGCAAACCTGTTCGCTATCAGATGCTGCAAAGGTTAGTTGAAAAAATTTTACGTTGAGTTAATTTTATAAAAAATTCAAGGATTCTACTATTACAAAATATTGGTTGAAGACTTGGCTCAATCTATGTGCTTTTAAGGTTTTCGGCTGATGAAAATATTGAAAAAAATATTCAAATGGGGAAATAGTAGTCAGTGCCGTACCCTGAGAGTGTGGGTATTGGAGCATGTGAAGAACAGTTTTATATTTCTAGCTACTAGCCAACTCTCCAAATATACAATTTATATTTTTGAAGTCTTTTAAATAAATTTATTATATATCTTTAATTTATTTATTTTTGAAAGCCATTTGTAGCTCCGTTTTATCTAATGTAACAAGCAGAAAATCCCAAAGTCCCTAGCAAAACGAAATATCGTATTGCTTTGTTAAAGGATAAGTTTTGATAGCATAATTGTTGTCAGGATAAGTTAAAACGAATCTATTTTTCAAGGTGATACCTATGCATATATATGTATGTATGTATGTAACTTAGCAAAATAAACTCATTATACGACAGGAAACTAAAAAAAACTTACAATATTTGACAGCAATAAACAAAGTTGGGGTGAAAAGCCTTTTTCTCTAAAATTTGAATTCAAGTTGTAAGTTGTTCTTTTCAATACCTTTAAAATTATCATCAATTTATTTGATAAATGAAATGTATCAATTTGAAAATTATGTAAAAATTAGTGCTCAGAATGGCTAAAAGTGGGCGTAAATTATTTGCTTGATGTTTCTTGACAGCGCCCCTGTCTCGGTGTTTGTTACGATCCTGCACCATTTCTCAATCAAATATCAAACTATGCTTCATCAATAACAATTCTTCTGCTGAGAGAAAGTGTTTTGCTTTCAAGTCTATGTTAGATCCAAGAAGAAGAGGCAGGCTAAGCTTCGTTTGTCCTTATAAACTATACTTTTGATACTCTGTTGTTGGAATGACTACATATGAAATAATTTAATGTACCGGTTTGTTTTCAACACAAAATTTACTTTCAACAGTAATGTAATATTTGCACAATAAATTTTTGTTCTGTAACTCTTGAGGGACTTCATTTAAATTAATCTTCTTCTTCTTCTTCTTCATATCGTGAACGTGTTACAATAGCTGCGTGTGTAGATTAATGAGAAAAAGGTTTAAAGCTAAAGATCACGCATTTTATCTTGTTCTGCAGATTTTGTAAACTCTTTGTCCTTTATTGGAAGTGTTTCGTGCATCGTTTTTTCAGATGGAGGAGAGGTTTCAAGGAAGAAAACAGGGGCAATAGAAATTTATGCACACATGCAAAGGCGAGAATATTGGATGCATTTTGTTAGCTAGTTGCCTTGTGTTTGTGCGTTTTTATTCGGGTGCCAGCGAAGTGTCGAAAAGAGGATTTTTTCCAATTTGAGCATCGAAGCTGAATATTTTATACAAAAGCTAAAAACAGGAAAACACAAAGAAAAAAGTGTTGAAACGAAGAAGAAGTACATGCATTCACACACATACTCGCAGTCTCGCATACAAACACATGCCAAATAATGCAATAAATCGTTAGACACGACTTTTTCACACTCACACGCGTAAAAGTAATAGTAAACCGGAAAGGAGAGAGTGTTAAGAAAGTTCGAAGGATATTCATGAGCAGACAAAAAACAAATTCAAAAAAAAATCGCGCAAGTGTTGCTAACGCTTTTAAAAAAGGATTTAAGCTGACAAACTGAAATTCACTTAAACTCAAATTAAGTAAAATTCGTAGAGTGCATGTGCTGGTGCGTCCAACTGAGCAAGTGAAAATGTGATTTTAAGGACAAACTTGTAATAAGTTCCATGTCAAATATTAAATTCCCTGGAATTATGAGTTAGGTCGATATTACCTCTTGTACTTGTCTTCTCGATATACTTTTATATCGTTTTTTTTGAAAATCAACAACAACAGAAGAGGTTTCCTTATACCCAGCGCCAGATTTAAAATTTTGAAGTCGCAATTTTGAAGGTATATCTTAGTGGACGTAATACAGTTTCCTCAACTTTTTAATAGCGAAATCCTTGATAATATCGTCAAAATCGATTGCACAAAGTAATATGACAGAGGATTTTTTAATCTATTTAGTCGTGAAAATGATCTTTCCCCGTACAATTTGTAAGTATCAAACTCAAGAATATACGTAAAGCAATATCTACGTTTGGAAAAGCTGAAGTTAACTTATCTTCCCACATTATCTTATATAAATTTACTTGATTATGAAATTTATAATTATTTCAATTTTTATGGCAAATGTAGCGAATCACTATTTTCTTTTGACTATCATTTTAGATGGAGTTATAAATGAAAATACGTACAATATGAAATATGTAAGCGGAAAAATTGCGAATATCGACAACATACAAATTTACGGATCGCTAAATCATAAAAAAATTGATATATTTTATTTTGAATTATGTTTCACAATAAATCAAATATGAATGCACTTAGTACATTCGTTATAGTGAAATATTCATTTTTAGTTTAGTTGACCAGTAACATGCTATTTTTTTCATAATAAAACATTATTTTATATCAGAATTTCAATATCTGGTGGCCCCTCCGCGGTGGTGACTTGTGTATAGTGTGCCTTATAATAAATCCATCATTGCTTCTACCTTAAGAACACTACCTAACATAACTAAATGTCCCAAAAAAATGACAACACAAAAAAATATTTGAAATGTGCTGAAAGTTCTTCTTCCGAATGTACTAAACATCAGTTCATTGTACTTTTTTAAGCGAAAAATTAAATAAAAAAATATTGCTGGATATTCTGATAATGTTATCATTGCCCTATACTGCATGAATATTATAAGTGAGCGTAAACGTCCACTCGTACATTTTAATAAATTAAATATCAATGGCTGAAACAACTCCGTCAGTATAGCATTTTGTAGGTTTTCGCTTATATGGGAAGAACCTATCCTCTTGTCAAAATGCGTTCACTTTTAAGCTATATGTTGTGAAATTGGATATAATACTATGAATAACTCTTTCATTATAACGTTTTCAATGCTACATTTGCATGAGCAGTAGGCGTTTCCGTAAACCTATTTCACGCATTTTCAATCTTACAAACTATAATTAAATTTCATTATATTAAATTGTTCCTGCTACCGTAATCGTGATTACCACGAACAGACGGAAATGGCTACATTGACTCAGGAGGTGATGCTGATCGAAAATGTAGGTGATTTTTTTGGGTGATATAACTTAAAACTCAATAATTGGCTCTCGATTGGTCTAATTTTTGATGGATGTGACTTTATTTCCAAAATAACAAGAGTTACATAGATCTCTAAAGCGTTGCTGGCTTATCATTATTAGCCAATAACTTCACATATTCCATAGGAAATAATCGAATAATCAACACTTTGGTCTTTCGTCTTGGCCTTGCTGTTGCATGGAGTAGAGTGCATTCCGTTCGAAGCTTATTAATTACTAATCACAATAAGTCATAGTGATAGTGAAATAGAACTTTGCTTTCGAACTTAATTTATTCGTGACTTATTTCAATTTAAAAAAAGTCAGCCATTATATTCTTTCCAGAACATATTCGTATCATGCCTCCCTTTATGCGTTGCAAAACCTAATGATACAATGAATATACCGTTGTGTGCATTAATTGATGTGTAAAAAAGTTTAATTTGGGCGTTGGTGCCACCAAAATTTAATTTAATTGATTTTTAAATGACAACCACTTGCTCTGTCCCTTGCTAAGGAGTTTTTTCGTCGCACTTGAGCATATGAGAAAAACCAGCACTTACATTTATCTAAATCCATATTGAAATTCGCACGAACATGGCGACAGCTGCAGCCTTTGTTATAACACAAACTCCAATTTTTCCTGCCGTTTCTTTCTCTTTTCTCACTCTTGAGTAGTGAACAACGTGCGTGTTTTCCCAAAAATTCAATGAAAATGTCAAAAACTCTCACTCCATAAAAAGTGTTGAAGAACATTTCAGACGGACATAAGAATAGTGGAGTTTGGTTACAAAAAAGAGCTAAGATTAAGCTTGCCAAAATCTAATAAAACTTGTCATTTTTACAATAGATATACTGACCAGTCTATTTTTTGTAAACACCAATAACCCTTAAGTTGCGCGCAAAGATTTTTATTTAAATGGACGCATGGGGTCAACATAGCTCCCAAAAATTTTTTAAAATTATTATTTGTGGCTAAGTAGCTATGAAATCAAAGATTAAAATAATGATTATTTATTAAATTATCTCTTGTTAATTCAAAAAACATATAATATTCTTTTTACAAGTAACAATAATATTTATTCTTTTTTTAGCTTTTCTCATTCACTATAGCATCAAGTCAGTCGGGGTAATTCCAGCGCTGTTGATGGCTCCAAAACTCTTCACCAAACTAAGACGTATACCTCTTTCGCATTTCTGCAAGTCGTTTTTGCACAGAAAGTGAACTGCACCACAAAACATCTAAAAATGCCGAATTCAGTACTCTGTCTGAGGTAACTAAATATACTGTAGGCTGAATCATTTAAAGTTCGTATTTTTAGTAGGTACTTAGTGACAGATAACGCGTGAGTTTTTTTGTGCAATATTGTATGATATTTCATCATGGAAAGATTTGCACGGCAACAAAGTTTGCAAATTGTAGAAATTTATTTCATTCACAAAAATTTAATTTTCTTTTTTTTTTTAAATTCACACGAGTTCTTGAATTAATGAAATTAATTGGGCGCATAATTTATGTGCATGTGCATTGCAGCTTCAAAAGGGACCATGTTTTCCGCAGTTACAGAAGAAAATTATCTCTAAAAATGAATGTTATGAATGGTCCTTTGTATTAAATTGAATTTTTTTATTTATTTTTGTTTTTGAAATAAAAATACCTAATAATGAATCACCCTATATTACTGTGTAGGAAAATACTTTTTCCATTTGAAAATTTTAATGATCAAGTTTGCTTAGCTTCCGGTCAACATTTTGTGTACAATTTTCAAGGGTTGCGTTGACCTAGGTCGCACGGTATTTAAAAATGTCAGACTTTTTCAACATTTTTCAATAATTTTTCGATTTTATAAAAATATAGAGAAAAGACAATGTCTGGCAGGGTGCTTCTTTAGGATTGAGTGTGCTACTAGGAAGTTCGGCATCCAACAGTGCGTTAAATTTTATAAACATGAGGATCGCTCAATTTGACATTTACAATACCCAGCAAGCAATACCATAATGATACCGTAACACTTTGTGCTTCATTGATATCAGCAACAAATCTGAGTATGCTTAAACTCAATTATATTTCGCTAAAAAATATGTAAGAAAATGAAAAAATCTATCTTTGCACTTAGCAAAAACGGCTTTAGCAAAAACCCGATAAAAACCCAAAATAAATGCTGAGCAAATTGGGTTTTGCTCACCGGTACATTACGGTTCACACTGTCCAATAGCTTTAAACTTTTTCAAATTTTCAAGCTCTTTAAATTTTTTTAGCATTTTACATATTTTTTCGACTTTTTCAACCTTAAAACGATAACTAAACTGTGGTACTAAACCTCCTGCTACTTTCCTCTTAAGATAACTTTATTTATGACATTGTACTTTTTTATTATTTTATCTGTTCCCTGCGCTGTTTTCAATTACAATTTACGATTACATATATATACCAGTAATCACGCAAGCCATTCCCATATGACTTTTTTTGTGCCACTTTATTGTAGTAAGAACGTCATTTACCATAAAAAAATGAAAAACTTACGCAAAGAAACAGCAGCAAGGATGTGTTTTACAATTCCTTTAATAAATCGAAACTCTGCTCGTATTTCAACTTCAAGAGATGTGCGAAACTTAAAGTTAAGATAGTTAAGATGTGAAGCAAAAAACTGCATACGCCTGACGGTGGAGCGTCCTGCAAGCCAAAAATGAAAAACTATTTCTTAAATGAAGCAAAACATTTTTCGCCCCATACTTTTTTAAGAGTAGACAGTTTATTTTATTGATGCAGTGCATGGAGAAACTAAAAAGATGCGTCCAAGAATCTTTGCTCTTATGACAAGTTAAATAACAATTAATAATGGCATTCATATCGGCAAAAGCATGCTCGTATATGAACTAGCAAAATTTGTATAGGAACTAAAATACTGCGTAAATGGCGGCGTAAGCATACACTCAGAGAAAAAAAGTTGGGAATTTACTATAATTATTGCTGGCAGCAGATGACCTTCAATTCTTATAGTAAAGTCTCATAGCACAAAAATTAAAATATTTATTTTTTTATATTTATATTTATTATATATGCTTATGCATTCATTTAAGATTGCACTTGAACATTACTATATCCTGCCGATACTACTTCTGCTGAGGATGCTCAGAGCAATCTAACGAAAATTGTGTATTGGAAGGTGCTTCTACCTACGAAATTTTTTGGCAGTAATAAAAATAAATAATATATTTGAAATAACTGACAGCTCTGACGCAGAGCTGTCACTTTAAGATTTTTTGTCTTAGGAACACCCGTTCCTTAGCGAAAAATTTTATTTTAACCTGACAGCAAAACATTAATTTCCAAACACGTGACATCTGAACTTCGTATACCTTCGAAGAGAAAACTAAAAAAGAACTGTCCCGGGAAATACGGGACGGGTGTTCACCGTAGGCATATACTGAAATCTGAAGAGATGTACTTCATGATGGTATACCGTATTATAGCCTCATTAAAAAAATTTTCAAAATTAAGAAATAAATCTTACTTCGTATAGTTGCACAGTTTTCTCAACCACAAAACAGTGAAGCAACAACTTATTTATTGCTGGCACTTCATTAACTTATTAATAAATGTTTAAAATTTTGTTCAATATTTACTCTGGCACTCTGGCGAAAACTGTTCACATGAAATTAAACAGTAGCCACATTATTCCCACAAAAAAGATTGTCCCTTGGCAGCGTTTCTCGCACCAATGTCTATGCCTTCTTAACAAATATTATATTAAGTCCAAGTCCATTTTATGCCCAACACTTAAGTTCAAAGGTAAAGTGAAAGCACGAGCAATGTTGTGCTTAAAACAAAACAAAACATTTTGCTGAAATGTGCCAATTCAAAGAACCGCCTTTTCAACACTTTCATAAGAATTCCTTTTGAATCCTTTGCTGCCTTTGTGAGCGCCTAACAAAAAAAATAACAAGCGAATTTTGTATTAAGTTCAGTGAGAAGACGATCAAGTGTGTTGTTTCCCCCACAAGGATAAAGTTCGAAATAGAAAATAGAAAGAAAAACTCAGTCGATTTTGCATGTGTTATCTATGTTAAGCTAACGTTAATGAGAGTATCTATTACGAGAAAACTTACTATGAACACCAACCGAAGTCCGAAACTTTTATTTACTCAAAACGATTAGGAGAAAACTAAAAAATTGAATCTAAAAATTGCGGAACTATATGTAGATAGACACGAATTGATAAAAAGTGAAAAAAGGCACGAAGAAATAAACAGAATATCGAATTTTACAAGATCAGTAGTTTCCATGGAATATATATCTACTGTTTATATGGGATGTACCACTCTTATTAACGCAATCCTACTCAGTATATCTTAATATAGAGGGAGGTGATGAGAACCAAAGCTTTTATATAGAATCCAAGCTAAATTACTGTTTTTGTTCCTTGAAGCCACATCTTAAGCTTGATGCCACAGCTAAAGACTACTAGATCGCATGTGGAGTCTTGTAAGTTCTTTCATGAGTGTAGAAAAAGTCTCTCGAGATATTCAAATCCGCTTCTTGTGAATGCAGGGCAAGAGCAGATTGGATGTTCTACTGTCTCCTTTTCGCCAGGTTCATTAAAGTTTCTACTTCAATCGTTGGCCTAACTTTAAAGCTTAATGCCTTATTCCGGTCAGTAAACTGGATATACTTCAGGGCAAAGATATAATTTGTTTCATTATATCGGGCCCAAAGGATTATGGTATAATGTAGAAAAGCTCTCTCACTATTACCAAACAATTTATTACGGGATGAAATTCATGCGGGTAGCTCGAGGGGGAATTGAAATTCTTATTCGTTAAAAAAAGCATTTCTCAAAAAAGTACCAAATTTAATAAAAAATTGATTTCCAGAAGTAAAATGTCCTGATCTGACATATTGAAAAACTTCAACAGCCTACATGTAAACTACCTTCAATAGAACTCATTCGCCGGGAACATTTCTTGTGAAAATATATCATATTGAGTTCTTCAATTTCAATTCGTTCAAAAATTAGTGCAATAAGATTAAAATGTTTTAGCTACACGTAAAAATTACAAAAGTTCAAATTAACTTTGGAATATATAAATTCTAAAGTACTTAAAATAAATTAAGCAATTAATGTCAAAAATTAAATACATAACAATAAAAATAAGCATTGCTAGTGACTGAAATTACATAAATTAAATTAAACCAAACAAAGTGTCAGGTTTTCTTAAGAAAAAAAAAATAATAATAACAACAATTATCTGAATCTATATTTAGTTCGAGAAGTGCTGAAATACTAATGCCCTGTTTCACCAAAATCGATTAAGATCACTTTTAACTAACAGGCTTTTAGAATTTATAAATATGTTAAAATTATTTATATTTCACCAACATTAGAAGTTATACAGCCTGTCAGCCGAATGAATGAAACAGAAATGCCTAACACATATCTCTAATTGTATGCGAAAGAGTGAAACTAAAATAGTTTTTGTTGATTGACATATGGCAAACAAATTAATGTGTCATTCAAAATATATTCAAAATAATAAGTTGGATTTAGTGACCTTTATACTTTTAAATCTGTTTTGATAATTGAGCTTTAGGTCCAAAATAATTAAAAAGAATGATCTTTTATAATTTTTTGTAATTTATTTTAATTCGTCCAATATTTCGACGTCCATTGGATGTCATCTTCAGGGACTCTAAAAAATAGTATATATGTAGCTTATATACGTAATTTCTTAACAAACACCATATAAAAAACTTACATATTTTAACAAATTAACAGAACTGCATAAAAACAAAACATTTTAATCACAACATTTAAAACAAAACATAAGTGACTGAAAAACACAGAAAAAAACACGAAAAAACTTCAAAAACGGACATAAAAATATTGCACCTTCTTTTCAGCTCCTCGGTTGTCTAATGTTTCTGTCTCCAGTAATTTTGTATTGATCAGCTGTCTAATGTTTTGTTTTAGAGCTTTTTGTTTTTATTAGATGTCTATGAATGTGTGCACAATTGTCAGTGTCTGTTTTGTAGTTGAGTCTTTGTTGTGTAGGTGTGTTTGTTATATGCAACATCTCGAGTGTAAATCTGCGCTTGTAATTGTTCTCTTGCTGTAAAATTTTTATTTCGTCAAAATTGGGAGTATGTTTGGTTGGTTTACGAATTAAAATAAATTACAAAAAATTATAAAAGATCATTCTTTTTAATTATTTTGGACCTAAAGCCCAATTACCAAAACAGATATATTCATGATATAAACAAACTTTCAAAAAATTAACAGCGGCAAAATGGCTTGTTAGTTTATCAGGTTGTTTAACAGGCTGTTAGCGCTAGAAGTATTTGGTGAAACAAAATTATGGTTTTTTAAGTTTTAAAAGCCCCTGGTAAATTTTAAAATTTATTGGTGAAACCGCGCTTAAAGATGACGAGGCTTTTAATAGTTTTTAAATTATATGGCAACGAGTTTCAAATTGTTATGGCAAACAATCGAGTAGAACTATAGGTGGGATTAACTTAAGTGACCTATTGGAAATACTGAATCTACTCGTAATTATTTCATACAGATAACATGGAGTTTTATATAAATAATCTTAAGTAAATAAATACAGTTTCTGGCTTTAAGGAAATTCTCAATCGAGCAACCAAGAATATTAATGCTCCATGAGGAAATATGGTCGTATCCCATAGACATTGCGAGCAGTATCATTGAAGGCAACTTGCAATTTATGTAGCGACCTAGAGTCTAATTTGCTATAGATCAAGGATGCGTAGCCCATAGCTCGTTTGGCACTTCCAGGTCTAAAACAATAACAAAACACATCGAGCTCACTTCGAGCTCTTTCCGTTATTCGAGCTAAATCATTCTGGTTAATATAAAGGGTGCCATAAGTTGCAAGACTAGCTTTCTCTTAGTCTAAACTAAGGTAAAGTCTGTAGTCGCAGGGTCACATATATTTTTCTCATAACAACGTTGATGTGATCAACACAAGTATTGCTGGTTGAAATATCAATTTTAGGATGTCATGAGTCTAAAAAATGTTTTTCTAAATAATAACGGGTAGGTTGCGTATGGGTTAAATGTTGTGAGTTTCGGGAGTATATTCTATTTCTATTCTACTTTTGCTGCAGGCAAAAGTTATATAATTAAAAATAGCCAGCATCTTGTAGTTGTTAATTTTCATAAGCTTTATCGAAACCCAATTGGAAAAACAAGAACAAGAGACGATACAATTTGGAAGGACTTCTATGTGAAGGGTAGGCATTCCCAACTCCATTCAAGATTCTTTAATTTTTAGGTCAAATAATTCTTTTGAAGAGGCCAAAAGTACACCTTTTATTCTGGCTTTCAAGTGAAAAAATTCGAAAAGGGCGAAAAATTGGATTGTTACTTCAGTTTCCAATAGAGAGCGCAGATTTTGTGACTTCTGGTTAAGAGGCTTCTGTATTCACAATGTTTGCTTCAAGCAAGCTAACAAGCTTCCCTTGGAAGAGGCCTAGCTCAATGGCATACTGCCAAACCTAGAATCACACGCACAAATGTATATTAACTCACCGCCTTTTAAGCAAATTCATCAAATCATCTGCAGCAACGTCTGTTGCTTTTTCGCTCACTAAAAATTGACACACACACACACACACACACACACACACACTTGTGTTAACATAAAACAAAAACCATTTAATTACTCCACACTTGGAACTGTCTAAGGGTAAGCGCCCCCTTTCGGCTGCGCCACCCACTGCATGGCTGGATGCGTGCGAAGTTAAAGCGTCCAAAACAAACAACACTTGAAATTGCAAAGGAACTCGAAAAAGAACAAGACAACAAAAAGTTTTTCAACCAACTGGCACGCTAGAAAAAGGTTCAACAAACAAAGGGCGGATCGCGCAGTGCTGGTGGAAGAAGGTTAGGATTGCCTAAAGGCTGAAAAAGGCCCTACACACTCATTCAGCGCCCAGTCATGCCAACATCATTTATTCATTCGCTTATACGCTCGCTTAATAACTTATTAACAATCAATAATAATTTAAGGCCACCTTGTTGGAGCGCCAACACACTGAGACGCCCCATTGAAATTTTTGACACACACAAACGCAAACACGCGCGTTGGTATGTTCACTTGTAGCTACACGTTATCCTTGTCAAAAGTAATTGAAGAACGTGTTAAACAAAACAACAACTCATTTCCTAACTACAAGATTTTCGTCTACTTCTGCTTCTACATTGTTCTGTACGTTGTTTTCGGTAGAATCAGGACAGGGAAGTGGTAATGAATTCGGGGATATAACATTATTGCAAGTTATTTGTGGAAAAAGTTGAAAAATTATTGAATGTAACGAAAATACAAAACAACGTGACTTTTGGCAGATACTTGTAAACGTTGTTTGCTGTCAGTCAGAAGATGAAAGGATGACTATAGAAGAAAATACCAATTCTTCTAAGTTTGGAAGCTCTTCCTTCTACTTGACACGCCGTATTAGAACTCATTTTTTTATATCAAAGTCAAGCTAAGCCCTTCTTCAACAAATTTTATAAATTACAGACAAACTAGGATATTTTGATTTTCAAAAAAGCAATTTTTTTCGCGTGAGAAACTTTTTTGTAACTTTTGTATTTTTATAACTTAAAAATTAAAGTATTAGCATTATACGGCATAAAAAAATAGTTTTATGTGAAGAATATTTGAAAATCCGAACCAATTCAGTTGATTTCAAGTACATGATTATTTAGTAATAAAATCCATACTCCACATTATTCAACCGCTATCAGCCTTGCTTGGCCCTCGAATAATCTTAGAAGATATTACTGTCCATGCAGATACTCGATTCAAAAAGTGGTGAATTAAGTTGTTTTTCTTATATTGATGTTTTTTTATCTATAAACTAAGTTTATGTAAAGAAATAGGTCCGTATCTTGGTGTTCGAGGGCCTCTTGACAAGAATTGAGAAAGACAATATGTAGGCGGAACAAGGTCACGGTCTAGTTACATATTTGCGGTCATTCTGTAGTTCCCATTTCCATGACCTACATCTGTACAGCACAATTTGCTGTGAAAAGCCCATTATCAGGTATTGCCGTTCAGATTCAGCACTATGCTGTTAGTCTCTGACATTAAATCATGTCCATTTCCACTGTATAGCAGTAGGCCCCTGTCGTTGTGTATGATCGAACACAATACACAACAGAACGGCAGGGACCTACAGCGTAGAATCGTAACAAAATCGGATCGGCAATAATTGAGGAAAACTTTCTTTCGTCAAGCTACCGACCAAAACGTAGCAATGTAGCAGCTTAGAAGTGACGGAAGATACCAATAAAGTCGCATTTCTTTCTTAAGCCGCCCCAAGACCTTTGATTCCGTCGATTACAACATACTTGTCACTAAAATAAAAAAATATACAGCTTTACTCCGATTGCAGTTCTACTACTTAGTACTACCTGCATCATATCTTAAAGACTGATAGCAGACCACAAAATTATTTTTACCAAGAACCGATTCATCTTTCCACTAAGCAAACTTTCAATTGATCTAATCGCAATAATGCCATAGTACCTGTAAAGCAGTCTATGCTTATATCTCAACGGTAGTTTTTTTCAATTCATTACGTCCTAGGAATCAGTTACCGAAGAACTTACAAATCATAAGCAATGTAGATCCTTTCAACACTCAACTTTTTAAAAACTTAACTGGATACATCTTATTTTACCTTTTTAATTAATTTTAAAATAATTTTATTGTTATACAATATTTCATTGTCATTTACAAATTGATCATTGAACGGTTTCTCTCAGTTCCTCCACTGCGTTCAATTTCGCTTAACTAAGCCCTTGTTTCCCGTAGCACCGTTGTAAGAAAAACGTTAAACAGCCAAATAAGTTGGAAAAAATGGGAAGTCGAACAAAATTAAAATATTCCGCATTATATTTTACAAACTTAGGGCACTGCTACAATCCAGTGCATTTTCGATCCAGTAGGACACTTTGACAACCAAGTTCATTCACTCATACCAAATTTTGCCATGATTGCTAACACAGCTCACTTCACTTAAGGTATTTTACTTGCCTTGAGCAGCGCCAAGTCCACTTATGTATATCATTTTTCCAGACCTTTTATGGTAAATTTCATAATAATTTATGGAATAGTTCACTTTAAATCGCGTTTTAAATTTTTAGAGTACATATGTTTATTGAAAGGTCAGCCCCCCAGATCTGATTTAGGCTACTCTCATAGTACAAAACAAGCAGCTCTTGAAGTTTTTTGTTTGTATCGATGTTTGACGTTCGACGAGCGGCCAAATATTAAGATAGCGTCCGAAGACTGACGAATGATTGATGTTGCTTGTCAAATGTTCTGTAAAAAGGTGCAACGGAGCTTAACGCAATACAAATTAATATAATTGAATATGACGTTATTATTGATTAACTTTCTATTTAAATATTAGTTGGAATCACCGATAAAGCAAACAAAGCGATGCCATTCTATGTTGTGTTGTCACATTTTTTTCATGTATTCTTAGTAAGCGTCAACTAACATTTTTTACTAACTAGGCTTTGTCTAACTTCTTAATCAGCAGTCGACTTATTAGCCGATCGTGGAGTGACTGGTAACTTTTTATTAATACGGCTGTTAATTTTTAACTAAATTTAATCCCGTTTTATTTATTTCCATACTTAAAATGCTTTACAAACTCTTTACATACAAAATATTATGACTAGCGCTGAGAACCTCACTCACTGTACGTGCATATTTATGTTGGAAATAGATTCATTAACATTATTATGATTAGCTGTCTTTTTGCCTTCATACAAATTAATTTATGAACTTTGCCAGGAACTTCCATGTAATTGGCCTGTGAAGAAAGGCTCGTAAATTACGCAGCAATTAGGTAATCATCAACAAGTTTTAGTTCCACATAAAAATGTGCCAAAAGATGCCATAACTTATTCAACTCCGTGGCTTAACGGAAACATTAAGTTAAAAAATATGAACAACAATGAAAGTTTTCTGAAAATTTGCATAAGCACGATTTCCTTATCTTTGGCTGCAGTGGCAATGGCAGCTACAAATAAAACAACAAAAAATTCCAGACTGTTGCCAAGGCAAACGCTGCAGCAAATCACAACACATAAAATCTGGCCGCGAAATCTACTAAAAACTATAATTACGGAAAATGTTTTAATAACAAAAAACAACAAAGAAAATAACACCAGAAACAACAAACTTAAATGTTAAACTGTGAAAAAATGCCTTGAATTCTGCGATTTCATTGCCAACGAAGCGACGCAGTAGTTGTGCGCGCCGCTGCACTTGCGCATTGCTGCAAATGCTGATTGCTGCGTGACGATGAATCGGGAGCGAAAAATGTAGACAAACGCTGAAGAGGGGCCAGGAGCTAGGTGGGGCTGTAAGGTTCGAGGTTGTGAAAATGCAGTTTAAACAGTAAAACAATTTTCTGCTTGGTTTGTAGAAACAGTTTTGCTGATGCAGCAAAAAGAGAACGACAAATGAAAACAACTTTGCGGCAGGAAACAACAACGATAACAGTAATCATTGTTTGCTATTGCTGCTGCTGCTGTTACACAGGCCGGCAAAATTGGACGAAACTTTACTAACAGAGACCAGAGTACACTTTTCCGAAAGCTGTTGATACACTGAATTCGAATCTGACACTAGAATCACTCCACTACATCAGGTTTTTGAGGTATCCTAAAGTGTAATAAACACGTTTTCTTACACCGCAAATTTATTTTTCTCTGCAAAGCCCGATGTGACATAAAATACTACACTTATCCTTCAATATGCATTTAAAGTTTTTTAGATATGCTCTTTCTTTTCGAATAAGCCGTCCATTGATAGCCATTAAAAACTCTTTTCTTGTATGTAAGACAAAAACTTCTAACTGATCATGTCAGATGCAAGGTTTAATGTAATATGTAGTATGGATATTAGAATATTTCAGATACAATAGTTTTATGGTGTTATAAATTTTTTTTAGTTTTAGTTTTCATGAACAAGATGAGGATATTTAGTGTAATAGTATTAGTTTAAGTATTGCTCTAAAGATTTTCTGGAGTATTTTTTTGACGTCTCTTAGCTGTAATACAAAAACAAGACCTGATCGAAACAAAATTAATATTGTTTTTTTAACGAGAGTAGTTAGATATTTTAAAATTAGTAAGCACATTTCTTGTAATTAAACTTTGTTGACCAGTGTTAGTGTTGTTGATGTCTATTGCTCTGCACTATAAATTGCTGTTGTCGTATTATACGAGTTGTTGTTTTATTTTGATTGTAACTTGCTGCTGTTGTTGTTATTTTTGCTGCTGATGAGGAGTTGTTGATGATGGTGGCTCTTTATGTTGATATTGGTTGCAGTCCACAGGCAAAATAGTTCGAAAAGAAATTTACATAACAGAACAATGACAGAAGGAACGAAATGAATCTGGTTTCCAGATCCCGCCCAGTTAGTAAATAAATGGTCTACCGTTGCTCTTGGCAAACAAAAATGTTAAATTTTTCTTTATAGTATTGTGTTTTGGAAAGTTTACTGAAACGCAATATGGGAACTTCTTGAGAAAATGTATTTCCATTTTATACAAAATTACTTAAATAAATTTATTGTAAGTACTTAATCAATAAAGTATTCCCAACCATGCTATTTATCCAGTGTCAGTGTCTTACAGGATATTCCTGTATTTTTTAGCGAATATGCTGCAAAAAATGGCTACTGTATTTTGTGAAAACTCCCGTACGTCCGAAAAAATTGTCAACCAAATCTGACAATTCACAATTATATTTTAGTGTCCGGAGAATCCAAATACCTGATCCGCAAAATCGTAGCTGCTCAATTTCTCGTTTATGGCGATACAAAAATACTTGATTTTTTTTTATCGGCCTAAAATCTAGTGTAGAAAATTATTTTTTTATGAGCTTTAAAAGTATTTTTGACCAAAAAGCACACGAAAAGAAAAAAGTAAAAAAATGCTTATGTATGTTATGTTATTCATCATTTTCCGTGGAGAAGAATTGAAAATATTAAAAAAAAAATAATTTTTGGCTTTAAAACTAGTGAAAAGTGGTATAAATTATGATTTTGTTTTATGGACTTTTCAAGTATTTTCAACCACAAAGCTCACAAAAACCGCTTTTTGCACCGCTTTTCATAACAAAAATAAAAAATATTGAAACAACTCTTTTGGACCTAAAAACTAATGAACAATAATTTTTATATATTATGTTTTGTTTTTGATTACAAAGCCCACAAAATAAAACCAAAATAAAAAAAATTAAATTTTTAATAAATCACAATTTTTCATTGAACGTATTTTTATGAAAACTATCGGCAAAAGTGTTTACCTTAAAATGGAAACAAAACGAGTAAGTGAGCAGCTCCGGTTTTGCGGTTCGAGCTATTAGATTTGGTTGACAATTTCTTCGTTCTTGAACTTGCTGATAGCGAACCGAGTGCACCCTGTATATTTGCATAGAGCTTAACATAATTCCCACTCTTCTGTCTTCCCTTTCGAAGCTATCATACTCATTTTTCGAAATATATAAAATTAAGCAAACCATAGATAAACTTGACCAGTGATCAGTGTTTTGTGGACTTTGTATGGTGGCAGATCCAAAATAGACTTAAAATGTCTTTCACCGAATGATAGAAAATTATCAAATCAAAAATTGGACTAAACGGCACTGCATAAGACAATGACCCAGGTATCGAAATTAGCTCAAAACTTAAATTGAGGGATGAAGCACACATTTTCACATTTTAATTTTAACATTTTCTACATTTTATAAGAAGTTTAGAGGCTGTAATTTCATATTTTCTTTTGTCAAGGAATTTTTCTCGAACTTTTAGGTATTATCCTTAACTGACATTTTCGGCACTTATGTCTAAACATCTCAATACTCTAATTTCTAATAAAACTTCTAATGGTTTAAATTACACAGGCCGACAAAATTTGATCAAAACACATACCCAGAAACCGGACTACATATTTCCGTAGGTTTTCGATGCGCTGATTCCGAATCTGGTCGCAGAATTCCTCCATCACGTCAGGTTTTTGAGATATCCTAACCTAAAAGTGCCAAAAATGACGATTTTTCTCAATTTTGAGGTTAAATAGCTCTAAGGATTTTATTTTTCTTGGAAAAATATGAACGGCATCTTAAAGTACTAGTCTTTCTCTTTCAAATGCCGTTGAGTTTGTTTGAATATCTTTTTTTTTCTCTGAGATATGGCATTTTGACAAAGATTGACAAAGACACAGACACAGAAACAGTGACAGACATACACAGACAGACACTGACGCAGATAAAAAATGCCATATCTCAGAGAAAAAATAAAGATATTCAAACAAACTCAACGGCATTTGAAAGAGGAAGACTAGTACTTTAAGATGCCGTTCATAGTTTTCCAAGAAAAATAAAATCCTTAGTGCTATTTAACCTCAAAATTGAGAAAAATCGTCATTTTTTGCACTTTTAGGTTAGGATATCTCAAAAACCTGACGTGATGGAGCAATTCTGCGACGAGATTCGGAATCAGCGCATCGAAAACCTACGGAAATATATAATCTGGTTTCTGGGAATAATTTTTGTCGGCCTGTGTTATTAATTATAATTATTCTGAATCTTTTTTGCACTACTACTGGAAATATTTGATGAAATATAAGGGGTAAAATTTGCCAAGCGTACCAGGCTTAAACTATTTGTGCTTCAATCTTGTTAAATTTTTGGCTATCTGTAGTTCTAGTAGCGATCAATTGAATTCCGGTACGATTTTTTTGCAACAATATTTGTTTTTAAAATACAAAAGGTGTAGAATTGGTATATTTTCGCCATTTCTTCTACCGGATTTTATTTTGAAAATACAGTTCTTAGATTTCAATTGTAACTTAGGAATTGTAATGAGTAATAGAGTTTTTCATGATCTTTGCCAGAACAAGTTCTTAATTGCTTAAAACATTTTTTTAGAAATAAATATTTAAAAAAATATTTTTTTATTCAGGCTTATATGAAAGCTTGATTTATTGGCTTTCAGAATATTAAGAATTTAAAATGGGCTGGAAGTGGGCTTTGCGAGTTTTTGAAGTGCGTGCGCCCCTTGCTCTGGCCAGATACTGGACTGCTGTACCCGCTTAACGTTGCATTGTCTATTTTATTTTAAAACCGTTATTCGTTTCTATATATACATGTGACCCTACTTCAACTCCCAGCAAAATATCATGTCAATATTCGCAGCACTCAAAAAGGCACGAAAATTTAAATTCATACCAAAATTCTATTCCTCAAACATCTCCTGAAATAAAATTGCTTGAATGGACTTATAACAGGTGATCCAATACATGGTCACTTTTCCAAATGGGGTGTTTTGACAGCAGTCATGTGTCACATGGCTTGTCCATATGATGTTTATGTTCAGTATTCAATACGACTCAATCATTAACTTACTTACTCCTGAACAATGTTTATAAATTGTGGAAACTTATTACCAAAATCAGTCATCAGAGTTCTTCAACATCATTTTGGTCGTTATGAGCGTCTAACTGAGCGCACATTCGTAACACCATCACCAAATTTCGAACCAATTTTGCACTATTGGACATTCATCTTTTAACCAGAGTGCATGCAGTAATTTTGAGAATATTTTTGCATTAGCAGAGAGTGTTCGTAAAAACTGTGAACAATTGAATAGGGATCGTTGTGGCATATCTTGAGGTGTGATCTTCGTCTGAAGGCCTATAAAATACAGCTCGTATAAGAATTGGAGACGGTTGATATTGTCTTACGTTTTAACTTGGGTTTATGGACTTTACAGCAACTTCAAATTGATCCATTATTTTATCGAAAAATTGTATTTAGCGACAAAGCTTATTTCTAGTTGAACGGCTACAGTAACATGAAAAATTGCCGTATAACAATCCAAGAGCTTCCAATGTATCCCGATTAATGTACTGTTTGGTGTGGTTTATGGGCAGGAGGCATCATCGGACCGTATTTCTTCAAAAATGCGGATGGAGTCAATGGTGCTCGCTACAAAGCAATGACCAATGCAATTTTGTTTGCCAAAACTTCAGGATATTGGTGTAGCCGACCTCTGGTTTCAACAGGGTGGCGCAACATGCCATACAGCTGGAGAAACAATCGCTTTATTGAGAGAAATGTTCGAATAAAACATCATCTCAAGATATGGTCCTGTTAATTTGCCACCAATATCTAAAATATATTTGACGCCATTGATTACTTTCTTTGGTGATATGTTAAATCACTTGTTTATGTCGACAAACATGAAACTATTGACGCGTTGGAAACCAACATAGCTCTTGTTATTCAAGGAATACCGGTCGATATGCTCGAAAGAGTTGTCGGAGAAAAAAAAAGTAGGCAACATTTGAACGAAATAAATTTTAAACATTGAGTTGTAGGAACCGAACTATCATTTCAAATAAGGATTAGCAAAGATTCTTATGTATTTTATTTAGAAAACAAAGTAAGAAGCTCTTTTGCATCACCCTTTATGTCTATTTTTTCTGAACAATAATTGCTGAAAAAAGGGGCTTAATGAAAGAGCATAAACTTGAGAACCCAACTAAAAAAGAAGTTGTGCTTGAAAAATCAACCAAAAGAATACATAGAAATCGCCCAAAAATAAAAGTTACACCCAAATAAATTATTAAAATATAAAAAACAATGGGTTGATATTGAAACCATAAACAGCGTAAAGGATCTGCAGTAAAATATATTAAGCTTTTAGCATTATTGCCTATGATTAAAATAATATTAACATACTATTATCGAGATAGTTTTTTAAGCCCATGTAAACCGATGCTATTATGTATCACACATCACATAATATACATATATTATATTCTTTATGATAAGCCGAAAAAACTAAAAAATTCAATTCTTGAAATTAAGCCCAAAATTCTTAGAGCAATTTTTTCATATAATTTTTGAAAGAATTCCTGTGGGCTATAACTTTAAATGTAACTATGTTAGAGGCGGTTAAGTTAACTTAATTTTTTATATTTAATTCAATACTTTACATTTTTTTCTATTCCCTATTTACTATCAAAATTTAACCAAACACTTGATAAATTTTTTATCTCTTTAGTTTTTCATCATTCAATATGGCATTTTGATTTTTTTTCAAGTACTGTACTTGTATCCTCACATGAATTTGTCTCTCAAAATAATGGTCCCAGGCTTAAAATTGCAGTAAAACGAAGGTAAATTGGTTTTCATTTTATGAACAAATAAACTGCAGGCGAAAGCAATAAAATGTTGCAGCATATACTCAAATTTGAATTTTCTTGCTGTTGTTTTTGTTGTTGTTTAGATATGTCGTCTATTTACAACACGCTGGTTGGCGTCAATACCACATTCGATCCCCGTATTCAGGTGGCTCGCAATTTTGTGAAAACACATTTTTACGATTGCGATTCCATTTACCTAAGGACAATAAATTTGCACAAAGTGTTTTGGCAATTTCCGCGGCACGTTTCGCCTGCTCCTCACTCTAAGGACTTTGTCATTTTTATGTTTTCCATATAATAAATTTTGAAAGCGCGCGCCTAGCGATTTCGGTAGCATGGGTCCTCCAACCAGGCCCATTTTATACCAAAGTATTAAATGAGCCAGCGCTACTTGCACTCACACACACACGCTATCGCAATCACATTCGTAATCGCAAGGATGTAATCTCGTATCCTTCGTAAGCAAATTCTGAATGACTTAAGAGGCTTGTTTACGCCGCCTTTGTTGTTGTCGTTGTTGTTGTTGTTGCGCTCGTATTTATTTTTCTAAGGAGCGATTTCGCTTTTTTCATATGCTCATGACAAGGACACTGCGGCGACACAGCAATTTTGCGTCGTGAAGCTAAAACTTTTTGCAACAAACAGGATGAAAAAGCACAAAGGACAAAAACGAACGTTATTCCTCTGCTGGCGATTAACATTTTTAGGGCATAAAATCTAGAGCGGCTGGAAAGAAACTGAGTTTGTTAGTGGTTGGTGTGTTTTCTGAGTGTGCTTGTGTTTGCTTTCAAAACTAACAGTTGGCAAAAGCAGAAGAAATTAGCGTTATTAGAAGGCGTTCCCAATTACTTTTTGATACATGTCAAAGTCAGTTAAAAAGATCCTCCGTTGATAAGATAAAAGCTAGTCTTCCGTTGAAAAAATTAAAGGAAAAGACCTACTATACTCGTTACTGATGGGGACAAAATTTGGAAAGCCAAAATCTGAGTAAATTGACATAAAAAACCTCGAAAATTCGAGGTATTTGAAGTCAGTTTTCAAAAAAAAAAGCAATGCATTTTATCAGCCAAAGAAAAATACAAATTTTATATGAATAATAATACTGCCGAGTCAAAGGATTATTCACAATTTCATGGGCATTTACACAATTTGAGTTCCAATCCAAAGTAATCGGTTCGCAACAAATGTCTCTAATATTCGCATGGAACGATAATGCAGCAAAGTGAGGAAACAAGCTAAAAAATGTTTTGTTTTCTAAACTGAGCACAAAATTTTTGTTTTTTTTTCAAAATGTTGAAGTACTCAAAATTTGCTGTTGTTTTATGTTTATTTTGAATAATTCGTAAGTGAAAAACGCAAGCGAGGGTAGAGGTGAATTATTTAAATATTGTGAGAGGTAGCTGACATAAGTCAAAGTCCAAAAATTCATTAAAGTAATGGCAAAAACCAAATACATTCAAAAATTCTAAAAAATATGAACCCTTAAATGATTTTGACTTTGGCTTGAAATAATCGTATAGTATGGAACAAAGGCCCTAACCAAGCGTCGTATCATTTGTTGCAAAATCCAATCCTCATGTGTTGTCATGCTGCTTTAACGCTTTTACAATGCTGCTGATGCTGTCAATTTTCGATTTATGAATTATGATGAATTATTTTGTAGCAAATTCTGATGGCTCTGACGTTTTGTTGATTTGTGGTCCATAGAAGAGTGACGACGCAGCATCAGTGGAGCTATAAATAAAACAACAATAAAAAAATATAAATAAATAAAAGCTAAAGTGTCATAAACGAATGTTACCAACATAATATTGGCAGCAATGAAAACTGCAATCAAATAAATATTTAATTAAAAAACTGAAAAATAAAAATATTTCTTTGTACGTGATAGGTGTAAATACCCAGATCAATTTATGGCACAACATGTATTAATATTAAAAGTTAAAATATAGATATATAATAACGGAAACTAACAAGAAAATCAGACATGGCCATAGTGAGTGGGCATACATGCAACCTTTGGTCGGAAATTACATTCAGGATAGCTGCACTTCATATCATATCACGCCCAAGAAACAAAGATTGTTCAAACATTTACATAAGTACATATGAGATTTCCTTAGACATTTTGAAAAATTATGATCTTTCTATTTCTTCAAAGCAGTGGTGGGCATGGAAGTTTATTTTACTGTCAAACTTTTTCTTGCTACATATTTTTACTCATTTGATAATTTTTCAAAATCAGTTGTTTGATCAGACAGAGCTATACGTACCAAGTCTAAAAGGATGAAATGAGTAAGCTATTTCTATTTTAATTTTTTATATGAATGAGACGTGAAAATGCAGCCTTGCAAACATATGTGCCCGAAAAACTTACTTCTAATTTAAGCATAGACGCGTTTAGAATTGAGTACTTCTCATAAGAAACTTCTTTTCAAAATGAAACACCAGTCCTTCAGCGCCAATAACTGAAAATCAGATTGAAGGTTCTTCAAAGTCTATAACTTTTGGACTTAAATATATTTTTATAAGTTCCTCAATTTTATTAAAATCACTGAAACGAGTCTCAAATACATACTTCTCTCATATGCTGCACGTTTACAGAATATGGCGCAAAGTTTGACGAAGGATGTTGTGTCGAGAGTTCATCGCAACTAGGGAAGTGGTTTATACGATTTTGTTCGAATCTCTTCAATTGCTGACAACATTGACACCACAGACTGCCTAGGAGTTTGCAGTTGCAAGTTTAATGAATTAAGCATCATTGTGCAATTACTAAGGAAGGCTAATTCAGTGAGAAATTTAAGGTCTTTCAGTTCGGTTTGCAGAGCATCAAAGTTATTTTACACTCAGCTTTAAGTAAATATGTATTTCTTTTTGAAGGGAGAAAAATCTGAGAAGACACTTCCCTTTGACGAGCCACCGAACTTCCGTAAACATTGTCAGGTCTCCATTCTCTGCCCTAATCTCAAACAACAGGGACTGAAATTTCCTGTACGTTAAAGGGTTGTGACCTCGTCTGATTTTATTAATAATTGCTGCTATTACAGTTGCCATTGCCTCATTTAAGCCAAATGTTTTTGCACTTAAGGATTCCTTGTGAATCAAGCAATGGTAAAATGACACATCAATACCTCGCTTCTTGAATTGTCCCTGAAACCCCTTTTAACCACCTAACATGTTCCGAGCTCCATCAGTATAAATGGCGGCATGCTTCTTAAATCCACCTATTTCATTAACCGTAGACTTAATGGCGCGGAATATGTCTGCACCTGTAGCTGTGCCATATAAAGGAACTAAATTGAGTAATACATTTCACAAAAATAACCATTTGCGCCACATCATTTGTGTGCGTTGTTTTTTCATTTGAACTCAAGTCAACGCTGTGCGTCGATAGCGTCGAAATTCTGCGAGTTGTTTTTTGGTTGCTTGTAAGTCGAATGCCGGTTCAGGCCATGAGGACGAAAAGTGTTTGTACTTGCCCATCGCTGCTCCCAAGGAAAAAGCTTCATGGACTGTGCTATCGTTATTTCACTTTTTTATCCTTTATATTTTTCGGTGGAGCGAATGTCCTTGTAACATATACATAGACAACCCAAAATATACCTGACATCAGCAACGGAGACATCACTTGAGCTCATATCGCTGTAAGTTTTTGCACCTTAGCTCGTTACGCCGCAGCTCCAATTTCATTTATTGGAAATACGACTTACGATGAGGTATTCTGCAGACATAGACTTTGAAACATATTGAGCACGTGTTGTGTGAATGTCCTGCAATTAACAGAAAGAGAACCATCCACTCACCAGAGAAGCAACTAGGCCTTCTTTCAAAATTTGGAACACCTAACCCAATGACGAACTTCATCCAATAAAAGCTTATGGAGAATAAATCAGTGGTTGGACCAATAGATTGAAATAATTGATGCTGTGTACAAAAATATATTTTTCATTCGATCACATTCATACTTTTCACTGTTATAGGACTTTTCCTTTTCACTTATCATAAGCAAAATTGCTAAGTGGAAAAAAAAATTAATTAGTACGCGAAACTTTTTCCAAATGTAGATAACTAATGGTATTTTAGGCGGAGCCAGTCCGATTATTATTCATGTGAGATAATGAGCCAATCCGCTGCCTGTTTTGCGTTAGAAGCAAACATCCGCGCTGTTTAGTCGCTGATTGCAGTTGAATGAGTTTTCAGTTTCAACTAAGGCTCGGTCTTAATAGCGGTCATAATTGGATGCAGCAGTGGCAGATATGTGCAACCCAGTAAACAGCGGGAAATGCAATGTACGGGCACGGGAGTGCATCCAAAATAAGGTTTCCAAATTAAAGTTAAATTCAAATCAAAACTTTCCAGTTGTGAAATTATAAACAGGATGCTGCTCCACTGGATAACGGGTTACAGGTCGACACCGAGTAATTCGATCAAAGTGTTACCAACTGAAGCATGCAGGTGTTGTTGTTTCTTTTAGAGTTAATTTCTGTAACTGAAAACCGAGGAGAAAGGGAAAAAATATTTGTTCTCATTGTTGGTTAAACAGAAATTTCACTACGGTGGATGGACGGTGGATCACAGTCGGCAATTGAAGCTATATGAGCTGAACGATTGGTTGAGAAAGTTTTGTATATGACGGAATGCCTTTGTCTTAAACAATTGAATATTTCACAGTTTGTATCGTAAACAATATGTTTGGGTCCGAAAAAAAAAAAATTGTGTTATATGTAGTTTCTGAATTCCGCTCTTTCTAGTTCTAATGTCATAATAAGTCAGACGAATTTCAATTATTTGCTTAGAGCTTGCTTAATTTACTTATATCAAATTTGAATATTCTTACGTAAAGCGTTATGTCATCTCTTTCTAGACTTCTTTGTTTAAAACAGGTTTACTAGTTGCAAGTACGACAAAGAAAAATTCTGGTCCAAGAAGAGCTATAATATTAACATTTACTGGTGGCTCCTCGAGCTTTTTAGTATTCCAAACAGTTTATTTGAGAAATAATGCTTTCTTAGACAGTTTTTCTATATCTCATGAAAGAAAAATCTAAAACGAACGGGGCCAAGCCCATTGGAAAATCATTAGGTTTTTTTGCAAAACAAAGAAAAAAATCATATTAAAATTTTGCTCAATTTTCGAAATATTCCTATCTGAAAGCAAATAAACTGACGAAATATTATCCTCTCGGAAAAAATTAATAGATATTTTTTTTATGGAAAGTATTATGTTCTTTTTCAAATGGGCTTGGTCTCGACTATTTTCTCGGACTACACACTTTCAACTTTGAAATCCAATTATCTTTGCAAGTTCCTTCTGACAACCCTAAAGGATTAGAGCCAAATTTGGACAAGTGCTGTTTTTCTCCACAAACAAATTTTTGTTAGGTGATATTAGGTGCATGTGTGCAAACGGTTTCACGTACCCAGGCTAATCCAAATTCAAAAGATTCTGATGACTTCGTGCGTGACCGTCTTAACTCCTATCTGCCTTCGAATTTTTCGATTGCCAACGATCAAGTAGAGGTATATCATGCTTAATTGTATTTCATTTTATGATACCACAAGGGCCCTTCAAGGAAATATAGCAACATGCAGCTCCTTCCTCACGAGCAATATTTAATTTTTCGTGTTCATGATGAGCTCTACGTTTCATTCCTGCTGTTGGTCGTTGATCTTCTTCGCCGTCAATAGTTTCTATATAGCTCTCTATAGCTTCTACTATACATGAATTTATAAAAACTTTTACTCAGCCGCAGAATTGATGATAAGGAAACATACACCTCTGTACGATTAAATTTCATTTTGATAAGTCAAATTGTCAAGACTTTCTTGATATATTCGTTTTCGTTTCGAAAAACTAATAAATTATTCAGGTCTTATACCTCGCTGCAATATTTAATTTTAAATGCACGTCTAAATATTTTTTCAAAAAATCCTGCTGATTGTGCTAGTGATATGCCCATGTCTTGAAATAAAACAATGTAATCAATTTTAAATTGCAACCAAAGGAGTGGTAGTGGTAGTCGAGCGTTTCCGTTTATTTTTTAGTTTAATTAAACCTGAAAGCATTACATTCATATGCGCGAAACAATTTTTCCTGTTCTTAGTTTTGCATCAGCTAATTAAAACTGCAACGCTTGCATTTTAAATCTTCGACATGAAGCGTGTTCTTCTTTACGGTCCTTTGCATTGGATCGACAGCATCTTGAATTTATGTTTCAACTTGCAACAAGCGAAGCTTTCAATATGCTGCAGCTTAAATAGAGTTTGTTAAGCTCTTGTTTGATTAGTGTCCAAGCGGCAGCAGGGTGAAGTGGCGCAAGTGTTGCAAATTATAATTTTCATGTGACACTTACGAGTTGCTATTATTACTTCGCACTGTGCGCTCACTGACTGCGGGCGTCAACTGCACACTGAGTGCACTTTGCTCAAATGCATTGCGTTGCATTAGCATGCACGTGTGTATGTATATAAAAACACAAACATGTCTTGGAGCATTATATGCATTATATGTTCTTTGGCCCCTCGATCTTACATAATTTTTTGTCATTTTATGACGTACCAAACTTTGTGTATATGTACATAATAATATCCGAGCAAATCAACAAACACTTATAAAGGGGAATTGGAAGCTAATAACGCATTTTTTATGAAAAATTTCGATCTTATCATATGCAGGGGCGTATAACGTTTCTTGTCACCTCTACGGAAGCCACATTATTGCGGCTCCATGCATGCAATACATCGGAAAAACTTTGGAATAACCTGTTGTTTTTTTTTGCTCATCTATTTTAAAATTGATACTAATTGCTACAAAGTCTTAATTATGTTGCGGTGTAGTGGAAAAAGTTGATGATCTTCTTCTCTTTTGCACCGACGCTTACAATTAATCAGTTGTAAATAAAAAACTCTCAGCTTCTTCGACTTGTGTAACTCATTTTTCTGGACTCTTAAATTAATAAAAGGTTCTATGCAAAAAGCTGTAAAAACAAAAATTTCAGCCGCAGGAACACTTTCATTGGAATAAAGTTGGGACCTAATTTTGATTATGATGTATTATAACTGTTTTCTAAACAAACTTTAAGAAATACTATTTTCAATTTTTCAGATATGTATGCACACTAAAAAACTTTTCTGCAACAATGGTGCGACCAAACGCAAAGTGGTTATTGGTACATACATCATAAAGTACCTAAATACAACCTACAAAAATAAAATAAACCAATTCGGAGGCCTCAAGACTCAGCTCCTTTCGTTTTGATATAAAGTGTTGCATGCAACAAGCTGTCACTTGCTGCATTCGACACATGGGACGTATAATCACATAACTTATGCTTAATCAGGTGACTATGCAATTAGTTTTTCTCCTATTTCATTCCCCCTGTACGTTGACTGTTCACCCTCGTGGTTTTTATTCCGTTTACTTAAGCACTCAAAGTGACATACGATAAGCAACAAAAACAACAACAATAACATCAACAACAACATAAAAGCATATTTAAAAACAAGAACATCGCAACTGCGTGTGCACGTAAGCTAAAGACAAAATGTTTGGTAATGTTTGCTCATGAAGACGCACTGCACCTAAGTGAAATGTTTTTGTTTTATAAACACCGCAACAAGAACAATAAACGTTCCCAGTAGGCAAGGGCAGCAGTTAGTAGTACTTCCAGAAGGCATTCCTTGGTAAGAATAAGACATTGCTGCTACTTCTTTTCAAACGTACTTTCTTTTTTATATGAAATGTCCGGATAAAACAGGCCTTCCTATGCAGGCCTTCTAAGACCGCTTGAAGTAGCAGGGGTCACAGAAGTAATCGAATCGGAAAAAATGAAATTTTAATACGTCGCGAGACTTCTTTTTATTGCGTTTATATTTTAAGAGTTTATTTTTTGTGATATATTCTTAATTTATAATTTGACATTGAATGCACATAACATGTAATAGAAGACCAGCCTAGCAACATGCACACCGTTCTTGACTTCTAACTATTTATCTGCTTTGGATGTCGTATATGTACAATGGGGATGAGAAAAAAGTAATGTGGAATGATAAAACATTGCAATATTGTATATGAAATAAAAAAAATTCATTTAGTCTTTCTTCGCCTTCTAAGGTCAGGCCTGATAGCACGTCTGCTGTGGGAAGGCATAGTTTTTATTTGCATGAAAATTAAGTTTTGAGAAGTCTTCATACAATCGCTGCAATGCTAGCCGGCCTTACTCAATTGCCTGCTTGGTTTTTTCAACTTTAATTTTCTGAGTGTGTGAAATATCTAGCAAGGTACTACACGTGAGTATGAACTGAGAGTACAGTGGGTATGAACTGAGAGTACAGTGGGGCAAATAGCACATAAAATTATCTTAAACGGCAAAACTTTTTCTTTCGTGGTCCGTTGGAGCAAGCCTGATATCAGTCCACTTTAATTTAGATAAAAGAAAACTTTTCTAATGTTACTTTCTCTTGATTGCTGAACATAACTTTACGAGTTGTTCTTTGTGTAAGCTAGCAGCAATCAACGGATTTTCCCAATAAAACCAAAAGCTTAGCGCGAACTTAAATTGTTTACCAATATCGAATATGTGTGCCTCATTTGAAATATGTAGTTTTTGGTACTACAACTATTATACAGATTTTTGTGTCATTGGTTATGAGTATACAAAAGTGAATTCTTAACAAATATGGTATTTTAACAAGAAAACCTCTGATATTCTTAGAATTTTTCTTTGGAGACATTATTAGTTTAAAAATATATATGTATGTCCAATTGAGGCACCAACATATTTATTTTCGGTATTTGAAGAGATATTTCAAAATGGAAACAACATTTTTTAAAAAATAGCCTTTTGATTATTCAAAAAAATTTTTTTTCCCCTGATAAGGGATTTTTATTATAATGTCTTGATATTTTTCCGGTGAAAATTGAGCTCGGTTCAAGTTACGTTTGATAATGCCAATTTTCACACTACACATAAAAGTATAGCTATAACATTCAATTAATCTTTTAATATAAAATTACATTTTTCTCTTTTTGCGGATGATCATTGTTGACCACAGTGTTATCTTTGTTCATAGAAATGTTTTTCTACTTTCAATGAAATCACCGGAAAATCCAAAAATTGTATAGAAAGGAACTACTAATTTCGTTTGGCATGAGCTAACGCAGGAATAGTTTTGCTAGCGCGTATTTGAAGGTAAGCTTTTCCACCTTCTTCGGACAGCTCCACCTTCGTCCATATCGATTTTATGGCGCTGAAACCGAATTCGAGGTCAATAATGGGCATTTATTCGATATGCTGATTTTAAACACAAGTTTGAAACCTGATGTGATAAGCGAATTCAGTGAACCAAACGCCAGACTAAGATATAGCTTAGTTTAAAAAAAAGATGTACAGACCATAGTTTGTCGGTCTGAAGGACCAACTCTTATTAATTTTTTTAAAAACTAAGTTAAAAGACTTTTTGAGTTTTTAATTTGATTTCAGCAAAGCTCGTTTAACAGTCAGTGGATTTTTTTAATGTTGTGTTTTTCAGAAATATATTTATTTTCTCTTCTAAGTTCATCGTTGATTTAAGAAGATTTTTTTAATGCAACACAAATAAAATTTCCACTGTAGCTAGGATTAAAGAAAAAATAAGTAATAAAGAAAAAAACTCCCAAGGAAATTCTATCCAGCGCGTAGCGTAAATCGAATTACAAAGTCATTAAGACACACTTCAAACAGGGGATAGTAGAAAAGAGCTGCGAAGCAACCCGGTGCTGCGTGCCGCAACCAGCCAAGAAGTCACACCGCATTGCACTAAATTTTTACAAACAGTAAATTTTTCCAAGGTTTTTTTTTTCAAAACAAAATATATAGGTTTTACGCATTTAAGCGAAAATAATTCAACTTGCGAGGAACTTGACAGTGAGCAGTCAAAGCGGCATTGGTAACGTTGACAGCAGCGCTTTTCGTCCGACCCCAGCGCAGTGCTGCCTGCTGGAGTACAAAGCCAATGTGGGAATTGGGTTCAATCCCAAACGATCGACAAACGACAACTGTAATGAACAGCAGACGCTGTCAGTGCCAAAACCCCAAACTCCAACCCTAAGCTACTCATACAACTGAAGCCGCTTAACGGTGTGTAATGTGAAGAGTGCAGCGTAGAGCAGCCACAGTGGGTCACAACGTGCTTCATGAAGCAACAAACCAACCGACAGAGTGGGCATACATTGTTGTGGCATTCACTGACTTAGAATATGGAGGGCGTATGAAGAACTCTTAAAAATGTTTATATTTTCTGACTTACTTAAGCTTCTTCATGTCAAATGATGCGGAATAGCGCTGGAAGGGAGCTGAAGTGAATGGTTTTCGACAGTCTGTGTGAGATGTCGCGGGATGGATGCCTTCAAAATGTAAACGTTTGACAAATAAGCACATTTTTGCGATACTTCTTCCTTTCATTTCGTTGTGGCAAAATATTCGTCTCCGTTTTTGTCGTGATGTTATTACTTTTTTGTTTTTCTTCTTTTTTAAGTTAAATTTTATGAAATTCCGTTTGAGCTCAATTTGCGTTCTTCACTACATCATGTCTCCCTTGCTCCGTTTTGTTATGAGCTGGAGAAATATGCTTCATTTAATTTGAAAAGCATCTCTTTTTTATTGCGAAGCTTTGAAAACATGTTGAAAATTAGATTTGTGTGCCGTAAAACAAAAAATGAGAATAGCAACAACAAAACAATCAATATAAAGATGTGTTTTTATTGGGAAATCTAAAGGGGGGTCGCGGCAATCAGTGCTGTCAGATTGAAGAGTTTTTGCACAAATTTCGGTGTCTCTGAACTCTAGGAAAGTCAAAACGCGGTATGAAAGTTCATAAATATTCAAGATAATCTTAAAGGGTATACCTATGTAAATATAAAATGATACTTGAAATATTTTATTAAAATAAGGAATAAAGAAATAAGAGTCGAATTTTTAGGTATGAAGTTACTCAGATAATTTATTGTTCTCTGAAAAACATCCCAAGCAAATTGCTCTAACAAAATTGTTTTCTTGGATGTAGGCTTTCAAAACTTTTTTTACGTCAGCTAAATTTAAAATATGTTTTGCTCTTAAAGGCTTAAATTGGATTGACTTTTTAAACCTTCCTCCTTATAAGGATCATTTGAAAATATTAAATATGAGGCCTTTGATCTCCTGCTTCAATATTGCGGTTGAACCAGAGCTTTTTATTTATTTTAATATTCGTGGCAGAAATACTCGCAGCTTTATCAATTATTTTATTAACTGGTTGGTAAGTAGATATAGGTCGACAAGGATTTTAATGAAAATATCCGATTAAAAATTATTGCATTAAAATAATTCAGACTTTTTTTATGAATTATATTGGCGATATGCTCAGCATGCATAAGAGTACTTTGGGGAGGGCGAAGGGGACATTTTATTTTTAATATAAAGATACTGTAAATAAAACAGTATACGATGTACTGTAATTTGATAAAATTTAATTTGTATCATTTTGCTGGGTTTTTTGGGAATGTCAAAACTTATGACTTTTTTTTAGTAAAGGCGGAAAATGTCCGCGGTTCGCCACTGTCACCACAGTTTCGGCGGGAAGACAACCAGGAATACTTGCTTCTCTATTCCACCAATATGCCTAATTACCTCGCCCTTTAGCACTTAAACTATTGCTGACTTTTTACCATAGGCCTTGTTCTGACTTCGAGGGTGTCAAATTACACAATCCTGGGAACTTTTTTTTTGCATTGGCTGCGTGGCAGCGTCTTCTGGGGGCCACATTACGTCCACATCTATACCACCTAGTTTGGGCCATAAAAAATTAGTTTTCATGATACTATAGCGTTCACCATTTACAGTAACACCATTACCGGCACCATTTCCAAAGAACAATGCTCTAAAAATTCCTCCAGCCCATAAACTAAACAAACAGTGAATCTCTGAGGATGGATCGGTTCTCTACATCTTCTGAGATAAAAATGGGCTTCGCCACTGAACATAATTTTCATTGACAAATCGAAATTAAGTTGTGTTTGCTCGTACTTCCAATCGTCGAACGTATTGCGCTTAAAATAATCTGCAGGCTTCGCTTCCTACACTAAAATTCGACACAAAAAGGTTCTTGAGAAGTTTATTTCATGCGTTCGATGAGGAGTTGATGTGCTCAGCCACACTTTTACGTACAACAACCTGTTTTCTACTAAACGGCCTATACGACATCGCACTGATGATTGACTGCTAACATTTACCAATTTCATTGGACTTTGTGCACCAGATTCAAATTGTACGCTGAGTTGCTCGAATATTATCACCATTTTCATAATGAACGTTTAACACGTTGTGCCACCAAATAGCTACCAATGAGTAAGAGAGTTAATGACTTCAGATGATAGATGTCCATATAAAACGTTTTACACATACACTTTTTTCGGTACTTTGGCGTCCTCAAAAATCGTCGGCAGTACATTTGACAAGTTTTCAGTACATTCGGTACATTTGCCGCAGTTTTAGTACATTTGGCGAACTTTCAGCAGATTTTCAGTACATTTTCGGTACATTTGGACAATTTATAATAATTACCTATTTTTAGATTTTTGATAATAATCTTTTTTAATAATAACTACAAATTATGATATGCTCGCTGACCATTTTTTCTGGCCAACACTATGAAAGGCTCTATAAGGGGGTTTTCGGGGTCGCTGATTTCGAATTTGGTGTCAAAAATTAAGATCTAAGAAGAGATATTCGATCCAGTGAAGAGAGATTAAAGCAGAAACTCAATGATGTATCTTTGGAAGTAGCTCAAGTCAAGCAAGCAAATAAAATTCTCTGCGTTAGGCTTACTGTGGTTGAGTCTGCCTGCGAAGAGATTCTCACCCAATAAAGATTTGCAACAACGCGAGAATGACTTGGTGTCAACAGACATAATTTATAAACGGTATTCCGCACAATGTTTATCTTTAATACGATATGCGGCACAACTCGTTTCCAAGCGTCGCCAGTTCGTGAAGTTTTTCGTCTTCCGTTCACTGATAACAGATCGTCAACACCCATAAATGTCAAACTCTCTTCTGCTCACGCTCGAAACCTATTGTTTAAGCCGATATCTGGTTTCTGTAAAATGAAGAAGTGTTCAATGAAATTGAGTGACATCGGGCTGGAGAGTGATGCAAATGTTGTTTACATTCATGAAAACCTAAGTAAATCTAATCGCCTGCTGATGTTTTTTCTATTCGAGGACAAGTGTTTGTAAGAAAGCAAAAAGGTGGGGAAGCGGTTCGTGTTTTTAACAAAGACGAAATTGACAGAGCGATTAGATATTAAATACTCAAATATTATTTTCAATCGAGTTTCTGTACATTATTATTATGCTTACTCTTTTCTTTATTATTATATTACTCTCTTCTTAATACTCCTAAAATCAATTTTGTTAATCTCGTAAGTCGGTTTTATATTGAAAATTTTCTCTTTTTATTTTTGCATGCAATTTACTTCAACAGCCAATTTAACAATAATGAGAGAGAACTCTTCGAGTTTCAGGACTGACATGGACTGTTTGAAAACAATTCTTAATATTGTTAGCAACAATCAGAAAGATTTCCAAACTTGCTATTTTAACGCTCATAGCTGCAAACGCGGCTATATGAATTATGTTCTGGCTTCTCTTAAAATTGATGTCATTTGTATTGTAGAGTCTTGGTTTCAAAAAAAAATGGATAGCTCAATTTGTTGTCTGAATAATTACAATCGTGTACGTAACGACCGCAAAACGGTGGCTGAGGGTGGCGGTATAGCCTCATATTTAAGAGATAAAATTCAACATAAGATCATATATAAATCTGTTCAGAGAGAGGGTGTTCAGAGAAACCCTCACAACATAATAAATCCCTTAGATGCCGAAAGTTCCGCTGCTTCCCTTCTCTTAGACTCTTCTGGATGTCACAGTTGCGGACGCCCACCTCCTGAACTTGCTTCTACTGGGATTTCTCCCTCTGCTACTTCTTTCGGCATTTCTTGATTTTCAAACACGGATGTGGAGGTAACCCACACAGCATTTTGCGCTTGAAAAACATCCATCCTGTTATGGCACTTTCCCCATTTTGCAATCAATTTTTGGCAAAGTTTGCACACATTTTCTGATACACATTTCGGAAATTAATTTTGCTTATCTCCAAATTTTTATAGCAGAAAGTTGATAGTTTTTGAAGCAGAAGATGTTTAGAAAAAAAGAGTTTTTCTTAAAAATCGCAACACAAAACAGGATAAAAAAGAAGTATCACATCTTAAATTATTCTTTTTTTTTTGTTTTAGGCTGGGCAAACTTGGGCAAAATTGTACAAGCCAACAGCAACTTAAAAATTAAAAAATTACAATAAATTTTTAGGTTGCATTAAACAACTGATTTTTTCACTGCACCAGATCTTTTTTCAAGACGTTTTATATATGAGCATTATAGAACTAACTATCACCTTTATTTTTCATATTTGACTTTTTTTAACGTTTGTTTTTTAAGCAAGAATAATATTTCAATATCATTACAAAACGCACACTCAATTCAACTCAATAAGATTTGATGATCTGCTGTTAAACTTTTAATTAGTCCTTACGAAAGCAATGAGCATTTCTGTTTGTTTCAAAGTATTTTCTTTTAGATTATAACAACAAAACAATAACAGAGTGTGAAAAAATATTTCTTGGCCAGCAAATGTGGTCAGCGAGGCCATATTGCTATGTTACAAAATATATTAATGTATAGATTTTGTAGTGTAATGTGAAATATATCTCATTTTGCTAGGGTTTTTGAGATGGCAAAAGTGACCTTTTTTTCGGTAATTTTTGGAAAATATTTCGTACATTGGGTATTCAAGACATTTGAACTCTAAAAGGTACATTTCAAGTCTAGATTCAGTACATTTTCTTAAAACCCAAATGCCATTACCGATTTCAGAACCCGAGTTCGGTTTGGAATCAAAATCTTTCTTGATTTTGATGATTTGCGAATTCGGTTTGGAAATAAAATCTTTTTTGCTTTTGTTGAATTGCGTTCAAACAAAAGCACTCAACCCTACGAACAAAGCGGGTAGTTTGCTCTCTAAAATTCAGTTTGATTTGACATAATCGAATGTTCAGCATCACGGCGAAACCAAATAAGAGATGTAACATAAACTATGTAACAGGCATTGTTTTTAGCAGCTGATGACATCCAAACAGATATCTTTAGTACTTTAAGTAAGGTAGATCGACCGGATGATTTGTTTATCCTTCATAAGCTAGTCGACATCTTGAGTCGGCTTACTGTCCATGTTGGCCTTTGTTATAATCAAAACTCATTTTCTCCAAATATTTTAAACGTTTCAGTACATCGTGTCAATTTCAATGTCTTTTAAATGATTCCTCTTTCTTTCTTTACTTTATTGTCCGACCCTTATCGGCAGTACAAAGCAAAACCATCTGAAAATTTAACTTAGCAGCCAATTTTGCATGAGTATGTGTTGGTATGCTTGTGTTAACTTTTGTGTTCATAAAGTGCATTTACGGGCTGCGCAAGTCCTCATCAATGTCATGTTTAATGACCAAAGGACATTTTGTGTGATACGCAAATCAAATGCAGCGACAACATTAAATTCTCTTTCCATGAATTCGTCTTTCAGTGGACAAATATTAAAAAATAAAATGACTACAAAAGTAAAATAAAATAATAAGGAGTCAGATTTCAATTTTGAACCCATAAATTATAATTTCAAGTTCAAAGTGATGGTTAACGACTCTGTCTGAAACAGGGATTCGACGTTTTGATTCAGAAGTAGCAAAAATTTCAATGTACTTTTACCCAAAGATCCATTGTCAATTCCCTATCATTAAATAGTTCCGCAACTATTGGAGACCAAATAAAGAATTGCAATAGACGACAAACTAAATAGATGAATGTCAATGTATGGGTCAAAGTTGCCAGAAATAAAATTGACAAAATCGGTTCAATAGTGCTAGAGAAACTATACATTTCATAAATACAACTTGTTCAGATATTGAGATGAAAATGAAGATGACATTAAATTGATTTGGTGTGCAAGCGATAGGATATATTCAAATTGATTAGTTGGTCAGTCATTGCGCAATTTTACAACTTTTTTCAAATTAGGAATCGGACAACAATTTGATTGTCAGCTAAGTCTGTTGCAAAAACTAGCAACTGTCATATGCTTGAGGAAATTATAGCTAATATTAGAGCGAGTCAGAAAAACCTATTGGATACGTTATTACAGTCAGAAACACAAGCGTTTCGTCAATTACCACTTTGCAAACTTAGCTTGGCAAAACATATACCTAAAAATTATAAATTATCGTTAATGAGATCGATATAGCAACACAGTTTGTCAATTGATGCAATTCAATCAAAATATCGAGTCGTTTTTAAAATTTGCGTTGTGTTAAATACACATTTTGTATTACACAACATTGCTCAACACTTAATTACGAGTATTTTTAAATCAATTGAATAAAAAGACTTGCTTTCATTTAAATGAAGGTAGAAAAAATAATTAAAGCGGTGCGTAAAAAACCTCTTAAGAGGTTTCAATGTCAAAAACAAAGACCACAAAAGGGACGACAAAATAGGTTTAAGTGCCCTCTGCACATGAATGAGTTAAAAAGGGATTCTTGAGGTATTGTTATCGTATCATGCCATTGTTGTTGTTGTACATTTTAAACCCACACCAAGTACATATTGGAAGAAAAAAAAAGAATGAGAATCGCTTTGTTGCGAACACAGAATAAAAAATTACCAGAATTTAATTAAAAAGGGTTGCTTTATGTAAAAAAAATTGACGCCGTCATGCGTGCTCCTCGAACTCAGCCGCACTCACTACTGCTCGTGTCTTTTGAAAATTTTCTACTCATTTGCATTCGATATTGCAAAATCTGTTTGAGTAAGTTTTAATAATACTATTTAAATAGTGTTCACAATTTTTGAGCACTTACTGTCGTTTTGAATTCTCAAAGGACTATGCAAAAGTTTCAGTATCAGAGGCATACCATATATACTACTTCAATGATTTGAAATGCAAACAATGAAATGAAAATTGAGGAAAAGTGCATAAGCTTGCCACACAAAATGAACATCAAAATCAGTAAAATCTAAATTCTCATTCACAACGAAAACTTTGCAAAACCGACCAAGATATAAACAAGTAAAATAAAACGAGTCCCATTTTCAATTTCATTTCCACAATAGAGGCAACAATAAAACACAAGACAGCACCTCCAACATGAGCCATTTTCGCTGAGTTTCGATGAACTTAGTGTTTGTTCAATGCTTTGCAAGCCTAATTCCATTAGTACCAACAAGGGGACACCATAAAAAGGGGTGACATAAAAAAAGTTTCGCAAGGCTCAAATGCTTTTAAACATTTGCAGAAAGAAAAAAATTTTATTAGAAATAATATGAAAATATTTTCAATACATAAAATTTTGGAATTTGATTTGGCGCAAGAACAAAAAATTTGGATTATAAGGACCCACATAAAAGTCGTAATGTTGCTGTATTCTTGGGTGCCCACGCTGTTAAACTGAAACGGAATATAATTTTTTTTTTTGTATATCTGACAAACATGGTGTGTTTATTTTAGAGTTCTATGCCTCTTTGAAGGCATAACAGATATAAAATAGTTCACCCACCACTTCCTGAGCCCATCTGACTTGTTTCACATACTACTTCAGTAAAGGCGATGATACTAGGACAGAAATTTGAAACGACTTGCGATACTTTGGAATTGAAAAAGTTTTTAACTTCCATTTGTTACAATTATGGGTATGTGTTCGATAGCATGGAAATGTTGGAGTTTCTTACGTGCATTAGATTATATTTGATCGGGGGGTGAGGACATGTAGAACAATATACTAGAAGAAGAACCATTTTTTCCTTTACGTATAAATCACCCTAACTTTCAATATATTTTTGTAATAAAATCAGTAGAAAAAAGTTATGGAGCCTTAAATGATATTTTGCCGGAATATTTTAGTCTATTTTTAGTAATAACTTTTTATTTCCAATTTGACAGTAAAATGTATTTTACTTAAGATTGTATACAATTCAATTTTGTAGAAAAACGTCTTAAAAAAGATTTTTGTGAGAGTTACGGCTCTCAATATATCGCGGAAAAACCATTTATATCTATTTTTCAAAATGGCGTCCAAATGATGGGCTCTCAACCCCGAAATATAAGTTTTATACTCACACTGACCACCCCTGCACAACAATAAAGTCTTGCCTTGCCCAAAATGAAAGGTTCAGCCAAAACTTCGTACTATTTCAATGAAGTATTAATATGTTTCGATTTTTTAACTTCCGATATCTTTTCGAAAAAGTCTGAATAAAAAATAGTAGCTGACTTATTTCACTTAGAACACCAAGGCTTCGTACGTTTGCCACTAATTTAATGTGTTTCAAACTGTTGGGCTTGGTGGAGGCAGTAACATACGCTGTTTGAGTTTATTGTTTTTCTAAAAAATTCTCGATACCGTTTTGACGTATATAGCAGCTTTATCTTAGTTTTGGACCGATAGTGACACAAAAATCCGTTTCGGTGGTTATAGCGTCATATGTACAATAGCTTGAGGAGTACGACTAGGAATTAAAAATATTTTTTGTTTAGTCTATGTATCGCACAAAATTTAGCTTGGGTAGATGATTTGAATATTGGCGCGCATTTTCATTTTGCACCATTGAAGGCTTGAGCACATCGAGGAAGATAGAAAGTGAGGCCAGCTGAAAAAAAAAGCATTAGAGCCAAGTTAAAGCGACCGAGGCAACGTCAAGCGATTGAGGATGAAAACGAAAAGTCAACGTGGCGCACAATTTGCTTCCTTCCGTTTCCGCTTTCGAATTCGTCCTTTTGTGCGATTTCGACAACAGTTAACAACTTTTATTTCGATTTTGTTTCATTAAGCTTGCAGCTTTGTTCTATTTCGTTGTGTGTTGTTTCATGTCTGTTTTCCTGAAATTTGTATCACTTCATTTTTATGCTTTGCATCCAACAGATGCATATACACTGCCAGGATACTCTATGGACGTTTCAAGTTTTATGTGAATATCCTTTTTTCTATTTTCCCGAATATATTGTTCACTGTTTTGGTTTCGCAGCCCTTTTTGGCATTTAGTGGCATTTCTGGTGAATGTTAAGTGGTGAGTGGTGAACGGCAAGTGGTGAATGGTAAGAGATAGGAACTGAATGGTGAGAATTTGTTCAACTGTTCATTTCGATTCTCGGTGCTCCAACCTTGCTTCGAGCATGTTCACAAAATTAAATTTTTAGTTTAGTTAATTTAGCTGACCACCCAGTTGGATATATGTGTATTTGCATATCAGTATGTGTGTGTGTAAAGATGCATATGTAGGCATGTATGTGCGAACAATGTTATTATTCCTTGCTGTATTTGATTATATGAAATTATTGCTGTGAAAACATTTATACGCTCACAGCATGATGTTGAATATAATGGGAGGATGCGTGCAAGATTTACAAGAAGGACTTCAAAAGACTCACAGCCAACTAGCCTTCGTATGAGTTAAGACAAAATGTTAAAAATGGAACGACACACATGAACATGGAGTGCAACATTTGCGGCTGCCGCGGGCAAAAGGCGTCTGCTGCCCGTGTTGCCAGGATATGGCCACATCCTGGGACCACAGACGCTTACAAATAATACAAATGTTATGAGAAACATTTATGTACGTGTTTTTTTCAACTTTTTTCATTTAACTTAAAAAAAGGGAATGCAGAATTTTATATCTAAGTGATTTATTTATAAATAGGAACTCGTCCCAGTCAGCAGGGATTTTTCTTAGGCAATTGTCTTATATAACCAAACGTATCTAGAAGCACTTTCTTACTATAGAGAATTTGATCATATTAACCTAAGTATCTACTCTATAAAAGTAGTTTCTTAGTTTTTCCCAGAGTACTTGTGTCCAACTGAATAGCAACATGTTTTTTACCTTCTTCATCATTATTTGAACCGATAAAAAATCGTTTTCCTTTTTGTTTAGAAAGGCTTTAGCTTTAAAATTTAAAAAAATTAAATATATTATTTGAAAGATTATATTTATTATTTAAAAAACTCAAAATAGCTTCAATATAGCATATCCTTTTTTAAGAGTTTTTGTGTTATTCGTCAATCGTGTATCAGCTTTCATATCGGAATTCTTGCCATAGTTTTGGAAATTGTGAATTTTTTTTTATTAAAAAATTTAGGAAAAAAAATTAATGCTTAAACAAATTAATTGAAAGTTTACTATTTTTTTAAACAAAAAAGGTCCTGGTCCTTTTTTATTGTAGTCCCCATAGTTTTTGAGATATTTCATTTCAAAATATGTTCAAAAAGTCAAAACCAAACAAACTGTGCAGGTTTCAAAATAATAACCGATATACATATGTACATACTCGTTAAATATTTGAAATGTACAACATATGAGTTTCAAATGACCTTGAAAATATGATAAAACTCATACATACAGCTACTAATTACCAAGTTTTTTTTTCCTATTTCCACATTTGCGCCCTGAAAAATCGTCGTCAGTACATTCGATACATTTGCTGGATTTTTAGTGCATTTAGCGAATTTTCAGGACATTTTCGGTACATTTGGACAACTAATAATAATTACCTTTTATTTTTGTAGCTTATGAAAATAATCACAATGAGTAAACTTTGCAATTTAATGTGAACTATATCTCCTACCTACCCTACCTTTTTCTTATTTATTGTAGTAAAATTGGGTGTTTAGCACAAAAAAGTGCATTTCAAGTCTCGATGCAGTAGATTTTCTCAAAACCAAAATGCCATCACTGTTCTAAACCTAAAATTGCGTTCGATATTGTCCTTCAGTGGACTTGGGTCACATACTTTATTAGTTATACATGCACATACATATACATATATGTTAATGTTAAAATAATAAAACGCGTTTCACGTGTGATTTTAAACATATAACTCGCACTTATGCATACCACGCCATCTGACGCAGCAAAAACTACAAAGGACCCTGAATCCAACGAAATTTTAAATTGATTTCCGAATGAATGCGAATTAAACGAGTTAATATAATAGTGAGGGGTAAAAGGGATAAGCAACTATAAAATGAGCGCAATGTACATATATATGTATGTAAACATAAACTCGTAGACTTGGGTAGTAGATGAAAACGCAATGCTCTTGGTGAGACAAAACCCAAGCGCCCACCAATTATCTGAGTCATAAAACGCCTGCTCTGCACGTTTCTTTTTTTAATGCATCATGGAGACATAATGACAGCAAGGACATTTTTAAACTTCGTCTCATGGTCCCAGTTCAATTAAGTCACGAATTCTGCCACAAAATTGCCGTCGTATTTTACACGGAAGCTATGAGTTATTTGACTTTTTCGAAGCAACATCTTGGAAACTGTCAGTGCATTGTAATATTTGGTGATGAACACAAATCACATTTGCGTTCCAACATATGGAGAGTATGCTGGAGACTGCTGCTTAATGGCAACAATAAAAAAATGGCTTTGCACGATGTAAAACTGAACAACAATAACACTCAAGTTGACAGTGCGCAGAAAACGAACCACAAATCCCACATACAAATAATCCTAAGACAAACGGACAGCGAAATAGCGACAAAGGCACAAACGAAAAGCGAAACATTGCGTCGCCCAAAAGCAAACAAATAAACTGCAACCAACTTCATTGTCATTGTCATCTGCATAAAGAATGGCCAGGGCGATTAAGAAACTTCTGCGACTCTAAAGACTCCAGAGGCTGTGGCTCTGGACAGAAATGTCGTACAGAATGAAATATTGAAAGCGATGGCGAAGCACAAATAAATGCAGTCATATCGTGAGCAACAATTGCGGATGCAGGGGAATCGCAGCACTGCGTCAGTGTAGCAGCGTGCCTGCAGTTTTAAGCTCAGCCGAGCAACAAAGTCAGAATTGTGAACAAGGTCGTTGAATATCCTAAATGAACAATTTAATATATTTTTTATTACTATAATACATTTTAATAGAGCTCTAATAAATTAAATCATTTGGGGCGTTTCTTTTCAAAGCCTTGTTGATCTGAAATGACTCATAGTCGAAGAAATTTTAAGAAGTTATTGATTCTCAAAAATATTGGACGTGTTGTAAATTCAAAAAATAACTGTCAACGGTCAACAGGTTGAGTTTACGATCGTGAGCATGCGTTAAATGTCCTGCGAGTCACATGAAATACCGAATTATTAATTCTATGTTTCAAAAACGGTGATGAACAAATGTGGATGTATCCGCGCATATTTTCGTGTGTTTTCATTCTACATAATTTTGAAATATTATCTTAAGCATACAATAGCATTTTCTGTCAACACCAGATCACTATACCGATAGAAGCAGGAAATCTAATGCTTCAACTCCGTGACATTTTCTGAGAAACACTTCGATAAATTACATCTCCAACGCATCCCAACCTAACCAAATAGCATTATGAGCAAATCTTACCTGTAATAAGCGCGTTTAAAATATGTTGAGGTTACGAAGAGGTCTTAAAAAGATATATACTATTATTAGAATAAAGTATTTTCTTGGCATCTATTAATAAATCTGTTAAGAATATGATATATATATATACCACACGTATTATATATACACGTAGTCCCCGACTTACGACCGAGATAGGTTCCTAGTCATCGGTCGTAAGTCGATTAAGTCGTAAGTCGAGTTTCATAAAAAATAACTAAAGAAACATATTACATACATACTGTACTACTAGTTCCAGCCATTTTTGGGATGATATAAAATTATTCACTCAAACAAACGTATTATTTGTACTGAAATAAATCGAATCCTTGTACATACTACTGTTTTTTTTTAAATTTTTTCTCATATACATATTTTAGGGACTCCACGAAACTATTTTAAGCATTTTCTATGAAAAAAATTGAAAAAAAAAATTGGTCGTAAGTGCGAATAGTCGTAAGTCGAACGGTCGTAAGTCGGGGACTACCTGTAATACATCTGTCAATAATTTCGGAAGAAAAAGGTGGACATGTCTTCTTTCAGAAACAATTGGTTCTATTCTACTCAATTTGCCATAGTCAGTTCTTACGCAGTAATTTAGTTTTATTATTTTCCAAAGTGTGTGTAAGCTGCCAAGCTCGTAGAGCGAGCGCTGAGCTCTCAACAAGTCATTCATCAGTTCTTCATGAATTTCGTGCCTACGGTACTGGCAAAAGCAAGATATTGGACACTATTTCTTACGTGACATATTGCACTTGAAGGCACAAAATGATAGTTTTCAAGAGATCTGAATTTTCTCAGCTTGGTCACTAATTAAGCTGCACATCATAAGCTCATTCTTCACTTCACACTTCATAAAACTTAATTCACAAATTTACTCCAAATACAACAAAGCTTGCTTGTGCACGGTTGTTTACTCCACAAAACAAATACATAATCGACTACCTACCTTACAGCAGTTCATGTACTTGTACTCAGCTATTTCTGAAAAAGACTGACACCACCAGTCTTAAGGCAGCGTTCTTACGAACTTACTCTCTTTTTTATATGAAAACATGAAACGTCCCGATAAAACAGGCCTTCTTTAGCAGGCCAGATAGGAATACTGTTCAAGCAGGTCTTCCTACATCGCTTGTGTCCATAGGCCTTCTAAGACCGCTTCCCGTAGAAGGGGTCACAGAAGTACTTTGAAAAAATGAAATTTAATACGTCGTGAGATTATTAGTTATTTGTTTTTATCTGCGTCACCTACCTACCTGGCGGTGATATTTTTAATGTTAATATTTTGTGACGTTTTCTGAAATTATAATTTGACATTGAATATACACAACACTCTACCCACCTTATATCATTAGAAACAGAAGACCAGCCTAGCAACATGCGCGCCATTCTTTGCTTCTAACCATTTATATACTTTTGGTGTTGCTTATGTACAATGCTGATGACATAAAAGTAATGTCGAACCATAAAGCCTTGCAATACATGAAATAAAAAAATACATAAAAAGCCTCAATATCAATGGAGTCATTCTTCTTTGCCTTCTACTATCAGGCCTTATGGCACTGTTGCTGTGGTAAGGCATAATAGCATTTCATGAGTACACAATCAATGGAGTGCAACTATTCTGCTAATTAAAATTTCACTACTTATAAAATTTACTTATTGTCAGATTGTATATGAAGACAAAACTCATTATAAAAAAAATAAAAAATTAGTTAACACATTTTTATTAGCATGAAAATTTAGCTTTGAGAAGGCCTCTTGCAATCACAGCAGTGCTAGCAGGCCTTCTCCGGGAAAGCCTTGATCAATTGCCTGCTGGGTTTCTGTATATTTTATATGTATTGCATGCATTTTCCTTCTTATATTTAATTCCAAAGCAAAACCGAGGTCTAGAGACTTAACAGTATTTTTTATGTATAGTAGACGGCATAGCAAAATATGGATCTTTCTCAGGACTCTGACCACCTATAGAGCGGAAATTAGGACTCTATGAAAGAACTTTGACTTATCGATTTGAATAAAACTGATGGTAAGCCACATTATTCCGAAACCGATATTTTGCGTTCATTCTGTTACCTGATACCATCCTCACCTAAAGTCTTTGTTGTAACTCGCACTTTTATTAAAAGTTGCTCAAAGCCCACCGTGAAACATTAAATGAATTACTCGACCTTTTTTAGTTTTCCCAAACATCAAAAATTATGTGTGCTATTTAATGAAAAACTAGTTGACTTGCAGAAGAATAAGTCTTAAAAAGTGGAATGCACTGAAAATCGATTCCTTGCAAGCTCTTGACTTTTTTTTAGAAAGTACTTATATTTTAAGAACTTTTTGATTTATTTTTAGACGGTTGTTTTCAAAATCATCATCAAATTATAAAAACTGTGATTCCAAAATTAAGCTAGAACCATTTCTTTTCAGGTCGAGCCCAGTGCACTCCATAAGGAGCCACGATATTTTCACGCTTGGCATATCGGCGACAACAAGGAATATCTGCTTAAGTCGATCTGTGATGATAACGTCAAACAATTCAAGTCACATGCTTACACACAGAGCTATGTTGCTTTGCCTTCTGATCGATCTTAGCTGTTAGTCATCGTAGCCACAGATATATATCATTAGAACGGTACATTAGTTGCAAGGAAATCTACGCTGTAAATAGTGCTGGACTGGCTCCATAGGATAAAGTTTGTCAAAAATTAAACAATTTTAGGTTTATGTTCTTGGATTTACCAAAAACCAACTACACCTCTGTTACCAAGAAAGTAATCTCGCTCCATGTAAACATTACATAGAAAATGCTCGCATTGTCAACCTGACATTCGTTGTGCCCGTGTAATACGCTCAGACTTGATGCATTGCATAACAATTCAAATTGAAATTAGCTCTTTCTCGGCAAGACGGAAAATTCTAATCGGATATGTCACGTGGTATGTGACATACCACGGTGCCACTGCACGAAAGATTTCTATTCGATGTCGCATTCGTACGCCAGTTACTTTTCCTCTGTTTTCTCTTTTGCATTGTACGAGAAGTTGACGCCTGCAGAAAAAATTGTAATTTGATTTGATACGCAGTGGAACTTCGTTATGCCAATAGTCGATACTGTCGTTGTGGAATTGTATTCCAAGCCACTTGGTAAGGACATGACATTTCACCATGTTTAGTTCATTTTTACACATTGTCACATGGCTTACAAATAAAAGAATGAAGGAAAACTTAAGGCGTTACTTAAAATAACACTCTTTTGAGTTCAGACTTAAATTCTACACCTAAGCAAAGCAAAGCACACAACTATTTTCCGAATAATTTGCATTTCATTTCATTGAAAGGAGTGCAATGCTCAAACTCAAGCAAAAGCTCGCAGTACAATGAACAGTTTCTGCTCCAAAAATATGCTCTTGAAAATCACCACTAAGAATCTAATTATACATTAAATAGTCTCCTTACGACCTGCGGTGGGGCAGATTTCTAGCAACATACCATAATTAGCCGCAAGCTTATTAAATTTTAATTAAAAATTTTAACCAACAGTGGAGTTGTTGTAGCCAACGAATAAAATCGCCAAAGTGGAAATAACCTCAATTACGAGCGGTCATCTTTAGATGGGTCTGCTCTGTTTTAAGTTCGCAAGGCATTTTGCTCATACTCCGAACAGGGTGAACTGGCTAAATGTTTCTGTCCCTAGCATATTTAACCCTATTTTTAGCGTGAATTAAGCTCTTAGCAATTGCAACTGAGGAAATACTCGTTCAACTTGTAGGGTGCATGGCTTTCTGATCCTTATAAGTAACAACGTGGTATGGGTAGGATATAATGGAAATTCTTAACAAGTTCTTGATGAATGAAACTTTGAAATTAAAAAGACGAAGAAGCTAATTTTTGAGAAAAAAATTTTAAGCGAACTCCGGCAGAAGGCTTTACTCTTTTTAACTCATTTTTTCAGAGGGAAAACTTTTATCTTTATTCTTTATACTTTTAAAAAGTTAAATTGTTTCCCACTGCCAAAAAAAAAGGCAAAAAGAGAAAGAAAACAGACAAAGTTTTTCTAATTTTACTCGTACTTTAAAAGGCCATTAAAAGGCTCGTAAAACCGCAGCGCTGCTCTTTTTGTTGCAACCAAGCTAACTGGAAATCTTATCGCTGTGAATGGTTCATTTGTTGGTCAAATAAAAACTGGACGTGTAGTGAACAAATTTCGACTAGTGGGCGGGGGAAACTCATTACGCCAGATTTTTCTGCTGACAACTTTGCGTCAAACGGGGCTGTTGACGCTGATGATGTGCGCTCGAAAGCTTTTTGCAATTTTCAATAACATTTTATAGGCTTCACAGGACGTGCCTGTGTCCGTCTTTGCAGACAAACGAGCTGCAACTCTTGGTGGATAAAACTTCAAGAATCCCGCTTATTTCGTTGCTATCGTACAAGTTTTACGACTTTATCTCCAAGGCGTAAAAATTTAAAAGCTTTTGAAATAAAAACAACGAACACTCATCAAGCCGAACAATAAAAAAGTATTCAAAACTTTATGAGTCCTCAACAGAATGCGTGCAGGATATGCATGTCGCAACAGGATAACGGTTTTGGGTTCAATTTAAGCACCGTAAACAATATGAGCACAGAATGAAAACTATTAAATTACTGGAACACTGATTGAAATTTATGCAACAAATTATTTGCTGTAAGTCTTTAAAAACAATCCGACGAGAACGTCCATATCTAGCATAGGTATGAGTCTTGTAATGACTTGGCTTGCCTACCTTTGTTGATGCAGTGTGGCCTCGGGAAACTGATAGGCTTCAAAATGTCATAGCATGTTCGTTTTCAATCTTCATGAGGTCCTGCAACAATTTAAATTCATTCGTTTTTTTTATTCCAGTAAGATCAGTTAATTAGGTTCAGAGGAAATACCAGGGTTATGCTATTTTTAGTTTATCCCATAGCGATAAAATATTTTGAAGCCTAATCATCCGCTTCGAGAGAAGGTGATCAGTCGACATTCTTCCGAGATGAGCGGCTTCGCGCTATGGTACCGTAGTTTCCTTAAGGAGATAACTGTCTCTGTTTATCGTCGCTCTGTTCAGCTAGATATTGATATTGGATTTCAAAGTCTTTCCATACAAGAACCAAATAGTTCTTCCTTACTTCCGATATTTATATTTCTGTAAAAATCAGAATTTAATCAGAATTTTGGACCATATTTTGGAATATGCATTAGCGGTACATAGCAGTAAAATAATAAGCTTTATGGAAATTAGATTAGAATTTTTTGATCACTAAGCTCCTTCTACCGGCACCAGCGGCTTGTAAATATTAATGTTTTGACTTAAAATTTTCTAGGTGGCCAATTTTAATTACCCTCAAAATTAAAATGGCTAAATAGCCCAAAAATCTCATACGAGGCTGTCATATTTTCTCCATCATTCCTTTAAGTATTTACTCTTTAACGAATGGAAAAATAAGGTGGAAAAAACGCCCGAATGACGAGAATGAAACGAATGTTAAATATCAATTGTAAGGACGCATTGCATCCATATCCGTTGTACGGATCGGTTGATCACCAACAGCTGGAGGTATTTTATCAAGAACAGTATAAGCTTTAGAACCAGTTTGTATAACACTTACGATATTACTAATAAAAAAGTCTTGACTTTCACGGTCACGAAAATCCTCTGTAGTAGAAAGTGCGTTTTAAGCAGCTCTAGCTCTTACCCCAAAAGGCTCATTCATCGGACCATACATAACTCGAGATAAGTTGAGATTGTTCACCGTTTTGAAAAATTTATAATTTCAAGACTATGGATCACATAAACACCCCATATGCGTGGTAAGGAAGGACTTTAAGCATTTACCTTGCAGTTTTGTTTACCATGTAATACAACGTTAAAAAGTTATATTTTCGAAAATAGTCTTATATAAGGATGCAGCTCTACCACAGTGAGCGAAGTGGACATACATACTCATACATCCTTTTCTAGATTATTCTGCAACAATATGAAATACAACTCGCCTTCAAAGTCGAAAAGTGTTTACAAGAAAAGTAAGCGAAACAATTTTTTTAAGTAGGTCAAGATCGAAAAGTCCTCGTGGTCAATTCTTTCCTTTTTGCTTTTATACACGTTGTTTTTTTTTGAAAATCGAGAGATCTTTGATTCTTAATATATGGAATAAAAGGGATCCTAAAGTATGCTTTCAGCTAATTGAGTCTTATCGATTCCGTTGTTCATGTTTTGAAAATTTTGAAGATATCATTTTTGTGCAGAGTTTTCATTGGAGTATTTTTTTAATTAAATTATTTTTGTTTGGAATGACGTCCGTTTTAAGCGCTTTCCCACCATCGTTAGGAATGTTCCCCACATTTCAAAGTAGAAAACATATTGGAACCTAATCTCTACTCCACTTAATTGTATTTTTATCGGTTTGGCTTTCTTTTTTCTATATCTTAGTTTATTGCTTGACTTGTCCCATTAATTAACGTTCATATCGACCAGATTTTTCATTATTATATTATAGAATTTCAATATGATCGAAATGAATTAGATAAGATTTTGCTTGTGTATATATGTTTTTTTGGTAAACAGTACGCTGTTCGAATACTTTTTTCTGTGTGCATCAGCATCACACAAAAGTTTGTTGCATGCAATACGCATGTTGGTATAATTTTCGAAATCGAACCTCATTAAGTTTCGAAGATTTGCATAAGCAATTTATGTTGTTTTATGTATTTAAATTACGGCTCAAAGCAACAAAACGCTTGCACATTTTTGATTTTTTAAAATTTTCAAAATGGCTGGGCCAACTTGTAATTGAAATGGGTACTTTAGCAAAGAAAAAATATTCATTAATTGCATTTGTTACACAATGTAGCACCATTCTAACACAATTTGGCACAACATTACTATTTCTGAATTTTGTAATAGTTTGGCTGAATTTTCAGAAATTAATAATGGTAGGGCCAAACTGCATCCGAAAATTGGATTTGCTCATAAAATTTTTGTTATCGGAAACTATGTATGCATACTTCAAAATTTTGCGGAACAACGCAACACAACGTTAGTATTTACAACTTTAATTTTTTTGAATTTCAAAAATGGCGTGGGGATTAGTTTTGGTGGGATACGTTTCCATGCCTGATCATACAAAAAGAATTCATTCATAGTGTAACTAGCTTTAGTCCATTTATCTATTCAATTAATATTTATTAAGTGTTATTTTTTTGGTATTAAACAGTAAACGGAAAAAATATCATTTATTCATAGAGCTTATTTTTTTTTTGGTTTTCATATAACATCCAGATAAAAATTACTAATTTTGCGCTAAAAGCACATTGCCTTTTGATGATATCAAATAAAGGTGTATGATGTTACTAGCTGTAGCCCTGTTTCCTGAATACCTTCCTGTTCCTTAGAAGAGCACGTCATTGTTTCTCTTACTTATATTGCAAGTTTATCGACTCAGAAGATTGTGTCTGAATGTGTATGAAAACCGAATGCGCAATTGTTCTGCCGCTTAGCAACGCTGTAGCGATGCCCGAAGAAGCTACAGCTTGTTGTTTTCCTTCCATAAACATTAAATTGCATTGCAACAACAATAATTGGCATAATTGTTAGATTTGTACAGCATTGCTTCTCTCAGGTTTTTCTGGTTTCGATTTTTTTCAAAACACACCCGAATACTTAGAAAAAAACAAATCGCACACACAAACGCTTGTTTTTTGACAGCTATAAAATAGTTCATATATTAACTGAAGAAACAAAACCAATACTACTTTACTGTGCTTGTTGCTATTTGCGCAAGTAAGTAAGTTGGTAAGTTTCGATCAATGAATTTTCGAGATAAAATGGATCATATGTTCTATTCCAGGACGTACACTATCTATCCACCAAATATCATCTAAATTCGTTCAGCCATTAAAATTACGTATCATTTTCTTTAGATGTCACCGTTTCAACCTAAATTGTTCCTTTAATTTGCAGTACGCGTACTTGCCAGTTAATGAAAATCTACCACTGTCAACAAAAAGCGATCTCATTATCTGCAGTTGATTATTTGGACATATGATGTGGATGATCTAATTTTGAACCAAAAGCATTCGAATATGAAAGTTTGAAAATTATAGCCACGAGCTTATTGTTTTTTTATCTCAACCAGAACCAGATTGTTTTTAAATTGAGCTTTTAATGTCTGAAATTAGGAAATAGAATATCATTTCCATGAATGCATCAACAATTATGTTACTTCAACCGAATACTTTGGTAGTTAGCCAGTATCAAAGTCTAACGAATCCGTGTCTTATTTTTTAAAATATTAAATAATATGTATCGATTATACGAGAAGATATCTCACTTTGTTAACAGGACCGTAATTATGAGATTTCCCATTAAAATTCACTGGCCGGCAGACATTACAATAAAATCGTATAAGATACGGTGCGACCAACAACCAAAATTCAGTTCAACTCATAACGTAATCGAGTTATAAGATGGAAATTAGTGCCTTGAGAGACAGTGAAACTTAGAAAGAGTCATCTCTTTCGAGTGAAAAGCATGCTTGTCTTGCCGTTACAATACGGTCGCATTACACTGTGCGACAAAATCGGTTAATTCAGAATGTGCTTTAGCAAAAGGGGGTGTAATTGGTTGCGAGACATGACCACTTCTCAAATAACAGTTGAAGTACTCGTTCAAAAAAACCCATAATTTAAAAGTTTGTTTGCTCTTTTATATACTATTCAATACACTGTAGAAAATATGGCGGAATCAGTCACCGAGCATGTCGGAACATCCCATGAAACTTAATTAATTAAGACGTAGAACTAGCAAAAAATCACTAGTTTAACGGAGTTTCACGGGAGTTCAAGTGAGCGTAACAAAAAGCATTGAGTAATCCTCAGATCTAAGATCCCTATATCTAGACTACATCGCTGGTTCTCTGGAAATCTTGTTCTTACAGAATCAATTTTCGATTCTGCCCCTGTATACATATGTATGTCATATTTAATTTCATTGGATAATCAGGTCTTCAAAGGCTCCAGTGAATTGTATTTTTATTTCAGTAGCCACCGAAGGCAGAATTTTCGGGATACAGTAGTGCTTTCCCGTGACTTTTTGGGTCCATATTGAAATTTGAGATAGCAAAAGCTACAACGAGACTGTCCTTTAGAATACAAGATGGATGGTCGTTTCGTGTTTATATACACTCATCTTGGTTTTCTAAGAATTTTGAATTTTTGCCAAAAAATAAACGATATTAAATCACGTCAAAATCACGTCGCATAGCAGATAAAAAAATATCCATCAAATAAAAAATGCCAAACAAAATTAAGAACAACAAAATGTGCAGAGCACTTTTCCGCTCCATTGCAGCGAAAAATAATAAAATACACAACAGATAAATACATATATTTATGTATGTAGGTAACACAGCTAGGGCTCAGGGAGACAACGCAAAACTTCAAGAGTTCGAAACAGAGCAAAACCAAAAGTATGTTGAGCAAAGCAATGATAACTCCTCGAAGGAATCTCTTTGAAATGGGTGGCAGAGCTCAAACACAACTTCCGCTTCCATAAGTCAAGTTCAAGTCGAACATTTGCTTAAGTTATCCTGTGTAAAATTGCGACTAAGAAGCGGAGTAAGCAGAGCGTAGCGGAAAAGAACATAAATTAAAAATAAATAAAAACGAAAAACGACTGCAAAAAATGATGCAGACGAGCACAAATAAATCGCGCTCCACCAGCTCCCAACTACACAACAAAGAAAGCAGAGCGAGAGACAATAGCGAATTGTAATTGCGATAATGTTTCATGTCCTTTACAAAGCCCGGCACCAGTTTGTTCAGGAACTTTAGCTTATTATCTGGCGCACATCTTTAAACTGAGTTGAAGCAAACTTTTTGTTGGCGCACATTTCGGCCATTTTAGGAATCGAGAGTAGGAAGGGATGAAACATTTCTTTGATTTATGGAACCGCAAGGCGACAGCGGCGACATTGGAACTGCAACATGTGGAACAAATTTTCATGGAAGTACATCCGGAAGAGTTGGGAGTAGCACAAAAAAAAAGCTCTGTCCAAATTGAAGAGACTTTTATTTACTCACGACCAGTGTAGTCAAAGTTAGGTAAGCCATTAAATTTTTCAGCAAAAGTCTTTAAACTTTCTTGGTGGAAAATTGAATTTAGTGAGCATAGAAGAGATTAAATTTAACACAACTTTTGGTTTTTTTCGTGTACCCATTGAAAAAATTAAGTCATGAAGCTTTCTCTATGGTAGTAATGAAGGCCACGTTTTTTTTTGCAGTTTTATTATGGTAGAATTAGACCAATTCAAATAAACTTAGGAAGGTGATGTGTTATTATGGATTAAAATAAGAGTGTTTCAACTATGTAAAGCGTATTACATGGGCGTGGACCTGTTCTAATCTTTGCATGTACGTTTTATGTGGCACGAACGCTGAAGTTGATATCAGAGATATAACTAGCTTTAGCAGACTCCTTAGATCAGTGATGGCATTTGGGTTTTGTGAAAATGTACTGAATCAAGACATGAAATGTACTTTTTAGAGCCGAATGTACTTTTTTGTCTTGAATACCTAATTTGACTAAAATGTACGACATTTTTTCAAACCAATTACTAATAAAAAAAAGGTACTCACTTTTCCCATTTAAAAAACCCTAGCAAAATGAGACATATTTCACATTAAATTATTAAATACAAAAATTAGTTTAATTTTTTTCATTTACTCAAAGAGAAAAAGATTGTTATTATGAGTCTGTACATTGGTATTATTTTCATTTTTTCATTTGCTTTACAAAGAAGGTTATTATTATTAATTGTCCAAACGTATCGAAAATGTACTTAAAATTTGCCTAATGTACTAAAAATGCGGAAAATGTACAAAATGTACTGAAAACTTGTCGATTTTTCAGGATAAAAATGTACCGAAAAAGGTACAAATGTACCGAAAACTCCATCACTGGCATGGAAATATATGTGCATATTGTGCTTCAGCTTGGATGGTCATTGGCCGGCTATGGCCCCGTCCGTCGGAACAACGGCTGTGGATGGCTTTGCAAAGTTGGCCTCAATAAACTTCCCTGCTCTGGCGGCATCATTTTTGAAGATATGAGCACCGCAGTGCACTTAAGTGAGTGTAATTGCCGCTAATAAGCTACTCCTAAGCTCTGCGCTGCCAGTATTTTGTAGTTTTGCTTGTTATTGAATCCTTAATTTTCAATGTTCACGGTGCGTCAAAACAACTGACCAATAGTGTTCAACACAAAAATCGATGAATTTTGTTCCTTATTCTGTTGTGTATCATTTTATATTACATCTTGCCTGCAAAGTTTTCGATAAAAAAACTTTTAAACATTGATATGAGCACGTTAAAGTCAAACCAAACTGGAGCCTTATAGATCATTTTGTGCCATCTTCTAGAGGGTTACCTAGCTAACCTCTTAATCTGAGAACATAATAAAAATCAAGAAAATCATGGAATACCTAATAAGAGAAACTGAAGGAAAACATTTTTTAGTAATTATTTAATTTTTGATGTGGATCCTTAGAAGTATGTATGTCCATATATGATTACCTCGCATTGTCTAAGTAACTGAGATGATGAAATTGCGAGCATTGCAATTCTGATGTGTAGGTTTTTGATGTTCACACGTACTGTACTGAGCACGGAGCTCCAAACGTAATTGAAAAAAAAAAAACTTTTTTGTTCAAAATAAGCACGATTGCTTTGAGTGTTAATTTTCAAAACATCAAATCCAATGCCTACTAGAATCAGTTCAATCATTTAATATGAGTGGGAACGGCGAATTAGACATTTTTATAGCCTTACAACATTTACAAAGCAGAAATCGCCGCAAAGTTCCGATTCGGCACTTTTCATGCTCTATATGACAGCCAACTCATGCCAAGTCGCCCATTGTCATGTTGATGCGTTGCCATTGACCGCCATTGGGGCGATTGTTTTTTATTATGTTTCATAAGGCGAAATCGCTGTGCACCCTGCATGTAATTAACCTCACGCTGCGCGATAGCTACCAGGATCTCGTTGGAATGTTCAAAGCATTCAACAACTTTCATCGAGACAGGCAGTGATAGGAGTCAAGTGTGTACACGGTAAAAACCGTCATCTCTGATGACTTAAATGTTGCGTATTGCACGCTTAATAAGAAACGTCCAAGGCAAGCGTCACGCTCATACCGAAGACAATTTACAACATTAAGTTAAATTGTTTATTTATTCCAGAAATGAACTTTGTAATCAAAAATCCAAAGCACTTTTGTCAGTGCATGCTACCGTATGTCCAACAAATGATAAATGACCACGCGTCCATAAATCATAATCGCGCTTACGCTGCTCTACCATTCTGATCCCTGCCTGACTGTACGCATAAACAACGAGCTGTGCGCTGTCCTTTTTCGTTCCAACGTGGTTTCCTACACGCCTTGCAGACAAAACCTTATAAAGTTCATAATATTTTCTGACACTTTTAATGCTCTCGACAATGACAATTTTATATGCGCACCAAAGCCCAGCCGAGCAGGAGTCAATCCTCATACGCTCACCGTTATGCTCCGAAAATGCTGAGAAGCAGCGTCCGGTTTCCACTTTAAGAAAAAACGAGAGACATGAGAAGAGTTACCTTGTCATCCCACTGTGCGTGGGTAAAACATACACTCTTGTAGTACTATTGTACACCTTCGCCAGGTGTTAAATAGCATTGCAAATGGAGTTTTCCTATTTATGAGGCTTTTGCCCGACTCGACGCGGAATTGTGCGGCTGCACGATGCATAGAAGGATACATTCTGCGTGCATTTTTGTAGTAGCACGACGCGCCATTTTAACCATTATCCCTTTGTTGTGGGAAAAAATTGGTAACATTATATGTATCAAAAAAATTTCACACAGACAAAAAACTGGAAGCACACACACACACATATAAGGTGCACAAGCAGGAGAAGGTGGCTCAGTAACATAAAAGCCAGGCTACACATGCAGGATAAGCAGCAAAACGCGCAAGCAAGATGGCGAGCTGAGCAGGGAAATTGAATGGAGCAGATAAACGAGCAACGAAAATACAGAAAATAAAACGGGGAGACATGTCCTTTCCGTCACATAATTTTAGTGTTTTTTTATCTCTTTTAATGGTACAATATTTTTGTTGTTGTAGCTGTGTTGGCAAACATTTTTTTCCGATTTTCGCAAAAAGCACGTGAAATATGCAAGACAAAAAGAAATATACCGCACAGGGATACAAAATCTGTAACAAGCTATACAAAAATACTTGAACGTACGCAAAAATTTACCTGCATAATTGTGGTGACAAAACTGCTACTCCATCTGTTAATAAACTATTTTTATATATCCACTCACCGGGAATTTGGAGAAATTAACTGATAAAAGCCTTGCTGCAATGACTCAGTTTCTCTTCGCAAACTTACCACTGCTTTTAATAAAATGTTACTGAGCCTGAATCTTTTCAATTTTGTTTTTGTCTGATACTGAAAGAGAAAAGGGTAACTTTTGTCATTTTCAATACAAAACTTCATTACCATAACATCGCGTATTAATGTTAGAATGCTTTTAATTTGCTTTGGAGTTTTAAGCCTCTGAGATATTTGCATGAAAAAAGTGACATGAAAAACATCACTCAGATTAGTTTATCAGCATAAGATATACATAAGTATATCGGTGTCAACTTATTTTGGCTTTCTGTATAATCGAACCTGACATTGTGAGTATACCAAAAGCAGCTTTTTGTTTCATATTATTTTAATTGCAGTTAAATATGATAGATTCTGGTTCACTCGGCACATTTTTTAAAATAAACGCAATTTTTAGCTCTTTGTTGATGTGATAATCTAAAGCAGTGGTCGCCACCCCATATGCTCGCGAGTAAACGAAGAGCTTAAGCGAGAGTAAGCAAACTACAAACTGAAATCAAATACCATAATAAATATTACTTAGCCGAACATTTTTTTGGCAATCCGCAATGCTTAATCTACAAGCAAGTCTTAGGGATAGTTAGTAAATTCCATATATTATGGAAAACCATATTATAACTAAAATGCAACCCCTGCAGTAAGAAATCCTTAGCTTAAACAGAAACGAGCAATCGAGCACTGACCTAAAGAGGAGTATATCGTTGACCTTTTGCAACACCCAGTATTTTAGAAACCATATTGGACAAAAGAAAAATTTTAGAATACAGTAAAAGAATATAAGCCAAGTATCGGCTAGCTACATATCATCCAGATCGGTAACGACATCCTCTCTGATAAAATAGCAGGTGAAATCAGGATAGCATAATGGTGCTTTCTTTTTGAAAAGAATCAGCAATGTCAAAACAAATGTTGAACAGTGTCGAGGAGTATCAAAGCCGAAAAATGTTCAAAAGCTCTTCACTTCAGCATAGAAATTCTTTCTTACCCACCAGTAAAGACTTTCACATGTACATTGCGTCGTTGAACTATCAGTAGAAATTTAATTTTCCATGGTCCCATAGATTTTTGAGGCATGATTAAAACCTGGTGCACCTCGAATTCGTGGGCCTATGTGTTTGAGAAACTTTTACATTGCACTAACACACTGTATTTTGGCGAGGCACCGAGTATGGCAAACTCGGTAAAGAAAATGCAGCAGAATCGGTACAATGTTTTAAATGATAAAAAGTGCGTGAGGAGACACATCAGATATTTCTTAATATGAGAGAGATCTTGAGTACTGAGACTACATCCACAAAAGCGTGGAATATGCATAGAGATATTCACAAGTTCATTAAGTGGATTCTACTCAATAAATATCTCAATCTGAAATTCCAGGAAATGTACGACCGAAAAGGAGCAGCCAATTGCTATCATAGAAAAAATCTGCTTTTATATAGCTAGAAGTCCTCCTTGAACTCCTGTAAACAAAGCAGAATTGCAGGATGAGTTACTGGGCTCTGAATTTGACCCACATTAAGCTTAATTTGGCATCCGTTGTGTTCAATTGCTGCTGGGACGGATAAATAGCTATATGGCAACGGTCCCTGAGTAGAAAAAAATGAAGCAGGTTGTGTTACATCGTGCGAAAATTCAATGAATCTGCATCATACGTAATGCGTTAAAGTTGCAACGTGTCTCGCTGAGAAAAAATCACTCGTGTAAAGATCAGTAAAGATGATTGCATATCAGATATTGGCTTAGGCCTTAACCAAAATACACGTGACGAGACGATACCAACTAAATTAACGTTTGCACTCGTTACGTCTGTTTTGACATTTTATCCAAAATGTTACGTTAGCCAACGAATCAAAGCAGCTGTTATGACGAGTAGTGACGGTCTCATGTTCGGTTCTTACGGAACAACACGTCTCGTCAAAATGTTTCGTTCACTTTCGACCAGTAAAGTACGTTCATTTTGGTTATAAACATTGATTACCATATACACGAACTTACTCGCTACGTTTCGTCACGTCTATTTTGGTTTAGGGTTTACACTGCACAAAATTGCCTTTTCGACAACAGGTAACTCGTCACCCTCAAAGCAAATAAAAAAATAAAAGTTTCTCCATCAATGTGGCGATCTGTTCGTAAAGCTGCTTTTAAATGTAAGATTTTTTTACATTTTTGCTCTACTGTTCATCCAATCATTTTGCATTCTGCAGAATTGTGGAGCAGCGACGCTGCATGAAAATGTGATTAACGTAATGAATGCGGAATCGTTTGCTGTTGTTTTTTTCCCCCATTTTTTGATGTTATTGTTGGAACGCTTTTCAGTTTTGTGTGTTTTTGGTGTTTTCCTCTTTTATTTTATAAATACAATAAAAAACGTTTTTGTGCACTTTAGCAATGAAATCTACTCAGAACAACTTCAATATATACTATTTATATGTATGTATGTATGTGCACCTACAACAAGGGGAGCAAAATACAACAACATTAAAACAAATTCTTATCATCATGAAATTAAATTTTATTACGTAATATTTTACATTTTATTTTAAATGTAACGGTGATTTGTTTACTGGTTTTTTTAGTATTTGTTTAGGGTCCTTTATTTGAATCAATGTACACAGCGGTCAAATGGAGAACTTGAATGAAGTAAACAGAATCATTTTAATGCGTTAAAAAATTTTAGAAATTACGTCCAGTGATCAGCTACGATCAATGGACGTAAGGACACTATTCTGAATTCTTAGAATATTTATTTTATTTAATTTTGATGTAATTATTTATAACACTAAATCAAATCCTATCTGTCAGAAATACGGACAATGACACAATAGAATCATATATCTGGAAACAACAGGTAGGATTCCACCAGAACGGATCGTGTATTGATCAAATTAATATCCTCCGCATTATCGTGGAGCAGACAAATGACTACAGTACCACTTCTGATAGTTTAAACCGCTATTGCATCTGGGATGCATTGAACAGACGAGGTGTAATTGCCAAGATCACTATCTTATCATGGCTCAATTCGAAGGCTTCAAATGCGGAGTGTTACATAGGGGATTGGAGTACCACTAAAGATACCTATGCCAGAATCAATAAAGCGATGGTTACCTTCGCTCAGCTTCGAAATATTTGGCAGTTATCGTTTCTGAAAATCTTCAAGTCAAACTTAATTGTCCTATTGCTATGAAAAAGGTGTTGGTTTTAAGTTGATAATGACAGGATTTCAGATTTTACAGATACCCTATTTCATCGCTTCTATTTTGTTGAATACAAGTATTCCATTTAGCCACCGTGTACGAGTTTCCGTTACTATATGTGGTGGATTTCTACTGTAATTTTTCTCTTATGCTCAGCGCATTTCAGCTTTTAATGTTGATCCTGGCACTCGTGTCCTTTGGCTGCTTCCGCTTGGCTCCATGCATAGGATTTATTTATAACTGTGCCATGGCAACACCTACCTCCGGTGTTAATGAGCTAAACATCCTGTTAAAATTCCGTTGTCTATTCAGCTGGAAAGGTTGGTTCCGTTTAATAGGAGTTATGCAGAAAAGAACCAAAAGCAGTAGATGGGTAATCAGCAGTACAAGGTCGGGACGCTTCAAATATTTGCACTTGGCAACCGGAAATAAATGCCAAGGGACAAACCAAGTATAGAAAACATGATGGCTACGTACTTATACCTCATGTGCTTTCTATAAATTTAAGGTATTTCTTCTCAACAAAATGTAAAGCAAAACCAAAGTCAAAAAGTAAAAAATCCACCCACAACGACGTTGCTTAATGACTTGTATAATAGGACTCTGAGTTTAGCTGAAATTTTTAATATCAGTTTCAATCTTCAACCATATTTAGTTGATACTTGATATTTATGTGAAGTGTGAATCGGGAATGAAGCATTTCAATCGATTTAAATTCTAGAAAACCAATTTGATGCGCCTGTGTAGCATAAATAAGCAACATTTTTTTTTCCAAGGACTATCCATTAAGTCCAGTGTCAAAAAAAGGGGGTGCAACCCCGCTTCATGAAATGCGACGCATTCATCCCCTCATTTGTCTATCTTGCGAGTCCCTTACACCAATGCATCGCACTGGGTGGTTGGGCGTTGTGGCGCTGATTACTTTTGGCCTGCAAAGCCTTTATATGCTCGGCTTGACAAACTGCAGGGATATCAAAACAAGAAGTTATGCTCAATCGATACGCGATAAAAAGTTTGAAGCGAAAAAAATAGCAATGAAAGATTGTGATTTGGGTTGAAAGGTTGACAAACGGCAAGGGTGTGACGCCTAATAATGGCATTGATTGAGGCATGCGACACGCTGAGTTAATATCCACGACGATAGATTATTGCAAACATTTTTCAAGATTACACGCTGTTGATGGTATATATATTGCTTTTCACGTTTGTTCACGTATCTATGAAGAGGGAAAGAAATAAGGTGGGGCACAATGCAGTGCTGAATACAGCTTATGGTAAGTATGTATGTATTTACAAAAAAATAAAAAATTTGTGACACTAATAACCTATACATGTGTGTGTATATCCAAAAATGTTCCAAAAATACCTTGTCAGAAATTTAGTTGCAAGACTTCATGTGAAATAATAAAAATTAAGACCGCACTCTCTCTCACTTTTGTCGAGCATAGCTGAAACATTTAGTAACATCAAATATACTTACATAGTTATTAACCAGCGAAACATAGAGAGAGATCAATTTTTATGCTCTGCTGGCATTGGCCCTCAAAATATTTTTCAAGAATATACTCTAAATTTACAGGATATACTTTTTCCCCAAAAATATGATACCTCAGAAGCAAATAAATCGATTTTATGCAACAATTTTTGGCACATTGCTAGGTGAAGTTAATAATACATATTTATATTAGCAACAACCCGGGTCTAGCTTAGTAACAAGTTTATTGCATATACATTAGGGTGGTTTTTAGAAAAAAAAGACATTTTTGAATAAAAAAATTTAAGAATTTTTTCAAACTATAAGATGGTTTTATTGAATTGATGTATTGAATAATAACTAGCATCAGATCCTTGGAGGGGCCAATGCTTTCCCCAGCCATACCAAATTGACGCCACTGCCTTACTCACCCTATTTCAAAATGCAATTTGGGCTTAGCCGGCACTTTTAGATTTCAGTTCTTAGGGGGAAAAAAAAATTGGCGACGCCTCCTCAGTTGGTCGAAATAGGATAACAAAATCTCAAAAGTTTTTTCGAATTTGTATCTGTAACTCTCATTGACCCTATTTCAATGTCAAATTTGGCCTAAGCCGCCATTGTTTAAAACCGTTTTGTCTTACGTGGATATTAATTTTAAAATAGAATAAATTAAAAGAAAATGTCGCTCGGATCTACTTTCCAAGATATGGTCATGAAGAGTTGCGGATATCGCTTTCCTAAAAATCAACGTAAGTTGGAAACTCCTAAATTAGATTTGAAATACATTGATGTCACATGGAAGGTAGTTTTATAGTCCATAAGATTGGTGCATAAATGTTTGAAATATGTACTTTGAGGTTTGACGGTTTTTTAAAAATGTTCCCCTTTTTTTTTAATATACGCTATTTTCCCTGAAAATTATACTATTAATTTGAAATTTCAATGACATATTAAGAAGCCTCTGTTGATTTTCTTTAATTCAATAAGTTACTTGACACTCAGTTTTCTTTTATGGGGATGTTAGATATGATAATTCAATACGTTATTTGATACTGACTTTTATTTTATGATATACTAATAATGAACATTCTTATATATGTTTTTTTTTTTGAGGAGTTTATTTATTTCAATTATCTATTATGCATACATATGTGAGATCTTTAAACTTAACGAAATAGAGTACTATCGGCTAATAAGGTAAAAATCAGTTAATTTCAAATATTTCAATAAGAGAAATATTTAAAAAAAACTGCTACAATTTCTTATCATATTTAAAATCAATTTAGGGGACGTCGTATTTGATTTTCCCAAAATAACTAATTCAGAACCATCCAAATATACATACATATACAGAAATTTCGTAGGGTGGAGAATGACTTAGTAACTAAGAGGAGACCTACACTCAGAAAAAATTGTCATGAAATGAATTAGAATCGGTATAGAATTATTATGTTGTTTTCAGTCAATATGATTTATCCTATTAATTTCAATAAAGTTATGTAATTGTTCTTATATTTTGTTATAGTATAATTACAATGAAATAAAATGACACTACATTATTTTCAGAAGAATTTATAAATATTTAATTTTGACGAAAGTTAATGTATTAAAGTATTTTAAAATATGAAAGGTCCAATGCGTTGTTATTCAATTCTCCATAGTTGTTGAGATATTTCGTTTTAAAATATTTTAAAAAAGTAAAACAAAATCGAAGTGTGCGGTTATGTAAAGAATTACCAAATGCATAAGAAATCAGACATAAACCAATAAACATTTCATAATTTAACAAATAGAAATAAATATCTTTATGCTTAACGAACCAAACGAACTGAATAAAAAATGTACATCAAAACATTTAACAACTGTCGCATGACAATTGCAGATAAGTAGAAGGTTATACCCAGAAGAGCCTTAAGACTAGGCTGCCCCACATGGAATCATAAAGCACTTAACACTTTTGCTATCACGGTCAAGACATGCGCCATTAGTGCTGACAGCAATGGAGCTGCATAGGCTGTGTTATACTTCTGAAAGTGCCTGTCTCTCAACAACATTCGATCTGCATGATAGCACTATTGCCATATCACTGCAAACATCGCAAATGAAGTGGTGACTCGTTGAATCGATCGTTCCTTCGCAGGGATTGGGAGAGAGACTATTTGATGTTAACATAGTTGCTCTATTTAATGGAAGAAATGTAGCTTCAAGGTTCGTATATTTTTTTCTTAGAAATAAACCATGAGTCTGGCGATCTCAGATGCAGACAGACAGCTAAACTTTCATTGGCATCAATGCACTAGACATGACACCAATGTAAGCGACCGCAAGTAGTAATGTTTAATTCATCGGTAGATGAATAATATTCGAAAAATTCTAACTGAAAGCAGAAACTCAACGCACTACGAAACAAGAAGTTTCGTTTATTGAAATGTATGAACCTAAGCTCATTATAAAAATATTTACTTAAGGTACTAGTAAATCACAAAATAAACCTTTTAATTTAATTAAATGAAATGCATTTTCAGATAAATCAAATTGTACATGCGTATGCCTTTTTCACCCTGCATACAGGGTACCATATACTTTCATTCATTACTGTCACGATCACGATCACGATCACGAACACGATCGCACGTTTGTCAAATTGCCAACAATTGCAGTTTTCCCCTGTTCAATTCTGCTAAATGTGCAATTGCGAATGAAGACGCTCTCCAAGTGTAAATAATTATGAATGCAACACTGATTCTAAGCAAAATCGTTCATTGAGATTGCCACTTTTCTTGTGGTTTTCACACAAACTGTAGTGGAGTAAAAATAATTGATGATTACACATTTGCAAAAACAATTTGATAGATGACATCATTGGGGACATTGTTGTTGTCTGTGCGAAAACAACGACTGCAAGATGTCCCATGACTAGAACTAACATTCCCTCGATTCTAGTTCAACTCGAGCACAACGCGATTGCAAAGTCTCACGAGCATACAATTTTCATGCTGAATTTATTGTGTTTCGCACTTTTAATTTGACTTACCGCAGATAATTTGAAATTTTCTAATTTTGTATACGAACGATGGCACAATATAAAATTCTGAAATGCTCTTTTCCACTCGAAAATCCCATCAGGAATTATCTATGAGAAATTCAACGTCAGCGCAAATGAATCTATGGCAACTCCGTTCTCTTGTGCTGAATTTTAAGTAAATACACTGAAACTTTTTACAAAATCTGCAGTTGGTAGAAATTTAGTTAAAGTGATATTAAGGCTATGTGTTCTTTCTAAGCTGGTGTTTTGAACTCAATAACAGAAAAAGAAAACGCTTAGCTTTAAGTTAAAACAAAAAACTTGAATATCTCTATTGGTTTATAAAGACTTTCTATGTTGAAATTCATACGGTACATGCAAAATTCGGAATATAGTAAATGATTATTTTGATTTTATTTTTTAATCATTGACAGCTTCATTTACAAAATAAATTTTGACAGATAATGCCATGCCTTAAATTAAAAGTCATGGAGTTGCTTAATTGCAAAAACTTAGAATAATTACTTGAGGTGATCGAACAGAGTTGGTTAAATCATAAAAATAATTCGTAATTTTATTTCACTTCGTTTAATATGAATTTTATGTTGCGATATTGAGGAATAAGAAATACCTTTTGCTCTTCAGTAAACATTATTATGTATTCAAACCTAATGTTCGTAAACAGTTAAAATTTCTTCCCTCAAATCAATTTTGTGGTAAGTAATTGCTTGCGATATGGGACAGCAATTGCTATTGATTTGGTTTTTTAATTGCAAATATATGGTTAATTCAATAGCAGCGTTGAAATACTATCCGAATTACATTGCCAAACATTGATATTCGAACAAGTAATTCGTCTCCTCGGTGTTTCGTCACACTATACGACTTTAAACTCTTATGACCAATTTTTTCGCCAAAGAATTAGCTTTCAAATTATGCCTAAGATATTTAAAGAAGGGTTCCTAAGTCTTTAAAATTTTCATACAAATTATATTCAAATTTTCGAAAAGCTACACAGAAAAAAATGCATCGGTCGATTCGGCTGTCATCAGCTTAAATTTCACAAACCCGCAGTTAAAGTCAAATTGATTGTGGATCCCTTTCAGTTTACAATTTCAGTGGCCTAAAAACTAAATAAGCCAGGTTCGTAAGCCCCCTAGTCATTTCACCATTTCACCTCTCGAGGGTCACGCCTACACTTTTCGTCGTCTTCGTCATATATTTAATAACAATTCTATGAAAATCTCTTGTTTTCAGGGTGGCCATGATCCCTACAACCCACTTCGCTTAATTAAAGCAGAACTCTGTAGTTACATTAGAAGAACCACTGTGAACGTTCAAGTCTTGAAGTACGGTAAAACCATAAAGTGTAACCAAATTTTTTCATCGGACATCCACTATCTCATTGAAGTACATAGTGCTCCATACTTAGTTACAGTGAGAAGGAACATGCACAACACTAAACAAACTCGTTTCGATAGTTAACACTCCACAGAAATGTTAAAGTTGTAAGAAAATTGTGTCGTAGAAATTGTGAAATAAAATAGTTAAGACGGCACATTTTTTCAATTAAAATGAGAGTTTTATTAAATGTTAATACTTCAGATGAAGTTTTATGAATTTTCCCACGGCTCAAACAATTCTAATACTACGAAATGATCTGGTGAAAACAACCGTAAAAATATATATGATATTGTTGTTTTTTAAAGAAAATTTTGAAAGCATTAACTAGAGTACATTTGTAAACTTTTATTTAAGTGAAATTTTAATGAGTCACTCACGACCTCGAATCACGAACTTCATTTGGCCAGCATCCATACTTTAAGCTCAACTGAGATTATGAATAAAAATTGGCAATAATTAAATCTTACAAGCAGGAAAAATACGTCAGAAACTTTTTTGTTAGTCGTACATCCAAGTTGATAGTTGCAAAAGAAGATACAGAAATTTGTGACGGCGATTAAAAGAAATCGACAAGTGAGTATTGGATCAAACTTCATAAATACGTGAAGACACTTATTATTATTTTAATCTTGAGAGAGTTCATCTGCAATAAACTCATGTTTCAAATAAATAAATTCGTGAATGGGAACAAGTGAAACCTAGTTCCTACCGGGACTTTGTTATATCTTTAGACTTTTGTGTGTATTAATTGCATATAGTGATTATATTTATCTCGAAAGATGTGTTCATTTGGTTTAAGTGTTGTCTATGAGCTGCACCCCACAAAAAAACAATCACGCGCACCCAGTTGGACCTTCGATGCACAACATAAGGTCTAATAAAGTCGTTCCGCCCTAAAACGCCTCCCGTGCGAACATTTGGGACACACAACAGATTTGTACACAACTAATTTCCATAGCAGGAAAAGGGAAGCACCCTGCAACAACCAACTAAAGGGGAATTTATGATAAAATTAATATTTTGCGAAACTCATAAAGACTCTTAACGACGTGTTATTCAACCCAGCTAACCAGAGCATAGTGCTATGGGGGACGAGTGGGGGACTTGACTTTCTTGTGGTTGTTGTCGATGTTTCTGTCATTTGTTGTTTATGCTGCAAAGTTGCCATGTTGTGTGCGCAGATAAATTGGTAAAGATCATGTTGTGTCTACGCCGGCCAACGACAAACCGACAGAAAGAGGAGTAGACTGACAGCTGCTTGTTTCTGGTTTTAATTTTTAATCATTTTAATGAGTAAATTTCCTAAAAAAATAAAATAAATTTGCATGCCGCAGCAATTGTTGCTTGTGATGCTATCGCTGCTAAGTTGATGGCTGGCGTCACGGTGGCATTAATTTTTACATGAGTTATGGAGCACGGAAATCGGGGATGGCGTAGCATAAATCAAATGGTTTAACAATATAACGTCTATTTAGGGAAATCGCTGTGGAAGTCATCGATTAGGCGAAATAAATTGTTAAAGTAAAGCTATTGAATTTCATTTTATTTAGCACACATAAATAATCCAACAAGATTACACCGGGCGACTAAATTGGAAAAAATGTGTGCCTCTGAGCAGTCTCATCACAGATTGCTATGGAACAATATTTAATGATCTGTCACTACACAGGCAAAGAAAAAAAGTGGAGGAAGTGGTCAGCTTTTAATGGGAAGGGCTAAAGAGTGTAGATAGCTGATATTTCCCATATAAACATAAAGAAACTGGTAAGCGTAATATATTTTAACTTGTCAAAAATCAAATACCGTACACTAACCTTAATCGTGATATGCACGGACACACTGATACACATGGACAATGTCCACACAACTCAGCAGGGGGACCTGAACCCATATATTTACTTTTCTGTACAGAAGACGCCCATATTTAACGGTAAAAACTGAATGACAAAATGAATGTACCCAGTGTGTAGGGTATGAAAATTATTGAGGGCATTTCTCTCACTTATAGACCGAGAGGTAGCGTTGCATTTTTCGAAGTCATTCCTCCCACTTAATTTTCTTCCCAAATGATAGTTTAAGTAAAAGTAGCTGATATTCGAAGTAAACATTAGTCACCAGAATAGTGGTGGGCCTGGTTGTGAAAGGCCCACCCATTGTGTGAACTCACACAGTAAACCAAAAACGTCAATCTAAACTATTGGCTGTCCTACCACATATTTACTACTGGTGGAACTGAAAATGGATGAAACTTATTAACCGTCACGACTACGGCCCATACAAATAATACTCATATGACCCTGTATGGAAAGAAATATATATGTACATAGGTATTGGAACCTAATTTCTCAAATAGGTACAACATAAATATTTCGGTCTCGCAACAGACAAAATGTGGAACGATTTCAATAAGAAGATGTGGTGGCTCCCATACAAGCAGAGCTCTAGGTCTCTCAAAGACATTTAAGATTTAACAATCAAATTTCACTTAATACTAGAATGTTCTAAAGAAACACTAGACAAAAAGGGGGAAGATAATGATGTTAGTCTCTCTCGCACTTACATATAATTCGACCTAACTTTGTGCAACTACTTAGAATGGCTGATTCAAGCGCTAACGGGAAAGTTAGCAATAGAGCATGGCACCAACTGAAAACTACATATGTACATATATATGTATGTACTTAAGTACATGTTGACAAATTCAGTATGTGTCAACAAATGCTTTGCGAACCCAGCCAGCACATGGCATGGCAGTAAGAATACTTTTTAACCTTTGACTGGTGGCGTGGGATCCCACAGGCCGCTGTTGTATTTAGAATATTGTACAGTAGTGAATAATGGTAGCCAACTCTAAAGTTTATTTACTGCCAGAACATATAATTGAACGTGAATCAAATAATTTTTAGTGCAATCATCAGTTTTTATTTTAAAAACATGATAGCAAAATGAACAGGACATCAATATGTATGTATTCAAAACTTAAATCGACCTCTAACAATAGTTATGCATTTCATTTAAATTATTTTAATGATTAATCGATATAACGGGCCATCGCTAGAGCTTTTCGTCGGTCCAAATCACCGGGTTCCCTGCAACCGACGCAATTATAGTCCTCTACAGTCCTCGCCGCGCGAGAAAAATCGTTAAATTGGTCCGCCGTTAAAGGTTTAATAAAAATTCAAGTTTCATATGCGTCTTTTCACTATTAATGTGGTATTAATTTTTGGCGATGCCAAGATAACACCCATAGCTTTGAATTCAAGCTATAATTTTTTGTATTTTTGGAGTTGTAGTTAATTTTTTGACTTTTGTTTGCAAGATGACTTTTATGTCGTTTCTTTTTATTTTGCCAACTATTTTACTGATGTCAAAGTAATCTGAAGCATCCAGCTTCATCAAATATTTGCCAAAAACTTGATGTAATTCGGTCAAAACTCAAACACAGTTTAAACAATAATTTCCAGTAAACTAATTTCAGTTCTGGACTCTGGACGTGTGCAATGAAAAAGTTTCATACTACACTCCACCGTGCACTGCCCTCAAATGAGGCGGTCATTTAATGTTTTAAATCGAATAACTTAAACTTTATATGCGTCGTACATCTGCATATAGCTACATCTGTACACAAATGCATGTTTGCGAAAATGGTATAACTGTAGTATTAGTAACATGCAATGATCGTCTACAACGTGAGCTACGTGGAAGTATAGTGCCACGCCAAGAGACCGCTTGTAAGTCCAAAAGCGCAAATAATAAGTTTGCTATACGGCATGTGGTACGGTGCACTGCAGCGGTGTTAAATCAAACTAAACTAAACACCGCATGCAACACTCGGCCTAATAAATTATTTAGGATTTGTGTGCTTAAGTGCTTTACGATGCCTTTCGTCCCATTTGCCTTCTGTCTCTCTACAAACTGCACATGGACCACAATTTTGCACCCGACCAAGGGTGGGTCTAGAACACGTTGCACATAATGCAGTCGATGCATTTTATGCTTTTTGGCCAACGCATCTAAACCACTAATACGGAGTACAAAAGCAGTAATTACGGGCGTTGCATTCAAAGGCTTTAGGACCGAATAGAAGCGGGAACAGCATAGAATCGATTCGGTTAGAATGCATTATTTTAGTGTTTGCTAAGCAGCAAATGATGTGCATGCGAATGAATTAATTTGAAATAATGCATTTTCAAGTGCAACGTGAACAAGCAGAGTAGAGCAACATCGACATAACACCACGTTCATACCACCAATCAACATTTTCACATTCGTACACAGATATCGTATCATCAATCGCAACTTTAACAAATATTGAATTACTACCAAAACCCAGAGCACGTTGCTTCGCCTCAACAAATAAAACGTTATTTCTTTTTTAAGTTGGATTAAATAAACATTTAAAACATTTTTATTATTTTAGAGTTTTAAAAGTATATTTCAATAGATCCGGATATTTACTAAACAGAAGCTATGAACGTTATGATTTGAGGATAAATAACCAAAATTTTGTCATTGTTCCGCCGCACAACTTATATCACTTTTTTTACTTCAATTTATGTAAAATTTATATGCTTACTTATGTGTGTGTAGACCCCATTAATTTACTTAATTTGCTTAATTAATTTGCTATAAAGTTAAGTTTAACTGCATTCGTCACTTGTTCATATTGAACAACAGAATGTAGTATTTATTAATCAATTTTTGTAAATATTTCCTAAGTTTATTATGAATATTGTTTATTTTCTTAATTTTATTGATTAGTAAATAAAGAATTATTGAATTGAATTGATTAAGTAAAAATTAATTTTATTTAAATTTTATCTTAAAGTTGATAAAAAGGGTTTTTGGGTTTTCCATTTGGTGCATAAGTGAACAATTGATTTGGTGGGAATCATTGGAATGCGTAGAATCAGCACCTTTGATTTAGCTTAATTTGGTTATAGACCTTGTCTTCCATATATGTAACGAGTCTCATTCATCTGCATCAAATAGTTTCGGAGATATAAATATAAAATGTTGGTCTCTTCTCATTTTGGAGGCATGGTACCACCCATCTTTACATTTAATCTTACTTTTGCCTCTCTTTTATATATACACACCAAGTTTCATTTATCTGCGTCACATAGCCTATGAGATATGACGAATTTAATTCTTCTCTTTTATGGGAGAGCGTGGCATTGCCCACTTTTTCCAAACCAAACTATGCTACGAACATTTTACAAACTATTAAAACATATGAACCAAATTTCATTCAGCTGCGTCAAATAGTTGCTTAGATGTAAAAAAATTGATTTTTTTCTCATATGGAGGCGCGGTACCACCCATTTGTTTCATTAAATCTTATTTCCGTCTCTACTTTTTATATACCATATGTAGCAAGTTTCATTTATCTTCATCAAATTGTTAATAAGATTTGATAAATTTTATTTTTATCCAAACCAAAGTTACCACTGCAGCCTGTGCTACACACGTGACCACCACTGTAGATATAGATTGACCAACAACGTATCTTTATTTTAAGAGGCAAACATCTAAGAGAATTGATTTTGGAAAAAAATTTCAGAACCTTTAATGACTTGCTTTTTAAATACCGCTTGCTGGGAGACGGGTTTTGAAATTTTCTTTCACAACACTTTTTCAATTTAAGTTTACTGCTTCAGCAGTTATCAACTGAACACGTTCCAGTATATCCTTAATTCCCTCACTATTCACTATGACCGTCTCTTAAAGGTAACTCATTCATTTCTCCACAAGCCTAAGAATTAATTTCATAAACAAAGGACAGAACTGAACATTATAACATGCAGATAGGCAGACGTTTTGCATAACTCATGGAAACAAATTTAACGTTAAGTCGGAATTGAGTCAAAATCAGATTCATTCAATCTAGATAGTAACACTACATTTAAACACCTTTCTAAGATGGCACATATGAGCAGATGGGTGGCCAATGCCTCGACTCAAAGGCCAAGCAATGTTGCCACATGTAAGCAAATAAGTTTTAATCGTTGGCCTTAAATAATTCAACGCTATTAGAAGAAAATGAAAATGACCTAAGAGTGAGTGCATGAATGAACAAATAAAAGCTTGATGAATATTTCAATGTCCGCATACAAACAAATTCAAGCGCAACTTGCCACATCGACAGTGTTTATTTAACAATTTCAGTGGCTCAAAGTGCACGCAGATTTGCCCCATCGAGAAACTGACAGCAAGCGACTAAACCGTACAAATATTTAAAGCCTTAGTGTGAGCTCAATATTTACTCGTAGTTAGATGTTAAAATTTTTTTTGCTAAATTTAATAATAAATACCGTAACCTAACATCCATAAAGCCGTAACCACACAATTTAGTTTTATACAGGAGAAGCAAAAAACGTTATATAGTGGAAAAAATATCTTTGTTATGTGTTTCTTATTTAAGAAATTGAAAGGAGTCAAAGGTTACTTAAGTAGTTACCTATAGTAAAGAATTCAAATATTGTGCTTCATATTTTTTCACACTAGTGTGCTATGTCTATTTGCTGTATGAAACTCAAAAGCTTGTTGTTACGGCCTTTTCAATTTCGTTAGTAAAATTTTTATTATTTAGGCAATTTTGAGTTAGAAATTTTGTGGGGATGTGTAGTATAGTCAAATGCATCATAATCAGTCAAAAAATAGATTTTGATTTTCTTGTGGCTACGGCTTTTTGGATGCTAGGTGACGATATGTAACTTTGCAACGAATGACATCTGTCAAGGGAGTGAATTAATTAATTTTCATTTTGACAACAATAAATGTCGTTTTTAGGTAGTCTCTCCTGGCAACGCATTTCTCAAATCAATTTTCGATTATCTGCATAACATCGATATATAAAAACTCAACTCAAAACTCCAAAGAGGTCAAGAACATGACATCACCAAAATTTCAGATTAGGCGGTTATTAAAGTTAATGCTAAAAAAGTTTAATTATTAGACGGAAAAACAGAGAGCGTAATGTTGCAGTCATCTTCATCTTGAAAAGACCATTCTATAATTCTACCATTTTAAAAACCTCGCTAGACAGCGAAACACTGAGGATAAATTACCTGCAGTTTTGATGCTTTACATAGTCGCCAAGATCAAAATGCGCCTCATACGAAAAGATAATTTTTAACCAAAGTTGACGTCTATTTCGAGCTACCTGATGGTAAAGACGTGCATTCAACATCGACGAGTTCATCTTCTGATTTGTAACGTTTTTTTCTGCACTTAAGTTTGTGAAGAGTTTTATTGAAATTTTTGATCAATGAATAGTGCAGCTATATTCAAAACATGTAAAGTTTTGGTTTTGATAACAAGTTCCACCGATCGAATAGCGTTAATAAGAAATTCAAGTAGTTAACAGCATATGTACGTATCATCAACAATCGTTATTATAACGGTTTAATAACGGAAATGTTACAGAGAACATTCAAATGGCATACGTTTCAATAAGGACATAAGACGTGCTTGAAAAGTAGTACTTACTGAGTCTATAAAGAAAGAAATCTACTTATTGCGAGCATCGTGGTTTGCGTTAACCAAGGGCGCACTGTATCTCTATAATTATGTATACAATTCGGGAAAAAATAGTTTTTCTGAAATATTTTGAAAAAATTTGTTGATAGGGTTAAAGAATTACAGGGCAATGCCACCTATCAAATATCCCCAGAAGTACATGCAAACACATGTTGGAGTATAGGCGTAAAGCGTAAAAGCGCATTTATCTATGAAAATCGATACTTTCATTAAGTTCATTTGAATTTTTTTGCATTCATTATTATTGCAATGTCGCATAAGTTAAAAATAAGCATTAACTGCAGAAATTTCGAAAGCTATCCCAGCATACACTTGGGAGAAAAATTTGAAAATTATTGATTTTGATTCATCCATGCGAGCATTTGGCAACTCTTTTAGAATATTATTTGATAAGATCGTTCAAGTGATGAATTTATAACTCTTCAAGAAGAGTCACAAACATAGGCTCTTTCTATGTTTTAAAATTTCATGTGTTGCATTGTCATGTGATTCGCTTATACCTTTTTATTATTTGCGATAAGGATTACATGTGTAATTGATTGCGTCTAGGATTACGATTATTTTAATCGCAGTTTCAAAATTTTTTTAATTAGGATGGATTTAATCGTTCATCGAAGAAATCTAAATTACAATTGCAGTAATCTTAGTTTTAGAAAAAATTAAATTACAATTACAGAAATCGTAATCTTAAAGTCTTCGAAGAACGATTACAATAATTTTGATATTGAAATTTTTTTAAATCACGATTTCTTAAGGTATCGTTATCGAAGTAATTGTGTGCACTATCTTATGTACTTACCCAAAAATATACTTTGTTAATTTGAAGTCATTTGAATTATTTGAAAATTATCATTTTACTAATCTGTCTTCTAAAAAATATTCATTCGAAAACAAATCGTGAAGATTAAAAAAGCATTACTGTAATTTTTTTCAACTGGTTGATCTACAATCTTCAATTGTTTTATGCGATCCTACTTATCAGCTCATTATGAGTAATTTTGGTATTGGACTATAGGAAAGGAGTTCAATACACCGTTAACTTCGTTGGCACCGGTAGAGAGGTCAAGAAAGATCTTTCGCTGGTACAATAAGTAGTCCACGGCGTTATACTCTTTCAGACTTTTCCCTTGAAAAATTAGTATTTGTTAAAAGCTATTATTGAGTGATATTATTGAATGTATGCTTTTAATTGTAAAATTATGCTTTCTCATTGAAATGCACTTTATGAAGTAAATAACAGTGATTTTTATCGATTTTTTTTTTTTTTTTTTTTTTTTTTTTTTACGTTTATTTAAACAAACTCAATACAATTTAACTATAAATAAACAAATAGTATAATGAATAAATAACTCTTACTACACACAGTCCCGTAATCGAGCACTCTAGTATATTCAATATTTGTGTTGTTTACAATGTCTTCTCTTCATTTTATGAATACATATATTATTTTCAGAATAAATACATAAGTGTATACATAACTAACATAAATGCAAGAAAAAGTTTGAAAACCTTGCTTATATATTTAAGAAAAGATAAACGTTACAGTCCAGAGATAAAACAGATATTAGACATTAAGCCACCAATACTTTTTAATATTTAAGTTCCAATTTATATTTTTGTCTTCTGCGTAAACACTAATATCGAATCTGCGATTCTCAGACGTTAATTGGTTGCATTGAACAGTTTTATCGTTTGCTCGCCTATATATATGGTAAAATATGGGAGTACCATTTTCATTTTGAATAAAACCATTTTTATCTAAATACAAAAAGGCCTCGGGTGGCACAAATCCACTTTGTAAAGTTTTACTTATGTATTCATCGTTTACAAAATATGGGGCCTGGATTAAATTATTTTCTGTACATTCAAAGGTCTTGACGATATGTTTTCTAATTAGGTGAATGATAAAATTATCGTTTCTACTCACTCTTGCAGAAGTATACAGTTTTTTATTTGGAATGTATTTTGTATAATTACTGATAGCTGATCTATATAGTGTTGTACATGAACGCAAACATTTTCTTTCAAATACGCGCATTCTTTCCATATAGGTACGAAGGCGATATATTAAACCAGATTGGGCTACCATATGTAATAATTGGCCGAATTAGGGCTTGATATAATAAAACTTTGGTCCTTGATTTCAAGTGTTTTGAATAAAACAAAGACTTATACATAAAGAAAGCTTTTTTAGCCTTAATTAGTTGTTCGTTTATGTGAGAATTAAAATAAAGGAATTTATCTAAGTGTAGTCCTAGGTATTTAACTACTTGAGCATTTGGAATCTGTGAATTAGTGGTATTAGAGACTATGCCAAATAGTTTCCACTTATTTCTTATATTGTAGTTACACTTTTTAACTGGGGGGGCGAAAAAGAATAGATTCACATTTGCTGTAATTAATTTTCAATTTCCAGTTGATGGCATATTCTTCAACTTTTTCTAGCGCACACTGCAGGTTTCTATTAATTTTTTCTACTTTGTCATCAGCATAGTATAGAATAATGTCATCAGCAAAGGCAATAACATTGTCAACTGTATTTATTAAATCAAGGGTATATAAATTGAAAAGTGTGGGGGAATTTACGGCTCCTTGCTGGAGACCGTTAATAATCTGAAATTTTTTTTTACTAACTTCATATTTATCGCAAACTACAAAGGACTTATTGCTTAACATGTTATATATTAGAATCACAAGATGTTCTGGAAATTTGTAATTAATCAGCTTATAAATTAAGCCTGCCAGCCACACTCCATCGAAAGCTTTTTCGAAATCAATAAGACAGGCTCCAGTACAATATCTTTTGCTCCAATTCCAGTTTATATTCGATGTCAGCAAATTTATAGCGTGAATAGTTGAATGCCTATGCTTAAAGCCAAACTGTTTATTAGTGAATAAGTTGTTTTTCTCACTGAATTTATTGATGTTAATATTAATACAGATCTCGAATATTTTACTTAAATTGGGAAGTAAACTAATTGCGCGAAGATTATTAGGATCGCTCGTGTCCTTATTTTTTTTACCAAGAGTAACAACTTTAGCCGTTTCCAAGTCTTTAGGAAAGTAAGAGTTGTTTAGCATATTATTAAATAAAGTACAATATTCAAGAATCAAAAATTTTGGAATATTTTTCAGTACTATATTGGGTATATTGTCTACTCCTGATGATAATTTACCTCTTAAATTGTAAAAGATGTAAATAATATCATCCTTAGTCACGAAATAGTTTGATGCACTTGATAAGGTTAACTCATTAGATTTATTGTTAGAAGAAAAATTGGTAATAGTAGAATGATTGTTTTCGTACCTATTTTTCGTAAATAAAAATCTGGCGAAGCGATCGTCTACATTGGTATGAACATTGTTGTCCAAAGCATTCTCTTTATGAGAGTGCTCAGACTCCAAAAAGGCTCCAATAACATTAAGAATCTGGTTTTCGTCCCTTATAATAAAGCTATTGGTCTCTTGATCTCTTTCGGAAGTCTCAACATCAATATTTGCGTTCGTTAATAAATTTACTGACTCTTCGGGAATTCTTATTTTCTGTACATTCAATGACTTAAGAGTTCGAAAGCTTTTTTTAGCTTCCGAAAACATACGCGAAGAATCTGAAGGAATTAGTCCTGAAAGTTTTTTCTCATAATATTTATTAATAGATAGAGAAATATTGTCACTTATCAGTTTTTTGATAAGTTTTAACTTAACCTTTAGAATGTTAAATAGTGATGGAGAAATCACATGAGTAAATCTGTTGTGCCTCTTAATTATTGTGAGGACTTTACTTTTTTCTACCTGCAGTTTTTTTATGATTGTATTCATAAACATGTCAATGGAGTTACTTTCTTTAAACTTAGGGACGGTAGTTTCTATCGCAGTGCTAATGAGGTCACTAAGTTTTTGTAGGTAAGAATCGATTTCTGAGTTGTTTAAATTTCTATCATTTGGGATGTGATCGTTGGTATTTAGATGACTTAAAATCTCTCTCTGAAATTTTTTCCAATTAGTCGCTTTGTAATTAAATTTTGAAGGTGATAATTCCTTAAAAAGCATAAAAGGTTGACGATTTTCGTTGCTAGAAGCAATAATCTGTATGGCGTTATGATCACTATCGTAGTCTAAAGTTTTAAGACAGTTTAAAGTGTTATTCTGTTTTTCTATGTATAACCTGGAGTCTGCAATGCATACATCCAAGTACGATCCCGAGCGTGGATAGGAAGGTAAAACAGATCCATACAATTTACACCTAAATTTCAGTTCATTATTTGACAACCATTCCCTTAGAGTGTTGCCTTTAGAGTTGTTTGAGGCGTTGCCCCAATCGATATGTTTGCAATTAGGATCACCTGCCAAGAGGTAAAAATTATTTGGGTTTTGAAGGTTCATAATTTCAAAAAGATTATTGAAATCAGCCTTAAAATCTGATGCATTATTACCAGCGGGGCAATATGCTGATATCAAGAACATTTTTTTATTGTTAATCATTGGAATCTTAATTATGCAGGTTTCTAGGCAACAGAAGGAATCAGTGATACTATTTTTATATACTTTGTACTTTATATTTTTTTTAAATAATATTGCAGTTCCACCTCCTCGGGTAGACCCCTTTCTATCTTTGCGAATCAGATGATAATCTTTAAACTCAATTTTATGTTTTTCATTCAGTTTTTTCTCATTTAGAAGAACTATATCCGGACTGTAGATCTGAACAAAGCTTAAAAGATCGTATCTTTTATTTAGTCTAATTAAAGAGTTAACATTAATTTCAATAATATGTAGTGTTTTTGGCGTAATGTCTATCTGATTAGATGAACTGAACATTAATTATTTAGCAAGGAGAAAATTGTGTCAATTCTTGACGTTTGTAATTGCAATTCTTTTTGAAATTTTAGTATTTGATTACTAAGGTTTTGAATACAATTTTTCATATCTTCCAGCAGAGAATTTGTAAAGTTGCCATTGTGGCTTAATGCATTGTTCTTATTTTCTACACCAAAAGAGTTGTTGTTTTTTACTATGTTTGCATAGCTAACATGTGGATTGACGAATTCTGTTGATCTATTTGTTTTTTTCTGTCCTAGGGCTTGTTTTTTCATTTTGATTTTTTGCTTCAGCTGTATGTAAATTTCGCAACCTTTATATGAAGCGGGATGCCCATATTTTTTGCATAGAACGCAATACAATTTTGAGATTTCTTCTTCTGGAACTTTAGCTGTAGAACATTTCCCAACTTCGTGAGATTCCTTACATTTGACACATCGTGGTGGTAGATAGCAGTTTGATGCACTATGGAAAAAGCCCTGACAGTTTCTACACTGAGAAATTTCGGGTTTTTTCAAAGTTTCCCATCTAATGCAGCGGTGGAGGAGTCCCTTGATAGATTTTAATTGATTAATATTGCTGTCAGCAGATATTTGTACCAAAAATATTGGCAGGCCAAACTCTCTATTGGATGAAGCTTTTGTTACAAATGGACTTACTTTCATAAATGTCAAATCTTCTACGCCTAACTCACAAAGCGCATTGAAAATTAAATTTCTATCAGTGTCAGCACCAAGGCCTTTTAGTAGAACGGTTTTTGTTTTTATGCCTTTCGGAGTAAATGTAAAGAATTTTGTTTTTGTTTTTTGCAAATATGCTTTTACTCTATCAAAATCATTGAGAGAGTTTAAGTACAATGTTAGTTTTTTATCATTTTTTTCGTTTATCTTAAAATCAAAAATGTTTAAACCATTTTTGATAAATTCAATTAGTTGATTTGCTTCAACATCACAAATATTAATTGGGGGAATATTTTGTTTTTTAGAATTTGGATTATGAGACACAGTACCGTTTTGCTGTATTTGAGCAGCAGTTGTTATTGATTGTGATGATTGTTTTCCACTTTCAACTAACTGAGACTTATTATGCACATGTTTGACGAATTTTTCTAAGTATTCTTTGTTGCACTGAGCATCGTCTTCAATATTGAGCAAAGCAAATGGGTTGTTTTTTAAGTGATTCGGTATCGATTCGGCATCGTTGTAATTGTTTTTTCTTTTTCTTTTACACTCACGTGTATCAAGTTCAATTGATGAGTTAATACTTGAGCAATCCGACATTTTTCTAAACTTTAAAAGTGATTTTTGAGCTTTTAGCTCATTCATCACCTTTTTAATAATATTAGATTTAATAAAATTGTCTTTTTGTTACTTTATCCGAAATATAATTAAAGGGAAAGAATTAAGCAGAGCGCAAGTAATGAAACGAGCACAAAAAATTAGCTGAATCTCCGTAATGCGACTAACACACATCGCGGTCACGATCAAACTCCGTGATTTTTATCGATGTTTATTAAAAGTAATGTGCAATAATTACATTATTCTTTATATAAAAAATGCAGAATTACAATTAAAGTAATGGTTCATCAAACAAACTTAGATTACAATTACAGGAATCGTAATTTCAACGTGTTCAAAATTATGATTTCTGCAATCGGAATCTAAGATCGTTCGATGAACCATTACTGTAATTGTTATTCTGCTTTTTTTATGCAAAGAATAATTGAATTCGACTTTCTTTTGTTTTTGAGAATTACTGTAATTATAATCATGTGGTAATCGTAGTCCAGCTCTGGTATGTTGCCAGTCTGTTGCTTTGTTTCATATTAAGGTACAGAATAGTCATAAGCAATAACTATTATGTGTCAACTGCAGTTACGCAGATAAAATCAAAAATAAAATCCTTAAGTTTCATACGGGAATTGCTTTGGCGAGTCGCTGACCCTGAACAGTTTTTTCCAAACAAACTATCGCCTGACATTACAGATAGTGGCAGATCACCCTGCCCTATGCTTAACGTGACCGTCTGCCACGACAGCTTCAGACCACGTGTGCCGTGTTATACTCGAATTATATTATAGGAAGACTAACCGCTAGACACAGTTTCCAAGTAAAGTTACGCGTAAGAGAGATCATCCTTAGTTTGAGTCGAGGCCCATCTTCAACTCTTGCCGTTCTTGGACACGGCCACCAGGTTGAGAAAATTTACCAGTGAAAAGTGAGTATTTTGTGCATTTATATTTTTTTTACCCCATAAGTTATTGATCGGTTAATAATAAACAGTTTTGAAAGAGATATTTGCAATTTTCCTTTTTCATATTCAGGAATAATTTGAAATCTAAGAGGGTTAGAGCATTTATCATAGACCAATATAAACCGAACAGTCAATGTCACCAAACTTAAATTGTTATGACTCAGAAATAACTTATACTTTATAATAACGGTACTTTAGCTGAACATTTTTTGGAACTTCTGTTCTATTTGCATATGTTTCATGTGTTGTTGCTATTGTCTTGCACAACGCTGTATGTATGACTGGGGCATACCACTCACTCCTACTCAGGCTATTGTTATTGTTGTAACTGCTGTTGTAAGAGCTCATTGGGAAAGTGTCAAAAGTCTTCCATGTCACACAAAAAATGCATTCGCGCACACAACTGCCACTTAATTTTATTTATTATTGTTCATGTTGTTGTTGTTGTTGTTTCGATCGCATTGCCACTGTTGTTGTTTTTGCTACTGCTGCCGCTGTTCGATGTTTACCAAACCATTGTCCGCCATCTGTAAACTCCAACACCGGACAACAGGCTGTGCTATGCGTGCCTGTGGCAATAATTTTAAAATAAACGGCATTTTATGGTCGCTCGTTTTTATGACGCGTCGCATCGCACCGCACCGCACCATGAACAAAAATTGTTATAAATAATAAATTAAACTGAATAAACGAAAACCACACAAACACATTTCTCTGAATAACAACATGAATACTACTTTTCGTCATACAAAAGAAACCAAAAATAGCAACAATAAATAGTCACTTGCAGTGTGTTTGAGTGTGTGAGTGCGCTTTAGTCAGTTTGACTACAGGTGACCGAAAAACGTGTGTCAAACGTCTGAACCGCAAGCATTCGAAGTTGCGTACACCTGACCGAATCATCGTTTCCATGGCAGGCGCTGCCTTCCGTAGTTGGGATAAAAATGGGCGTTCAGAGGAACAGAGTAAGGCAGAGCGGTTTTGATGATTCTTCAATATAAAACTGTCAAAGCTGTATTTTCGTGATTTTTTATGAAAAGTTGGTGTAACATTTAGAAATTGGGATTTAAGAATGCTGACATATTAGAATACCGATATATTATACCCTGCATCGGAGGGAGAGCACTGTAAGTATCGAGTTATTATTGCAATCTTTTTATTCAACAAAATTCGCATAAACTGATTCAAGAGTTCATATCGGTGGATAGATATGACCTGGTTTAAAATATGAACTATTTATATTCCGAAAAGTTCATGGCTCTTAATCTGAATATTTCTTCAATTTACTTCCTCAAATAGTAACCGCTGTTTTTGCGGTTAAAAGCTGTGATAGCAAGATAATCGCATGCAGCCGAATGAGCTCGGGTTTTTCCGAAGAACTCCAAAACAAAGAAATACCGTGCTGTACAAACTTTAATGTTGTTGCAGTGCTAATGAATTTTTTTGACAGAGAAGCAACGAAATATTCAAGTGGGAGAAACGCATGGAAATTTGCATTAAATTCAACCATCACTCAGTATAAGTAACAACTTTGCAGACGTACATACATGTATGTACTGGGCCGTATCTAGGGGGGATGCTAGGGGATATAACCCCCTCCCCCCAAAATATTTTAACGGACACTATATAGAAACGATTTTGCAAAGAATATACACTACGTAGAAAAAATCTCAAATCCAGAGCCCCCCCGAAATAAAATCCTGGATACGTCACTGTGTGTGTATGTCATCCAAGAAGCTGGTATTTGGTTGGTCTAAGGTTGCTCTTTTAACCTGTTCTAAACTTTGCACTGCAGCGAAATGGGCCTCAACAAAAAGTAAATTTTCAAGTTAGCTATGGTTGTCGTATGGCGATTGGCCTGGCGCCCACATAAAAAGCAGCGAGATCAACGTGGTGGTCGCGCACACTAGCACACCTTGAACTCAAGTTGAGCAAACTGTTGTGTTGCACTTGACTTAACTTAATTTTTTCAAATGAATTAAAGCTTTAGAACGAAAAAGGAAGGAACCTAAGTCTTGCCGCTCTCTTCATCTCATGGGACCCTCTTTTGAAAGAAGAGATTATTAATGACAATTTGTTCACAAATAAGTTTGAATCGATCTCCTTCCATTCATTCTCCATACGAAATCAATCTGCATTTGTCTAAGGCGTGGTCTTATAGTCTTAAACAAAGTTCGATAAAAATCATGAACTGATCGATTGTACCAACGTTGTTGACAGTCACTACCTATGAAGTTTACTTTTACAGCGTTCTTGTTGCATTTAGAAGAAAGCCGCACAAACTGGTGCTTTATGTATTAAGGCAGTTCAAATGTGTCTGAGAGTAATGTGTGCACAAACTCAAAGTTGAGAAAACAAAATGAACTGATAAATTTTGTCCCACAGTGCGATGTTTTCTCCTGTAATTTTGGTCGCATAAGCTTTCCGTAACCTTAGGGTAAAATTGTGAAGGTGAACCAGGCCCATTAACAGCTTGACATCGCGGAATTGAAGTCATAAAGAAAAACCAAATACAAACTTGTGTACATGTGCAAAATTTTAAGGAAAACTTAAGAATACGCTGGAGGTGAAAATTTTTAAGAATTCATCTGATTAGTTTACTTAAGTTTTTAGAAGTTGAATTGCAAATTTTTATGTATGCAGTTTTCTTTTTTTAAATGAAGTCCAAAATATGCTAAAAGTATGCAATATTTATTTCCTTTGCTCTCTAGAAAAAAAGAAGTGATAGTGTATATTTTATGATTAATTCAATTTCTGTGAACATATTTTATATTCCATTATGAACTACTTTTTATGTGTACAAAGAGAATATTAAGACAATTACACTAGATACAAAATTTTAAAAAAAATTTGTTTTGTAGCTATAATTTTTTTGTTTTATTAACTTAGTAGCTTCTTATGAATTAGAATGAATGACTTTATTCATGTTAAAAATAAAAAACTAGGCAATATATATTGATTTCAATTCTTCCAAAGACTTTAATTGAATTCTCGATTTCAATTTTGGTCGAAAAAAAAATACTTTTTCACATATTTTCATTGATTGAATGTGAACTTTATGCCACACAGCGGAATATTTTGGTCATATATAGGAAGAAATTGAAAGTGCTAGGGATTGAAAAAAATGTTTAAATGTTTAAATCGTCAGATAGTACTTAGGGAATGAAGAAAAGCTCTAAAAAACTTTTTTTTTTTGATTTAGTGACACAATGGGCTCAAAGTTAAACTTTGTACTCCAAAAATTTTCTATGAAATTTTTAATGTTAGATAGGGCGCTCTAGTTAACTTGTTTGAATCAAAAATTGACGGAAAGACCATTGTTTCCAATTTATAAAAATTAATTTATTTTTCTCTTATCGCCTTTATATGAACTTTTCGGAACTTTCAAAAATTTACTTAAGCCACATTGCACTTATCTTATGGATTTGAGTGCACGAGTTCTTGAATTATATCATCCTCATGTCATGTTTAAATTCTTAATATACTCTTAGATCCCTATTTTAAATGGAATTAAAAAGTGAAATTAAACAAAGAAAGGTATAATTATACTCGAATAATTGCAACTGAAGCACCAAATTGCTTGCATGATTTTTCTAGAAATAGAAATGAATTTTAATGGCTCTTAATTAGTTGGCACCAAATGACTCTAATTTGAATTAAAGCCATTTTGCGTTGCATTAAGTTGGCGCACGAAACATTTTAAGGCGCCACTTGTAGGAGAGTTGTTTTCGTTCATTCAGAGTTGTTGTACATTTTGCTTGATTTTTATGAGCCTCATATAAGTTGGCTTGTAATGAGGTTGTTGGCAGCAATTTTGCAAGCAGCTTTAAATCACTAGAAGCCACTTGAATTTTTGTGCAAAATTAGCTGCAACGGAGAGGCGGAGGATTTGTGAAATGTATTACATCAGCGCATCCCCGCACAATTGATTCATTGAGTTGGAGCATCGAGAATCTGGTGAAATAAAAATCAAATTAAGTAGACAACCACACTAACCCGTTGCGGCAGGCTTTTTTTTTTTTGTTCGGTATTTGCATAAAATCAAATTTTTTGTGACGCTACTTGGTGTCTTTCTATGGTGAGAAATAAAAACGAAAACGAGGAAGCAAATTTCGATTAATCCATGATTTCAAAATTATATGCACTCATAAATATTTATGTGGGCTCCCCTATTACATTTTTTTTATTCTCTGCATTCGTTGAATAAACTCATCTTTGTCGTCGGCAGAGTTGTTGTCGTCGTCGTCCTTTCATTTCTTGGTCTACTCTCGAATCATGTTCCTGCTGCTGTTACATGGGCCTGCATGTTGACTGCGCTCGTTTGATTCGCTTATCCATTGACTTTAATCTTTAAAATATTCAATTGGGTGCACCCATTGGCTGAATATCACGACAACAACAGCTCACCCATGCGAGCCTTTGGAAGGTTTTTAAAACTTCCACACTTACTGCGATGTATTAATAGCTCCCTTAGAAGAGTTCTGCGCGATGCAATTTTGGCGCCTTTTAGCAGTCTGCAGCAAGATTAATTACAAAAGCATAAAAAAATAATTGATTTTGAATCTTCGATGCGATTCTTCTATAAAATTAATCGATTCCAGCTTACAGCCGATGACTTCATAACTTTTTTCGAACACTTAACTTAACTTGGGATAATCTCAAAGTTGGAGCTATGAATCGTATTAGATGGAAATGTCAAGTTGAAAGGAAAAATGGAACCTTTAAATTGACATTTTGTGCATTTTTAAAATTTTGTATATCAATGCTTTATATATATATTACATGTGTATATGATAAAAGCAAATACCGGTGTCAACGTTGGTAAGTGTTCGTTGTGCACTCATTTTCAGATTTAAATAACAAAGTTTGAAAAAAACCAAACATCTAATCAATATCCCATCCAGCGCTACTTCCGTTGGTAAGACAACTCCCAGCACGATGTCGCAATAAATAGTTTCTTTTCGCCTGCAAAAATAATTCCATGAAACTTTTTCTAATGATTCTAGTATTCTGATTAACTAGCTTATCCCCGAACGAAATATCGCTTGACAACTGAATATGAGCTCTCGCATGTCTCGATGATTGCAACAATATTTCTTGCGCGATTAAAAGTGTTTGCTGGGATGAAGCAAATAAAATGTAGCAAAAAATACACCCGCAATATACAACAACAAAAAATTCAATATCGATCTGCATGTAAAAAACCAATTTATATGTTAAACCACGAGCAGGTTGGCTTTTTTTTAGGAACCATTATTTACATTGTCACCGTGGAGACAATTGGCGGGAAGGTATTCAGAGTATTATTTTTTTGGTGTTTAAGCTTATGGTGCCAATAACCAGCACGAATATCGACCGATAAGCTAAAAATACCTAAATCAAATAAATGCCGCAAAAATATTTCATATTTAGGATTAAGTTACTGTTGAGCAGAAGAAGTATTGTGACACAACACTCACGAACAATTTAAGGGTAAGTGTTTCACTTAAATTGCACTACTTATTTGTATTCATACGGATGACTCATTTAAAATAGACAAATATATACTCGTATATTCATTAGAGTGGCTCTTATATTGATCACTTTCGAATTCATAATGTTTCACTTCAATGATTTTCGAAAGTTTAGAAATGCAATTTTCCACTAAGACGTTCTGCCCCAATTGAAAAAATTACAAAATAATTTTGGCTTTTACACAAAAAGTTAATTCCTATTTAAATATTAGCATATATTTCTTATTTGCTTTGTTGCCATAGAAGCACCAACCAGACTTTTTCCTGTTAAAATTGCAACTTTAATGCATGCATATGAACAACATTAAATGAAAACTAAAATTTTTACGATATGGATGTGAAGAAGGAAAAGGATATCACCATTTTATGACTTTTTCATTTATTTTAGGCTAAAATCGAAAAATTCATTTTAACATGAGATGCCGAAGAAACGCTAACTAAATTCAAATCCCAAATTAACAACAAAAAAAGTTATGACGTTGACACTTTTGCCGGTGACAGTTGACGTGCACAAAAAACTCACTAACCCAAAAAGCAGTAACCCTGCATGCAGACACTCAACACCCACATATGCTGATCTACCATTGGACCGACCAAAGTAAAAGTTTATGGAAAAAATAAGCATAAGCAGCAGAAATTGGAGCATCATTGTCGAAGCTGTGAAAATTGACGAATTTCAAAGCCTGTCAGCTGCTGAGTTTAGAAGCAAACAAACGAAAAAAAACCCAAAAGAACTTTTGTGGTGGTGTTGGTTGGCAACTTGCTGGTCGCCTGCGCCCTTTATTATGTTCGACGCATTTTATTTCTATTTTATGCTTTTTGTGGGTGAAGCAGGCGTCTTGTTAAACTTTAACGCAGACGAATTTTAAGACAACCCTATAACAAACCTACGAGGTTAGCATTCATTGATCCCTAAGCCTGTGAGTTTCTTTATAATTTTATAGTCCCCTTTGATCAAGTGTACATATGTATACATATTTGACATGAGCAGCAATTTTAGTGACATGGTGGAGCAACATGAAAAGCAAGCCAGAAATACAAACCGTTCCATGAAAATTGAGCGGGATTGGGCAAATAAACGTGGTGTTTCCTATAAAAATAAACATTTCGAAAAGCTGTGTTAAAAAAAGCCGTTCAATCAAGCAGTAACATTTTAAGCCAACAAATGATGAAAGGAAACAGGAGAAGATGTGGTAACTTCCAAACAAGAAAACGTTCAAAGTATCAAAGTATATGTATTTGAACAAATTATCAAAAATCGGAACGGATGCAGCCTTCTAACAATAAGTAGGCTGTGATGAAGGATTGGGTATGGCATTTAACCATATGCTAACAAACCCTAGTTGTAGATTTTTGGCAAAATTTAGTGACACAAACACTGAAAAGAACTGTGTTGGATTGGAAACAGGGGCGTGGTACCTATTCAATAAGACCTTTCATTTCAATTAATATATGAGGGTTGTAGGAACAAGCCACAAGTCTCCACTTTTTCAAATTTTACAGAAATTGTGAAAAACAGGATTGAAGTTTTAAGCAATTACAATAACGATAACAAATGTGAACGCGGCCTAAAGCACATTGTCCATGCTGTTGGCCACATGGTGTAAGAACAGCGCTGTGATCGTTCGAGTGAAAACCTAAGTTTTGCGGGTTTGTGCAATAGCTTGTCGCTGTCGACATTTGGGCAACGAAGTTGAACATCCCTAGCCTTAAGAATTGTTTCGTTAGAACCGTGTTTAAAGTACAGAAACTGAATGTACTTTTGAACTAAAAAATTGTAAATTGTATTTTAAAGCTTTTTTATTCTTTCATATTATTCTAAATCTTAAAATAAGTCCAACATATTTTTGAATTAAAATCAATTTTTGTCGCTAGTTCTGACTGAAGCGCAAGTTTTAAAGATAATTCTGGGAGTTTCCTTGCTCGTTCAGTCAGTCGTGGTATCTGCAACGCATAAGTCAATGTAATTGTGTTCAACACGAATTGACGGCATGCCGAAAATACCTAATTGATACTCGTAATACAAAAACTGATCTGCTACAGTAATATATACTCTCTGCATTAAAAAGTTGACTTGAGATTTTCATTGACCATCCCTCACCTTTGATGAGATTTTTCCGGACCCCTCCCCCTATTTTGACTCACGTAATATTGGTCGAACATTAATAAGGGAACATGAAAAAATTACAAAAAAAAATCTCGGATCTGTTTTTTGAGAAGATTTTTGCAGTTAACCTGATTCCCAGGTCAGTAAGCCTTAACAGCAAGGGCCATCAGATTAGAAAATTCAAGCCTGAGGATTTGTAAAAATTTGGTTACATTAACCAAGCTTATTACAAATGTTGAATGGGTTAGACATTTAAGTTTTTGAACAGTGGAAAGCTACTATCCAAGCGTTGTTTGCTACTCACAATACAAATAACATGAGTAACGCAGACCAAGTCATAAACACGAATTCAACGTTGAACAAAAACTTCTGCAGCGAACTTTTACAAATCAGATTCAAAAAAATTCCGAAACTAATTTTACACCTTGCATTTAATCTCTAATCCTATATATTTCTATACGGCTTATGTCTATGCTCATTATTTCTGCCAACGGTAATCTTCTCCAAGATGTTCTTTTTAACATTCAATGAAATATTATCTACTGGTAACTATTTCACTATTATTCGCAATTTCAAATAATTCGAACTATTAGAATCCTTCGAGCTATTCAAACTGTTGGAAAAGTTCGATTCGACTCGCGAGCTACACCTGATCGATAACGAGACAAGTTGCAAGTTTTATTGCAAATCAAGCTATTTTGTGTTACTAAATAACAATTTCTGAAAACACATTCTGTCATCGCATTCAAGATAATATGCAAATATAACAACCTGTGCCATTCTGCATGCCTACAAGGATTTGCTTTTAAATGATGTTAAGTTACCAGTTTTGCTTTGTCTCTGCTGATATGACAGTTTAAAATTTTCATATTTAATTGCACACACAAGATAACAATTCTTCTAGAAACAGTCAAACTTAGGTTTGTGGGAGGCAGATCCGAATTGTTGTCCTTTGTACTTGTTGTTTTGCCTTTAAGAAACTTCTTGTTGATTTACGAACAAACTGAAATATTAAAACCTCGAACCCGTGGGACACTTTGGCCGTTGTCTTTCTTTATCTTCATACAAAAACATGCTCCCTGTTGTTATCCTTCTTCATCTTCTTTTGTGGAATTCTTGTTTCATTAATTTTGTTTGTATAATGTTGTTGCTATTTGTTCTCATTATTTATTTGAAGTCTCTTGATTTTACATTTTAAAGCCAAAACTTTTGAGTAAGCTGCTGAACATTCTGTTGACGAACGACATCCGAACTCGTATTTCTACCTACGATTTTACATACACTAGGAATTTAGTTTTTCGCTCAGTTTTTCGTCATGGTTTAAGAAGCCTGATAAAAATTTGGATGAAAAATAGCTTCATATGTTCTTATTTTAATGCAAAGTCCCAACCTTAAAAAAATTATACTTTACTTGCAGGGCTTGTGCTTGAAATATTCAGTGTACGACTAGACGTCTTGGTTAATATTGTTCCATGATGAACTTTTTTTTTTTTTTTCAAATGAAAATTTAAATTTGTAACCGAAAGTAATGTACCAAAATAAAAGAAAAATTGTTGTATTTGAGTCTTGCCTGGGCTTGCACGTACTTTAAGTTTTCCAAGTTGTTAACGTTCGTGCCATACGTTCGCCCGCATTGTTTTTAATGATTCGTTACCTACTTCACGACTGTATAATTTAATGTTTGTCAGCTGGTAGCTTAAACATAACCACAAAACAAACCCAACGCAACGAACACCTCTTTGTAAATCAGAAAAACACACGAAGAAGAAATATTCCGGTGGGATTGAGAGGAGACTAAAGGGACTAATTAAAAAGTTGTCACAGTTGTCAGTTCGTTCAAAACTGTGATTTGCATTGCCGACCGTGCTATCCTGAGGCAAAAGAGTTGCATGTTGACCACGCGGCAAGTAATCATCCACACTCATCCGTACTCAGACCACGCCTGCATGTCCTTTGGCAAAGTCGTAATATTTCTTGTGTAATTTACATAAGAGTTTTATGTTATGGGCTTAGCATAATTTCGCATATACATTAGATAAGGTAGTCACAACAACAACAATAACTTCAATACCAGAGACATTCGACCACAAATTTATTTGCTGGACTCACCGCCTTTGACAAACACTCGCAGCTGCTGAGGTTATGTTAAATGAAAATTTGTGAACGCTTGCCCATATTTTTGGGATAAATCGGGCAGCACTGCTGCGGTATTGAGCTTGTTTTAGGCGTTCAATTTGAAGTTTTAAATCACACGGAATTTACATATCAATGTTGGCATAGTTAACACACACGTGTGTATGTGCACTAATACTAACAGGCATCTCAAATGCTGTTAAACAAACACATAATATACACATACGGATACGTGCCCACCCAGCAAAGACTTTTATTGCTTAAGAGCTAAATTTTCATCGCCGAGGTGATCATTTTGATCGCGCGCGAGTTCACATTCTAAGGTCTAGCGAGTAACGACTTACTAAAAAGATTCGCAAACGTAAATTTTGTCTTAGTGGCAAAGACTGAGAATATTATTTTTCTAACGCAAACCGGTGCAGAACTGTAATGCCCAAAAGCAGCCATTTTCAAATAAATAACTTTTTTTGCTTAAGTAAATCCATTTTTTCATATATCAAAATCTATTATTTGAATAGTATAAAAAATAGCTAATGGCTGACATGATGCATAACGATATTTTGATTCATTTGTTAATGTGGCTGAAAACAGAGCTGATATATCAAAAAATATATTAAGCCAGTTTTTCTATTTTCAGATATTTTTAAATGTACTACAAGAAATATTTCACTGTATGAAGAAGTCATTGAGATAAATACATAAATCGAATACTGAAAAAATTAAAATTTTTGCGCCCAATGCATTTCTTTTACTTAACTTTTCCTTCACTGACGTAAAAATTGTTAAAACTATTTATGAATCTGTAGGAAGGGGAAAAAGAAATACAGACAATATATAGAATATAATGGGAAGCAACCCTAAGATTAAAATCAATTTTGTGCTGGAGTTTGTTCGAGTTCAACTATCTTTAGATTAATTTATATGATTTATTAAGCTGGCACAGCACATTCGTCACTCTCAAGTGTGAATGTGGTAATAAAAAAACACACATTAATCGCTATTTTATTACCAAAAAAAAAAAAATTTATCGCCAACATATTTTTTGAGATACAGAGTGTGTGCCACTAAGATTGGCAAGCCAGCACACCCCGGTGATTAAATGTTTTTCAAATGCGAAATGCATGAAAACGATCAGTCGCTATTTGTTACCAACGAAATAATCAGTTTAAACATAATCTGGGCCTTTTTTTTGATGTGTGTGCTAGCTTGTTACTCACGCTGACAGACTACAAATAATTATCATTTTATAAGATTTCATTTTCTATAGATTTACTGATGATAACACGCTTCAATCGTTAATGTTAATGTAGCGGGTTAGATGAATTGCTGAAATCTTTGGAAGAGAATAAGAGTGCGTGTTATATTTGTGCGCACAATTGTGCTTTGTGGTGCCGACCCATGTTTTACCAACATGATCAGTGGTGCCCACTACGGCAAGCAACGATAAGAATGTGTTGATGATTCTGTATACGTGCAAGCTTTTTTGCGCTCTTTAAGTGCTTGTCTTCCTCATTTTTACTCTTTTTGAGAGCCTGTTCGTTCTCTGGGCAGCACCGCACATGATGAAATCTTTTAAACATCTTTCGTCGGAAGGAAATATCTGCTCAAGAGATCAAACTGTCTACTTTCAATCTATGTTGGTGAAGGTGTGACTTTTTTGGGCTCGAGTACATTTTAAATACGATTTTGATTAATTTTCCCGTTAGTACAGCTTAAGTTAGTTATATGAATATTAATATAGAAGATCAATTAGAGATCAGCGGTGCACATTAAAATGATATGCATGAGTTCATGATTCTCTATTCGTGCACGGTTTTTTAATTCTTTAACGCTTTTTGACGCTCTTTAAGCGCCTTCTAGTTCTCATTTTACGCTCTTTGAGCACCTGCTCGTTCTCTGGGCAGCACCGGTTGTGATAAAGGCGGACAGTAAAAACAATTTGCCTGTTAGTTAAATCAGAGAATAACCAGTTCGCGCCTACCCAACACCACTACCGCGGTGCACCAGAAACTTCAATTCACTTCGAGTCGCCTAACATGAAATTGCGAAAAATTTAAATTTTATGTGTTCCAAATTTTTAATTTTTTTTATCTCAGTAAACGCGGTGCTGTAATCCTGCGGATGAAGGCATCAATTTGGTATGTATTTGCCAGGTACATGTGTCTGTCTGTCTGTCTGTCTGTCTGTCTGTCTGTCTGTCTGTCTGTCTGTCTGTCTGTCTGTCTGTCTGTCTGTCTGTCTGTCTGTCTGTCTGTCTGTCTGTCTGTCTGTCTGTCTGTCTGTCTGTCTGTCTGTCTGTCTGTCTGTCTGTCTGTCTGTCTGTCTGTCTGTCTGTCTGTCTGTCTGTCTGTCTGTCTGTCTGTCTGTCTGTCTGTCTGTCTGTCTGTCTGTCTGTCTGTCTGTCTGTCTGTCTGTCTGTCTGTCTGTCTGTCTGTCTGTCTGTCTGTCTGTCTGTCTGTCTGTCTGTCTGTCTGTCTGTCTGTCTGTCTGTCTGTCTGTCTGTCTGTCTGTCTGTCTGTCTGTCTGTCTGTCTGTCTGTCTGTCTGTCTGTCTGTCTGTCTGTCTGTCTGTCTGTCTGTCTGTCTGTCTGTCTGTCTGTCTGTCTGTCTGTCTGTCTGTCTGTCTGTCTGTCTGTCTGTCTGTCTGTCTGTCTGTCTGTCTGTCTGTCTGTCTGTCTGTCTGTCTGTCTGTCTGTCTGTCTGTCTGTCTGTCTGTCTGTCTGTCTGTCTGTCTGTCTGTCTGTCTGTCTGTCTGTCTGTCTGTCTGTCTGTCTGTCTGTCTGTCTGTCTGTCTGTCTGTCTGTCTGTCTGTCTGTCTGTCTGTCTGTCTGTCTGTCTGTCTGTCTGTCTGTCTGTCTGTCTGTCTGTCTGTCTGTCTGTCTGTCTGTCTGTCTGTCTGTCTGTCTGTCTGTCTGTCTGTCTGTCTGTCTGTCTGTCTGTCTGTCTGTCTGTCTGTCTGTCTGTCTGTCTGTCTGTCTGTCTGTCTGTCTGTCTGTCTGTCTGTCTGTCTGTCTGTCTGTCTGTCTGTCTGTCTGTCTGTCTGTCTGTCTGTCTGTCTGTCTGTCTGTCTGTCTGTCTGTCTGTCTGTCTGTCTGTCTGTCTGTCTGTCTGTCTGTCTGTCTGTCTGTCTGTCTGTCTGTCTGTCTGTCTGTCTGTCTGTCTGTCTGTCTGTCTGTCTGTCTGTCTGTCTGTCTGTCTGTCTGTCTGTCTGTCTGTCTGTCTGTCTGTCTGTCTGTCTGTCTGTCTGTCTGTCTGTCTGTCTGTCTGTCTGTCTGTCTGTCTGTCTGTCTGTCTGTCTGTCTGTCTGTCTGTCTGTCTGTCTGTCTGTCTGTCTGTCTGTCTGTCTGTCTGTCTGTCTGTCTGTCTGTCTGTCTGTCTGTCTGTCTGTCTGTCTGTCTGTCTGTCTGTCTGTCTGTCTGTCTGTCTGTCTGTCTGTCTGTCTGTCTGTCTGTCTGTCTGTCTGTCTGTCTGTCTGTCTGTCTGTCTGTCTGTCTGTCTGTCTGTCTGTCTGTCTGTCTGTCTGTCTGTCTGTCTGTCTGTCTGTCTGTCTGTCTGTCTGTCTGTCTGTCTGTCTGTCTGTCTGTCTGTCTGTCTGTCTGTCTGTCTGTCTGTCTGTCTGTCTGTCTGTCTGTCTGTCTGTCTGTCTGTCTGTCTGTCTGTCTGTCTGTCTGTCTGTCTGTCTGTCTGTCTGTCTGTCTGTCTGTCTGTCTGTCTGTCTGTCTGTCTGTCTGTCTGTCTGTCTGTCTGTCTGTCTGTCTGTCTGTCTGTCTGTCTGTCTGTCTGTCTGTCTGTCTGTCTGTCTGTCTGTCTGTCTGTCTGTCTGTCTGTCTGTCTGTCTGTCTGTCTGTCTGTCTGTCTGTCTGTCTGTCTGTCCGTCTGTCTGTCTGTCTGTCTGTCTGTCTGTCTGTTGAAATCAAGTTTACGGGAAAACTAAGCAAGCCAATTCAATGAAATTTGGCACACAGGTCACATCTTCTTGCAAGCTGCTAGCATATAAAAATGGATGAAATCGGTTCACAGCCACGCCTTCCGCCTATACTCTATGTAAAAATACCCAAGTCCATTTTGAAAAAAAGTTTCTGCGATTTTGATGAAAATTAGTGATTTGGTGAATATGAGAACAACATTAAGATTAGGCTAGGTCTTAAGTTTGCAAAGGCTCTAAAAGGGGCGTGGCACAGCCCTAAACTTTAACTTTTATAACGTCATAGCTCGTAAACCATGCAAGATATTGTGATGAAGTTTAGTACACGAATACAGAACTTATGAATCTTGAATGGCGCATAAAGTGGGCAGAATTGTAAAAGTGGGCGTGGCACTTGTTCACAATCAAAAATTTGGATTTCGTATAACTCCAAACTGGCACATACGATTTTCATCAAAATTTTAGGGATGATATCACTGAAAGTAGTCAACAATACGAGCTACGTCAATGTACTGAAAAATTTCTTTTAAGGGCGTGGCACACCCTACTATATTTATAAACGTTATAAAAAGAGAACTAACAACGCAATCGTTATGAAATTTAATAAGGCGGATATACAGGCAACTCTAATGTCATTTATGTTCAGTTTGGTTTGCCATTTCATCATGAACAGGTTGACAAAAGAACAACGCTTGCAAATCGTGCAAATTTATTTCGAAAATAATGGTTCAGTTCGCGAAGTTTACCGCAAGCTCCGTCCATTTTATGGTCGACATAATCGTCCATCAGAGCAATTAATTCGGTTAACCATGGATCGTTTTCGCACTACGTTTACTCTATGTGATAATACGCATCCGCAGAGACGTCGAACAGTGCGCACCGAAGAAACAATTGCCGCTGTAGAGCAAAATGTTGAAGAGGACCCGAATGAATCGATTCGCCACCGTGCACAGCAATTGGAGCTTTGTCCATCAACTTTATGGAAGATGTTGCGCAAAGATCTTGGCTTGCGACCTTACAAGATCCAGCTTGTGCAAGAATTAAAGCCGCGAGACCATGCAATGCGTCGTGATTTTGGTGTATGGGCCGAAAATGAGATTGATCTCGATGCTGATTTTCATCGCAAAATTTTGTTCAGTGATGAGGCTCATTTTTGGTTGAATGGCTACGTCAACAAGCAAAATTGCCGCATTTGGAGTGAAGAGAATCCAGATGAGACCCTTGAGACGCCATTACATCCACAAAAACTGACTGTTTGGTGTGCTCTATGGGCTGGTGGAGTCATTGGGCCATACTTCTTCCGAAATAATGCTGGAGAGTCAGTTACCGTTAATGGAGACCGGTATAGAGCCATGATAACCGACTATTTTGTTCCCGAATTGGATGGCATGAATGTGGATGAGTTGTGGTTCCAACAAGACGGCGCTACATGCCACACAGCGCACGTCACAATCGATTTATTGAAGGAAACATTCGATGAGCGCATAATTTCGCGGAATGGACCTGTCAATTGGCCACCAAGATCGTGTGATTTGACACCATTGGATTATTTTCTTTGGGGATATGTGAAGTCGCTCGTCTACGCCAACAAACCAGAAACGTTAGGGGACTTGGAAGCCAACATTCGTGGCGTTATTGCCGACATACGGCCCCATATGCTCGAAAAAGTGGTTCAAAATTGGACCTGTAGAATTGGCTTCATTCGAGCCAGCCGCGGCGGCCACATGCCCGAAATCATATTTAAACATTAATGGCATAAAATTATCCTTCCAATAAAGCCAAATTGATGGACATTAAAACGATTTTCTTGTGTTTTATTTCAATTCGAAGCTCTATACCTCTAAAAAAACCACCCTTTACTTGCTAAAAAGTGTCTTCTTGCTAAATTTTGGCACAATTGTGCCGGTGAGTGTGGCACCTCCCATATAAGCGAAATATGTTTAATGCTATAGATAGTGTGCTATGAGAGTAATCTTCATAAAATTTTGTGAAGAGGTGTCGGTTACTATAAGCTTCGGAATTAAATGAAACCTGACAAGATTGCATCAGTAGGCGTGGCACCTCCCTCATTAACATAAAGTTATAAGTGCTATTTTAAGTGAACTATTGGAGCAATTGATCTGAAATTTGATGTAAGTTGTTTAATGGGTATTAGGTACATATGAATGAAAAGCTGGCGAAATAGCAACAGTGGGCGTGTCACCTCCCATACAATTAAAATATCTTAAGTGGCATAACTATCGAAATATATGAGCAATCATAATGAAATTTGGTGTAAGAGGTTTGTTTATAAAAAGCTATTTCTGGATCAAAATCGGACTGGATTGCCTCAGTGGGTATGTCACCGCCCTAAATTTTAAGAATAATTACGTCCCAAATCGCAAACTTTACAAGCTATTGTGCTAAAATTTGGTTTGTTTATTGATCCAAAAGTGGGCGGAATCGGAGAAGTGGGCGTGGCATATTTCGTGGTTTTTCATTTCTATTCAATTTTTCAAGATTTCCCATATTCTTTTGACATTTTTAATCATTTACCTTTCTCCTTCAATCACATTCGACATTTTCTTTATTCTTTCGAATTTTTCATCAATTTTTCAGCATTTTTCATATATTTCGACTTATTCAATTTCTTTCAACTTTCTTTAATGGTTTTCATATTTTTTCAACATTTTCAGTTTTTTCCCACACTTTCCAACATTTTTGAACCTTTTTACATTATTTTCGACTTATTCAACCTCTTTAAAATTTGTTAACATTTATTTAAAAAGTACTTTCAATGCAGTGTAGGGTATGTGAGTCTCGGCCTGGCCGAAGATAATACCTTTACTAGTTCTGTTTGCTGTTGCGGTTGTAGGTTAGGCTCATGCACGTGTGCATATAAATACAATGTACACTATACACATGTATGTGTGCGAGCGTGCCTTTGCATGTCTGTTCGATTTGTGGTCGATTTCAAAAATGTCATATTGTAACGAAAACAGTTAAATTTTTATTGGTCATCACAAAAGCAACGAAAAGTTTTAAATAAATAAAAACAAAATTAAAAATAAATGCAACAAAATTCTGATATGCTTCAAGTTTTTAAAAAATAATTTAAAAACATGTAAATGAGTTGAGCTGAGCTCATATTAGCGAGGTACATCATGGAAACGTGAATAAATTATTGCAATTCAATGAAGATTTAAACAAAATGTTGAATATCTACGCAACATATCGAATTGGTAATTTCCATTTACATTTTTTAAATCACATGTCAAGTACATTTTGATATGATATTTTATACTGAGCATTAGCTTTCGAAGCAAATTAAAAAAAAAAATTATACTGTCAACAAATGAAAAATAATAACAACGTGCAGCGTGCGATGCGTTAAAACAAAGGAACGAGTACCTGACTCTCGTTAGCTTTGTGCTGCTAGAAACTGGCTGCCAACAATTGGAATAAAGAACTTATTTACAAATTTATGATGACTTAAGCGATATTTTTGAGAGACTATGATCTGATTGAGACTGAATCAAAATTTAAAATTTTTGTGCTTATAAAATGAATTTGCTATTATTTTTTCAGAAGTAATATCCATTAAAAGATATCTCTCATTCAATTTCGGTATCTGCTGTCGTATACGTAACGCGAACTATGTGAAATAAAGATTATGTATACGACTGCAGGTAACTTAATTACATGGGATAAAAATTTTTAACTTTCGCAAATCCTGTGGCTTTGTCATTTAAGCAACTTGGCGAAATATTTTGTGCTTGGAAAATATTTTACAGTGGCTTAGGGAAAGATAAAAACATAAATATTTGCAGAGTAAAAAAAAAGGTTTCTTGAGATGCCGTATCATTAAACATACAAAATAGGCGTCCTTAAGCCATTTAACTTTCAGCAAGATTTGGGATAGAGAACTCGCTTTTATAAATGTGAAACTCTCAAAATGTATACATATGTACTATATATGCACAGATTATGCTTTGTTTCAAAAGTATTATTCATCAAGAATTGAAAAAGAACACATTGTTTGACGTTCAATACCAACTTGTTTTATATGTATATAGTTTTCTTTATACAAAATAAAGAACTTTATACTCGTACTTAAATTAAGAGAGAAAAAAATTAATAGCACATGGTAAAATTTTATAACATGAGGAAAAATTGCTAATATTGGCAAGATTAGCTTTTAATGTAAACGAAAATGGTGAATTGCGATGTGTAAGGACCTCATAAGGATATATCTAATTTTGCTAGGATTTTTATGATGCAAGGTCTGCTGACATATTTGGTTTTTCAGTTGATATGAATTTTTCACTGGAAAAATTTTGTAGTTAGTCGAAGGCACCCAGACACCGAATGAGCTCGGTATGCCACTGCACATCAATTTCCTCAAATTAAGTTAGGTATTTTTTTGGTGTGATGCTCGGGATATTTTTTTATATTGAATATAGCCTTAGTTTTCTGTGATTTTTAGTGTGAATGTTCTTCTTTTCTGCTGTAGGCCACCCCACCCCTTTTCTGAGGAACCAGAAGTTCAGATCCATCCCGAAATGACCAACATTTCATATATATTTAATATATTTCTTTATGTACGCACAGTTTTTGAAGTTGGAAAAAAACATTTGAACCGAAATTTTTGAAAGTGGAAGATGTTCCACCTCTTTTAAAAGAAATAAAGAAGTAGCTTGAAATGAACTGTATAAATTTTCTCTTTCTCAACGTAGTGAGGCTTACACCACTTTGAAAAAATTGGATTATTTATCACTGTATATGATTTCTGGAAAGATTTTTATGCTATAAATCGTATGTTCATCTTCATTCAAGTACTATTTAATAAAATTTGAAAAAACAAACAGTAAAGCAAACAAAAAAGTATTAAAAATAAAGAATATTGCCGACTAAAAAATATTAAGGGCTCAAATCGGATAGTTTCTCTTGCGGCAGCGAATTTGCACAAGATAGTTTCCTAAGTTGATAGATTTTCGAAGACTCTATCACTTTCAACTATTGACCTTATATTCTCAGGCTATGTCCATTTTCTCTACCATTTTAGTTCGTATCAATCAAATTCTTCCTCAAATTTTTAGAACGCGGACTGAATCAAAAAAACTTGGCCGCTTAATGATTTTCTAAATTTTAATTGTCTGCTGCACTGAAAAATAGTTTGTAAAAATTAGTTTGAAACACGTTCGTTGACCGCTCGTTTACCACTAAAAAATGTAATTCCACTAAACACTATCATTTAGTGGAAACGATAATCATTGAAAATGCAATTCCTAAGTTCGAACTCTATTGTCTCATAGAACTTCCGGTAGAATATTTTTACCTTTTCATATTGGAATCGTTATAAGTATTTTGATAAAAAGAAGTTCCAAAATTAACAAACATCCCAGAATCTTATGGAAATAATTGCAAGCAATCTAAGCGAAGTCTCAGCGCGTTTTCTTCAATCCTGAGCATATATTAGATTGCGGGTGTTTTTTGGCCGTAAGTACTTAAGTTAATATTCTTTTGATTGGCTTCACTCGGTAATGATACAAAAGCTGCATATCAGAAGAGATGGCATTCATACCTTTGATATTATTATCACTTTTCATGTTTATGGCACCGACATTTGCTTAAAAAAAAACTTTTATTTTGCGCCTTGAAAGTCTGTAATTCTTTTGACTTCTCTGTCCCGTTGTTATCCCCACAAGCACAACTTGAACTCCGACTATAAATTCCAAGCCATTGCCCAATTATAAAAGTTTCTCCTCATTTTGCTGACTTTAAAAACTGTGCTATTGGTCAATAAAGGCATCATTTCGTGGTCAGCGTCTCTTAGGGGCGGCAGCAGCCATAGCATCCTCTGCTGATGAATCGGCGTCGCCTAAAGAATGCTGCTAAATAAAAACCCATATATGCGTCATAAGCATTTGGATTAGTAAAGTTTTTTCATTTTGCGAAAATGCATTAGCTACATGGTGCTCTGCATCCTTTTTATCCTTTATAGCACTTGGGAACACTGTTGCTGGTGCTGTTACTGACCGATGGCAGTAACAAAGCTATTAAAAGTTTACCATTGAGTTTATGTGCGTTGATTAAACGCACAACTTGAGGCAGCGATTGATAATCGCATCAAGTGACCTCAGCGATTTTATGTAAAGAAAGAAAAAGTTGCACAATATACTTTTTATGTCAGCAATTGAAACAAACTTGAATTAAAAAATAAAACTAACCGTTTTTTTTTGAAAATTGCATTAAGGGCCTGCGCATACCAAGAAATAGTTGGGCGATTTAGTACCACCTGATAACTTTCAGTGTAAGCGATTAAAAGTATTTATTGGCGTACTATGGAGAGGCCATTATGGCTCTCAAAGAAAATGTGGCTTTATAAGTATGTTTATTAGATGAGAACTTATCTTTCAATTGGGTCAACCTTAAGCAAAACCTAAGATCTTACGTGCCAAACAGATGTAACTTTCGTCTTTTTCCAGACATTACCTCATAAGAATGCTGTCATAATTGTGTTTCAATCTTTCATGCAACAAAGTTTTAACCCGCATCCAATTAGGAGTAATATAGTGTTTTCGGGCAACAAAAACAAAAATTCAGCAAGAGCAACACAAAGCTGCATTTGACTCAAAGGATGCGAACATTGGCTGCTTGCAACGACGAAGGACAAACTCTTCAATAATTTATTCTGCCAATTGAGGTTCGACAAAAGTTTCCTCTCTGTGTGCAAAACTGCGATTGCAAGCTTTCAACAACTTTTTCTTGCATCATATTGTTGTTGTTGCTGCAAAAAAGCGAATATTTATGATGAAATCATTTTTGCATGTAACCAAAAGCAACTACAACATTGGGTTGAGGAAAACGGCTGAGACAACAACAACAAAAAATCATTTTAAGCACAGAAACTTTTCATTTCGTTGTATCCTTTTGAAACAACCTCACCAACACTAACAAATAAAAGGGTTCTTCTGACTTCTGGGTTCAGGTTTTTTTCTTCAAGATAGCGTGGGTGTTTAACTGGTACTGCTCACCAAATGTTGATTTCTAACAAAACTTTTGTAAATAAGTAAATGTTGTGTTCATGCAGTTTTTCTTTTTTTTCTTTTCCTTCACTTTGCTCTTTTTACATTTTGTCGTCCTTTTAAAAAAGAACATGAATAAATTTTTCAATCAACGTCAGTTTGTGTTCCTTCATTGGTTCATACTTTTTATTTGAGAGTATTTGTTTTTGCTTCCACCAATATTAAGACATTTTAAATTTTGAATAAACAAAAGAAATAAGCTAGGAGAAAAACTTTACGCACCCCCTTAACCCTAATATTGGTCTCATTGAAGTAAAAAGTAAAGTCTCAAATGCTCTGGGAGAAGCGCCAGAATTGGATGAAAATTCAAAACAAAACCAAAAAGTTTAAGCAACGCGGAGTATACGAAAAATTTCATTGTAGGCAGGCATTGCAACTTTTATAGCTCTAGAGTTTGGGGAAAAGGATGCATTCAAATTGTTTTTTGAATAAGAGTCAGAAGGAACGTTACTAAAAAAACTATGCTGTTTTTTATAAGGAAGATAATTTTTGTTTAACTATTTTCAAAATCGATTAAGATTTTCAGTTGCGTTTGGCATATGAGTTAATTTTTCATGTTAAAGAATAATATTTTCAAATTTGAAACTTTTGACCATACGTAGAATTATACCAATTTAATTTACACGATTGTGTGACAACTCTACACTCAATAATAAAGAAAACATTAAACATAATTCTTTGGGAGAGTAATGCGTAGGTTCGTCAAAACTTGCTCATGACGTCCATATTCAATTTTATCTTAACGCCCAAAAATCGCGCGGAGATTTGTTGTTGTAGAACTTAAGGTTTGTGGAACATTTCTGATTTGCTCAAATCAAATACAAATCATCACCTCACCTCATTTTCTGAACTTGTACAAATTACTTAGGTGATGATGTTGAAAAATATATTTTAATAAAGATTTATTTCATGAAGTATACATTTTGACTAAGGTCAAAGTAGTTATCCGAAGATCGCAAATATTGGACATGTACAAAATAATCTCATGTTTTATAATTATTTGGGATCGCTTAAAATCTAATAAAACAAAAAAAAATCTTCCAGTGTTGCTACCAACTCGCTTACTATTAAAATGGCTAATAATAATAGCGGTAGAGCGTGCTGAAGAGGACACTTAATTTTACTTTGTTTCAATATATGTAAGCTCTATAAAATGTTTTCAAATAAAAACTATGCTGACTTACGTAAGTATTATTACTTTATGAACAGTTAAAAATGATCAATTTCGAAACAGACAATTTTCTTCAATATAAAAATCACATAACGACATCGTAATTTAAACAATAAATCTAATTTTAAGTTCTTGATACCGATATGTAGTCCGAGGACAGGGGTCCTCGGGATAAGGGTATCGAGCTAAAATTTTTTCAAATAAATTTTTGTGAACCCCATCCCAACCCTCCTCCTTCTCCCCCTAACAATTACAAAACTAAAAATTATGAAGGATGGTAAAAGCAACATTTCTATGGAAGCTTGATTTATCATGCAATTTTGTTTTATCGATTACTTATACAGCATTATGATTTCTTCTTTACTTACATATTCCTTGTAACACAAATCATTTTCCTTCAAAACAAGCTTCTCTTGCTTTGGCCGAGGCAAAATCGTTAATGTCTGCATTCAAATCCAATGTTCTCTCCAATTCCGATCCCAGACATAGAATCGCTAACCCTGATACTCTTGTTTGTGTTAAACATGAACGAAAAATGTTCTTGATCCTTGCAAAAACGCTGCAAGAACGTTCAGCACTGACAACTGAGACTGGCAATATGCAGAATATGCGCAAAGCTATACAAGCGTTTGGAAAATCTGTATCCAATTTTTTTGCAGCAATGTCATTCAACAGCTCACATGGAGGGGCCTTATTTCGATCGTGATAATTTATTTTCAAGAATGATTTTTTTTTTAGAATAGGGATTTTAAGAACTTACGGGCCCCTTCGAAGCTGCGGACCCGGGGGTACGTTATCCCTCCTGTTATCGGCCCTGCACATATGTATGTAATGAATTTAACTGTATACTGTATGTGGTATTGTGACGGCGGCATCACTAGCTACTTAGTTTTATCTGTTTCCTGCAAAATTTGTATTTTAAGAGTTGTTTTCTTTTAAAACTGTTTATTAAATACTCGTCAGTAAGAAAAGTATTGAATTAATTTGAGCTGAAACATTATGAAACATTTTTTTTAAAGTTACTCGTAATTGTAAGCATGGGAACATAATTGAAGTAAGGCAGTAACTCTTATCTAAGAAACTTCAGTTGGTGCTATCATGAGAGTTGAAATCGTAAATACGTAATTCGTGGCTTAAAATTACACCTCAGAGCTTAATCAATGAAATTTACTACAAAAAGGGTAGTAAAAATCATACATTTTGCGATATTTATATACTTCCAGCAAATTTGCAACGCTTATTAGCTCCTACGTTTGTACACGTTAATATCGTAATAATAGCAGTAACATAATTATATTTGCAACTGCAGAATGCAACAGCAGGAACAACAACAACAACAACAACAATAATAATAGCTACAGCAAGTGAACGTGTTCTATTCACAAAAGAGGCTAATAAATCAGAGCGTAAATTGCTTCATAAAAAGCGTCAGTTTTAAATTCACATTTTACGTGCTGCATGCCACACTACCACATTTCGTCATGCAACATACAACAGTTACAGTAGTACATTGCATGCAATATAGCACATTCCAAGGAATGCGAATATGTTTTTCGTTCTACTGTAGTATTTAAATAATAACAAAGAATCTCTATGAAGGCAAAGGATAACAGGCAGTCATAATAATTGCAAAAAACAGAAAAGGGAGATGTATCAGACATACGACACTTAATTGAAAAAAAGAGTTTAGAAAAATCATAAGAAGTCTAGAAGCAAAGGACATGTAACTAATCATGAAATCAGCTAAAAATTCTATTAGACGTTACTCATACGCCACAGTATACACACGTTTGTACATGCATATGAATGTATGTATGTATGTATCATGTAATCATGTTGCTGCTACTGTAGGAATTTTTTTTGCAACAATGATGCCCGTAAGAGCAGTTCTTTTAGTTTTTAATTTTTTTTCATTATTTTCACCAGAAAATAAATGCGCAGAAATAGAGTTTTTCACCTGAAGATTTCTCACCTGGCATTGCGCAGTTTATTTGAACCTTTTGTTTTTTTTTTTTGGAAGTTTGATTCTGACTGGGTCTCTTGCATATTTATTTGACAAACCTCCCAACACATATAAGCAATGCACAGCGCGACGAATGATTGCTTGTTTCATTGCTCGCGCCTGTGGGAGGCGAAATGGCCAACCCTAATGCATGTGACGTTCGTAACGAAAAGGTGCTATGCAGATCATATATGCTTATGCAAGCCTAACAGTATGCAGCGAATGTTTTTCAACGCTATATTACACGCTTCAACAAAAGTTTGCATGCATAACAATATATTCTGAAAATATACGTGCACCGTGCTCTTTCTCCAGCACGCCATTTTTTTTTAATCGATTTTTGAAGTTTTTGTGTGATTAAAGTTTCTTAATATCACAGCTTTTGCTGTGAAGTAACGAAATACCGCTAAAATACTTAAAATAATGAATCGAAAGTTATTAAATTTGAATTCAGCTCGTCAAAAACTTTCGGAAAAATATATCTGAGTTTCAGATACTTAAATTTGTTATGTAATAACCTTTCCAAAAAGCCTTCATTCCTAAAAATCGCTTCACTTTTTTATATCTTAAACTTAAATCATCAAAACTTTAAAAAATCTCTTAATAAAAAATCTGACCAAGAGACACGTTTACTTTCTTTAACGTCTATTTTCAGAATATATGGAAATTTCTCATGAGTGCATCAAAAAATTTGATTTTGTCGAACCGTGTCATAGCTAAATGTATAGTACCTACATACACTACTGCAAAGACATGTCCAACAGCTATAGAAACGAGAAGAATTACTGTAAAATTAAGGCCAAAAACTTACTCCGAAATCTTGAAGATTATTTTCAAAATTGCTAAAGTCACCGGAGATGACAAATACGGTGCTGCATTTGGGCTTAAAGTTGGAGCTCCTAAGAGTGAACATCGCGTCTTTTGTAAATTTATAGTGCTTCTGTGTACTAAATAGTATCATATCATATATTTCAACAAGTAAATATAAGCGGCGCCATGCACACTGAAACTACTTCGACCACTTGTTGTTGATTATAATTTTTTGTGCTTACTGGAGAAACACCGCGCACTTCTTTTGAAGGCTTATAGTTTCCGACATCCTTGTACAAAATTTAATCCAAATCGGGCTTACAGTGGTGGCAGATTAATTAAGAACGCTCAAACCTCATTCCTTGTTCTAACTATATATATACAATTTTTCCTTTGAATTGTCCATTTTTAGCTGGTGCCGAAGATTTTGAGTTGAATTAAAACCAATGTCATAAAACATTTAAGAAAAATAAATCAACAAAGAACGTTCCTAGACCACAACTTTCACGGAGACCGGATGAAACAACCGACCGGAGGATCACTTGCGAGCGAAATACAATAATTTTTTGACTTTCGAAAAAATAAAAAAGATTGTATGTAAATCTGATCCCAATGCGCTATCAGCGCGATCGTATCGAGAGAGATTGTGCGAGATTAAACTTTTTGGAAGGTCAATACGTTAAAAGCCGCTGATACAGGAAACCCAGGTAACTTCTTCATATCGACAACCCAACCTGAGGAGACCCTGTCAATCATCCATTCAGGTGTGGTGCGAAATCGTATGCTACTTTAAAGACATAAAAAGTATAATTTATCTTCATATTTCCATTATGAACTCTAAATTTGAATGGAATTGAGTTTCATTTATAAAAAAAAATATTTTTTGTTGGCTTACCTTTTTAACTTTCTGCAAAGTTAGGTGCCTTGCCAGCTCATAATATTTGGATGGTTAATTTATCTGTCATGTCCACTAATGCGCATCTAAAGAAAAAAAATTGTCGTGTTCATTGTCCACTTACTGCAAGTCA